>NW_004624741.1:22633792-22794935 GCF_000247695.1 Heterocephalus glaber | reverse complement strand
GTCCTCTCTAGATTTATTAATCATGTCTTGCACCATGAGCAAAATCTTTGCTGTTACCTGAGCAATTATTTCTCATTTCATTTTTCCCAGATCCTCTTTTGTTGCCAGTTCAGAGAGTCCAGGTGGTTGAGTATCAGATTGTTCCATCTTATTTCCTTTTGGGGTTGCTGTAGGTGATCTGGAACTCTGTTTCTGAGGCTTGTTTATGTGTTTTCTCATTTCCATGGGTGGGGGGTGCTTCAGGCACCAATGCGGCTCAGCTTCTCTGCCCTAGGAGCCTGAGATGGAGGTGGGGAGCTTCCTTCCAGGTTCTGGGACTGGCTCACCTTCTCTGCCCTAGGAGCCTGGGATGGCAGCGGGGGAGCTTCCTTCCGGGTTGCCACTCATTATTTCCAAATGAGAATTTTTTAAGTAAGGAGGAGGAAGGCAAAGTGGACTATGAGTTGGAAATCCTCCATGTTACTTCTGGGTTCCTGCACATGCCCAGACTTGCAAACTGTGTGCATCAAATCCCTGCAGTCTTTTGCATATCAGTTACACCTCAATGAAGCTGTAGAGAGAAGGGTTAGGCAAGTGCGATCACTTCTGTTTTGCAATTCACATGGTCTCTGGCTCTGGTGGTCCAGAGGTCTCCTGGGCCGCTGGCTCCATGGGACAGAGGCTCCTCCCACCCCAAATCCTCTCTATCCCTCTTCATCATCTGCCCTCCCTCAGCAAGGAATCTGGGACCTGGGGACAGGTCTGAGAGTCCATTTCAGTGCCACTACTTCCTCTGTTTCCCTCCTGACCCCCTCTGACTCTCAGGGCTTTGGGCAGGATGTGTTGAAGAGTGGGTGATTTCCATGAGTGCCCTCATTGCTGGGCCATGTCCTGGCTGTCTTCGAGGACACTTGGCGAGTCTTCTGCATCCCACTCCAAGACACACTCTGTCCAGGAGGTGGAGGAAGCAAGGACACCGGTGACATCTGCTGTGGCTCTGCCTCTTGTGCCCTGGCTGAATGGTGCAAGGACACCAGGCTGCAAGGTGTTTGGGCTGCACGAAGGCATCCAGTGTTTCACAATGCCTTTATTTTCCAAAGTTTCCTCTGTGGTGGGAAAATAAGAAATTATAATCAAAGGCAGATTCCAAGCTTGTAATGGCTTCCCTGTACCAGAGAGACAAACCCAAACCAGAAAGACTGCTTCAGGTATGGGTAACACCATCCTGTGCTTCTGAAGTCTGCAATCCAGTGCACAGGTGGGATGAGGCTCTTGGGGGCCACAGCACCCTGAGTCCAGAGCAGGTCAGCAGCTGCTGGGGTGGCCAAGCCCATGGAGGGGAGCTGGTCCCAGGCAGGGATGGAGTCATCCCCTGAGCCTGTCTCTGTCCCCTGTGCATGTCTTTTTTTTTTTTTTTTTTGGTACCAGGGATCGAACTTGGGACCTTGCACTTGTGCTGCAGGCACCAGAACCACTGAGCTAAATCCCTGGCCCTCCTGTGCATGTCTTGCTTGGGTGTAAGGAAGGTCAGGAGCGGTGGGGAGCAATTTTCAGGGGTCAGCTTGACAAAATAAGCTAGAGGACATCTCAGAAACAGTTCTCATAAACAATGGCCAAAGAAAGACTCTTTTGCTCAGGGAAGATAATATTCATGGGAGTTATAAAAATTCAGCTATGGAAGGGCTGTGAAGGATATAGGGTGTCCATGGGCTCTGGACAACCTCAGAGGCCACCCAGGGACAAAGAGGTGGCATCACCAGTGGGGTTAGCGTGACAGGTCCCTGACTTCAGGCTGCCTGACCCATGGCTCCTGGCCTGTCCTGCCCGCAGGTAGTTTACACTGGGGGCTTAGGAAGTGCCACCTCCTGGTTCACACCAAATCCTGTCCTCCCAGGGAGCAGGAAGTGGCTGGGGGACTTGTTCCCCTGCACGCCACTCACAGAGGGGTGAGATGGGAGGATGTTGTCCCGCTGCCATGAGCTGACCTCCCTGCCTGGGGATGGTTTGGTGCTATTCTCAGTGCCACCAGGCTTCTTTTGAATTTGCCCTGTGGATGCTGCTTGTGCAGGACAGCTGGTCTCCATTGTCCCAGGTCCCAGGAGTTCTGGGAATGCCATTGGGTGGATAGATGGAGGATGACTGAGAAGTGGTGTCTTAGCTGCTTGCCTGGCAAAGTGACAGATGGAAGACACTTTGCTGGTCACATTTGGCAGCTGTGGGTGGCACTACAGTGACTGCAGAGCTTGGAGGATGTGACATGCTTGGCCACCTGTGTCCAGGCAGGTAATGTGGTCAGGCCCAGTAGGCACCGATGTTCTGGGACCGTGATTTAGTGATGTGCAGAGAGACAGCTGAGGTCAGGGCAGAGGTTAGAGGGACACGGGAACCACTTGGGTGGGGCTGTGAGGCTGGGGGAGCCTTGGAGGTTCTGCTGGTGGAGCCTCTGGGGCAAAAGAGAACACAAGGAGAGGAAAAGTGTCCAGATGGTAGAAGCTCAGCAGCTAGGCATGGGGCCTGGGAAGCTGTGGGGAGCCAACAGAGGGGATAGAAGATACCAGGGTGCTCTTGAGGCTCAGGTTTTGTTGCCTGGGTCCCCCTCCTCAGCTCAGGGTAAGGTTTTTAACTTCAGGTCAAGGATTCTTTGTGTTCTCTATCTAGGAGAGAGGTTCACATCCATACCTTTGCATGTGTTTGCACATGTGTGCATGTGTGTGTGCATATGTGTACATGTGTTCATGTGTGTGCTGGGAGCAGGGAATGAGACAGGCCTGGAGTAGATCAGCCATAGTTGTCACCTCATCGCATTCCTCTGCCCCCTGCAAAAGCTTTTATCTCCGCAAAAGAATCTGCAGGCTCCAAGAGGCTTGGCCATGAAGCAGCTCTCCTCAAAAGCGTGGTGTGTTGTGGAAACCTGGTCTCCAAGGACCACTGAGTGCACGACCAGTCAGTGACAGCAGCAGCTTGTGTATCGTGGGCACTCTGTAACTCAAGAAGGTCCCAAATACCTGCTCTTGGCACTGGTCAGCGATGTCCAGAGCATCCACATTTTGTGGATGACACACAACTTGCACTCGGCTAATCCTGGCTGATTCTTGCTTTTGGGCCCCATCATCTCTTTGCACCCACAGGTTTCTACATTGATAGTGAAGGCCCTGTGAGGGCCACCAAGTGCCAAGCCAGGTCTACACTGCCTTCCAGGGCTTGAGCACCTGCTCTAAGGCCTGTCCGAGCTCCCTGGGCCCCTGGAAGGTGGTGTCTGTGGGCTTTCTCTACCTTGTTGAGAACTTACCTATGAAAGCTACTTTAATAGTTGTATGGTTTGTGTACCTGGAAATATTCCTTTGCAAATATATCATATCATATCATACCACATCATACCATGAAATGTTATATCATGCCGTGCCATACCATATCATACCATACCATTCCGGATCATACCATGTCATACCATAACATATCATTCCATATCATTCCTCCCTATAACCTCACTTATAATTGGTAGTTGAGGCCAATGATGATAATGAGCACTGCTTTCCTTGTGGTCTTTCTGTTCCTGTTGAAGGTGCCAAACTTCCAGTGGGAACCCTGCTTTAGAGTTTTGTGAGGTTAGTGATCTAGGAACCTACAGAGGCTCCTGAGTGACTTTGAGTCTCCCACAATTGGTAGCTGAGGCCATTTTAAAAGTGGATATATTTTTAGGGTCATCCATCTCTGCATGCTGGGACCTGTGTGTCCACTGCACTCATGGTGGTTCAGCAGCATGACACAGGCCCAAGGGCAATTTTAAATTATTCTCCCTGAGGGACCAGATATCTGAAGCACCTTGTGTCTATTCTGGTCCTCCTGAGAGTAATGATCTCAACCAAATACACAGATGCTGCTAGATATTCACAACCTCATTAACCTTTGCCTGTACCTCAAACAGTCTTTGTAAATTGACAAAACCCAACAGGAAAATGAAAGCTATTTGAGCTTCTGTTCTCCTCAGCCAAGGAACCTCCCCAAGTTTCCTTAAAGCTACCCGCCCTTAGAACAGTTCAGAGGTATCCGAAGTCAAGCTGAAAAGTGCTAGCCTATCTTAGCCCTGTTGTGGATCTGCTTGTGTGGCCATATCCTCCTGGACAATGGCCCACAAGACTCATGGTGGGAGAATCCATGGTGCTGCTGGATTACATGATGAGCACTCAACAGCGCCTCTTCAGTGTGTTCTTGCAACTCCGTGGTGTGGACAATAAGCTCCTCCTAGGTGTTTCTGGGGAAGGTCAATGGCCCTCTCCTCTCTTCTGCATTGCTCCATCTAAAGACAACTTCTAACCCATTCGGGTGCCTTAATTTCCCCCAAAGACACTTTCTGGGAAAACATGATGCCCAAGTCTCTGGGTTGATCATGCCTTCCATTCCCTCACCCTCACTCCCAATCCTGGCCAGGTGAGCTGCATCCTCAACACATGTCCCTCCTTCATTCTATCCCAAGAGCATGTCCTGGGCTGTCTCCAGTTTCCAGGCTGATTGGTCCTAACTCTGAGCAGGACCCTCTTCTGAACATGATGGATCCATCACAAGCAGGCTTCCTCTCTCCTGAGGTGAAGCCACTGCTTGTCCAAGGATTGTGTCAGGGAATTGGGGTAAGGAGAACGAGGAAGGGAGATGTTTGAAAATAACATTCCCATCCCCTTTTTGTTCTCCATGTCATGTCTCATTTTAGTTTCAATGATTGGCTCACTTCATATAAAATTTCTTCCAGCTCCAAACTAAACATGACTCATTTTTTTTTTCAGTATTGAGGTCTAAAACCAGCCAGGGCCTTTATATTGAGCTATAACCCCAGTGCTTTTTAAAAGTTCGAGAGTGAGTCTTGCTAAGTTGCCCAGACTGGGCTTGAACTTCTGATCTTTCTGCCTTAGCCTCCCAGAGTGCTGGGACTAACAGGTGTGGACCACCACACCTGCCCCACTCAAGGTTTTACTTTGATCTTGATGTTTCCCACTTTCTCTGATCCTGATCATAGGGGGTAGCTGCCCTGCCTGGGTGGGATGACTGCTCTGCCTCATGCATTTGAAGTTAAGGTATTAATTTAAAAAATGGTGTAGAATAAACAGGAACTCTTTGCATTCTCTTTACAAATTTTTTGTAAACCTAAAACTATTCTGAAATAAAAAGGGAGACAGCTACTCTTGCTCATGGATAAGCATGTGGTCAAGGATGTGCCTTAAGCAGATTGGCAGCAATGCCTACTGGGAAAAAAGGAGTTATCGACTACAGGGGTGAGGTCAAGAGAGTGAGTGGAACAGCCAGATGTCAACTGATGGGAGAGGAGAGGGACATTGCAGGGGCCAGGATGACCTGGGCACTCTGTTCTGTGCTAGGAGTGATCTTCTGGCTGGGGTGGGAGCTTAGAGACTTCCACGTGCCCTTTCCCCCTTCAGCAGTGATGCTTCTCCTTCTACTGTCTTGAACTTGGAGACTGGTCAGGAACATTTGGTGTCAGCTCTGAGTCACCAGGGCCACAGTGCAAAGAGGGTTGTAACCCTGCTGCTGACCTATTCTGTGTAGAATCAGGCATTCCCCTTACCCATCTGCTTCTGGCTGTGGCCTCACATGGGATGTGGGAGTGGGGAGGTGGGAAAAGATTGTAGGTGTCAGAAAGGCACCCCATGAGAAGCCTCTGTTGCATCATGTAGAGCATTGAAAGTAGATCTTGTTACAGTTGGGGCCTCAGACCTGGGGGTGCACACCCACATTACAGAGCAAGCCATGCTTTCCTAGCCCAGAGCTTCAAAGTACATACACCTTTGTAAATGATGCTCATTTATTTTCTGCTACATCTCTTGGATGGAGATTGACATAAAAAATAAGAGTTGGCATGGTGTGGTGGCCAGAGGCCCTTTTCAGGCTCTTACTGTCCCATTCAAAGAATTGGATGGGACAAATGAAGTGCACAAAAGCTTAACATTTATTGTGGGTATTGAAAGTAGGATTAAAGGTAGGAAAAGAAAGAAAAAGAAGAATGATCTGCGGAGTGAATATGGGCCAGTTAAAGGAAGAAAGGAAGCAGAGCACAGGGTGGGTCAGTGAAAAGGCTCCCAGCTTAATAGCTGTCTTCTTTTATACCCCATTCTGATGTCAGATCTAGGTCATCCATCACAAACCTGCTTGATCTTGTGCCAGAAGATTGGTGTCAGGTATAAGGCTTGGCTTGATCTTGTGCCAGAAGAAGAAATGAAGACAGCATCTCTGATCAGATGCTGTCAAGATCTTCTGAATCAGATGCAGCCATGAGAAGCTGTCCTGTACATGTGTCCTGAATCTCCATGATTGACAGGTCTCTGTGATTGACAGGTCTTCATAATTGACAGGTCTCCATGATAGATGGATCACACCCAGTGCTTTGTCATGCCCTAATCTCATGCCTCAAGAGTGTGTAGTGAGTTCTGTTTCCAAAATCTAAAATAAATGAAATGCACCAAATACACAAGCTTATATATCACACGGTTTCTCTTATATGAGAAATCCAAAGTATAAAGAGCAAAATAATAAACAGATAATAAGAAGTAGGAGATAAATCTTTCTCAAATAGGAAGGAGATCAAGAGATGAAGGCAGAGGGGAAGGTGGGGAAGGGGATGAGAAAATAAATTAAGATGTGCTATGTACATGCTGACTCCATGCAAGGAATGTAAACATTATGTACTGCAAACATGTACTAATAAAAAAGAAAAAGAAAATAATAACTTTAGACTAAAACTTGTTTCTGAAATGGAGCTATTAAAAAGATAAGGTAATTTTAAACTTCAATACTATTTTTTAAAATATAGGTTTACAAAAATATTGCACATTAAGATAGTTCCACTTACCCACCGTCTGCCTCATCATTTCCCTGACTATTAAGGTCTTGTGTTAGTGGGGCACATATGTGTGACATCTGGTGAGCCAATGCTGATGTGTCATTATTAACTGAAACCCTTGTTTACATCAGGGTTCTCTCTCTGTGTTGTGTTGTTCTGTGGGTTTTGGAAAATGCGTCACACATTCACCATGTACATCATGTACTAATTGTTTTGGGACCTTAAAATTCCCTGTGCTACACTTACTCCTCTCTCCAACTCACTCTCCAGACTCTTGGCAAATTAACTTTGTAATTCACTTTTACTAAAGACAAATTTTATTAAATCCTTTTAAAGTTCTGTAATTTCTAATATTTCTTTGAAATAGAATATTTTCCCAACAATGAACCACTATTTATGTATGTATGAAAATACAGACAAGATCTATATGTCAAAACCCACAAATGCTGATAAAAGCAAGGAGATCACAATAAATAGAGAGATATACCATGTTCATAAACAGAAAAACTCAATCTTGTTAAGGTATTGGTTCTTTCAGATTGATTTATGGATTTGGTGCAATGTTAGTCCTCTTCCCAGAAAGTGATTGGTGGATGTCAATAAGGTTGTCCTGAGGCTGTATGGAAAGGCACAAAATTCCAAATAACAAACATTATACAGAAGAACAACGTAAGAGGATGGACATTGTTTGAAGATTTTGACACTGTTTCAAGGTTTACTGTGAAGCTACTGTAATCAAGACTATGTAGTACTGGAGAAAATTAGATGGATTAATAGAACAGAACATAGAAACCAGAAATATCTCCACACAGATGCAGTCAACTGATCATTGCAAAGGAGTAAAGGAAACAGAGAAAGGAGTCTTGTCAACAAATGGTGCCAGAATAGCTGGACATCCACATGCAAAACAATATTTAGATCCTTACACCTTTCACAAAAATGGATGGCATAGCTAATATAAAATGTGAAGCTACAACATTCTGTAAGGCAAAGGAGAAAATCTAAGTGACCCATTACTGGTAATGATGTTAGCCAGACACACTAAGGGTGATTTGTTAAATATGGCACCAATAACATGATATATGAAAAAAAAATTAAGTATGACCCGGGATATATACATCTGTATGTAAAAGAAAAGGCCACACAGTGTATGACTCCAATTGTATGTCATTCAGGAAAGGGTAGAAACAGTGAATAGGTCAGTGGTTTGTGAACCTTCCAGAGGAGGAAGAGAAGGATGAACAGGTGTGGCTTCAGGGATTTAAAGACTTTTTAACTATTCTGTGTGATCCTGTAATGAAGGATATATGACATTGTGTGTTTGTCAAAATCCATGGAACTATGGAACCCAAAGAGCACACTCTCCTGTAGGCCAGGGACTTTGGTTAATAATCGTGTCAGTATTGTCACAAATTGTCACTCTCACAGCACATTAATGCAAGATGATAAGGACAAGGAAACCCTGAGGGGAAGGGAACCTGTGGGAATGTCACACAGGAAGTCCTAGTTGATGGAATAAGGCAAGAAAATAAGCTAGAAGTCCTTAAACCTAGGAAGGAAGAAAAAAAAGGCCACACCACAGTTCACCATCACCTATCAAAGGTCATCTTGGTTGCTTCCAAGTTTTCACAGTTATTAATAAAGATATAAATATTCACGTGTGTGTGTGATTTTGTAAGGACATGAAAAATTTTAATTCATTGGCTAACTACTTAGGAGTGTGATTGCTAAGTGATATGGTGTATTACTTGGCTTTCCTGTGGCTGGGACATCACATCTGACACCCACAACTTAAAGGAGGAGAGGTTTATTTGGCTCATGGTTTAAGGGGATTCAGTCCATGGTCAGCTGGCTCCAAGGCAGGAATATCATGGTGGAAGGGTGTGGTGGAGCAAGCAAAGCTACTTAGCTCATGGTGGCCAGGAAGCAGAGCAGGGGAACAGTGCCAGAAAGGAAGGGGTGAGGGACCAGATATAGTACCCAAGGTCACATGTCCATGACCCACTCAGACACACCCAGGGACATGCTTGACTAATCTGCTGGGTGTTTCTTAATCCAATGACGTTGACATACCAGAGTTAACAATTACATATGGTAAGCCCATGTTTTCTTTATAAGAAACTGCTAAGCTAGCTCTCTATTAGGAGTACTATTTTGTATTTCTATCAGCAATGAGCAGGAGTTCCTGTTGCTCCACATCTTTGCTGGCATTTGGTGTTGTCAACATTTTGGATTTCAGCTGTCTACTTTGTATGTGTGTCTCATTGTGGTACACATGGAGGTTTTACTTTGTAATTCTTTCCCAGTTATGTATTGAAGGTGTGGCCTCAGGAGAAGGGTCAGGAGGGAAATGAAGCAGAGCAAGGGAAAGGGGCAGGTGAAGATGCTGGGCTGGCTGGGGTCCAGCCTCAACCTGATCCCATGGGAGCAAGACAGCACAGCAGGGCTGTCCCATCTCAGTGAAGGGACCCAGGGCTCTGTATTCTTGCATCAGATACCCTTTGACCAGGTAAACTGCCAGGTGACTCAGGACAGGCCAAAGGCAGGTCTCTCCCAGCAGCTGGGGATGAGCACTTTGTCCTGATGAGGGGGTCTAGTTCAACCCAGGACAGGGACCAGTTAATGTCAGGAGGGCCACATCTTCTCCCTTTGTCTTTCTACTATGCCCCAGCTCAGACTGAATAACAGGCAGAGAATTTTGCAGAAGAATGAGTTTAGTTGGGTATGAATTTGGGATCCATGAATCTAGGGTGTGTGTGCTCTCACGGATCAGAGGCATTCCAGGATGTCACAGCAAGAAGCCCACAGATACTGTCTGAACTACATATCTTCAGGATGTCTCCATAACCTGGGTGCAAAGCTACAACATGGCCAGGCTACCTTCAAGGTTATGGTTAGGACTGCAGTCTCATGTGACAGATTGTGTTACCAGGCCGGCCCTTCATGATCTCTCAGATCCATTCTACCAGGGTTTGACATGTGTAAAGGTGACAGCATTCACAGCTGAGAACCCTGTGCAGGCAGCTTGCCCTTAGGGACAAAGGACTCATGAGAGCATTTGTACATTTGTACATTTGTACCATGAGATCAGAGCCTTGAAAACAGAGCAAAACCTGTTTATGCTAAAGGTGATCCTGATGGTCTCCATGACCCCAGCACAGTGGTAGACACAAGGCACCTTCACATAGATGCAAAGAAGAAGAGTAAAAAGGAGGAGGAGGATGAGGAGGAAGAGGAAGGAAAGGAAGAAAGGAAGAGAGGGAGGGAGGGAAGATGAGTATGACATCAAGTGGCTAACCTATTTAAGAGAAATGGCTGTGCAATACCTCTGGGACAGCTGTATGGCTGGGCAGGTGAGGGCATGGGCTGCAAAGCAGAGGTAGTGGAAGCCCTACCTTGGAAGCAACACAAGTGCCCTGCTCTATCCACAGGAGATGCATTCCACCCTGGGCTCCAGCCAGTTACTGCCTTTGCTGACGGAAGATCCCAGCAAAGCAATTGCCAAGGTCTAGGGCCTTCTGGTCCACGTTACCAAAATGCCTGCACCCAGCTGCTCTTTGCAATGTGCTAGGGGAAAGTAAACCACTGAAGAAACTAGTTGAACAAATAATTTTTTTTCTCCAAGTGGATTCTGATAATGGTCATAGAGTAAGAACTTTTGCAAATAACAGAGAGGGCCTTAAAAGAGTGACATGCCAGCCCCATAAAGATTGAGGGGAAAGGAGTTCATGGGATGCTGAGAAGAACAGGAACAGAAAAGGGAAAGAAAGGCTGAATGAGGATGGAAAAAAGAGCCTTGTCTGGAAGAACCAGTGCTCAGGACAGCAGCTATCATGACCTTATGCAGTCACATGTGCTACTGGACATGTTAAAATGAATCTCACCATGAAAGCACATGGCAGTTCAGACTCTGTTGTGTGCAAGATAAAGAATACTCTAGATGGCAAGTGTTTTTGTTTCTTTCAAGAAGAAAAATAACATTAAACACAAGCTCTGTTTGTAAGACGCTGCCCCATTTTAGAAACACAAGGACTGTGGGGAAAGGGTGTGGGTCGGAACTGGGGAAATACAATCATTTTCTTTCCACAGTGCTGGCCCAACAATGCTCTATTTAAAGCTCTGTAGACTCACAGTATTCCAAGGTAAAGACTGCATGACTTGTTTTTTCCTTACCTGAGTTTGATAGGAAGGATTCCAGTGTCGGATTGGAGAAAAACAGGGCAGAATCTCATTTTTCCAAGGCCGATTCATGTCCGGAGTTTGTCTGACGAGGTGGGGACAATGGTCATTTTCACGTTTGGGCTCCAAGCAGGCATCAGGAAACTGAACAGGGGAAAAGGAGCCTGGAGCTGTGGAGTCCTGAAGGCCTGGCCTGTCGTCTCTGCGAGCTTTGGCTTTTGGGCCCTGGCATCTGCACTTCTAGGGTGTGGGGCCAGGGCTTGGGGCTCACCTTCCTCAAGGGGGAATTCAGATGTGGGGCCTCCTTCTGTCTGGAAGGTGATAGCACAGTGGGAAGGCAAATGTCACCAGCCTGCAGGAGATGTGTGGTCCCTAGATGCTGGCGTGTGGGAGCGTCTACCCACTGGCCAGGTCCAGGGAGCCAGTGGGTCCCCTGGCCTCTGGCTCTGGGCCAGTTGATGGGTTTGGCCCTATTGCAGAGCTCATGGGGAAGGGACATATGGGACATTCAAGGGACAGTTATGTGCCCAGAGGTCACCCTTCCTTGAGGAGCATAGATGATGGGAACGTGTGCTGGTTGCTTGCTCCCTGTCTCTGTCCACAGCTGTGGTGAACGAGACTTTGTCGTGGGTAGTTTGCCACAAGTGTGAGGGGAAACAGGGAAATTCCTAAGATTCACCCCTCAGGAGTATCAGAAGTGGAGTGTACTTGCCCTAAAGAACAACTTCAATCCCTGCTTTGTAAGTCCCAGAATTCCCTGAGATGATCAGATATAAACCAGCTAACAGTTGTGTGCCCTTCGTTGACCTTCAGCCCACACAGTGGTCAAGACTGGGAGATTCACACTTTCTCCTGAGCTGGAAGACAGCGTGGTGGGGAGGAAGGGTAGCCTTGGCCTGTTCTGGTCAAGGAGGATGCTGTCACATCCTTTTCCTCAGGTCACCTGGGGATGGTCAGCCAAGAAGTGCGCTCTTCCCTCAGAGGAAGCATAGCTCTGTGAGCCTCTCCAGTCACTTCCTTGGGCCCCACCACACCCACCCTGACTCCAAGCGTCTCACTGGAAGCCCTGCCTGGACTCTGTGGATGGCTGAGTTTCAGTTCCTGCTTTGGGTGTGCAGGGCACAGCTTTCTAGTCTCCAGTGTGCAGGTTGCTGAGTCCACCACAGACAGAGAACCGTATCAGGACGTCCTGCATTTGATGCTCCAGGTCCCTCTGCTCTGCTTTGTCTCATACCAGGACAAAGGAGGCCTGTAGGGCAGGTACAGCTCAAGCCTGGGGCACCCTGGGTGACCCCTCAGCCCTCTGGCCTCATGCCCAGCCTGGTCACTTGTGACCCACAACTTTCAGTTTTTGGTAACTCAGATTTCCTGAGAGTCATGCTCCTCCCTATTATTTCAGGGTTCAGGACAAGGCACCTTGGGGATGGGGTGCAGGTGGGCATGGCCTCTGTCTCTTGGGTGGCAGGGTGGCCTCACTGCCCCAGAAACCTCACTCACACACACCTCTCTCTTCTGGCCCCATCTCTCCAGGACCTGAGGCTTCCCTGGCCAGGGTCTGTCACAAAAGCTCCATAAGGAGACAGCGTCGATGCTCATCTTTGAGCCCACAAGGACCCCCAGTCCTGTCAGGGAGAAAGCACCCGTAGTGTGCAACAAGCAGGGCCAGATGGCAGGGAGAACCATGGTGTGTCTTCCTGGGAGTCCCTGTCCCCGTCCCACTGATCACTCAGTAGGAGCCCTCATTCCAGACTGGGGACACATGGCAGTGGCTGTCGGCCAATCACCCCTTCGCCATCAGGTGAGGTGGACACAGCAGCTCCGTGTTTTTTCACACAATGACCTCCATGCCCCTGTGGTTCTTGGACCCACTGACTGAGGTCATCAGAGTCTTGTCCCAGGGACCCCGGATGGGCTTAGCCCCGGCCAGTCTGGGCATCTCCCACGGGAGCAGAGGGTCCCACCTCATTCCCACTCAGGTTCTGAGACCAAACAGGATGAAGAAGGTGCCCGAGAGCAGCCATCTGGAGCCCTGTGTGGTTTGGCTCAGACCTGGTCTCATGCTGCGACACAGTCTCCACCCCAGACTGAGCAGCTCAGGGTGGTTGTTCCTTGAAAGAAAGGGTCCTGACTCAGCCTCTCTCACCAACTACAAAAGCAGTTGCATGAGCTCTGGGTGAGCATGAGCTCTGGATGGTGTCTGAGGATGGCTGTGAGGTTGTCCTCTATGAGCCCTTAGGCAGCCGGCAGGAGCAGCAGTCTAAACAGGGTTGGGCCATTTGCAAAAGCCACTGCTCATGCAGCAGCCCATGCATTCTGGATCCTTGAGCCCAACCCAGGCATGCACCAGTCTTGGGGAGCCCCACAGCTACCATGTGTACTCATGGGCCTCTCCTCCGTTACCCTTCACCTCACTCCCTAGCACGATGACCCTTCCCCCTTCCCCTTCCTCTGTAGTTGGTCAGTTATCATGATGGTCACAGAGAGAGAGAGGGGGAACACCAAGACTCCACACTCCCCAGTTCCATCATTGTTTGCTTATTCGACATGTAGCACATGCCAGTGTCCTGGACCCCAAGGAAGTGGTGAGGACAGGTGAGACCCTGTCGCCAGGGAGCTCCTGCCCTGGCAACATAAGCACCAAGCTGGTCATTATTTCTGAAAGGAGGGTTGGTTGGTCTGAAGGACCCCACCCCCTGGAAGTAGAGCTTGGGCTGTGAGGAAGTCCAGAAGGAAGCAGGGAGGGATGGTGCACAATGGAGTGGCCTCCAGAGGAAGACACACCATGCAATTGGGGTAGGAGGTGCTGTGCTTGGTGCAGAGACCAGGCAGAATGTCAGAGATCAGGCTGGCAGTGACACTGGTCATATGTAGGCCATGGTGAATTTTGGGGCATTTCTTCTAGGAACAATGAAAAAACCCAGGAACCACTGGGCAGGTCCACCCAGGGGGAATGGAGGAAACATGTGTTCCTTTGGAAACACACCACTGTCCAAGGAAGGGGTTGTTGCAGCTCTATGGAGGAAATGACTGTGACATTGCAGGGAAGGGTTCCATATAGGAGTGACCAAGGGGTCAAGGACTTGGATGCCGGGGTGGAGGAGAGCATGATGTCCTGTAGGGTCCCAGGGGCAGTCCCTCTCCACCCCACAGCTGCCATGCCAGGTGGAAGGGAAGCTACAGAGGGACCACAGAGGAGAGGAAGAGGGAGGAAGAAGGAGAGGAGAAGGGAGGGAGGGGAAAAGGAAGGAAGGAAGGAAGGAAGGAAGGAAGGAAGGAAGGAAGGAAGGAAAGAAGGAAGGAAGGAAAACACTGGGTTCTGGTTCTTATATAGAGAAATTGGGCAGCTAGGGGCCAGAATGCCCACAGCTGGAGGCTGCTCCTGTGCTGGCAGGATATTACCAAGGCCCTGTGGGCACCACAGAGGGCCCTGGGTACTCATGTTGTGGGAAGGAGTTTGAAGGACATTGACAGCTGGATTAGAACATGGATACAGAGGTCACATGTGTGCTTACCATGTTTTATTCATTAACTGTGTTACACATAAGTGTGCAAACCTCGTATTATCTACAACATGGATGTCTACTTGCTGCTTTCCTGCCAGTCTCAGAGTTCATGATGTGATTTAAAAAAAAATTCTATTTTGAAGCAAACATAGGTTCATAGAGAGGTACACCCCCCAGTTTCCCCAGGAACAACTAAGCAGCTGTCACCCTGAATCCCAAGGAAATCAACAGATTTTACCTGCTTTCATCTGTGTGTGGCATGTGTGTACGTGTGTGTTGTACAGATGTCTGTGTGTTCGTGTTGTGTGTGTGTTGTGTTTGTGTGTGTTTTGTGCACATATCTGTGTGTGTCTTGTGTGAGGAGGCGAGGACAGGGATAGAGAACCATCCTGTAAAAGGGCACTGGAACTCTGAACCTAGTAATCTGCTGTGATTTCAGCATTTCTGTATGCTATAGGCCAGCCAAGGTCATACATGATCTCAGTCAGTTTTCCAAAGGAGGTCAGCATCTTATTTATGGCCTTCTCCTCTGCCCAACTTCCGCTGAATTGAATCTCTTCACTCACTGCTCAGAGGCATCTACTCTCAGTTACCAGGTACGATGTGGTCAGTGTTAATAGCATTCACTGTTCAGGCCAGTGATCTCATTTATGAGGTCCCCAGTGGACCTCCTTGTTCCAAGCTGTAGGCAGCTGTCCCTCTGGAGGCCCCTGGTGGTGGACACTGAGGGTACAGCTGAGGGTGCAGGTGGATCTCACCCTTGGAATAAATTATGATCGCTTCTTTCTCTTTCCACTTTTTTCTCCCCAGCTTTATTGAGGAATGATTGTCAAGCAAATATAGCATACATTTAAATTGTGCAATATGGTTATTTGATAAAAATGCACACTGTGAAATGATTATTACAATCAAGCTGATTAATACACAAAGTACCTCCCATGATGTGTTTCTATGAACACTTAAGATCTACTTTGTAGCAAATTTCAAGAACACAATAGTCTTATTAATTAATTAAACTAATTATAATTAATTATTTACTAATGCTGTGCTTTAGGTCTCCAGTAATTATTCATGCTGTAAGTGAAAATGTGCACCCTTTGGCCAGCACCTCTCCTTTCTTCCACCCACGGCCCCTGGTGACCTCTGAGCCCTCCCTGCTACTGAGTGTCCACTTTGGGAGATGTTACAGTGCAATATTTGTCCCCTGTGCCTGGCTTGTTTTACTTAGCACAGAGTCCTCCCTGGCCATCCAGGCCGTCACTAGTGACAGGATTTCCTCCTCTTTGTAAGGCTGAAGAATACTCCATTGTATGACTGTATATATACCATGTTTTCTTTATCTGTTCATCTAGAGATGGACAGTTGGTTTGCTTCCTTCTCTTGGCTGCTATAAATAATGCTGCCGTAAACACAGGCACGCAGATGTCCCTTTGACATACTGATTTTGTTTCCTTTGGATGCACACCCAAAGCAGGGGGTGGTGGTGGGGTTAAGTGGAATTCCGTGTAGTTCAAGTTTTCATTTTTTGAGGAACCTCCACACTGTTTCCCCCGTGGTTGCACTGATTTATCTTCCTGCTAACCGTATGCTGGGTTTCCCTTTTTTCCACAGCCCACCAACATCTGCTACCTTTCTACTTTTGGATACTCACCATCCTAACAAGTGTGAGGCGTTATCTTTTGTGGTTTGATTTCCATTCCTTTTGGTGGTTCATGGTGTTATGCATCTATTTGTATACCATTGCACACTTGTATTCCTCTGTGGAAGAAACAGCTATTCAGACCCTTTGTCCATTTTTTAACTGGGCTATTTGTTTTTCTGTCATCGAGTTGCATGAGTTCTTTGTACATCTTTAATATTAATCTTTTATGGATTAGAAAGTGTGCAATCAGTTTCTCCCATTTTGTAACTTACTTTCCCATTTTGCTGGTTGCTTCCTTTGTTGTGTAGAAACTTTAGTTTTATTTAGTTCTATTTGTTTTAGTTTGTTTTCTCATACTTTTGAAATAAAAATTTTAAAAAATCATTACAGAACAAAAGTATAGATTTTCCCCTCATTTTTGCCAGGAATTTTATGACTTTGGGTCTTAATGTTTAAGATTTTAATTTATTTTAGTAGATTTTTGTGTATGGTGTAAGATAAAGATCTGATTTTATTCTTCTGCATGTGGCTATCCAGAGGCCCTGACTCCCTTTGTTGAAGACATAATGATGTCCCCAGTGTGTATTCTTGGTGCCTGGTCAAAAATTCACTGACTAGATGTGCTTGGGTTTATTTGGGTCTCTCTGTTCCATTCATTTAGTAGGTATGTCTGTCTACAAGCCAGTACCATACCATATTGATTAATATGGCTTTGTAATATAATTCAAAATCAGGAAGTGCGAAGAGTCTGGCTTTGTTCTTCCTCAGACTGCTTTGGTGCTTCCTCATGAATTTCAGTATTGTTTGTCTATTTCTGTGAAATAGATCATTAGGGTTTTAATTTGGATTGCTGCTTAGTTTGTAGACCCCTTTGGGTAGTGTAGACATTTCATAAAGCTTAATTCTTCCAATCATGAGTAGAGACTATACTTCTAGTTTTTGTGTATTCTTCAATTTCTTTCAGCAATGTTTTATAGTTTGGGGAGTATTAATCTTTCATTTCCTTGATTAAATTTATTCCTACAATTTTTTATGCTATTGCAAGATTGTTTTCTTGATTTCTTCCTTGGATTGTTTATTACTACATAGAAACTCTGCTGATTTTTATGTACAGATCTTGCATCCTGAGACCTTGCTGATTTTGTTTGTTAGCTCTAATGCCATTTTAGTGGAGTCTTTGAATATTTTTCTATCTATCAAATTAGGTCCTCTGCACACAGATTTTACTTCTTCCTTTCTGATTCACCTAGCCACACTGGCTAGGATTTTCAGTACCATTTTGAATGGAAACAGTGATCATGAACATCTTTGTTTTGCCCCCTGATCTTGGAGGAAATCCTTTCAGCTCTCCACCAGGGAGTGTGATATTAGCCATGGGCTTCTCATGTGTGCTCTTTGTATGTCAAGGCACCATCTTTCTCATCTTCTTCAAATATTGCTGCTGAGTGAAGCCCTGTCCTGAACACTGTGTTCTTCCCTCCTCTGCCTGCTACTGGGAGGTCCCAGGCTCACTGATGAGTCTGTTCAGGGCTGCACTGCTGTGCTGACTTATTTTCTGCCTTCTGGATTAGTTCATTACTGATAGAGAGGTGTTGAAGTCTCTACCAATAACACTAGATGCATCTATTTCTCCTCACAGTCCTGTCAGTTTTGCCTCACGTATTCATGCCCTGCTGTTAGGAGTGTGCACATTAAGGCCTTTTGTGTCTTCTTGGACATCTAACAAGGAGTAAGGAGCCAACAGGGCAGTGGCTGACTGCCAATCTGCATCTGGACCGGCCACCTTTCCACAGCAGAGTCAGGACATTGTGTTTAGAGCATTTGATGCAGCCTAGCTAAGGCCTGGGCTGAGTTTTTCTCACTTCCCCAGATAAAGGTGTGTGGCAGCCATAGACGTATGGGTCCCATGGCGCCTGTCTTCCCAAGGAGCCTTCTGAATTGCTGTCCAGAACTCAGCTCCCACACAGCCACATGGGACAGTGAGACTGGGCCACACCCTGGTCTGCAGCTCTGATAAGGCTAATCAGGTCCCACACCTGGCCAACCTGACTGCCTGCTCCCAGGCACTGGCTCCTGGGCTGTCTGCAGCCAGTTGGCTGCTGGTTCTGGCTCTGTGGGAGGTTTAGCCCTTGGGTGGGCCCAGGCCACAGCTGAATTCTGGCCCAAATCATCCACCCATGCAATCCTCTCTGCTCTTTCCCTGCAAGCAGCTGGGGCCGGCCAGAGTGGAAAAGGCGCCTACGCTGTATGGGAGCTGCTCCTGGAGCCAGAGCGACTGTGGGCAGAGCCTCTTTCCCCATGGCTGCTGAAGGAGTTATATAGTCACCATAAAAGACTCATGGAAGTTCCAGTAAACAATGACAATATGCCATGTGCTTTATAACCTTATTTAAGTGTTTGTCCATTTGCAAATGTAGTCAAACCCAGGTCATCTCCTGAGAGGCCCAGAAATGTCCCCACCCACTTGCACTGCTGGGTGTGGGCAGAAAATACAGTGAGTATTTAAGTAAAAAAGTATTACAGTAAAAGACACATTGCCATGAGTCCTCCTCAAAATCCTCATTTTTACTTTGAACACACTCATCCCACTGTTCTTGCCACTTTCTGAAGCAGTTCTGGAAGACCTCTTTCCAGAGTGTCCTTATCTAACTTAGTTACCAGATCTGGCACAGTTCGACTTCTGGTTCCTTCCCAAGGTCAAGGTATACAACATGCAATGATTAAATCAGGGTAATTAGCATTCTATCACTTTAAATACCTATTTCTTTGTGTCGGACAAATTCAAAACCATCTGTGCAGCTACTTTAAAATACACAGTCCCTTATTGTTAGCTATCGTCATCCAGTTGTGCCAGAGAATGCTAGAATTCAACCCTCCCATCTACCTGCATTTCCATAGCTGTTACCCGCCTCCTTTGTGCCTGTGCTTACCAGGCTTTCTGGACTTGAAGATCGCTGCTCTACCCCTCCCTCTAAGAAACATCTCTCCTACAGACTCAGAATGCTCTGCCCACCTACAGATTTGAAGCTGGGCTTCCTCCTCAACATCCTAATGGACATTTTCCTATGATGAGATGAAGATTTCTCACCAGAGCTGAATCCTGATCCCAGTAGTGGTGGAGAAAACTTTGGCCTTTGCAGATGATTGTGACATACAGCCCATATTTCCCAGCCAGTCTGTGTCTATCGGGCAGGCAGCTGCCGGTGGAAGACAGGAAGGTGAATGGGCAGCACTGAGTGGGTCCTTCCTGCTGCTCTGGCTAAGCAGTAACTCTCCTGGCATCACATGCTCTGTGGCTACTCTATAAGGGGCCAATCAGATGCCATTTCTGTACAGATTGCAGAGCCCTGTTCTCTTAGCACTCATTCATTCATTCATTCACTCCATCATTCCATCATCATTCATTTATTCAGAGCACATTCATCCAGGCTAAACCCATCCCAGGGAAGACCTGGGTTGCAGTGGAAATCGGACTCAGTCCTTACCCTAGATAATTAGTTTTGCTAGAAGTATGGTATTTTGGGCCATTTAGTACAGAGGGACAGAGAAATAAGAGACAGTCTCAATCCCCAATGTTAGACGTAATCTGGCCAGATTCTCTCCTCCCAGTGAGCAGGCTAGAGCTCAAGGAGTCTGGAAGCCCCATCGAGGGCCTTCTGGTTCTTGGGATCTGGTTCTTTTCATGATAAGCCTCAATGGATAGCCATGCATGTGGCTCATGACCCAGGGAGCCTGCTGTGCTGGAAGCTGCTTCTCCAGTGGCCCTGGGAAGTGAGAGGCATGGTAAGAAAGGGCTCAGCTATCAAATAAGCTTGGCATGTGCTGAGTTCAATGGTGAGGCAGGAGCCTTCCTGCAGGACATGTGATAACTGCCTGCTCAACATGTGCTGGAAGCGTGCAAGGAAAGGAGGTCACGCATCTGTTTTCCACAGTGACTTCGTAGGCAGCAGGGTAGCAAATGTGGTTTGGGAAACCTGTTTGGAAGCTGCAGTGTCTTCACAGTTATGTCACTGTGACTCAAGCAGAATTGCTGACCATGTCCTTCAGAGGATAGGCTATTTCTAAGGGAGATCATCGCTATTTCTTGAGAACAGACTAATGTTTCCAGTTTAAAATGCAGCTGAACACATTTGATTAATAAAATCCTTTATAAAGGGTCCGTTTGAACTTAAGAGTAATTTGCTATTCTCTCATGCAGACAGAACACACTTTCTCAGTAATTACACTTTCTCATGCTTGTGTTGGAGATGTGTCTCCCCACATACATTGTCTCCTTCTTCCTGCTATCCTAAAACCCTATGTCCTCAGACATTCATTCCCGGCCTCTCTTGCAGCTAAATGAGGTCAGAGACACTCCAGAGAATCACGCAGATGAAGGTTGGGCCTCATTCTCACAGTTCCCATGGGACAATGCCATAGTTCCCAGTCCGTAGAGACCTTCTTTACCAGCCAGGATGGTGGAATCTCCTCTCCACACATAGGACCATTCTCTTCTCTGTGCTTTGCAGTGTAGATGAGGTGGTCCATGTGGACACAAGTTGACTGTCACAAACTGGGATACATGTTCTAAGTGCTCACTTTGCCTGTGAGGTCCTCACCCAGATGCCGGGCAGCCCTGTCCTCAGGATGTGGTCCTAACCCATCTATGTCCTATCAGCTCTTTGAGCACTGTATGCTGAACATCAATTCTCTTCTTCACATAAACCTATAGCAAATTTCCCTGCATACAAAAGCAAGTCTTTAAACTTGGATTTGTTTAGGGTGGGTGCTGGGCTGGGCCTCCCTGGCCCTCCTGATGTCCCAGATGGGCAGCACACTGTGGCTGAGGGTGCTCAGCCCTTCCTGTGGGCTGGGGACCATGTTAGGATCTTGTATACTCCTTCCTATCCTGACTCAGGGCACAGGAGCATTTTCAAATCACCCACTGGCCCAGGGAAGAGTGTGGGCCCTTTTCAGATGTTCCTGTTGGCTGCCTGTGCTAGGCCTTGGGGCTCCGGCTGTGCCTGCCCCTCTGTGCTCCTCTGAGGTGGTGGAACTGCTGCTCCTGCTATCCTTCACCTGGCCTGCCTCACTCTGGTGCCCAGCAGGACTCCTAGTGTCACCAGCCCAGACTCCAACTAGCTAGGGGTGAGGCTCCTCAGAGTGCTCTGGTGCCCCAAGAGCGGCACAGGAACCTTGTGTCCTGGACTCCAGAGTCTGCCTGGGTATCAGGCTGTCTCCATTACCTGCACCCACTTCTCTCTCCCTGTACCTCACAGCCTTTCTTCAGAGGTGCTTTGGACATATTCTGTTTTCTAGGTTTTTCAGATTCTACTTGTTTTCTTCATATGTTTGATCAACTCTAGGAAAGTAAAAGGACCAGAGCACCCCAGCTCCTGCCACCACCCATCAGCTCAGGGTACTTCCTTGGTGATGCAAGGAGGTTCCATAGGGCCCCACAGACCCTGGCACAGTTCTGTGAATCCCAGGTCTCAGATGTGGACAGCCACTTCCTCACCATCCTCATCCACCCTCCATACAGGAAGGCATTGTGCAAGTCTCTGGGGGAATGGATTCTTAGTTTACCCTTGGTTCGTGCCCATTTTTGTTTTAAGAATTATCTTTTATGTGACTACAGAATAAACAAATGGGTGGCCTCATTCTGGCTGTGCCTCGAGGCTGTCACAATCCCCCTGCTCTGCAGAATGGATAACACTGATCCCCTGAATTTATTCTGCAGCCTGGCTACCCATCTGCCACCCTGGGCATAAAGTCTGTGTTGTGGACTGGCAAAGTCCATGCAGGTGCTTACTGCTCAGTGGGTCTGTGTTTAGGGTGAAATCTAAATCCAGAGTTCAAATTCTTGACTGTGATGTTATGTGCTGTCCAGGAGCCTCCCTCCCTGGGCTCAGACCATGTCACAACCAGCTGATGAGAAAGTGGCTACCTTGGAGTCCTCTTTGCTCTCTGTCTGACCTTCTATCCTGGTAGGGTCATGGCTCCCCTCAGCTATGGCTTCACTCTGCAGTTCCAGGGCCAACTGTGTCCAAAAGTATGAAATGGAAGATTCCCAAAATAAACCACCTCTGGAGTTTAAATTTTGGGCTTCTTTGATAATGTGATGTCATCTCATGTCATTCCACTCTTTCTGGGGACATGCATCACCCTTTGTCCTGAGGGTGAATCCTCTCTGGGGATGCTATGGCCTGTGAGTCACTTAGTAGCCATCTCAGTTATCAGATCAACTGTCAGGGAGCCCATGTCCATTATCTCTCTTACCAGTGTCCCCAAGGAAAGAGTAGAGGTGCTGGGAGACCGATGATCCCAAGGGAAGCTGTAAGGCATTTCCTTTCATAAGAAGGCTAGAGTGTGTCATGGTTTGTGTCTGGTTGTCCCCAAAAGCCTCATGTGGTCATAGGTGGGGCTTTTTCAGAGGTGGCTGGATCCAGAGTTGTGTGATGCTGGCATCAAGGGTGTGTGATTATTAAATCAGTCTACTCATTGTTTGGCAGCACCCTAATCCCAGTAACCTAGATAAAATATAAAGGGGCAAAAAGAAGCTGCCAAGGTCCCTTGCATGCTTTGCTACCTTCTGCCCACCATGAGCTTTTTCTCCTCTGTGATGCCTGTCTGCCATGCTGCCCTTCCTTGGATCCAACTGATTATGAACTGAAACCTCTACAAACTATGAGCCAAATAAACCTTTCATCTCTTAACTTTTGATATCAGGTATTTTGTCTCAGCAATGAAAAGAAGCAACTAAGACAGAGTGCAATAAGATATTTAGAGAACACATATTCACAGACTTTTATTGCACCTATAGTATAATTCTATGCTTCCATTTCATTATTGACTGCTGTTAATCTCTTATTATCACAGGCATGCACATATGGGAAAGCACATTTGTTAGGCTTTGGTACTATCCACTGTGCTGGGCATCCCTGTGGGTCTTGAGGTGTCCCCATGGATACAGAAGGGCCACTAGTGCACCCTCCTGGCAATCATCCTTAATCTTAGCTGAGGGACATACCCCAGGGCCTCAGGGAGAAGAGGCAGCTCGGGTCAGTGCCGAAAGACCTGTCCCCATGAGAAGCATGGGGAGACAGTGTCAGGATCACTGTGCGAGGGGGGGGGGGCTGAGCTCACTGCTGACAGTTGCTGGGGTTCTGAATCCATGTCTTCACCTGTCAGCCCAGGGTTTGGACACTAACCCTGGGTGTCTGGTGACTTTTGCACATCACTGCTCAGCACTTAAAGTATCAACACCCAGCTTGAGGGCATTTAGCTCTTATGAGTAGCAACAAGTGAAGGCCACAAAGGACTCTGTTCAGCCTGACTGACTAAAGACTGAAAGGAGCAGTCTGTGCTCAGTCAGAGGGAAGAGGAGGTTGTCAGGGGCAGGATGGTCTGAGAAGGCCTCTTCCCATTGAAAAAAATGTTAATTCAAAAAATATCTTAAATTTCTAGACATTTTTAAGGACATAAATAAAGACTTTTTTCCATCTTAAGAACAAATTGGAGACAGGGTGCTGTGCCCACCTCCACTGCCCTCACAACCACAGTAGCACTGGGTCCTTGCTGCCACCTGGTCCTGGGCCCCCCTTAAGCCTCTTGTCTCTGCAGTTTGGAGGCTCCCATCTGTCTGATTCAGGGGCTGTGGCAAGGGCAGCACATCATGGTGTGGGTGCATAGTGCAGCACAGAGGTTTATATCATAAGCAGGGGACCAGACAGGCACAAAGGTCTGGGTCCCCAGTCCCCTTGGAGGGCTCATCTCTGATGGCCTGGAGACCCTCACCACCCCCTACCCCTCAGAGGCTCCACTACCTCCCACAGCACCATCCCAGGACACTCAAGATACATACTGTGGCAACAGAGACCATGGAGGTGATGCTGGGCCCCACATACCCTCTCCACAGGCAGTTCTGACTTGTCCATGGCTTGAGATATGTTTTGAGGCATGGTGCTCAACCCTTTGCATTTACCCATTCCTGTCCCAGAGCTGCCATTTGCATTGTCCTGGGAGGGGGAGGCTAGCAGGAGGCAAGGTGGAGGTGGACACACTATGACCATGGTCCCTGGCCCATGGCTGTGGCAACCTGCTGGGAAGAAGGCTCATTCTCACAGCCCTGTTCTTCGAGGCCAAATCATTTTAATAGTGACAGAACTGTGGACAGGGAGCACACAGTCAGTTTGCCAGCAGTCAGCTCGTTTCTGTTCATTCACATTAACAGCGAAAATGCAGATGACAATTAGGTTTCTTTTTCAGAAGAAAAATAAATTTGTCTTTATTTTCAAATCAAGAGCTGTTCTTCCCAGGAGTGGAGAAGCTGAATCCAAGAGGATGCCAAGGCTCTGAAGTGAGGAACCTGTGGGGACCTACATCCCGAATCTGCTTTCAGAGGAAAACATCTCCGACAGACCCAATAAATATTCATGTGAAGTCACACAATACCCCCTCGGGAAAAGTCTGCCATCCAGAGCCTCATGAAATAGGATTCATTGGCCTCGTCTCTTCCTGGCATTTGATTATCAAATCACTGATGTATTTGAATATTTGGCTCAAATCTTGGAAAATTATACAGTTCTACAATCTGCAGTTAGAGACTATGAACAATCTAATGGCCAGACTAGAGCACAGGGAATGAATTGTGTTTTCAGGGCTGGGCCAAAAGGAGTTCTTCTATTACCAGTTCTATAATGAGTAAGAAATTCTTATTAAATGACGTGGGAAATGGAAATAAGAGTTGTATTCGACTGCTGTGTCAAACAAGCAGCATGACTCCTGTCCTAGGGACAAGTCCTTTGTTCCAACTCTCAGCCCAGGCTCATGGGTCTGGGCTTGGCCTGGTCCCTGGCAGCAGGAAGGCAATGATGTGGCTCCCTGTGGGTGAGGGGGAAGTCAATGTCATTGATGCCAGGGAATTAAACCACTAGGGAGAGCAGCTCCTTCCACACATCTTGGAGTGCTCACTCTCCCACACATATGTGTCACTAAGTCCAGTAGCTTTGGCCCTGTTGCTCAGGATGTGCCAGTCACTGCCTGCTGCAGAGATACAGAAGAGCAATGATCGGATGAGCCCCTGCATGTGAGGGAGGCAGAGGTGCAGGTGGGGAGTGGCAGGTAGACAGATGTGACACCAAATGACAAGCATGCTCGCCCTTGTAAAGAATGGAGCCTTTCCAGGGGGACTATGTACACCAGCAGACTGAAGTTCAGGGACTGGCCCATCTCCTGGAGGCCTTAGCTGAGATGGGTGCCCACGACACTTGCCAGCTGTGCACTTGTGAGGTCCTGTGGCCCTGTCCTCCCATGAGAGGAGCATCTTGGTCTCCACATTCACTCTAAGAGGGCTTGTGCCTTTGGCCATGCCTAACCAGGCAGGGCCTGGGTCCCAAAGGGCCAGGTGACCTTCTCCATAGCCAAAATGCCACTCACTCATGGGAAGTCCCCACTGCTCAGCTCCCAGTGGCAGGCCTCACTGTCCCACTTCCCTCTTGGACCCAGCTTTCAGAGGATCCCTGGCCCCTTGAGACACCAGAATCTGACCCATCAGCCTCCCTGCCATTTACATTGGCTTAAAGTTCAACACCATTACTTGCAAGGAGGAGACTACATCTCAGCTAAGCCCAAGTGAAAGGAAGAAGTAGCTGCACTTGCTCTGCTCTGACGGGACCACACTGCACTTTATATTGCTTTTTAATACATTGAGCCATGGAGCCGATGCTGTTATTCCTGTGGACATGTGCAAGTGTGGAGCCTCTGCTGGACTAGAACCCTTGCCATGATGCCAGGGAGATGCAGCACAGGACCCAGTCGGGGTTCTTAGCAGCACTGGTCACCACGCTGTGTCTCTGGAAGCTGGGACACCTCCCACTAGGATCATCCCCAGATGTTCCCTATTCAGACACAGGTGTTGTCCTGGCTTCCTGGAGGCCTCAGTCCTGCTTTCTGGACTCCTCTTCTCTTTTCATTTTATCCCCTGCAGTGTTGCTTTCTTTGTATCCACCCTGAAGCAGGCTGTCTCTTGGTCTCTGGGGACCGGACAAACTTCCTGTCCCTTGTGTAGCACTTTTGGCTTGGGGAGCGAAGGACAGGTCAGCATAGGATCACCTGCAGGCTGCTCACTGGGTGTGAATCTGCTCCATCCGGGACTCCCCTGAAGGTGAGCTCTTCGATGGCAGAAGCCAGGAGGCCAAGCCACACTGCATGTGTGTTCCCTCTCTCAGTTGCTTCCCCCAAGTCCATTGCAAGGCACACATAATCTTAATGTTCATGTGGCAGAGGAAGCATCCATCCGCTCCGTGTGAGATGCATGGAGCCGCACCGCAAAGCACCTGGAATGTGACCCAACCTACCCTCTACAACGAACACACCCATGTTAGTCACTGAGTCCCCTGAGACAGCTGGGGACCCAAGAACCTATGACCACTGTGGGCAAGATTCTGCCCCTGGGGGCCCGTGAGAGTCCAGGACAATGGTGAAGGCCTGGGTGGAGGCAGCACCAGGGTTTCCTCACTTGGGGTACAGCAATGACAGGATCAGTCTTAGCACAAGGAAGGGAAGATTATCCCAGATTATTCATGCAGACTCTGAACATGACCACGTGTATCCTTTGACTCAGTCAAAGAACAGGGCTGGTGACCAGAAAGATGGGGGTGAGCGGTCGGCTATGAGCAGAGGAGGCTGGCAGCCACTAGGAGAAGGGAGGGGCCCTGAGCCCTAAAGGGGTGCACAGCCCCTTGACACCTTGATGTTGGCCCTGCATCATTGGGGGCCACATCCAAAGTTCATTCATTAGGAAAAGTGGGGCCAAGTCTCCAGCTGAAAGGCCAGAGCTCGTGAGCCTTCCCTGATCAGACGGTGTGTGGCCAGGATGGTAGAACTGGACCTTTGAGGAAAAGCTTGGGGAGAAGAATCACAAGCACACAGGGGACCAGCCCTTGTTCAGTTTAGAGACCCAAGTCCCCAGCATGCAAAGTGGCTGAGATGCCAAAGGCCTTCTGGTGGCTGGAGCCTCCCCTGGGTCAGGACAGGCGAACACTGCAAGCTGTCCACCTTGCCCTGCCCCAAGTCTATGCAGGCATCAGTAATCCATTATCAGATCTGCCTGCTCAACCCACAGGAGCCTCAGAATCCTTCCAAACACAGAGCTTCTAGCTGCCGTCTTGGGAGCTCTCCGCGGTGCTGTCCTGGCCCTGATGCACCAGCTTCCTCTCTGAGCCTTGGGCTAGCTGGAGGTGCTTGCCCAGCCCCAGCAGTCCTTGGGAGGGTTCTGTATTTATCCAGTGCTTCCTGTGTTACCTCACCAGGCCCTGCTCTTCCCTCCTAGTTCTAAATCTTTATCCAGGCAAGGGTCCCTCTTGGGCACTCCCATCTGTGACTGCCCATCAGGTATCTGGTTAAATACTGAGTCTGCCCTGCTCTCTCCAGCTGTCTGGCTCCATTTCTTGACCCTGGAAGTGATGGCTTCCCTCCTTCTCAAGAGTACAGCACAGTTGGCAAGCTGTAATGGACAGATTCACTGACTTGCTTAGTATCCCACAAAGGAGTCAGATCTGATGTTACCTGCCTAGGTCGTTGTCACATATGCCCCACTCTGTGCTATGTAGGATTTGCTGGGTTTGCAGGTAGAGGCCAGTGTTAGCTTTCTGCTACTGTAATAGAATACCTGAGGTGATCAGCTTATAGAGAGGGAAGGTTAGGGTGGCTCACAGTTTGGAGGTTTCAGCCCATAGTCCAGGCACCTGGCCCTGCTGTTTGGGGCATGTAGTGGCCTATGATGGCAGGAGTGAGTGGTGGAGCAGAGCTGCTGACTTCTCAGTGGCTGGGAGGATAAGAGAGGGGAAGAGCCAGCATCCCGGGATCCTTTCAAAGTCACGCCCCCCTCATAACCCAGCTTCCCACTAGGCTCCACCTCTTAAAGGCTCCACCACCTCTAATAAATAGCCTCACATTGGAGACCAAGCCCTGGGAATACAGGGCATCGAGGGCCCCTCCAGGTACAGATCCAGCAAGGTCACCTCAACCTGGAGCCCAGCAGGACCTGGGGAAGCTGCTGTTCATTTCCTCCCTGGTGTCCCTATCTATAGATGAGCCTGGCTGCTCCTCACACTGCTGGTCCCCTCGTGGTCACTCAGCCCTGCTCATGAGCCTGTTTTGGTATCGGGGATTGAACTCAGGTCTACGCTTGGGAGGTAAGTGGCGGAACCACTGAGGTAAATTCCCTGCCCCTCATAAACCTGTTTTGTCTTAGAAAGGACTCAAACAGCTCTCATCCTGCTGGGGCAGCTGCAGCTCCACAGAGCTCTAGGATTTTCCTATTTCTGAAATCTTCCCTCACTTTCAAGCACCATTTGTGTTCTGGAGAAAATGGATGCTTTGAAAGGGTTCTGGATTCAAACCTCAGGGTCTAAAATAATTCCTGGTGGGCATCTGTGAAATCATGAGAACACAGAAGCAAAACACACATGGACCAGAGGGAAGTGAGTATGATAGCAGATCTGTCCAAAGCACCCGACTTCGGGCTTCATCTCCTCATCTAGGGCTGATCCTGCACAAGTAGACACTACTACTGGCCTGGCTCTCCCAAGCGGCTACTCCAGCAGATGTGTGTCTAAGCCACATGGTAGGAGGCTGTGCAATTGGCCATGAGTACTACAGTGTGGAGGAGGGACACCATGCCCAGGAGACATGGGGAGGGGCGGACACTGTCCAGGTCATGTTGGAAGTGTTCCCAGTGCCTCTCTTGGCAAGAGCTATTATTTTGAACACCCTTCCTCTGAAAACCAAGTGCCCAGTGCTGCAGAACTTAATGCCAAAGCTCCACTCCTCTATGGCTTTGCAGAGCCCTGGTGTTCAGAGACCACAGCTGGGAATCATTAGGCTCACAGAGCATTGAGCATGAAATTGCTGCTGCAGTTGTGCCGGGGTTGCTCTTGCATGGACCTGGAGTGGCACGTGACGGGCCATCATTCTCCACTTGTGTCCCCAGGCTCATACCTCTGTTCAGATGAGGCCGGATTTCCGAACAGGCAGGAGAGGGACCCTCGGGACCCTGGCAGATGCCTGTCTACGATGTGGGCCAGTGATCCAGAATGGATCCTGGCACTGCCACTCATGGGCCCTGGGACTTGACCCCAGATCCTCCGCTGCAGGTCCCTGGTGTCCACATGGGTATCAGGCAAGGGCAGGGGCTCCCATGTCTTTCTCCTTAAAAATTATTTGCTATCCATACAAGCAAACCTGTGACAGGATACAGATGAACAAGAAAATGGGTAGAATATGAAGGATTCAGGGGAAATAGAAGCAGCTGGAACACACATACACACCCCCTCACCCCCACATGAAACAAAACCAACCCTTTGCTGGACCGAGCCACCTGATTTGGATTTGAGCTCTCAGAAGCCCATGCAAAGACAAGGAATAGAGGGCAAGTAGTGCCCTTGCCCTCCCCTTTGCAGCTGAATGGTCCCCCCGCCTTCCCTCTAGGGTCACTGTGGCACTAGCCCTGGCATGCAGTCAGGCACGTGGGACTGCCAGCGAGCCGAGAGCCAGGCCTTTAGGCCGCTCAGTGATGACACACGGCAACAGTTGGCTCTCCTGGCTCCTGCAGCCTGCCCCCGGCTCTGGTGTTTTAACCCAAAAATCCAATACAGCTGCCCCTCAGGATCTGCAAGGACTGACTCCAGGTCACCCTGCAGATCAAAGCCAGAGGATGCTCAAGTCCCTCAAGTAAGATGATGTGGGATTTATATATGTTCTACACACATCCTCCTGAAAACTTCAGATCTCATGATTGCTTATGACACATAATGTAAATGCTATGTGAATTCCTGTCATATTGCCTTGTTTAAGGAACAGATGAGAAAAAACAATCTATATATTCATGCTGAGTACAGACACAACCATCACAGGCTTAACTACACCTCCATAGGGAGCTGGTGGGGTCCACATAGCAGTAGCTGTGGAAGACAACTACTTGTCAATACCCAGGACTTCTCATGAAATCACAGCACATTGTGGGTCTACCAGGTGGTGGTCCTGGCTGTGTAGAGATGGTATGGATGTGTCAAACCCATCTCAGAACTTAAGAACCTATTTATGGAGTCAGATCGCAGTATCCTCTGTTTCACTGTGGTAATACATTGTCTCCGATTGGGTCCCACCAGAAGCTGACATTGAGGCAAGAGTTTGGGTGTAAGTGGTAGGTTCAAGTGACCTCAGGGAACAAAGATGTGAGGGGAAGTGAGTCAAAGAAGGAGGCCAAGGCCGGAGATTTAGCTCAGTGGCACTGCACCTGCCTCAATGGCGCAAGGTCCTGAGTTTGATCCCTGGTACAGGGGGAAAATCCAAAACCAAAAACAAAGAAGGAGGCCAATGATCATGCACTCCAGGAAGCTATTGCAAAGTGCTGTGGGAGGAAAAGCCAGGAGTCCAGGAGGAGCCAAGCAAGGGCCACACCAGACGATTACACAACCAGCCCTACATCCCACTCTTTGTCATACATCCAGGGCAGAGAGATAGCAGAACAAAAAGCTGTACAGAGCCACAGAACCACTGGGTGGAAACTTGAAGATATATGAGTTCATCCCCAGTGCTGGATATGGCAGGATGACCAATGAGAGTGAGTTCTGGGATACCCAGTTGTGTGCAGGTACACGGTCAATGTCGCAATCTTGTAGTACTCACTTCTGATTATCTCCAGCCCTGGACACGCCAATATTAGAATACATTTTTGTGATTATGTATGCTGAAGTTCCTCCTTGCGGTAATGGGCTGTTAGGAAAGCTAATTCCTTTTTTATGATATTATCAGGGAAGAAAATGGACTTTTCTTTGTAAACATTGGGCAGGCAACTTGACATGATTTAAATTGCTTTCACACACTGGTCTCTCTGAACACTACATCTCTTTGCTCTCACCCACCCTGCCCTCCACAATTCTGTGTTTGCACCACAGGAGCTCTGATTTTGAGAAGAAACACTCACTGGGCAGGAAGACTGGGCTGGCAGAGAATCCCGGGGATGGCTGGACACAGGAATGGCCTGGCCTTGGACTTCAGTGTGTTCACCCATTCTAGGATCAAGGCAGTAGCCTAACCATCCAGGAGCTGGTTTCCCTCACCAGTGAAGCGGGCATAAACATCCGTATCCTCAACCTAGGATTGTTTTGACAATTAAGCTAGGAAAGCACTTGATTTTGGTATCTGATACATAAAAGGGGCTCCCTAGATTAGCGTGGTGCTCTGATGTATGCATGGGGAACGTGTATGTAGAATTAGTCCCAATCATTACCTTTGACCATGAGTGATCCTGGTGTTCTAATTTAGAGATTATAGAAGAATAGCAAAGAAACAGACTGCAGTTAAAATACGGAAAGGGAAGCAGAGCTCCATAACAAGGAACAAAACAAGAAAGCTTGGGGGACTGTGTCCCACATGATACAGACAGAGGCTGCTGTCAGGTCCTACCATGTCCTCTCAGAACCCGCAGCTTCCTTGTGCCACAGCCAGCAGCTTCTTAGAGCAAGCATCTGTGCCTGCCTGGCAGCTGTTTCTGGTCCTGCAGCTGCTCAGCACATGAGCAGGGCAGGGAGAGTCCAGCGAGTGACGCCCCCAGAGGACTTCAGCTGATGGTGCTGAGTACCCCCGACCTCCTCCCTTGATGGGACACTTCTGAGGCATCTTCTGTGCCATCTCTCACAGGACCCTGGCAGATGAGCTCCAAATGGATGGCTGGTCCTGCACAGAGCCAGCAATGACTTTCTTTTCCTTCCACACATCCCCACCTCCCCACCCCAGCTGCTTCCTGGGACTGGAGACAATTACAACCCCCAAACAATCCCCAATACCATAATCCCACAGCTTGAAATCTCAAAATCACTAAAATCTAACATCTCTATATCTAAAATCCTGAAAAATCACAATCCCCCCAAAATTAAAATCCTAAATCTTAAAACGGTGAAAGCCCAAATCCTGAAAACTACAACGTCCATAAGAAAAAGGGGGACCTAGGGGAGCATAAGAGGGTAGAAAGTCAAGTTCTGGGGAGGGATTGGGCAGTTGAAAAATGTAACATCTGTCTGCATTGGAATTCCTTCCAGCTGATGAAATTCCAGAAATAAGTTTAATGAATTAAAACCACATTTGCTTGAAGAAGCCAGGGAAGTTACTGACTGGCTTGAAAATAATTGCATGCCTGGGAGGATTAGAAGACATTTACACAATAGTGTTCCTGTTCAATTAGCATGATTGTTCCCTCCAAATATGTGGCCTGTATCTGAGTGAATGTGAAAGGGATTTTCATTCACCCAAAAAACACAAAGGCATGGCACAGGAGATGGAAAACTAATAAGGAATGTTCATGTCAGTGTGCGATGAATCATAGGAGAATTTGAGAAAGAGCAACAAACACCATGTAGAAAATGAATGTGAGCATATTCTCCACAGAGAACCATGGACTAAAAGAAAAAACAAAACAGCTTTCATCATCATGCAAAATGTCAAAATGTAGTTAATGACCCCTAATGGCAGCTAGTTCTTATGGCTTACTTCTCAACAATTACCCAATACCAAGACCAATCATTTGTCTATTTTTCTTTTCAGCTTTATTCTTTTCCTCCACTATTTTCAGTCATCAGCGTTGTTGTTTACAGTTCACTATGCTATGTATGGCAGCTTTGTATGAGCTCCAGTACTGGAGGCATAAATTACACGAAGACTTCCTAGAGTTCTAAATCGTTTTTTCAAATCTGCCCCTGCTAAGGCGTCATCACCATGCCAAGGTGGTGTGCGGGGTCAGAAGTGTTTGCAGAACCACTGAAACGCCTCAGTAATGGAGAGATGTCCTTTTTGTATATTATCTGCATTTGTGAGAGATAAAACTTCTCAAGATCCCAGCTTTTCCAGTGACTGCATATCCAGTGGTGACCCCCGGAGCTTGATGATAGATTGTTGCAGAATTTTAGTTGATGGCAGTTACAAAGCTATAAAGTGGAGTGGATACAATTACCAACCACAGAAGTAGACATTGTGCATTTTACTTTTTGATCTGTTCCTTGATGAACAGGGTTTGTCTGCTTATGGCTGTTATACCTGAGTGTTTCTGCTCACAAACACGTGTATGTTGCTATCACCTGTCTTATCATATACAACGGCCTGTGAAACGTTTTCATGTTTTTACGTTTTTCACATAAATTCTCTTTGTAAAATGTAAACAAATGTCTTTTAAATAACTTTTACATTTTCCAGAGTTATCTTTTCAGGAGTTTACATGTTAGGGATTTTGACCTTTCAAGACTTTACCAGGTAGGTCAGGACATTAGAGACTGTGGCTTTGGGGACAGTGGCCCCAACCTGTTGGGACCACTTCCCAAGTTAATGACTTGTGCCACGTCCTCGTCAGAGGATGAGGACCTGAACAAACCCAGGTACTACTTTGCTCAGTGCAAATACTCCAGATGGCTAATAAACGTCTGGATTAAGATAAAGAAATACTTTTTCTCTCAAAGAGAAAAAGACGACTTCTCAGGTACGAGTTTTCTATAGAATTACACAGAGCAACTCTGCTCATGTCTAAACAGTACTTGGGTCCAGGGATGGTAGAATCATAGGCATAAGACATTGAGCACAATGCTTGACTCAGAGTACTTCTTCTTTTCAAAATTTTATTAGTACATGTTTACAATTTGTGCAGTTTGCAATCATCTTGGGGAGTGGTTACATGACAATATTACAACTTGTTTCTTTTTTTATTGCCCTTCCCCCTCATCCTTAGCGTACTTCTTATGGGTTTTTAAGATCCTCTTCACGGAAGTATAATTTGCATACAGCACATGTATACCCATTAAGTGTACAGTGCGATGGGTGTGGCATCATGTGTGCTGTGTGCCTGCATCACACTGTCCAGCAGAGACGCCATCTCCTCACTACACAGTCCTCAGCCCCGGAAGCACAGGTCTGCTCTCTGTTCCCAAAGTTCCATGAATTTGATAAGAACATGAGGAAAAGTGGAATTCAGCTGAGCAGTGTTTTGGGAAACTATTGCTACCTGTGCTGTCTCATTTATCAAAATAATTTGCGTCATCATCTCCATGAGTGATAAGAAGGAGAAAAAGCTATTCCTGAGCTGCTGGATTCCCTCCTCCTGAACCTGAGGGAATGAGGTGGAAGCTGCATGGGGGAGATAGAGAGAAGGTGGAGCCGATTTGGAACTTGGAATGACTTCGGCTATAAAATTTCCAGAAAAACAAATCTGAGACTCATTCGTTAAGTAAGAGAAAACAGTTCCATCCATAATTTGATAGTTATTCTAACTTTTTGGAAGTTTTGCACTCATACTGAAGGACAGCCAGATCCTCACCTCTTATCTGGACACGCCCAGGATGCTGGGCCATGAGCCACATGTGGGCTGCTGATCCAGCTGGCCGATTGCTCAAGTACTGACAGCCTTGTGGCAGGCAGAAAGTCACCTCTTCACAGGGACATATGATAGATATTGAACAAGGGGAAATCCGCAACAGAGACTTCCATGGGGACCCAATGGGACAGTCTAGAGAAGAGCTCTCCAAGGAGGTCACCTGTGCCCTGACTCTGAGTGATGGTCTTAGACTTGGGAGCTCATGAGGGGCCAGACACAGTTGAGTTGGGGATGAGTTCTATTTTCCAAAGTTCACTGTGAGTGCTGTGGGGTAGATTGGTTTGTCTGGGACAAGAAGCAGAAGTTGGAATCTAACCTAGTCAGCTAAGAATGGGGCCCTGGATGCTGTCCTGGATCAGTGGGCAGAGTGACCACTTCATATCTCTTTGGAGGTGAAGTAAGCAGCATTTTCCAACATTAGGGAGAACTCACAGATAACACCCATGTGTCAGCAGAGATGAACGCATGAGATCAGGGAGAGGGAATGCCAAGGATGCAGGTTGGGGTTCATCAACTTGACATAATATCTGAAACTGCAGATGGATTGGGGTCATCCATGAAGAGCAGACAGAAGGAAAAGGGAAAGTGACTTCCCATGTGGAAGAGAGGAGGAAAACCAAGGAATGGCCAGTGGGGCTGCAGTGAAATGGATTTATGATAACATCATAGCTGCCAAGAAATCGTGTTTCAAGAACTATTCACTTGGGAAAGGAAATTCCAGGAGAAATGTCTGCTCACTGGTGACTGTTAGTCCCTGGTGAGGAGTGTGAAGCAGGTTGCGGGAGCCTCATGCAGCCTCACAGGAGTTGCCGTTTGCTCTGTGAAGGATCAAGGCTTCATCTTGTTCTCAGCCCCACCAGTCCTACTTATTCCACCATCCCGTGCTGTGCCGGTTTTCTGCTTTGTGCATAGAACACGTGGTTCTGTCTCAGCACTTGCCGATTTTCCACCTTTTATCCCACCCTTGTGTCTCTGCAGAGATGAGTACATCTGGTCCAGTTACATAGCACATTTTCAATGGGTTTTATGATCTCATGGTGAAGAAGTAGGGTTTAGTTGAAGAAGTCTTAAGTCCTAGTGCATGTACTTGTTGGGAGAAAACATCCTGGGTTGGCTAATAATCAGTCCACTTTCATTTTATAGGTTTCTTCTTAAGAAAATATTCTCTTGTGCAGCCCAGAAACAAAGACATCCAGGATGTCTCAGGAGAGCATCTTTTGGAAACGATTTTGCTTCAGACATATGGTACCATTCCCAAGCCTGGGGGCTGTGTCCCTCCTGTGTAACTAATTCCTGTCAGCATTTTCTCAAAGCCTACTTAGGCTACATGATAAATACTGGTTAAGAAAGAGCTGTTTTTGTTTTTTGCTTTGTGTTTTAAAACAGGATCTTGGCAGCCACTAACTAGATCATTAAGTTCACCAAAAAGTGCCCCTGTTAGAACAGACTTCGTTTCTCCATGCTTTACTGTTTTCTTTTGAGGAAAAGCATGTTTTTTTAATTACATACAGTTAGCAGCTTGCTTTATTGATGGTCTGTAAGTGGGGACACAAGTTGCTTGATGTCATCAGAGAAGAATGCTAGCCTCCAGCAAAACACCCAGCTTCTCCCTCCATGTTGGAGCAACTTGGAAGCAGTTTTGTCAATATGATTCAACTACACAAAATTAACAACACAAACATTCCCGGGGTGACCTCTGCCCTTGGCCATACATGGCCTTTAGTTAGAAACGTGGGAGCTTCTCTGCTGCCTGGGAAGCCAGAGACAACTATGTTACCTCGAGCCAGATAAGGAGAGCTGAGAGATGATGACAGATGCACTTTCTCCCCAAGCCCTCTCTACTCTGTCCTCCAGGGGCTTCACCAAAGGGTTGGTTTTGCCTGGTGTTTCACTTGCTGTAGATGTAAACCCATCAAGGGGTAAATTAGAGAACAAGGCTCCATTTCCTCATCATCATTGTTTGCCCAGTGATCCTCAATAGTCACCTCCTTACTTTGTTTTTCACCTTTGCCGGTCTGTATGTAGCACTCAGGGTCCTCTGACCCCTGGATCTCCTCCCCTCTGACCCTGGGTCTGCCCCCTCACCCTGGTCCTCATGTTCCCTGCCTGCCTGCCTGTCCGGTGTGTGTGTCTGTGTCTCAGATCTTGCCCTGTCGCCTTCTCTTCTCACACTCTCCTCTCCCATTGATGCCTAGGTACGGCTTTTGACATCTTGCTGGGTCCCTGCTGGGGTCTCAGGCTTGATCTCTCTGAGTCTGCTGTATTCTGTGGACCAGTCTCCCAGCACTCACTCATTTCTTCCCTGTGTCCATCTAAGTGACAGCTCTGGCTGCTGTTATGGCTCTGACACGGTTTGTCCCCTAGAGGCTCACGTGCCGGGAGCTTGTCCCAGTGTGGTGGGTTGGGGAAATGGCACCTTCTGAGTGATCAGGTCATTTGAGGAGTGGGTTTTCACTGGACTGTGACTTTGAGAGAGGGATGTTACAAAGCCTCCTCATTGGCCCTCATGCTTCCTCTCTCACCACATGACCGTCCCTTCTGCCCATGCTGCTGGCTACTCTTGCATGTGTCCCCTCCATGTTTGCCATGGCCACTAGGTCCTCACCAGAAGCCCAACAGATGGGACTGCCCTACCCTGGGCTTTCCACCTCCAGACTTATGAGCCAAGGAATCTCTTTTCTTCAGGAAGTGCCAGCCCTGAGGTGTTTTGCCACAGGGATGAGTATCAGACCAAGATGGGGCCTCTTGGGCAGGACAGGGAGGGGAGAGTGAACAATGTGAGTGGCACAGGAGTCAGAGTCTGAGACTCCAAGTACACCCAGCTCGAAATGATCGTGATGGAGCCCAACATCTCAAGGCCCAGAACTACCTGTTCCCTGTCATGATCCCAGGTTCTTAAAGCATAAACCCAAGCCTGTTTTCCATCTTGAATTGGCCACTTTTATTCACGGTTGTTTCTGCCACTCCAGCCCCTAGGTAAAGCTACCACCAGGTTTTGCCTGAGTTATGGTGACCACGTCCTGTCCCCCAAGGCCCCCGTGACTTTGGGCTGTCATCTCAGGATTTAGCCCAGCTTTCTGAATGTGGCCCTGGGGCTCCAGGACCTGTCCCTGCCACTCTACCTCCTGTCTCCACACTCTTCACTCAGTCTCTACACTCATCGATGCCTTTCACCTGGGGGCACGTCCCTGGCTACTCCTTGCCCTTCTTCAGGTCTAGAGCTCCACCCTCTTGGGATATCTCTTCAAATTCTCCAGGACTGAGCTTGGAGCATCCTCCAAAGTCCCCAGTACCCTCACGCGGCACACTGTCACTGTGACAAAGGCAGGGCCCCCGGGTAACCACTCCTTACCTGTGGCCAAAATTGCTTTCAAGATTTAGCCTTGAATGTGGACACTCAAGTACTTTTGTACTTGATTTTCAGCCATATTTATGTTTAACTAAATCTCACATTTTCCAGCGTGCATTAATAAAAACAGCCTGTAAAACCATAAGTATTTGTTGAAAGATTGGCCTGTTAGTTCCATGGCCCTTAGAAGAATGCTTTTCATACAAATCCTCAAACTGAAATCTCACTGCTGTCCAGTGAAATGTTCAGATTGCCCATTTAGGGATAGGTGCTTCTCAAAGAGGCTTAGTAGTTCTTTGTGGATCCTGCAGCTGTAAGTAAATCAATAACGTGAAAGGGATTTAGCAACAGATGGGCATTACACGACAAAATGCAAGGGATAATGAGAACGATCCCTTTTTATGGGAGAAAACGATCGCCTGGATCTTGGCACCCACCCAGGACTCCATCTCCCTGCTCACATCGGAATACTCCCCAGCCACGAACTCCTCCTGGGCAAAGTAGAGATCACTCCTAGCCGAGACCTCTTTCGAACCTCAGTTCCTTCTCTCTGCAGTGAGATACTCACTTGACCTCAACCCACTCTGGACTCTTTTGAGTCTTGGAAGCTGACAGCTGTGTTCCATATGATGTTGATCCTAGGTCTTTATGAAAACTTCCCCAAGACGTTGAGTTAGACGTCATGGCTTCCAAGAATCTGTCTCTACCCGAGCACAGAAGGCCTTCAACTCACCCTGTGGAGTCTGCACTTGGCTTGCACAGTTGGAGTTGGAATGCAGATGGTGTGGCTTGGTCTGGCCTGCACTCTGGTGGCAAGGTGTTAACAGCTTGTGGGGCCCCCCAGGAGTCATTGTGATGTGCGTGTGCCTGTTATTGCATGGAGGGTCCTGGAGGAGCCATCTCCAGGTTCACAGTGTCCCCCAAAAAGAATTGAGCAGGCCACCCAGAAGTAGCAAGTATCAAGAATAAGATTTATTGGAAACAGTTGAAGCAAAAGTACACTCCATGGGCTGGGAGGGGCCAGGGAGGAGAGCTCAGGGCTTGATAGGGGCAGGCACTGGGTTTCTTAAGGTCTTAGGATTATGGGAGGATCTAATGCTGGGGATTGACAGGAGCCATGGCCCAACCTGACCTGGCTTACCTGTTAGAGGGGGAGTCTTTGACCATATAAGAAAGGAAGTTCATAGTGTCCAAAGGCCACTTTTGTGGTCAAAGCAAAAACACAAATGGGGTTGGACGCAGGCCAGGGTCGTGTACTTTGGGTTTGCTCATGCCTGAGGATCCCAGGGGATTAGAGTGACTTTTATCTATTGATTTTCTGATGTCTTGACATAGTTTCCCTTGCTCTATCTGGTTTCTCCATTCTCGTCCCACAGCTTTCTGTTGTTTACTTGTCCTTGCTCTACCTCCTACCTCAAGTCAGAGAGCCTGATCTAAATGCTTCCTCCTCAGTAAGCAACTGGAGATGAGAAGAAGTGAAATGACTCATCCACTGTCACCCACAATGGAGGCGTAGAACAGGGTGGAATTCTAGAAACCCTGATTCCCTCTCAGCACTGTGACAGGCACACACTGTCAAGGCTGGACTGTTGAGGTGTTTGCATGAGTTCAACAAGATCACCATGGATTTGATGCTCTTCGGTGTAGCACAAGGCAACAAAGGGACCTCATCTGCTCTGAAATAATCCCAACCTCCTGTGTCAGGACACAGTGGGTTTTCTGATGTCCCTTGGGGAGCAAGCATTCTTCTGTGAGGACATCTGCCCAGCCAGTGTGTCCAACTCCAGACTGGCGTCACAGGTTACTAGTCCTTGTGGTCAAGGGTCATTATTTCAAAATACTTGGTGTAATCCTCTTCCTTTTGCCTTTAAACACTTCTCCTTGCCTCATCCTTCTTGAATATGCTGAGTTTACCATGGCCCACGTAGTATTATTGCACAGCTATCCTGTTCCCAAATAAATATCCTCATTCCTTGCAGAATATCTCTCTGATAGTTTGCAATATTTATCCACGTGGTTGTGTGCATCATTCACTCCTTTATTTTTATTGCTGAGTAGGGGTCTATGAATACATCCTGTCGATAGGCACTTGGGTGGCTTGTGCTTTGGGGATGTTAGAAATAAGGCTGCTAGGAACATCTTTGTGTGAGATGTTTTGGAGATATATGCTTTTGTTTTCTTGGATAAATGCTAATAGTGGACTTGCTTGGTTTTTGGATGCTTAACTTTATAAGAAACTGAATGGGATGATCTGAAAATGAAAATTTCCAGTAGACTCATTGCCTATCAGAGCTGGAAGAGAATTTGATTCTTTGGTCATTAAGTTCACACAAGACACATAGCCCTCTCCTAGGCTGTGGGTCCTGGCTTCCTGCTGTGCTGTTTACTGGACCCACTGCCCAGGAGAGGCTTGTGTACCTTTGATTCTAATGACTTTCACATGGGTGAGAGGAGTATAGCTCATTCAAATGACCCATCTGTAGGAAGCCGTAGAACTGGCAAAATGAATCAATTGGCCTGCAAGTCAGGCTGGTGGCCTTGGTTTGAGACATTCTTAGTTGGAGGAGACACAGGAAACAGTAGGGTGTAATGTTCTGTGCCTGTACCCAGGGGTGATTACACAGGTGGGCACAACTCACAGAACTCAGGGCAAAAGCACAGGAGCTGTGGGCTTTATTTACATTTACTTTACAGCTTAAACTGAGCTTTTAAAATCTGGCCCCATTCCTAAGCAATGAGTCCAAGGGTGTCCTTGAAGACTGTACAGGGGCCCAGGCTCCTGGGTTGCACTTTGAAGCACATGTCTAGGCTCCAGGGAGTAACCCAGGCAGGGCAGCAGCCATGTGCTCAAGAAGCTGGGGCCTCACCTTCCTGCCCTAAAGCTCTCTAGTCTCCCTGAGACTGTGCAGTGGGCAGCAGGCAGCCCATGGGGCTACAGAACAGAGCTGGGGCTCTTCAGTCTTCAGAGCCCAGTACATGAGGACCGCAACACAATCTGAGTGGAGGTGTTGTGGGCACACACCATGAAACCTCTGATGCTGGCTCACAGAGGTTCCAAAGCTGCCAATGTGCTTTATCTCCAGTTCACAAGTGCTAAGTGCCAGGGTTCAGAGCCAAGAACAATCCTGCCTGAGGACAAGAAACACATGCTTCTCAACCACAGGACAGCTGAGCCTGCAACCTTGGGGGAGAAGCCTCACAGCTGCACAATTATCTGGGTAATTCCCACAGAGAAGGAGGTGTGGACGCCCATGATAGAAACCCTAAACAAATAAACCATCTGGGTAATTCAAGGAGTGCTGCAAACCCATAGCGAGTCTGGATTCCTCTTTCTGGAAGCCACCTGGAACTGGTGTTGTAGAGCCTCCATGCCTGCTGGTGACCTTGAGGAGGATGTCAGTGGCTTTGCCAAGCAGCGAAAGCAGGACTCTTGTCACTAGGGACATACAGCGATCAGGGGAGAAGGCTGGGACCAAGTGCTGGGCCTGCTCGCCAATCCAGAGGCATGGACCTCTCAAGGCATGTCATACAGCTTGTGTTTGCTTCACAACCTTTTCTTCTAATTTTAAGTTATTCATGCTTAATATATTAAACTTAAGAAATGAAAATTTATTTTTTAAAAATGAGAATCCCATATAGCCTCCTCACTCGGAGATGAAGTGGAAGCCATTCCCACACACACCTTTTGCACACAGCTGCTCCCCAACTTGGGATGGAGCTGCCTCCCACACCAGACCACTGTACATTGAAAACTGCATGAAGGTGAAAATGTATTTAACCCAGCTAACTTACTGAGGTAGGGGGTAGAGGAAAGACAAATAAGAAACAGAAAGCAATGGGCAAGAATCGAGAAACCAAAGAGAGCAAAGTGATGTATGTCAAAACATCAGAAAACCAATAGATAAAAGTCACCCTGTTCCCCCAGGACTCCATGCATGCACAAATCCAAAAGTACATGATGTTTGCCTGTGTCTAACCTAATCTGCATTGTGGTTTTGACCCCTTGTCCCAGTGAGCCTTGGATGTCATGATACTTCTTCTGGAAACCTTGTGTGGTCTGAAACTCCCCTTCCCAAGGGGTGGGCAAGTCAGGTACCCTATTGGGCCACAACTCCTGTCCATCCTGAGCTCTAGATTTTCCCAATCCCAGGACCTTACACGACCTAGTGCTGGCCCTTCAGACCGTGAACATTCTTCCCTGGTCACTCCCACCCTGTAGAGAATACTCTCATCCCAATTAACCTGACTCTCGTTACTCCTAATGTCATGCTCAGCTCCTTGTTCAAGACACCAACAACCTAGAAACAACTCTCTGCTTAATAACATACCAAACACCCTAGCTTAGCCTAGCCTATCTTAAATGTGTTCAGAACACTCACACTGCCTACAGCTGAGCAAAGTTGTCTAGTTCAAGCCTGCTTCATAGCAAAGTGTGGGGAAGCTCGAGTCCTGTACTGAGTACCTGTGGCCAGAGCATGCTGGCCATGCAGTCAACCATGGAGGATGGGCTGCTGGCCCTCAGGCCAGGCAGGAGGGCTGATCACCAGCCTGGAAAATGATCCAAATCCAAAACTCACTGTGTAGCTTCTACTGAATGTGTAGTGCTTTTGCACGATCACAAAGCTGAAAAATCAGAAGCCTAACTCTGGTAAGATGGTCTGGGACTGTCTGTATAGGCAAACATACAGCATTATAAAATATTTCCACATTATTATACTATTTTTCACGAGACATTCCGCTCTCAATCAGTGTTCTCCTATGAGATGGCTTACACAGGAGTACAGTATTCCATAAGAGTCTATTACTAGTTACTTACCTAACCACTCAGTATTAAGCCCTAGCTGTAGGATAAATTCATAGGGGAAGCTAGGTTTGATATTTTGAAATCGTTTTTGTCTTAATCACTAAAAATCCACTTACAGTGACCCCTATGACAGCTTCCCACTTTAAAGCAGGAACATGTGGGTGAAGATGGAGAATTAGTCAAGACTTCCCAATCCTCCTCCCTCTACACCCTAAGGCTATGCACATCACCAATGTCAGCACAAAGCACCAGTCCCTCAGGGAAGCCCTTCTGACCAGCCAGACTTGCCCTCTGAGATGGGAAACACCCCCTGGAGCACGCCTGTTGCTTCCTCCAGGCTAGGAACAAAGCGGAGAGGAAGCCATAAGCAGCCAGAGTCAAACAGCTCCAACTTGGACAGTTGGCAAAGCAAAATGCCAAGGGACGTGTGCAGGAGGGGGACACCTGGGAGCTCGGAGCTCTCAGTGTAATCAGAGGGAGGTTGAGGGTGCTGGGACAGGCTCAGGCTGGGGTCCCCAGGGAAAAACAGGGCTGTGTTTCAATGAGATTAGAATGTGCATCGCATCCCAACACACTGAGAGAACCCTGATTGAGGCTTCTGATAAAATGGATGGACAGAAAGCTGAGCCAGATGTCCAACTAAGTCTAGGTCCTCCTTGCCTGGTCAGATCTACCCCTCATACTGGTCCAAAGGCAAACCGCCCTTGATCCCATCCATCCAAAAGGTGTGGGCCAAAGTCTCTAATCCACAAATCAAATATGGGCCATCATACACCTCGATGGAGAAAAATTAAAAATATCTGTACACCCTTGGCCTTTGAACATTGGTGAAATCTCAAAGGCTGAGGGAGTCAGGGGTCTGTGGAGGTTCCGAAAAGTAGAGCTCAGACAGGTGACTCATAAATCATCCTATGTTTATTTGTTGGCCCATTTTCCTGCAGGCATTTCAGGGAGGTGACTAGATATGCTATGTGATCAAGATCTTCGACTGACTTGTGTTCTTCTGAGCCTCACAATCTGGAGCAGGGTCCCCGACTGAGGTGCCTCCAGAGAATGTCACCTTGATCTGTGAGCAGTTGCTTCTGTCCCTGGTGGGTGGAGGCCAGGGACTTTGCTCGCCACCCAGGGGGATGCAGGAAAGTCCCAAGTTGCAGAGTTATCTGGAAGTGGGTCAAGCCCAGCCCCACATTTAGAAATTTAGATGAATTTCTTAAAGCCTATGAACATGTCAAAGTTGACATACCCCAATTCAAAGTGTTAAAGATTGATTCTATTGAATTAAAATTCCAAACTTGAATTTACTTTTCTCAAAAGTATAAACAGAAACGTTAAAAATTAAAATGTTTTCCTAAAATATTTTTTCCAGAGTCCCCGGAGCTGTGGACTGGGGCAGCACCAAGGAGCCTCTAAGCCTTGGCATGAAAGTTTTTCACCATGATGTCCTCACTTCTGATACCTGCTGGGGTCCAGTCCCATTGGGTCTGCCTATGCCCATGTGACGGACACAGCCCACTTCACGTCAGCACAGCCTCGGGAGGGGCCACTGGAAGGCCAGCAAAAATGCCACCAGCACCAGAGCTGGAAGAGAAAGGAGAGTGTGGACATGATAAGCCACTAACATCAGGGAGATGTCACGAACCAAAGCCCAGTGACCTCTTGGCTCTGCTTCTGGCTGAATCTGGACCCATGGTGGTCACTACTCTTTCTCACCCACGAGCCCAGGGCTGGGACCACAGGACCTGCCTTTGACTCTCCTGAGTTCCAGTTCCTGCCTCTGGGTTGGGAAATGGAGTAGAAAGCTCAGAAAGGCTGTGTAGGAAGCGCTTGGCAGAGAAAGCGAACGTCATCAGGTCTCGCTGCCCCGTGACTCAACCGTGAACCTGTGAACCAGCTCACTTCTTTGGCATTCAGAGGTAACAGGATGCTGGGTAATGAAAGTACTCTTGTGGCCTCCTTATCAGACACTTGCATAATGCACCTCACTCCTCCCTCTGCTCCTCAGTCCATCTGTCATTTCCCTGGACTCCTCCTGTGTTCTTGGCCAAGAGGACCCCTCCCCTCTGACAGCACCGTCTGTGGCCCTATGCAGTCACCTGCTGAGTTGTCTCAGAGGGCAAGGGATTTCCAACATACTCACTGAAGCCTGGGATCCCCTCTCTTCCTTCATTCTAGAAACCTCCTCCCATTCTACTCTCATCTCTCAATAACTCCTGCAATTAAACACACACCCAGGCACACACAGACACACAGGTGTGCATATACCAACAGCAACTTTCCCAATGATGCACACATATAGATGTGTGCACAGAGCTGAGTTCCACCATCAGTTGAGCTCACCATGCCTCTTGCCCAGAATCCTATGTCCCAGGCCCAGGCCTGGCAAGTTCCCCTCTACCTGTACCATGGAGCTGCCTCACACAGGGAGCATGCACCTGCCTGGGGTCCTAGCCTCTGGCCCCACCCAGAGCAACTTTAGGTTTCCCTGTTTCCACGTGCTCTGTCAGGGTTTAGATCCAAAGGCCCCAGCTCTTTCTATGCTGTAGTGAAAGGCAGAGGCTGTAAGGCAGGATCATTTTGAAGAGCCCTGGTTGGGAAAGGGCTGTAGGAGGACCAGCAAGCCAGAACCAAGTCCCCAGTGTGGCCCCCATGGTGTTTTCCAACCCACAGTGGACACAGGAGGGAAATGTGTACCCACGTGGGTAGGGCAAGTAGGGGCAGTGCCCTGCAGAAGGGGTACCCCCATCCCTAAGCTGGCCATGGCTCCCCACAGGCAAGGGGTTATGTGGGGACCTAGCTGTGACCCCAGTGCGCATGGCAGGTGGATGCACTATTCACCCCACAGGCATATTTGCCAGTCATTGAAGCTGTTCTGAGGCTGAGCAAGAGTTCAACCAGAGCCAGGCCCTTCCTTTGCGTTAGAGCAGGGCGTGGGCACTGCCCTTGGCAGGAATAATCTTCATGGAAGGGGACCAGGGGCAGCCTGCCTGCTGCTCCTCGGCCAGATTTCAGGTTCCAAGAGGCCTTAGGGCACAGCTGGAGGGCAAGCTGTCCCCGAATGGCTTTCTAGGGAAGAAACAGCTCATCATTTCTTTTCTACTCCAAGTGGCTCAGTTTCCAGGTTTTCTCTGAGACCTTTGTGGTTGCCATGAGTTGTTCTATGATTTACCATTTGTTCTCTTCCTTCTCATCCTCCAGAGTTCTCCATTTTCAGCAAAGTGTCCCTGAACATTTGCCAGGAAATCCTGCTCTGAGTGCAGCAGCCTCTGAGTGCTTAGAGGAACCTGGTCAAGTCCTTTCTTCCCTTTCCAGGGCTGCAAACTTCCTGTAACAAAGGAGGACAGGCTTCCTTCCTCTCCCTTAGCTTGGCCATCCCATGTCCCAGTCTCCACAAGGTGACCCCTGGGGTGGAGCCATCCTGCAAAAATGTGACTTTGTTTCCTGAGAGACCTCTCCTCTCCTGGGCACACATTTTGTCTCTAACCTCACAGAGGATCCAGCCTCCGGGGAGGTTATAAAGAAGCAAATGTTCCCACTCCGTGTTAACTGTGTACACTCACCTCAGGCTGCACTTTGCTGAGGTAGGATTTAGTATTGTTTCTAGGAAATCTCATGTAGAAGAACAGCCGGTAGCTCCCCGCTTGGTCTACAAGCTGAGTGATTCCCCAGATTTCTGGATGGTGGTCTGGCGTGACCCAGAAAGGAATGGCTTGGGAATCACAAGCCTGAGCTTCAGGATTTCAGGCCTCAGATGTGACTCAAGCCTGCTAGACCTGTGTCCCTGTTGAGACAGCTGCAGCACAGCACCACAAATGTACTGGAAAGAACTAGCCCAGCCCACAGTGAGCACCTGTCCTAGTCCATTTACCATCACTGCAGCAAAACACCTGAGTCTGGGAAACCACATAAAGAAGAGGGATTTACTCAGCTTAAGGTTCTGGAGCTTCGAGTGTATGGCCCTGGCTTCTTGGTTGTGGCAAGGACCTCATGGCAGGTGGCATCCCAGTAGCCTATGTGTGCTTGGGAAGAAGAGTCACATCTCCAAGTAACAGCACAGACAGCAATGCCCGTTCCGGCTCACTGTATAACAACTCCCTGAGAACCACCTGGCCACTCCCCAGGGTGACAACTCCAGGGACTCGAGATCTCCCACCAGGCCCCACTCCCTGAGACCCCTGGTGCCAGCATGGCCACAGAGGCAGCAGCTAAGAGAGAGCTGCAGACTCTGCATGTGCAACCCACCTGCATGGAGGGCAGCTGCATGTTCTCTCTGGTTTTGATGAAGCAGTTGCTGTGTCTCCACAGCTGGTGGAGAGGAGAAGATTCTGGAGCTTGGTATGAGGAAAGTGTGACTTCCTGAGCATCTGCAGGCTTTTCCCCACTTCACTCCTGGCCTCCTCACTCCAGCACCCTTGTAGCATGGCCAAAAGATGCAAGCTTTCACCGCCCGACCTTCCCGCCCTGGGGAGGTCCTTGTGGTGAGATCAGAAGCTTTCATCCTTCTCACTGATTTTTCTTTGGTTTTGCTTGTTTTCTTTCTCACCTCCAATTCACTGCTGACCATTTTCTTTGCTCTGTCTTCAGATTTGGCATGAGGTCCTCCCACTCAGCCTGGCAGCAAAGGCTTCTTCTCCTCCATAGAATTGGCTCCTTTCAGGTCCAACACCTTGGATTTAGCTTTCTTCCTAGGACCTGTTTCCTAGAAGAAACCTTACTCTTTATAAAATTTGTACCTTTGGTCCATCCTGGGCTCCTCTGCCTGACCATGCCAAATCATATCTAGGTGGTGTGGTCACAACAGCCACACTACTGGCTTACTGGAGAGCAGCTGGAGTCAGGACTCACATGTCTGTACCCACCCAGGTGCCTCTGACCTCACCGGCAAAGGAGAGCCAACACCAAGCGGGAATCTCACCCAAGCAAAGCTCCACCCCAAGCAGGGGCCCTGAGCCCAGTTTTGGCCCTTCGATCTCCGGCACCCAGGCAGACCCCGAGTGTGCCCTCTGTATCCTTTGCATCCCAGCCACCTGAGGGCACTGATCCTGCCACCTGGTGCCTGTGCCTTTTACCTTCAGGGAAGACTATTCCTTTGTCTCAGTGATGCTCTAGATGGTCTTGGGCAGATGGACAGGAGCTATGGTTTATATCCAGATGTCCCCTTGTGCTCACAGTGGGGCTTGTGCTGGGCAACTGGATCATGAGAAGCTATAGCTGAATGTGCTGTCAGGAGGTGGAGTCTGGTCAGAAGATGTGACCACTGGGCCCTGGCCTGGTAGGGTGCATCTCCATTCCATCTCCTTCTCCTCTCCGCTTCCTGGCTGCTGTGATAGGAGCAGCTTTTCTCCACCTAGGCCCTCATCCTGTGCCACTTCTGCCCTGGAGCCAGGCAAACTCAGATTGAAACCTCTAAAACTATGGACTCAAATAAACCTCTCCTCCTTTAATCTTTTGGTATTAGAGACCAGAAAGTGGCCAAGACAGCAGGACACCCAACCAGGCCTTTCGTCCACACCCTGAGCCTCAACCCTGTCCTGAGCAAAGCTCCATCTGCAAGGCTTGGATTTGAACTGCTCCCTGATGGCTTTGCTTTTCCTCACAAGGTCCCATTGCTCTGCTCTGCAGTGAGATGCGGCAGACTGGATGGTGGCTCCGATTCTCCATTCCCACCTTACTGTAGGTGGATGCACTCTGGCCCTCTCTCCCCTAACTGTGCTACCTACGCCAGGGCCTGACATCAGTCTTGGCAGGTGACTGATGGGCAGTGTGTGGACATAAGCACTGCTGTCCCCATGCAGCCCAGGCCTGGGGCATTGTGGGTTCCACTACCTCTTCCTCCTTTCCTACAGGGGCCGTGAGAAAGTGTGCCATCCCACCATCGCCCTTCCCTGGACACAAGGATGGGGTCATAGGCGGCTCTGAACTCAACCATAGCTGAAGTCCCACCTGACCCAGCCAACTCCAGCCTTGCACAGCCAAACCTCACTGACATGAACATCAGTACATGTAGTTAGAAGCAGCTGAGATTGTGGAGCTATTTGTTATATAGAAAACTGGCCAATATCCGGGAACTCCAGGTCACCACAGGGTAGTTTATGGTGATTCTCTTTCAATGGAATGGTGAGCAGTTCACCCTGACCACTGCCTGTTTGGAAAGGTTGGCTGCTTTCATGCTTTCTGAATGGAGAGAAAGATCATAGCCCCTCTTTTCTCCCTGGGGAATTTCACTTATTTTATGGAGCCAGAAGGAGGGATGAAATGTCCCCTAGTTGTGTCCTGTGACCTCTGATGGTCATTCTCTTGGATGTTGGTGCAGTGGACTGAGCAGCCCCCCTCTTCTCTAGACAGTAGCATGTGTGGTTTTCAGAGCATGTGGTCCTTTGGTCACCTCCAACTGGGTGGGTCAGGAAAGGCTGTTCTCATTATCTGGCTGCTCATCAGAACTTCCTAGAAAGTGCCTTGTCTCCTTAATTGTGGTAAAATTCACAAGATATGAAATTTTCCATCTCAGCCATTTTTAGGTGCGTGATCAGGGACACTAAGCACATTCTCACTGTGGAGCAGCCCATGTTCTGAATTCTTCACCTTGTGAGACTGAAATTCTGTGTCCATTGAACACCACCTCCCATCTCTTCCTCTCCATCCCTGGCACTCACCAGTCTGCTTTCTGTCTCTATGAATGTGTCTACTCTGAGTACCGTGTAGAAGTGGGATCATGTGGTGCTTGTCCTTTTGTGACTTGATTCTTTCACTGAGCACAATGGTTCATCCATGGTGTACTGCGTGTCAGAAATCCTTTCTTTTTAAGGCTGTATAATATTCTGTGCTATGTAGAGACCTCATTTTGTTCATCCAGTGATGGACACTGGGTTGTGTCTGTGTTTTGGCTGTTGTGATCAATGCTATTGTGAATGTGGGTGTGTACCCATCCCAAGACCCTGCGTTCAACCCTTCAGGATTTCTACCCAGAAGTGGAATTGCTACTCCATATGGTAATTTTATTTTTAGTACTTTTGAGGAACCATCATGTTGGTTCCCACAGAGATGGTACCATTGCACCTTTCCATGGGCAGCATAAAGTTTCAGTTTCTACTTCTACTCCAGCATGTGTTGCTTTCTGTGTTTTGTTTCTTCATTTATGACAGCCATTATAACGGGTATAAACTAGTAACTCATTGTAGTTTTGATTTGCATTTTGCTAATGATCGGTGATGTTCGTCAACCTTTCCTGTGCTGACTGGCATTGCATACCTTCTTTGGAGATGTGTCTGTTCAAGTCTGTGGCTCAGTTTTTAATTGAGTGGCTGTCTTTTTGTTATTCTTTATATATTCTGGATATTAGCATTGTCAAATAGATGATTGGTAAATATTTTATTGGATTTCCTGTTTCCTTTCATGCTGGTGATTTTGTCCTTTGAGGAAAAGAAGTTTTTAATTCTGACTAGTTCAATTCACCTATTCTTCTCTATTGTTACCTCTGCTTTGGGAATGATATCCAAGAAGTCACTGCCAAATCCAAGGTCAGGCAGCTCTGTTCCTATTTTTTTCTTAGAGTTTCAGGTCTTCTATTTAGATCTCTGACACATTTTGGGTTAACCATTCAAACATTGTATGGTAAGGTTCCAAATTCATTCTTTTTGCATGTGGGAACCAGTTGTCCCAATGCCATCTGTTGAGAAGTTGAGAGCTTTTAAAAACTACAGCTTCCTCAGCCCTGCCTTAAGTCTGGTCCACACCTGGGATGGTGACCATCCCTCCTTAGCTTCATCTCTGGTACCTCAGATGGGTTGTCCTATTCCAAACACCTGAGACCCTCTGCCCAAGGGTTTCCTCTGCCTAGGAAGTTTGACTGGCTCTAGTTCAGGGGAAGCTGGTGCCAAGGAGTTCACAACCCAGGGAATCACCAGCAGTGGTGGGCAGCCTCCCAGCTTCCATCCCCAAGTCATGTCCTCCTCTACTTTCCAGAATTCTCCAGGTGCTTAGAGAGGGAACCTGCTCAGTAATGTGCCCTTCACTGAATTATTTCACTCCCTTGCCCATTCCCTTCTTCTTCCTGGAATCACCTCCTAAGAAGCTATTTGCACTTGGACCTTTATCCTCTTTGGACCTGCTGCTGGGGGTGCTCACCTGTGACAACTGGACCAGAATCTGACATAGGCTAAAGATTCTATGAAGGGCCACCGGCCAGGTGGACAGAATATGGCACACGGTCTGGAGGTATCAGAGTTCTTCTACCTCAGGGGTGGGGTGTAGTTTGGTGGTAGAGTTGTAGAGGGCTTTCCCAGCAGATGTAAGGCCCTGTGTTTGATTCCCAGCACTGGAGAGGGACAGAAGGAGAAAGAAGGAACTGAAGGAGGCTGGTTTTAAGTAAATGACATATATTTTTGAGACACATTAATGCAGATGTTACCAGAGTCTTAGGCCAATATGGGCCTGACTTTGGGAAGTCCCAGTTCTGGCTGCTCATCCCAGAAACCAAATAGGGAGAATAATGGTGAAAGGCAGGAAAGCAATTTATTCAATGTAACTGTGTCAGGAAGACAAGGAGGATCCAGTGTCCTTAGCCTTGTCCTCAAGGATGAGGACATTAGGTCAAAGGTTACACAGGAGGGAAGCTAGAAGTAGGCAGTCAAGCAGACTTGGTGGTTCTGTGCTCTGGGTGGTCCTTATCTCTGGACTGGGCAGGCAGAGCCTTGTCAGTGGCAGAGGAAGTAGTTCTAACCTTTCACAAGATATTTACCCATCAGACCTATTGTTCCTGGACCCCAAGGCTCAGAGCCAAGGAGGCAGATGCAGAATGGAGGCAAAGGTGCCAGCGGTTCTCCCCCTTTTAGCTCCTCACCAGGCCTCTATCTGCAGGCCCAAGGGAAGACTCAGTGCTTGTCAACAAAAGCAGCCTCTAAGTCCTTGTTCCACAGGGACAAGGAACTCCTCCGAAAGGTTTGGGGGACATTGTAGATCAGAGTCCTGGCTCACCCTGAGCACCCTGCAGATGTGAGCCATGTGGGGAGCCCTCAGCACATGATGCTCCTCTCTAACTAGTGAAATGTGAGCTGCACGGTTACCAGAGCCCTGGCCTGTCTACAACTCCAGCTAGGAGAGGGTGGACTGCTTTGCACAGGAGGCCTTGTTTCTGTAGCAGTGGATCATACATAGTCCAATACACACACTAGCACCATAAGTCAGTCAGTCTAGGAGGCCGGTGTTCCATCCCCGTTAAGAAATATGTGATGCTCACTGGTCATTCAAGAGATGCAGATGAAAACAACACTGAGATTCCACCTGACCCCACAAAGAATGGCTGCTATCAAGAAATCAACGAATAACAAATGCTGGCAGGCGTGTGGAGAGAAAGGAACCCTTCTATTGTTGGTGGGAGTGCAGACTGGTGCAACCACTGTGGAAATCAGTATGGAGATACCTCAAAGAACTAGGGCTAGAGGTCCCATTTGACCCAGCTATTCCCCTGCTGAGTATCTTCCCCAAAGAATTAAAAGAATCATACCACAGCGATATAAGTGTACCTATGTTTATAGCGGCACAGTTTGTAATAGTTAAGGTTTGGAAACAGCCCAAGTGCCCATCGACTGGAAACTGGATAAAGAAGATGTGGTTTTTTTTATAAAATGGAGTACTACTCAGCCATAAAGAATGGGGAACTAGAGTCATTTATAGCTAAATGGATGCATATTGAGGCCATACTCTTAAGTGAAATAAATAGGACACACATACGTAAATACCCAATAGTATCTCTAGTGTGAGAAACTGAAAGTGTAAATAAGGATGAAAATGATGAAAATGAATAATTCATAATTTGATGTAGGAAAAGGTCCAAAGGGGTAGGGGAAGAGGGAGGGGAAGGGGAAAGGGAAGAAGGGAAAGGAAAAATTATGAGAAAGAAAAAAGTGGAAACAAAGTCTATGTAAATAGGGAAGGGTGGAGGGGGTGAAGGGCGCACAGGTAATGGGGAAAAAATAAGAACTAAGATACATCATGTTCAGGTACAAGCACCCAATGATAAATGTAAATGCACTGCATACCTAAAATGTACCAATTAATATATAGATTAAAAAAAAAGAAATATGTGATGTGGGCCTGGGATTTAGCTCAGTGGTTTCGCCGCCTGCTGCACAAGCGCAAGGACCCAAGTTAGATCCCCAGTACCAAAAAGAAAGAAAGAAAGAAAGAAAGAAAGAAAGAAAGAAAGAAAGAAAGGAAGATGTGATGAGAAAAAGGATGCAGCTCCTCTCCTGCCTGTGTGCAGTGAGTCCCTGTGTACCACCCCGTTTCCCCAGAAATGGGGAGTCGTCCCATTCCTCAGTTCTGCCCCCACACTGCTGCACACCTCCTCTTGGAAGGGTCTTCATATCATCCACGCAGCTCCTCCTCTGCAGCGCTGCCTTTCTTCTTGTCACCTGATGACTGTGGGGACACCCCTGTCCACGGGGGTCTGTCAGAGCCTCTCACGCTCCCTTAGCCCCAGATTAATGTGTTTCCACATTCTGCATCTGGCCAGGTCATGCTCCTGAGAAAAGGCTGCTTCCTGTAAGTGCCTGTACATTCTATAGCTGGCCCAGTAAGCAAGCACCAAGCCGAAGGACAAACACAATTGGAAGCTTAGCCCCATCCTCACTCCCAGCTCTCTGTGTGTGTTTAACTTGCTTTAAGATAATGAGTCAGAAAACAGATGTGACCATCAACCCTTGGTTAAATCTGTACTGTTTAAACCTGCAGGGTAGTTTTTCAGGCAAAGGAAAGCAGGGAGAGAGACAAGTGTCTGACTGCCAGCAACAGGGTACTCTGGGCCGGGCCTGCTGGCTTCCTGGTTTCCCGGGCTCTGTCTCAAGCTGGTGGCTGCCTGGTGGAATCTGGGATCCTCTCTCTCCTCTTGCTCATTCTTGGTGGATTGGCCCCCTCAGACCCAGACCCTGAATCCAGAATGTGGGTGCAAACAGCTTATGTGGAGGTGGCCCAGGGAATGGGAGGGAACATGGAACAGGGAAGGGTGGGCAGATGATGAAGGATCTGTGCCCAATCCCATGGGACCTCTGGGACCTTGGGGAGAAGGTGTGGTGTGTGAGCCTCAGAGCCAACCACGTAGTGCCAAGGAAGCTGGGCTGCATATTCTGTAACTCTCAAATGTCTTCAATTAAGGGCAAGTCAATTGAATTAATCGTTGCCTGCCTACCCAAAGGAGCAAACACGTTTCTGTATCCAGAGAAACTCTTGCACAGGAATCTTATTTATGTGTGTAAAAATACCTGTGGTGTGAGAGGCACCCTATGCTCAGGGGTCACAAGAGAGCACAACAGCAGGGGCTGGAATACCTCAGCCATAATACTCTCCATCTTCCCCTGATGGAGTCTTCTTTTTTTTCTTTCTTTTGTTTTATTTTATTGTATGTGTAATCATTCATTGTGACATGTCATCTGGATTTAAGTAAGAACTGTCTAGCAAATTCGTAAGCTCTGAGCATGTCTGTGGATGATTGACGTGCAAGCCAGCCAACTGAGGGGGGAGATCCAACCGGATGTGGGTAGTGCCAACCAATAGGGTTGGAGCCTGGATAAAATAAAAAGGGAAAGAAGAAGGCACTGTTTCTGTAGCTTCTTCAGGCTTCCAAAGGAGACTCGCACTGGTGACTCCACAGTGAGCTCCAGACCTTCAATCTTCAGCTACTACAGGACCCTCTAGCTTGCCAACACATAGATGGCCATTTTGGATTCTTCCCTCTGATCCTGTAAACCCATCTAAGATATTGTGTTGTACAATTAGCCATATATTTTATATTGAGTGTTCCTCTAAGAACCCTTATACAATACAGATTATGAATGCAGATGTATGTGTAAGAGTATGTGCATCAGTCTGTCTGTATTTATATACATAATGACATTTTCACCTGATTGGAAATCATATGAAAAACCCAATCCAACCATATTTTTGGACAGTGGGTAGGCATGTGGCACCAAGCTGAGCCTTCCATAGAACAAGAGCTAGCAAATGCCTTATGTGAAAGATGAGACCATGGGTGCTTTAGGATTTGTGGGCCACAGCGTCCTTATTGCAATCACTCAGCCACCATGTGCAGTCTTGTGGGCATGGCCACCTCTGGCCATGAATCTGACAACTGTGGTCTAGATGCTGAGCCATGGATGCTCCCTGTTCTCCACTGCAGCCCTTCTTCATCAGAGTTGTCCCCTAAAACATGCTGCCTTCAGGATCTGAATGCCTTGGCCTTAGTTCCTGTGAGCAAAGTTCCATCCAGGCCCTACCAGCATCTGAAATAGCACTGTCTGGCCAAATGAAGCTCATGTTTACATTTCTTGTGCTCTTTTCCATACAGATGGTTTATATAATTTTAAAATGTTATTTCAAATGCAATCAGCTTTTGTCTTTTCCTTAACCAATGGAATCATCATTTTTCTCCTTTCTTTGTGTGTTTGGCTGTTTATCAACAAATGTTAGAATTATTTACCCTCTCTCCTTGCTTTCCTTTCTTTGTCCAGCCATTCTCTTTGTACAAATAAAAATAAATAAACAAACCATTTAACTCACTAGAAGCCCAGGACTTATTCTGAGGTCTGTTTATCACCAGCATCAGGCCTGTCCCAAGCCAGAGAACCCTAGTAGAACCCAGGACTATCAGCATCAGGTCTGTCCCAAGCCTAGTAGAACCCAGGACCCAGACAGCAAAATTGGCTCTGTTTCCTCTTCCTGTCCTCCTTCTTCCATCTCTATGCTACTTACAGAGAAAGAAAATTTTTGCTAAGGAGGAGGCATTTGGACACAGACTTTTACATCCCTGAGATTTCTGCCCATGCTGGCTGAGGCCTGGGGGCCCAACTTTGTTTTCACAGTTTGGATTCTTACACACCTGGGAGCAAGAAAATTTCATTTCTGGTGTGTGCATGGAAGGACAGTGACAGATTTTCAGCAGCTGGAGGATGGGCACATTGTATTTCAAGCCATTCACTTGAAGTTAGAAATCACAAGGTTTTAAGAGTTCACATTTGGTTATTTTGAAAACGCAGCTCATACTGGCTCTTAAATCAAATATGTGCTACCTCCTATTTGGGGGCAAGAGGAGACATATGGACATGCTTACCACCATCTGGATCTCACAGTGGCCAGAGCAAAAACTCCAACTGTGAGCTGCTTGAGAACTGGGAGAGCAGAGGTGTGTACTCACCTCGGGGATGAGGTCTACCAGGACCGGTCCCAGGGGGTCTCAGGTCCCGAAGCAAGATGGTCAAGGAAATGAGAAGCAGAGTCTACAGCAGCAGCAGCAGCAGCAAAATGTCACACATTGTTTGTGCAGCAGGGACGTATCACTTGTCTGCCCTCTATTTTCTCCTCCAAGTCCCTGGCTCTGCACACACGACAGAACCCATCTGGAGAGCCTCTCGCCTCTCCGCTCCCACACCACTGCCCTTACTGTGTCTGAGATGGGTTTGCCACTCACGATTGAAAGTTGGCTCTCCTTAGAAGCCCACTGGGCATAGGATGAGATCACCTGTTGGACCCCGCTGTTGGGAAATTCCTGAGTCTGTCTGAGCAGGGAAGGTGGGTTGCCACTTGGGGTCCCTGGTCCCCGCCTGTCTTGTGACATGCCCAGGACCTTCACATTGCCTACCTGGAGCTGGGGAGGTGATCATACCCACAGACAACTTACTGGGGTTATCTGCAGCTTGGCCACAGCTTACTTAGCAACCTCAAACACCATTTTATTTTCCCCTATGATTTGGGGTATGGGGCTCAGGAGGGACTCCCTGGGTGCTTCCTACCTGACTCTTACCTGATGCTATCATGGATGCTGACAGCCCCCTGAAGGTGCAGTCAGGCTGCAGGTCCAGGGTGACTCAGTTGCTGGCAGTGCTTCAGGCTACTGGCAGCCACCAGGCCACCTACATGCCTCCAAGTGCCCATCGTGGACCTTGGCTTCCCACAGTGTGGGGCAGCCCCATAAGGTGACACCCCCAAGGCACATCGCAAAGGTGAGAGACCAAGAGGTCAAGAAAAAAGCTGACAGGTGGGGCCGGGGATTTAGCTCAGTGGTTCTGCCGCCTGCCTCGCAAGTGCAAGGTCCTGAGTTCGATCCCCTGTACCAAAAGAAAAAAAAGCTGACAGGTGTCCTCCTGGCCGCCATGCACGCCTCAACGCAGGGGGACCCCACCTCCCAAGGGAGCCATGTAGGAGGTTTGGCCCCTTCTTTAACCCTGCAGGGCTCAGGCTTAACGCAGTCCTGTTGGACCTCAGGTTCTGGGGGATCCTCTTGGGAATGGGGCAGTGACCTGGCATGGCTGAATGAGACTGAGCTCAAGACCTGTTCCTTTGGCTGTATGACCCAAACGAGGGGCCTCTGAGACCTCTGATTCTTCATCTGTGACACTGGGGACCAGGCCTGCTTGTGGTCTGCTGTGACGATAAATGGCTGGATGAGAAAGTGAAAGCGAAGAGGGAAGCTTCCCACACACCGGCTCCTGGCATGCAGTCCTACATCTGGGAGCTCCGTACTGTCACCCTGCGGGACATCCAGCTTGCTGAGACAGAGTCCTGGTGGACCCAGGCTGCTGCTCCTCATGACTTGGCCCTGAGGAGCAGAGTACCCTGCTCCCCAGCCCTCTGCTTGACCCTGCTCTCCCTCTCCCCATTCCATGTCTTGCTAGAGCAACCTTGCATTGTACTGCTAGGAATTTTGGTCCTGGGTTACCTGATCTGTCCCTTCACCAAGCAGGTGCTCCCCGTCCCCAAGAGGTGAGTCTTGGGGAGGGGGTGCTAAAGATTGAACTTGGGGCTTTCACACTGAGTTACATCCCTAGCCCTTTTTATTTTTAATTTTGAAGCAAAGTCTTGCTAAGTCTCAGAGTTTACCAGGATAGGCTCAAACTTGTGATCTTCCTGCCTCGGCCTGCCAAGAGTACTGGGATTAGAGATGTGCATTGCCACACCCAGCTATGGTTTCGCTCAGCTTTATTTCTTCCTGAAGCCATAGCTATCCACTCATCTCCTACAGCAGGACTGAAACAAGTTCTCCCTACATGTCAACAGCCTTTCCCCACACCTCCCTAGAGAAGGGAGGCACCACAGAGCAGGGAGAAGCCAGTGGTTCCCAGTGACCCATCTTTTCCGACCAGACCCTACCTCTCAAAAGCTGCAGTGCCTCCATGATCCAGTCATCTTCCACTGAACACATGAGACATCGGGGGACACTCTAGGTCTAAACCATCACCTCTCTGTCATCCAGGTGGCAGGCCAGGGGCAGCATCCTGCATTGGCAGGAATGGGTGCCCAAGGGGCCAGGGATTTAGCTCAGTGGTTTCGCCGCCTGCTGCGCAAGCACAGGGACCTGAGTTCGATCCCAGGTACAGAAAAAAGAAAAAAAAAAGGAATGGGTGCCCTGGGGGATGCCAGCTTTTGCTGTAGGGTCTGGGTACAGAGAACCTCAGATAAGGCCATGACGGCCCACAGAAAGGGGACCAGCAGCCTCAGACACTCCCAGGAAGCACAGCACCCTCTTTCTGTTGGTTTGTTGTTGGAGGGTGTTGGCCCAGGCTCTGGGATCATGAGCTGCTGGCAGTTGTCAAAGGGCATCACGGTCAAGGCCCCTGCTCTCCTGGCCTCACCCTAAAGCACTGAGGGGTGTGTGAGCCACCCTGTTCTTCCTTCTCGGAGACAATTGTTTTTCTGAGCTGACTTTCTCCCTGGGTTTGCCTCCAACACCCTTAAAATAGCTGCCAGCAGGGTGGCCAGGGTGGAATTTCCTGGTCCCACCTGCCTTGGGGACGTTTGTGCTGAGGCCACTCCAGCTGACTGTCAGGGCATGCCTGAGCTGTGATTCTTCTCCTAAGTGGGCAGGGGATTTAGTGATGCTTATCCAGGAACAGCAGTGCCACTCCCTTCCCTGACCCTGGGTGTCCTGGAGTGGAAAGGCCCAGGCCTGGGGTTGGCCAGAGCCGGGGCCCTGGCACCACACTGTCTGAAGTCACAGCTTCAGTAGCTCTTTCCATTGTGGATTTTGGTCGCAAATTTCACTTTGTTACTTGTAGGATATGACTTAGAAATTCTCTGGAAGTTGTGCTTTGTCAGTGGGATTAATGGCATTTGAATAAAGGCACAGACATTGCTGCTGGCATTTCCTGGGGATAAAACTGGGGCACAGGACCTCTCTCCTTGGGGGACAGAGTCATCTCTCTAGACTGAGACCCTCATTTCTCCCAGGGTTCTGTCTTTGAGGATCCCAAATTAATTAAAACAGCAAAGCAGCCACCACACAGGCAGGCAGGGAGGACGGAGCCAGGCAGTGGTGCTGCCCTGACTGCTGGTCCCTTGAGGCATGAGGAGCCAAGCAGGCATCCTGAGGGCAGCACTGCAAGCCTCTTTGTCGCCTTCCTTAGGGACACCAGGGAAATCAGAGAAGGAGCAGAGTGGGACACTGAAGGTTGTTGACAGAAGCTGAAGGTAAGATGATGCTGTTTAGAGGTGTTCTTGCTCTCAGACCCAGGGTATCAGATCCTGTCCTGCCCCCATGGCCTCTGCCACAGGAGCAAGGACCTGGCCCAGAGCCACTGTGAGGGGTTTCAGGGATCCTGGACCCAACTTGCTATTTAGCCTGTGGTGGATTAACTACTGGTCAACTTGTAACACCAAGCTGAACTGAATCAACGTGGTTTGGGTGTGGAAGACCCACCTGAGGACTGTAGCCAATGGCATAAAAAGAGAACTGGAGGGAAAGATCGGGGGCTTACTGATTTTCTAGGAGAAGCTTGCTGTGGGTGGTGTTCCTGATGCAAACTTGGCTGTTCTCTTGTCATCGGAGCAGCTCAGGGCCTCACTGTTGCTGGGAATGGCTGCTGTTCTCGTCAAGGGAGCTCTGATCTTTGCCATGAACATCACTTCCTGACTCCAGTGTAGATTCCTCAGCCTGGTGCCACAAATCCTTCACCCTACCTGCATAGGTTTTCTGACTTTCACCACTGGCCTTTGGGCCTTCCTGGTGCAGATCCTTGATACGGAGAAGCATGAGTTATTGGCATGGGCTCTAGGCCACTGGCTGGACTCATGGAGGACACTGACTTGGACTCCAGGCCTTCAGCTGGACTTGTGCAGGACACTGGTATGGGAGCCAGTCCCTTGGCTGGATTCTTTGGGTCTCTAGTGTGTGGCTAGTTCTCTTGAACTCCTCTGCATTTGATTTTTTGGGTGACTATTATAAAAATAATCCTGTTAATTTTCATCCTGTATTCAATATATTTCTCTTGCAAACCCTAACTACAACATGGCCCTTTTTAGCTGTGTGACCTCAGGAAGCTCACTCACCCTCACCAAACTTGAGTTTCCCCATTTACAAAAGAGTTGTTAGGAGCCATGACTGCAATAATAAACCCAGCAGCCTTTTGGAAACTCATGTGTGCCATGTAAATGTGGGTTTTTATTATGCATGGTCGTTTTTATGAGCTGCTAAAGGAAAATTTGGCAGAACACGGATTCCTCGGTCTCCGCCAGCAGGAGCATGGGCAGTTAGTTGCTGGGGGAGGAAGCACCCTTGTCTTCTGCTGCCTCGAGAATTTCTGACACCCTGACTGCTTTGCTGAGTGCTTAAATCAGCAGGTCCGATTGAGCCTGAAGAATGAGTTTGCATACTCCTCTGAAATATGAGTTGCAGCCACCCAGGGAAGAATGGCGCCTGGCTTCTGGGGCCCACAGGGAGCCTTGTGGCTCCACATTTGAGGGATGCAAGGAAGGTGAAGGAATGTTTGTCCTCCTGCTACATGTTACAACCTGGTCACATGGGTCTGATCATGAATCTGGTTACATCAGTTAAAGCCACCCAGCAACCAGGGAGATCGGGCCCAGGAATCAGTTCCCCTGGAGACTGTTGCAGTGGTGAGGTCATTGTGTCCTTTGGCAGGACATTGAGCTGGGAAGCAACTTCAGTCATCAGAGGTGCTGTTCCTGAGTAGGTCCCCACTGGCCTGGGGTGGTGAGCCATCCACATTCCATGGGGATCACCTGCAGGGACAGGACTATCCTCAACCCCTGGCCGACCTTCTCTGTCCATCCTGGTAGGAGAGCAGCCAGGCCCCTCTGTGGGTTCCTCAGTTGGTCCAGCATCCTGGGCTCTGGCATTTAGGCCCATGAACTCCTGGTGTATTGGTGAGTGAGAGCTCTCTCTCTTCTAGGGCTTCCTATCTCTCTTTGCACTCTCAGACCGAGGCAGTTTGCTTTTTGTTGTTGTTGTTGTTACTGGGGATCAAACTCGGTCCTTGAGCTTTCGAGGCAGGAGGCAGAACCACTGAGCTAAATCCCTGGCCCAAGGCAGTTTTGCTTTGTGGCTTTAAGAAGACTTGGGAAAATATTCTGAGCTATTTTTCAGGCTGAAAATGAGACTGCAGGAAATGTCTAGAGACTATGGTCCCAGTAACCACAGGTGAGCCATGCTATGGGCTTTGCTGCAGCAGATGCCCAAGAGCCTGGCCAGCAGCGGGTGAAAACCAGGACAGGAGCAGACAGGCTCCCGCGTTACCCTCACTGCACCTGGGGTGCCTGTCACAGGAAGGATGTGGACATCTACAGGGCCAAACACAACAGCAAGGCAGAGGAAGGAGTGCTTTGTGCCCATCTGAAAACCTGAGAACAGGGCCCAGAGCCATGTCACACCTGAGCACAGGTCTTCTGACTCCAGTCCAGGTGAAGTTTCTTCTTATGGCCACTGCCTAGCAACGAGGCTCTGGGAGGAGCAGGACATGGGCACTGGCAAAGCAGTGAGCTGATGTGGGGCGGATCCCACAAACCCAGACCCTAGGAGAAGCCTTTGTGTTGGTGAGGACATTTCAACCTTCCCCTCTGGTCAGCAGGCTCCTGGGGCAGGTGGGCTTCTCTGTGATGATGCCAGCCGGTGATGCACACAGGAGCTCTGGTCAGTGTCCAGTTAGGAACAAGAGCTTCTATAGACACGGTGACATCAACAAACGTATCCAAGACCCTTCAGCAGAGACAGCTCATCCAAGTCACCCAGGACTCTAGGTGGCTGGGTGCCTACATGTGGAGACCATTGGTGGCTCCATGGCCTCCCAAACCTTGATCATTTCCTGCTCTGCCACTCCTGCTTCCTATAAGATCGATGCCCTTCCTGCTCTGGCCTCTGAGTCTTTGCCTGTTGTCTCCTTTCCTAGAGCCCCCTCCTCGCCAAATGCTCGTGGAGGTGGCTCCAGGTCCATGGCTCCACTGACTGTGGATTGAAGAAAGGAAAATCCCAGGAAGCTCCATACAGCAAAACTTCGATTTGCAGTTCAGGAGCCCAGTGTTGAGTCCAGGGAGTGACGCTGTGCTGCCCTCTGCACACCTCACCTCCATGGGTCCTTTGTTCACTTCGAGTCTCCTTCTTTTACTTCATAGTTAGGCCTGCATGGAAGCACTGAACCACACAGATCTTTTTCTTGTTTTTGCCGGAGAGCAATGATCTATGCAGCCTCCACGTTGCATTAGATGCAGTAAATAACCTGGAGGTGGTCTGAAGAAGATGGGAGGACATGTGTGGTTATGTGAACACACTGCACCATCTGGCAGAGGGGATGTGAGCATTGGGGGACTTTGGGCGAGGGTCCCGGGCCCATCCCACTCCACAGATCCCGAGGGGGGACCTTGGCTCCTCCTCACCATGAGTCTGTCAGGGAGCTGTGACCAGGGCTCTGCTCCCCTCCCTGCTCTCCTGGATTGGGACTTGGGCTTGGCAGCTCCCTCATTCGTATCTGGAGAGCCCTGTGCAAGGCTGGGGCACAGGGAGCATGGTGTGTTGTGGCCTGGGGTGGGCCAGTCCTCAAGGAGGAGAGAAAGTGGCCAAGGGTGGGTTGAAGAGACGGGGCTCAGAGGCCCTCGCCCTAAAGGCAAATGGGTTCCACCTTCCTGGACAGGATGGGAACCTTAAGGAGATGCCTGACTCACTGTTCAGAGTGACCTCTGTACACACATGGGTGACCCATAAGCCAGGACCAACCCTGGACCCACCCCAGACCAGTACTGTCCTGGGCCTGTTATGACCCTGTAGCACAGCAGCAGGTGAGCAGCAGTGACCCAGGGAAGCTTTCTGTTTCCAGCCACTCCCCATGGCTGGCGTCACCACCTGAGCTCTGCCCTGTCAGATCAGAAGGGCCTTAGATTCTCGAAGGAGTTCAGGCCCTACTGGAACTGTGCATGCAAGGGGTCCAAGTCATGTGCTCCTTGTGAGAACTCAGCTCTGAACTCCTTCTTTCCCCAGCATCCATGGAAAAATCATCTTCCATGAAGCCAATCCCTGGTGGCGGATAAGTTGGAAACCGTGGTCCTAAGCTACCCCTCTCTTCTGGACCTGTCAATACTTGAGTTGATGATGTCAAGAGAGTGACAGAAAGTGGGGACATGAAGAGGAGAGGATGGGGGGACCTCTGTGATGTTTGGGGATGAGGACAGATGGTCATTTGGTGGCTGACAGGCGTGAGGAGCAGGAAGGAGGAGACTGGAGGTTTCTTGGGCCTCTGCTAGGGTCCTTCATACTTCTGGGCATTCTATTCAGCTCAGTAACCAGCATCTTTAGCTTGGGCTCAGGCTTCAGGCCTGGCCTCGCAGAGGAGATATTGGGGGGGGCAGCAGCAAGCAGGGAGAGGAGGAGACAGAGGCAGGTGCAAGAGGGCCGGAGGGAGGGAGTAAGTTTCATTTCTCAGATCCTTTCTACTCCTTTTCTCTTGCTGGCTAACTTCTGCCCCATGGGCCTTCACTCCTACTCCCCTGGGTGCTGTCACCTGGTCCTGTCCCTGCAATGGCATCCCTGGTCCTGGGCTGTCCAAGTCAAAGGATGGATTTGGAGTATTCAAGTGAAGGTTTTCTGTCCATAACTAGAAACAGGAGCAACAGCTCCAGCAGAAGCCCCAGCTCCTGATGCTCATGGACTCTCCCGGCCTGTTTCATCCTCTGCCAGTTTAATAAAGCAGAGGCCAGAGAGCTTGAGACAGAAAAATCTCCTGCCTCATAGCAAAGCAAAGAATGAGGGGATGTTCTCTGGATTTAGTGACTCAGACAGTACTGGGGATTTAAAGAAAGTGCTCGTCTTCAAACATGAAACCAAGAAAAACAAAGAGGGAAAACTCTGGAGGCTCCTGCTACAGCCCCAAGAAAGCTCATCTAAATCAGTCCTTCCTGTAAACAAGCCCATCTATTTCTGAAGCCTTATTTTATCATCCTCAGAGGGGTCCTGGGAACAAAGCCTTGCCAGGATTGACTGAACTCCTTTATCCTTCAAAGGGTGTGTGCACATCCCACACATGGCAGTGATTTCCACACATGTGGAGGTGGAAGTGTTGGAGGAGGGACCCCAGTGAGCTGGGGAGATGCCGGGAGAACCAGATGCTGGCTGGCTTGGGAAGGGGTGTCCCGGGCAGGCTGTGGTGAGGCTCCAGTGAGCTCTGGATTCCAGCCCCAGGAAGCCGTTCCTCCTGCACATCTTGCTTGGGAACCCAGAACAGCACCAGGTGTCTCTGTTTTAGCTTCTGACTCTCACATGCAATCTTGCGTTTGTTCACCAGCAAAGATTTATAAACAAGACAAAGAAGCTGACAGTGGGGTCGGGCAGTGCCTCCCTCCTCTGTCTGGAATCTGGGAATGTGCTGTGCTCAGTACTCAGTACTCAGTACCCACCCTGATTAATCCAGACTCTTCTCACAGTGCAGAGGCCCTGGGACTGGTGGGCACCTTGGCCAAGGAGCTCATGAGCCTCTGTGAGGGTAAAACTGGCTCCTGTCTCGGATGTGCTTTTCTGTCTGAAGCAGGAGCTGACAGCTGTCTACACACTGGGCCTTTCTGGAAACCACAGGACAAGGCCCACAGGAAAAGCTACCTGGGACTCAGCAGCCACAGCCTGAGGGCAGCCAATGCTGCTGGGCCTTCAACAGTCCAGACAGAAACTCCCAAACCCGGCCAGGAAATAAATCCTTGCCTCTAGGAAAGGAAAAGCAAAGCCTGAGCCATACACATCTGTGGAGAGTCCAGGATGCCTGTCCAGGGAGAAGGTGATGAGCTGCACGGAGACCTTGCTGGAATCCCAGGTGGAACTCTAGGATCTCGAAGCCATGGGTGGAGCTCCACTCTGCTTATTTGGCAATGTTGGGAAATTGGTTTAGGAGAAAATAACCTCCATTTGTTCTGTCTAAATGTGCACAAAGATGCTGCTAGAATTTAGAAACCAACTTTTCCGTTTGGGTAATCAGGCTTATAAGATTGACCTGGCTTCAAAGGCATAAAACTGAACTCTTGGTCACCTGAGAGTAATGGAACCCTCCTGTGTGTGAACAGCCCCGCCTCTTCCTTTGACACCAAGATCCACGTCTCCACTTCAACCTGGATCTGTTACTGGGGTTAAGACGTGGGGCACCTGAAATGTATTCTCTTGGTTATTTTGAAATGTGTAGTACTTTATTTATAGTCACCTGGCTGTGTAATAGATTTGATTTGTGACCAGAATCATGGAAAGAATTAAGTTTGTGTACCGAGGTATGTACCACTGTGGGGTTCTGGGCACCCTCCCAGGATTCCATGGTGCCCCACTGGGCTCTATCCCCCTCCCGAGATCACCACCTCCTGGCCTTTGGGGTCAGGGTGTCCTGAGCCACAGGGAGAAGAACACAGGCCCCTGGAGTGTCTCACACGGCTCTGTGGGGCAAAGCAGGAGCCATGGAATAATCACTGAGTGAATCTAGATGAGCAGTAGAAGGCTCTGCACATGATTTTCTTACTTACACATCCCTTGGGACAGAGAAGGTAAGATTATACCTGCGTGTGGAGCTCCACCAACATTTAGGGAAAAGACCAAAGCAACCACACTAGTTGAATTCCCATGAATTAAGTGACCAGATATTTAAGAATCAACTTAAAAAGAGATGAAGTGACTTATAGCCAGAATTCTTTATCCACTTGTCTCTGAACACGTAGAGCTCCAGACAGCTCCTTGCCCCTGTGCCCATGTGGCTGTCTGGTGACCACCTGGCGGGTGGAGCGAAGTACCAAGGTCTGCCTTCGTCTTCAGAGCTAGACCGGAGACAAGTGTGGAGGTCCTGACAAGGCCCCCCCAAGGGCACATGTGTCACACTCTGGTCTCCCACTGACTGAGCCCCTCACTGGGCCAGATTGCGCAGCTGTGTGCTGAGCTGAGTCCCCTGCAGAGCAGGGCCTGGAGGGAAGTTGATCTGCAGAGATCAAGTAGCATACTTGGGCCATGTGGCCTGGGAAGGGCCTGGTGACCCTGCATCCCTGCTCCTCCACCTCTGTGTCCACCCCAGCTGATCCTGGCCTTGGGCCCAGCATGCCACACCTCCAGGAAATGGGGCCTCCACCTATCCACAGACCGCTGTCCCATCCTGGTGACCTTCCCTTCCTGCCCTAAACCCCCACTCCTTCCTTCATCCACTTCTCTTCCTCCAGAACCTCAAGCTCCCATCCCAGGCAGGGGACCTAGAGCAAGCTGGCTGGGAGGGGCCCTTGGGGTCAAAGCTGGGCCCACAGCCTGCTCTGCTGTTGGCCCCTATTCCCCAGATCCAGTGTGTCTCCAGGGTGGACAAAGGCACCAGTTGCCCCAGCCCTGGATCAGGAGCTGCGATGGCACAGGAGCCTAGCTGTCCCCAGTGAACCCTTCCTGGCAGTTCCCTGGCTGCCCCACCCACCTGATGTCCCCAGGACAGGGCACAGTCACCAGCTCTGAGCACCTCTTCCTTCCCCTGGGACAGCCTCACTTTCCTTCAGGAAAGGCACGGCCCTTGGTCAGGAAGTCCCACACCCAAGGGGATAGGGTGGGATGAGGGAGGGGCCCAGGCACTGTCAGCTCAGCTGAGCCAGAGACAGATCACAGCAAGCACATGCAGAAGGCCCCTCAGGCTGGTGAGAAGGTGGCCTTGCCAAAGTGATCCCTGCAGCTGTAGGTGCCCAAGGCACGAGAGAGCCATGAGGACTTCCAGGGAAAGGTGATGACTTTATGTCATGGACTGACTGAGCCCCACTGTACAGAAACAGTAGAGCACTGCAGGATGTGACACATGCAAATGTGGCGCTCTTATTACTGTCCACTGATAAAGGTTAGCACAGCATTGCTCCAACAGCCATCGAGTCTCATCCCTCATATAAGTAGAGAATTATTTCCTTTTTCTTTTCCTTCCTTCCTTCCTTCCTTCCTTCCTTCCTTCCTTCCTTCCTTCTTTCCTTTCCTTTCTATCCATTTCTTCCTTTCCTTTGTTTTTAGAGGGCTGGGGCTCAAACTTAGAACCTTGCACATTTTAAGCATATGCTCTACCACTAGTCACATTCCCAGCCTCTGAGTAATTTCTACGTTATTCCTTTTATCCTCAGCTTGTTCCTAAGGGGTAGATTTCATTTAGAAAGCAACAAAAGATCCATTGCTTAGCCCTATTCTTTCTAAATCCACCACAGAGGCCAACATTTTTGGCATTTTTCTTATGTTTAGTTTCTGTTCTTTCAGCCTTAAACTATCCATTCCTAACCTATTCCCTCTAGTTCTCTGTGGATAATTTATTTTTTATGCAGCATTTTAGGGGGAAAAACTGTTATATGTATAAAAACACTTAAGAAACAGCCTGATGTTTTAAAAAATAGGCAGGCGAACCTGAACAGGCACCACACAGAGGAAGGCATCCAAGTGGGCAATAACACATAAGAAAGGCACTTGGTGTCATGAATGAGTCTCTAGAAAAAGGTGAAGGAAGCCGCATCGAGACATGCCCAGTGCCAGTTAAGAGACAAAGGCAGATTTTCATCAGTGCAGTAACCACTGCAGCAGGACAGAGCCAGGATGACCAGCCCGGCTCCAGCATGGACAAAGGTGGAGGCATTTGCAGGGCACTGAGGAGGAAGGCAGGGCCAGCTGAGGGTTGGTCCCTGCAGATGCAGCAGGCAGGCTGTGACCGCTGTTGGGCCAGTGTCCAGTCAGCACCCTGTCCTCCCAGAGCCTGGCCTGGTGGCAGAGGCACTGTCCTTAGGTGACCCCTGGATCAACAGTGCTTTCTCGTGGCAGCAGACTCTCCCCAGGCAGGCAGGTTCAGGGGGAGAATCCACTTACAGGAGTCTGGCTACAGATCACCCAGGAGGATCTTCTCTGCTATATACAATAGACCTTTTAAAAAGGCAACAGCAGGTGAGTATCCCTCATTCAAAATACTTAGGACCCAAAGTTTTGTATTTTGAGTTTCTTTGGGTTTGGGGATATTTGCACCCAGTGTACATAACAAGATTTCTTGGGGATAGGACCCAGGTCTAAACATGAAGTTCATTGTGTTTCCTATATACAAGGCCTGAAGGTCATATTATATGATATTTCAAAATTTGTGTGCATGAAACAAAGTTTCATACAGTAAAATTTTTCACTTGTGACATCATATTGGTCCTCAAAAAATTTCAACTTTTGGAAGAGTTGGGAATTTTGATTTTCAGATTATGGATGCTTAGCTGAAAATATTAAGTTTTACAATTAAAATCAGTGCCCAGGGCAGCAGGAATTTTTAGCCTCAGTTTGAGAGACAGAAACTGAGGCTTAATAGTTAAATGTAGTATGAAGAACCTGTATAGACCCTGTTTAATGCAACAGAGGAAAAGGCAGCACTCGAGTCATACTCTGCATGCTAAGTATGGTGTTCACAAGCTCACAGGCAGCAGGCAGCCCTCAGAACACAGACTGGAGGAGGAAATGTATGCTTTCTGGGATTTGCTCAAAATCACCCAGTGGGGTGCACAAAAGGAGGGAGAACTGGAGAATTCAAGGGCACCATGGCACAGGTCAAGGTTACGTAGGTGGTAGTTTGAGGAGGGCTCACTTTTTTGTAGGAAATTTTCTTTTCTTTTTTTTTGTTTTGGTACCGGGGGATTGAACTCAGGACCTTGTGCTTGCGAGGCAGGCAGCGGAACCACTGAGCTAAATCCCTGGGGGAAATTTTCTATAATAGAACATTTTTTTAAAAAAATATATGGCTTTGGAGAAAACCGAGAGAGAAAAGGAAATTTAAAATCAAATTTCATTTTAAAGCCAGTCCAGCCTCCACCTCCACACACCGGTGGGCAGTAGGTATGTGAAGCACTGCCAGCTCCCCTCCCTCCTACACAAGGACACCAACAGCTGGAGAGCTGCTCTGAGGCAACACCCTTTCCCAGGAAGCATGGCCGCATCCCCAGGTGGCCAGGAAGCTCTGTTCCCAGGGACAGGGATGCCTTTGGCTTGCATGGGTGACCTCAGCTGCCCAGCCAGCTCCTGTCTTCCCTTGTCCAAGCCCTTGGTCCCCAATCTGTGCATCTCCATAGCTGGGCCTCTGTGCCACACTCTCCAATAAAGGGGGTCACAGGTCCTTGAGCACTGGTGTCCACAGCCTGAACTTTGCCACCTGGAGTCTGGGCCATGATGTTCAGGAAGGACCATGAGAAGATGTCCTAGGGCATTAACACAGTGACAGCGCAGGGAGACCTGAGTAAGACCCAGCTCAACAGCTTCACTTCTGTGCCCAGGCAGACCTAGGGCTGCTAGTGGGGCACGGCCCAGCAGGGTGCCCCTCAGCGCAGGGGTTCTGACTGAGGTCTCACAGGGCTCGGGGCTCCCTGGGGCCATGTCCAGCCTTCCTGGTGGGGCCAGGTCCATGTCTTCATTAGACCTCCAAAGGGGCCCCAAGCCCTAAAAGAGCAGAGCAACGGTGCTGAGCAAGTCTCCCAGGAAGGGGGGTTCAGGTCTTCCTGACGCATGTGGATGCAAATGTGGACTGCGTCATTCTCCACTGTGTATGGCTTTGGAGACTCATCTTACCCATCTGTGGCCTGGACCAGGTCCTCTGTTAAAGCAGGAACCACGGGGCAAATCTAGAGGAGAGGATGCAAGAGAGGGGGCCCCTCTGTCCCCTGTCATCCACTGGAGGAGCCCATGCTCCACAAGTTACATTTGGCCAGTCTTCCCTTTGATTTTTTTCACCCACTCAGCTCCTCCCAGAGGCTGCACAGCCCCTGTCCCACCATACAGCCCAGCTGGAGGTTAGTGACAGCTTCACATGACAGCAGTGGGTGTGATGTGTCCTCCTGGCAAAGCAGGGCCAGGTCCTCGAAACCCAGGCTGGCATCCAGGGTCTACACTGGGGCTGATCTGAGCCCAAAGGGTGTGACTGGTGTCTTCCAAAACATAGCTCAGGCTTTACTTTTTTAGTCCTTTAGTTTGTTTGGTTTCAACTTGTCCTACAATTGTATTATTTAATTTATATTACTTTATATTTTTTATTTTACTTATTTACAACTCGTTGTATTGGCACTTGCTTTCCTTTGCTGTTTAGCACATGTTCTAGTGCATCAAACTGTAGAATGCACAGTGATAAAAATGTATACTTCTTATTAAATAATTACCTTACCTTGCCACTGTGGAAAAGGGAAAACTAAGAATCACCATAATTCAAACATCTCAGAGGGAACAGTGGTTTTCATACACAGAGGCATAAAAGTACCACCTGGTCGAAGTCCTGGGTCCTTCCCTTCCCACTCGGGAGAGGAATGCACCCTGTATGTAGCTCACCTTCCCGGGGTTCCCACAGCTCAGTGCACAGCTGCGGAGCTTGAGCATCGCGCCCACCCCCCATCCCCCCACGCCTACCCGGCCTTAATGGTGCTGGTGGGGAAGTCCTCCCTCAACAGCACATCCCCAGGAAGCACTGCTCCACCTCGGAAGGGAAGGGTGTGGAGGCGGCTGCTCTGCTCTGGTCCCCGTCCACCCAGGTCTGAGTCACCACACCCACATCTTATCGGCCCCTTTGGCCTGCACAGAGCCTTCCTTGTCCCTCCTGGCCTGGTCCTCCAATTCCCGGGCCCTGCAAATCCAGCTGCTGACTGGGGTGAGCTTTAGCACCCCCAAAAGAGAAATGGTCTGAGTTAAACACAAGATAAAAACTACTGGGTGAACCCTGTGCTGAACTGGTGGAGAAAAAGGGAGACCATGCTACATCCCAGGATCAGAATGGAAGACAGAGCCACAGGACAGACCCTGCAGACAGCCAGCAAGATGCCGGGGAACTTATGCCAGCAACTGCACGACTCAGATGACATGGACAAATTTCTTGAAAACATGACATTAAGAAATGTATAAAAAAGGAAAAATTACTTGGGTATGAGTCATCCAGGGCTTAGAAATAAATCCAACAGCTCCAGGGGAAAATAGGAAGAGACCAAGGGCAACCATAGATAGAAAGGGAATACTGTGCATCCTAAGAAGACCTTTGGTGCAGTCTCCAGAGTCAACAGACTGAGGCTGTGGACTTACATATTTTAGGTTTGCGGAGGGTCTGTCTTTGATTAGGTCAGTTTGGGGAATGCTGCCTTTGATAGTTGTGCCTCTCCACGACAGAGAGTAAAGAGGCTCTGCTTTGACAAGTGGGCTACCTAGAAGGGGCAGAGCAGAAAGAGGCCAGGGGACTCTGGAGTCAGGAGTCACGGTGACCTGCAGGTGGGTGTGAGATCAGGGAAACACAGAATTCTGCGGAGGGAGGGAACGATTTCATGGGCTTACACTGGGGAAGTCCAACAAGAAACCTCTCTCTTTCTCCCCTCAAAGAAAAAAATTTTACAAAAGTCATTTACATCTTGCAAGTTCTCTATAATTATGCTTCAAACCACTACAACCATTCACATACTGGATAGTTTCTACAGCAGTTTCTTAGAAACTGAACTTCTTGTTCCCTTTTATTCCTCTCATGCTTCAGTCTGTTTCTATAAGTCTGACCCTCAACTTTTCTGCTCGTGGACAGAATCTTTATTTCAAGGGTCTTTTGGATGGCATTCTCCATTGTTCCACAGGGCCTTGCATGTCCTCGGGGACTACGACACCTGCTTTGATTCTCATAATCTCCACAATCTGTGTGAGTAAAAGGTTTTGGCTACAGCTGGCATACAGTTTGGAAGAATGTACAAATGCATTTTTGCTTCTATTTTTATAGACTAAATATGGAAATGCAAGGAGGGTGATTTAATTTGTCAAGGCCTCATAAGGGATCCAGGATTCTGCTTTGGGACTGAAATGACATTTTAAGGATTTTCTGGGCAATATGATCTCTTCACCTTCTCCTCAATATTCATTTAGTTTCCAAACCTGAGCCCTTGGCTGAGGCTAGTTTAATTAGATGTGGCATTCGCAGGCTCTGTCCCAAGGCTGTGTCCCCTGTGAGCATAACTGTGAGGATGAATTCGTATTTTGGATGAGAACAAGTGTGAAGAGTGAGTTTTTATAGGAACCCGGTACTCACAAGAGGGGTAACTGGATAATGTACCAGCCTAACTGAGGCATGTGAAAATGATATATTGAAACAAATTCAAACTTGCAGAAATTTACAAGTATTTGTACTTTTATAAGTTACAAAAACTTTTAAGTATAGAACTTTACTTTTCTAAGAAACCATGAAAGAGAAGCCTGCTGACACGATGCCATCACTGCTGAACATGGTGTACGCGTTTCCTCTGCACTAGGACTTCCTCTCACAGTGACCGGAATAGCGCCATTCTGATTGGGAAACTGGCTGACACAAGGCCCTGATTGACACCGAGACCTTTTTAGGGTCACCCAGTGTCCATAAAGACTTTTACAGAAAAAGGATCCACTTCAGAATCATGGGTTACATTTATTCATCATGTATTTTTTATTTTTAATGAATGAATGAATTAATGTGGTACTGGGGATCGAGCCCAGACTCATTGCACACCAGGCAAGCCCTGTGCTACTGAGCCACACCCAGCCTTCAATCGGGAAGAGTTTCGTGATCTCCTGGATCCCCTGGCCCTGACATTTGGAGAATGCAGGCTGTAGGATGTTCCTTGGTGGCATCAGTCTCGTGTTCTCTTGTGACTAAACGTGTGTTGGGCAGAAATATCACACAAACAGCTCTGTGTTCTTTTTACTGCATCTTGAGACGTTGCACCTAACTCCAATGTAACCTTGTTGGTGCAGATGTTACCTTTCATCATCGAATTAGGGCAGTACCTGCCAGGCTTCCTGTAAAGCCTCTTTTCCTCTTTGTAATAAATATGTATGCTGAGGGAGTACTCTTTAACTATGTGAACATCCTGTATGTCGTCACATTTTTATCAGACTTGGAAATGTAAATTAACACAGCCATTATGGAAAATAGTATAAAGAGTCTTCATAAAACTAAAAAACAGAATTACCATATGACCCAGCAATCCTGCTTCTGGTTATATGTCCAAAAGAATTGATGTCCATGGGAGAGAGAGCTGCAGTCCATGTTTATCTCAGCATTATTCACGATGGTAAAGACCTGGAAGGAACCTGGCTGTAGCCCACGGAGGCTTTGTTACTTTTCTCTGGGAGAGAAACCAGGCTCTTCTAGGCCCCAGGAACTGAATGCTAGCAGCGTGGGGCTAGCTGGGGGTGTCATGAACAGGCGGAGCACAGTGGACAGAGCCGGGTGGCCCTCCACGGCCATCAGTCACACGGAGAACCCAGAAGATGAGGCGAAGGTGCCAGCAATTAATCTGGGACCACACAGCTCAGTCATCTCAGCTGCTCCCTCACCATGGGTCATTTCCATCTCACTTTTATTTTGACAAGTGTATTAGGCAATCAGCAGAGGTAAGCAGCATCACTAAAGCAGCAGCAGGTGCCCCCTCCCTCAGTTCCCAGGGTGGTCTCTTCTAAAGAGCAGGGGTCCCCACCTGGCCCTGCAGCTGTGATTACACTTTTCTCCTTTCAAATGGCTCCATGCACATGCACAGGCACACGTGTACACACATTCCCATGCATGCACTCTCATACATGTGCTCACAAGCACACAGGTGCACCAGTGTCCCGGAGGAGGGACTTCCCTGAAGCTGCAACTCTGTCCTAGGCCTGCACTCTGGGGCTTCATCTTGTGCACAGAGAAGCCATTTACAACACCATTGGCCCATTCCTGCAGCCCGCCCTGCAGGAAGCCCCACCTTGTTTTGAGTTGGGAAGGGCTCTGAATCACTTCTGTCCAGGGGAGGTGATGGAAGCCCCTGCTGCTAGGGTGGGAGGAGAGAAGGGCAGCAGGGAGCCATGTGGCCTGCTGCAGGGTGCTGTGCTCAGAGTGCCGTGGATCACAGTACCTGAGATGATGGAACCACCAGGCTGGCCACCAGTCCGCTCTGTAGCGACTTCTCACCTGTGCCAGGGACCAAGTGGGCTGGGTCCCACACACTTGCTTCAGAGAGCCCTACCCTAAGGTCGCCCACCACCTCATGGGGCAGATGTGTGGGCAGAGGTGGCATGCCTGGGGCTGGGGTAGAGTGGAGGGGTGATGGCTCTGGACACTAGATCACAGGGTGAAGCATCAGCATCCCCACACCTTCCCAAGACACAGGCCATCACAGGGGCATTTAGAAGGGCACTGCCTCAATGGGGCCAGAACAGGCTGCCCTGGCCTCACCTGGCAGAGCTTCACACCAGATTCTGTCTGTCTCACCACTGTGGGAGCTGAGGATGACCACAAAGAGGAAGAAAAATGAATTGTGGGCACCATGCGTGGGGAGTTGTGGGGTCGCATGAGAAGAGAGGATGGTTTGAGGGCACAGCGTGCATCTGGAGAGGAGGGGCCGCTTCTAGAGTTCTGCAGCACGGGGGGACAGCTCATGTGAGAACAATATGGTATTGCAAAATAGCTAATTGAGAGGGTTTTAGGGTTCCCAACGCAGAGAGATAAAATGTCTAGATGACAGATGTGCCAGTCATTGGGGTCTGACCATCACATACTATGTACATATATTCAATGCCAGGCCATACCCCACAAGTGTATGATTATATGTCAAGTTTTTAAAAATATACATTTAAAAACAACAAAAAATCAAGATCTTAAAGGATCAGAAACTTCCTTCTTAGCCACATTCCAAACAAAGCTCAAGAATATTAAAATAATGCAGAAATATTAAAAGCGTGGAAGAGAATTCAGCACCAACAAGGTAAAGGGGGTGGAGTGGTGGAATGTACATCCAGGGCTTGGAGGATAGCATCTTGGAGCTCCACAGGAAGCAGGTGGTGGTTGGAAGTGGGTGTGTGAAAGCGAGGTGGTACAGAGCTGCAGTGTTTGCTAATGGCAGTGTCTTGGAGGCTGAGTGGCTTGAGGAGGCTGAGCCCAGGAACCAGAGGGTCCAAGAGCTGAGAAGCCAGCTGCAGAAAGGATTGTGAGGGACACACTGACACTGCTAGGAATGAAGACAGGCACAGCTTCGGAGAGAACAGAGAGCTGGGATCCTTACAACTATTGCTAGCTGTGTAGGGCTAATTCCATCTCACTGGTTAAAGCTGATTCCTTTAAGTATTTAAAAATCTCCTTCCTTACTCACATCAGCTATGTTTCAAGAGCTCAGGGGCCGCCTGAGGAGGTGGTACCCTGGCACTCAGCCATGGGTGGAGTTTCCATCCCATGGAGAGCCCTGCTGAACAGTGCTGGCCCCGATTTGGGCAGGACCTGGAGGAAGACTGTAGCAGCAGCCAAGGGGTCTGGCTTCAGGAACTGTGTCAGCCAACAATTTTGGGAGAGGAAACAGACCCCCCTCTCCCCTCCACCTGCTGAAAGGAAGAAGAAAGGAAGCTGGTGGCCAGATGTGCTATACCTGGAAATAGCTCAGTTCTGGAAAGCGTTAGTGGGATTATCCCAGGCTGACTTTTCATTTATTCTGAGCTTTGAGCTGCCTCAGCATGTGCCATTTTCATGGGGTATTTCTTGGGCTTCCTATCTCCAAGTATCTCCATCACTCTGTATTTCTGGTCCTCTCTTGAACCAGCCTAGTCCCCCATTGTTCAAAAGATTTGCATCGGAGAGTCCTGGCTTTACCAGGGGAGCAGAGACAGTCCTTGGGCCATACTGGGTGTCACAGTGACATAAAGATCACAAAGTAACATCCCGGGACAACTTCTGTCCTGACTCTTTGTGAAAAGATGGTGCCATGAAGGCAAAGGTGTAGAATGAAACTAAATAACTTAACTCAAGAATTAATTTGAATGATACCAAATAATGTGCCTGGAGATGAATCTGCTGCTGTTTTGCAAAGGAATAGCAGATTGCTGTTCTACCAGGGAGTCACTTGCACAGCCTCATTGTTCTGAGCTCAGACTGGCAGAATAGGATGGGTGCTCCACTTCCCACAAGGGCTCTCCCAGCATCCTTCTCCCTGGGTCTTCCAGTCTGACCCCTGTAAGGCAGACCTTGTCCCTAGGAAGACTTTGAGCTTCCCCTGGGAGCTGAAGTTTATTGAGGAAGCAAGATTTCCAAGCTCTAGCCCAGCCTGGACAACTGAGCAGGACTCTAGCTCAAAATGAATTTGACGACTGGAGTAGTAACTCAGTGCAAAGGCTGTGGGTTTGATCCCTGTTGAAGCTGCTCATGTCCTCCCAGCTGGCCCCAGCTTGAGTTCTACAACTGGGACAACCTGGCAAGGTGGGAGGGCTTCCTGAGTCCATGTGTCAGGACACAACCTGGGCACCTAGAGACAATGGGGAAGTCAAGGTGTAAGGCAGGGCATTCCACCTCTGGGATGCAAGCCTGCAAAATGCTTCCTGGGTTCCATGACCACATCCAGACTGTGTCAGCCAGTTTTCCATCATTGTGACAAAATACCTGAGAAAATGAGCTTCGAAGAAGGAAGTGTTTGGTGTGGCTCGTGGTTTCAGAGGTCCAGTCCACGGTTACTTGGCCCTGTGGCTTTGGGCAGTGAGGAGGTAGAGAAAATTGCTCACTTGTGGCCAGAAAAGAAAGGAGGGGCTAAGTCCTCATGTCCCTTGCAAGGTCACATCCCCAGTGGCCTAACTTCTTCCCATTAGGCCCGACCCTTTGAAAGTCCAAGTACTTCCAACAGAGCCACCTGAGGACCAAGCTGTCTATCTGTGGCCCTGGGAGACACTGCAGACCCAACCACAGTGCTGCCCCAAGTCTGAGCCAATGAGCTCTTGACTTGTCATCTCTGGCAAGGGTTGGGTGTTCCAGAGCCCAGGGAGAGCAGGGCAGGGGGTCCCAGCAGGGCGCAGGCAAGGGGAGGCGGGCCCAACTTTAGGAGGGGTAACATGAAAACAAGCAGCAGTCCTGGGTAGGTAGGAAAGTACTGTGAGTTCCTCCCTGGGTCTGTGTGTCACAAGGAAACAATTCCCAGAACTAAGGGTAGCCCCCAGACCTGTCTCCTTTAGCTGCCACAGGCCCTGCCAGCTCTGTGAGCTTCTCCATTGGGCTTGAGCCAAGCTCTCCGAGCCTCTGTCCATCTTGTGCATTGTAGTCACATTAGAGGTGCGGGCGCACCTTGGTAGGACTGGAGTGGAGCTGAGCCTGCACTGCAGATGGTAAAGTAGCATCCTCTGCTGCCCTCTGCTGCTGACTTGTCCTCACTGCAACTAAAATTTCTCTTCCACCTGCTTCTCTGCCTTTTGCCCAATTGGGTGGCATAGATCACCTAAGTGGTCGTATTTTACACTGAGCAAACCACACTGACACCCCCTGAGCTGGGCCACCCCACCTTCCCATCAAGGACTAGCAGTGGCAGGTGGTCAGGAGACAGGAATATGCTCCCTCCACAAGAGCACGGCAATCTGGGTCAGAGTCTCCTCCTTGGCCTTCTGCACCCATGCAACCACTGTGCTGACCATGTGGGCTCTGAGAGGTTGGCAATGGGGCATCTGGTCCCTTCAGCAGCAGGGAGCAGCCACCATGGCTGAGTGGGCTCTGAACGGATACCCGGTTTATCCTTCAAGCTGACCTCACCCACAGTTGCACCCCATGAAAGAGACAGCACCTGACTAGCCGCCAGGATGCCACCTGTCCATGGGCACATGCTGTAGTCCTACTGTGCGCCAGCCACTTCTCTGGGCAGTAGGGACTTGACAACATCCAGACACAAATCCCAGCCCCTGGAGCTCACTAGTACTCCCTAAGCTCTTCCATCATTTTCAATTGGTGGGTCATGTGGCTCTGAGACGCACTGTCCCCATGGCCATGACCTGGAAGAGACCTGTCCATGGTACACTGATTGAGACAATCCAAGAGCACACCTTCCTAGCCTGTCTTCCACACAGGCCACCTTAGCCAGGAAGCACAGACAGAGCAGGGAGGTGAGACAGACCTTCATGGACAGCAAGGAGGAGGGCATTGGGGAGCAAAGGCGAGCTCAGGGTGGGCATCTGGGCAGATCCCTGGGTGACTGCAGAGCCATGAAGATCCCCGAAACTGCCCCCTGGGGAACTGGGGCATTCTGTCCTGAGCCCCTGCCCTCACACACCTGCTGGCTGAGGGTCTTGTGTGCACCCTCTGGGTCTTGGTGGGATCCTGGCAGAGAAGAGGGGTGCAGGGTGGGGAGTAGGGGGTGCTGAGGATGTCAGGGGGAAGGTGGGCACTCAGGAGGCTGAGGTTATGCAGGATGCTGCCTACCACGTTTTCCAGGTCTGATGAACCCATACAGTGACAAGGAGCACGCCCTTGCTTGGTCCACCTGAAACTCACTGCCATGCGACCTGCCATGTGGCCTGACAGATTTTGGTCCACAGAGGCCCAGGTGCTGGGAGGAAGAGAGGCTGCCTGCTGTTGACACACAGATGGATCCAAGTCTTCGGCAGGCCCTTGGCCCTGCGAGTCCCGATGGGTGAATCCCAAAGCCTCTCTTGTCCTCTCCCTAGGCAAGCTCCAAAGGTGCAAAGGGCATGTATTGTTTCATAGCCTTTTTAGTTTTGGCCTTGGCTGGAGTTCAAGCTGCTTCAAAACTTATTCATTGATTCAACAAGTTTTATTCAGACAGTGGCCCTTGGGAACCTGAAATCCAGCTTGGAGTCAGGATTCCTTCCCGCTGAACAGAGCGGTCCACACTGGGTTAGGAGAGGCCCCAGGAACCTCACTGTCATGTGAAGGTTGGACCCTGTCAGTCCTGAGCACCTAGCTCTTCTCTCCCTCCTCTCCTGCCTGCATCTACGCATCCCTGAGCGGCCAGCTCATACAGGATGCAGCTTCATCTTCCCACTGTGGTCTCCTTTGTGATTTCAAAAAGGTTAATTCATTATTTGGTCGAAAATGTGAAATTCAATAGAAATATTGCTTTTCTTCTCAAGCAAATACAGCCTGGTCTGGCCTGGGGTGTGATGTAACAGTTTTTGCAGTGATTATGTCCAAAACCCTGGCCAGGTGTCCCCAGCCGCCCCCTGCAGTGAGGACACAGCTCTGGGATCCTCACAGCCAGCTCCTCTGGCAACCTCACCACTGAGTCACACCCTGGACCCTGCTCTCAGGAGCTTCAGTGATGTGAAGTGACAGGGTGGGATCGGTGCAAGCTAGAATGAGTACACTTTAGACTGGAGAGTTGCTAGCAGGCAGGCACACATTATGAACAAGTCAGTAATTCCCCCTCCTGGGGCACAGGATCACTGTATGAGTTACTTTTCTGTCCTTGGAATATAATACCTGACACTGTGACCTAAGGAGGAGAAGTTTATTTGGCTCACAGTTGCAGTGGGTTTAGTCCATGGTCAGCTGGCTCCAAGGCAGGAAGGGCTTGGTAGAGGGGCCTGGCAGAAGAAAGCTGCTCACATCATGGTGGCCATGAAGCACAGTGAGGGGAAGGAGCCAGGGACGAGAATACAGCCTTCCAAGTCACAGCCCCAGTGCTCACCTCCAGCCAGGCCCCAGCTGCTAACAGCACATTCAGCCCTGAATTCATCCATGGATGAAGCCACTGATGAGTATAGCACGCCATGATCCAGTTACCTTCCAAAAGCCCCACCTCTGAACATGAGCTTTTTGGGGGACATCCAGGTCTATACCATAATAGTTAGTGTATCCAACAGCAGCCCCCACCTTAGAGGGGTGGCAGCTGGGGAACAAACACTGCTACCTTCTCCTGGGGTTCTTATAGCACCCCTACCTGGGCCCCAGGTCTCAGCGGCTGCCCTACCCTGTCCCCTTGCCCTGTCTTTTTCCCACTCCCAACAGGTACTTCCAGGGATTCCCCTCCCAAGTGGCTCACCCTTCCCAGATCCACAGCTGAGATCTACTCAGGGAGAGATGAAGGGTCAGACACCATCCCTCAGATGCATGGCTGGGCAGAGGGGAAGGATGAGTGGAGAGAGGGTGGTGAGAAACCCATTGCCATTTGTGGGGGTGCAGCAGGACTTCCAGCCCTGGGACACTGGTGACATTGGGGCTAGACTGTCTTCATCCCTGGCATCCTGTGCACCCACCATGGCTGTCCCCCATCATGACACCAGAGTGTCCCCAGGCACTGTCTTGTGTCTTTGAAGTGAGCTGACCCTTGGTGGCCTGGGACAGGCTCCAAAAGATGAGTGATGCCTCCTTCAGTTGTGCATCCTCAGACACATCACTGCCAGTCAGTGCCCCCCCCCACATGGGGGGGTGCCACCTAGTTAGTGTACCTGTCCTGGCCAGAGTAGGTGGCCTCTGGGGACAGAGGTGTAACAAAGCTGCGGGGTGGGGGTGGGGGAGGCTTGTGGCGTGGTGGTTCTTCTGTCCCAACCATGGGGAATTGTTACCTTTACCCACTAGATGGCCCCATAGCAGTGCCACTCCCAAGAGAAGGGGATTTGGAGGTGGTTACCACTTCCTCCCAGGTGAGCTCCCACCTGGTCTGTCCCAGTGCCCAGGGTGTCCCCCGGGAGCTTACCGGGAGTTTTGAAGAGGGCCAGGGGGACTGGGAATTGCAAGCTTGCCCCAGAAAATTTGTTTCTGCAACACGGGGGTGAACAGAGGCCTGGTCTGAGCAATGAGGTCACACTGAAGGGTGTAGCCAGCCAGCCCACAGCAGGCATCCACAGACATGAATGGCAGGCTATGGGGTGGGCACTGGGCCCTGGATCCAAAGAGTGAGTGAGGAAAGTCAGACCTCAGCTTCCTGTCTAGGGAGACTAGAGCAGCCCTGTCAGAGATGCCCTCCAGCATAAGACCCCAGGCCTCTGAGTACTCACAATGCCAAGGTTAAGTTAAAGCAAGCCCCAAGCCAGCACTTTGTTTTGTCTGTGTAGAATCCCTGGGTGATGCATGTTATTCTTATACTTGCCCTGCACTGGAAGAGTACAAGCTCAGGGGCTATAGGTGGAGAAAGGGCCCGGCCAGCCCCAGACCTGACCAGTGGGGCTCAAGACCCACAGTCTCCATGGAGAAATGACCACTGCACTGCTGGCTCGCCCACTGGCTCCCAGGCGGTTCAGCCAGGTAGGCTTGGAGCTGTGCCTGCCCTGAGGCAGGGGCACAGGTACATGGGGATGGCACTGACCCTCCTGGTCTCTGGGAAAGGGGATATTTTTCTGCTAGTCCTAGGACACAGGGGTCAGCAGCCTTATTCTGTAAAGGACAGAGAAAGCTGTTAAGCTTTTTGGCCGGCTGCAAGAACACAGCTCTGTGTAGCAGAGGGACAGAGCAGACACAAGTAGGCCTGGCCGAGGACCCATGGGTCCATGCTGTCTCAGAACTGTCAGTGTGCTGGGCCTGGCACCCAGCCCCAGTCTGCTGACCCCTGTGGATATAGCCTCTCACCCAGAATTCATACTGAAGATTTCTTCTGACACATGGTGAAACTTTACAATTTATATTTCCCCAGAAAAGCACTATCTTCCTGGGATACCACACATGCTACCCTGTGGCTTATGGGCAGTGGCTCCTCGAGGGCTCCCTGTGCAGCCCAGACAGAGGCCTTCGGTGTGTATCGTGACACATTTCTCCATGGAGTGAGTCAGGACGGGCAGTCTGGGATGTCCAGGAAGCAAGGCCCAGAGACACAGGGACAGTGCTGCTCTGGCCTCTGCTCCATGCCAGTGAAAGTAGGGTGGTCACACAGGGGACACATTTCCACTGGCTTGGGAAGTACACAGAGTGAAACACAGGAATTGCTTCCTTGATTCCTCGAGTCGGCCTGAGGCTCTGCCCGTGCAGAGGCCAGAAGGTCCACTGGGGCTCTGGCCTGCCTGTGTCTCCAGGACTTGGGGATGGCTCCAACCTCACTCACCTCTGTGGCACGTTGTGCTGCTGGCCCTGATCCAGCTGTCTCCAGGTTGGGACCTGGTGGTGAGCAGAGATGACTCTGCCTATTGTTCTACAGTAGTGCTCATCAAACCTGATCAAGTCCACCCTCCCAGAAAGAAAACACTGTCATGGAGTCGTTGTTAGTACAGGTGCCCCTCAGTTTGCACTGGGATTATCCCCATAAACCCATCCTAAGCTGAAAACAGTTTCAGGCATAAGTGCACTTTGGGACTAGGGTGTGTCTCAGCCGGGCTGCTCATCCTGCAACAATGCTGTGCTTTCCTAGCATGTGTGGGGCCATGGGTTCCATCTCTGTACCTCCGAAATGATGCATTTAATATAGACGATCCCTGACTTACAGTTCCGAGATCTTGCAATGGTGTGAAAGCAGTAGGCACCCACAGAACCAGACCTCAAAGTCTGGATTTTGATCCTTTTCCAGCTGTGCGGTATGAAGTGATGCTCCCTCCTGAGCCTGGGCAGTAGCCACAAGACAGGTACCCAGGCACAGCAGTAAGCAACTGGTGCTCTGCTGCGCTGAGCAGATCCAAAAGGGTACGGGTTGGGTAAGAAATATGTATTGTGTTTTCAGTATTTTCAACTTCCAGTGGGTTTACCAGGGCATAACCCATCTTTGGTCAACAGCCTCTCTTCCCTACCCTCCCAGCCTTGCCTGCCTCAAACATGCTCAGAGAAAGCAGCCTACAGTTCTTCAAAATCACCTCATAGGAAGCCTGCTATACAACAAGGTATGGAATAACCTATGTCATTAATTGAACACAATACTGAAAGTGCAAAATTTGGATTTTGCATGGGTACTCACCATTAATGCATGGTTAGTGTAGGAGGTGTGATCAAAAGATATAGTAAATAATTCAATTTTTAGAACTATTACAGTAAAAGATACATTACCATGAATCCCCCTCAAAATATGCCCCCTGTCTTTGAACACACTTATACCATCATACTTGCAACTTTCTGTAGCAGCTCTGGAGTCCTCTTTCTTGAGTGTCTTTAGTTGTGCTGTCTTGGCTACCTTGATGTCCTAAATTGATTCAAAATGCTGACCTGTCATAGTCATTTTGACTTTGGTGAGGAGCCAGAGGTCACCTGGTGCCAGATCCGGTGAATATGGAGCATAACATCACAGAGTCATGTTTTTATTTGATAGAAACTGCTATCGTGTAAACTGCTTCAGAAAATGACAAGAATGATGGGAGAAATATATTTAAGACAACATGTCTTTTACTGTAATAAATTTTTATTTAAACATTCACCATATGTTTTGATCACCCCTCCTGCTGAATCAGAGCTTTTGCTGAATGCATATCTACTTCCCATCATTGTAAAGTTGAAAAATTACAAGCCAGACAACTGTACTCTAGGGACTATCTGTAAATCACTTAAACTTGTACAACTACAGAACACAAGAAACATCTCATGAATACTGTTTTTAAACAACCAGTCGCGGTCAAACAAATGTACATACTTATTATGAACAAAATGTTAAAACCAATGGATGCAAATCACCAACATTTAATTAACATAGTAGGTGGGATTTGGAATGAAAAAATGTCCGTGTTGAATTTAAAAGCAGACGGTGTTCTGGCTTTATGTTTTCCTGTTTCCTTTTCTATTAAGGATGGATGGACCAGCTTTGGTTACATCATCATTATTAATTTCAGTAATTTCCTGGTAAGAATCCTAATAGTTAATCGTAATAGTATGTTATGGAATAACATAGCATTCAGAACAGCACAAATGAAAGCCATGCAGTGACAACAGCTGTCCGCGCATCCTCTATGCCACTACTGGGGACCTGGTGCAAGTTGGTGAAGGTGAAATTGTATCCCCAAAAGCCACTGGCTCACCGAGGAATGGAGTCTGGTGCTGGCAGATCCCACGGAGCCCACAGGCCAGCACGACCCAGGGTTCACCGTTTCCCTCCCTCTGACTCACTGTAGGATGGGTCTCCCAGAGCCTGGCTCCTGGCCATGCTTGGTGACAAAGACAAAAAGGGAACTGTAGTCCCCAAGCTCTGCTGCTGTGGAGTGATGTTAGATTATGGATTTTATGTGTCAGGAAATGGAAATGGAAATTTGGAATATTCTCACTGGAACTTGAGAACTCCTCAAAATACATCACAGACAATTTGCCCTCTACACACACAGGAAGGGGCTTTTCTATACCAAGGGTCAACAATAATTTTTTAAAAAAATGGTTATGTTGTGACTTCTAAAGTTCTTACTTGACATTCTTGGAGGAACGAAGACAAGTTCAGGCTCCGACTTTCTCTCACACTTGTTTCATGTTGGGATATTTGTTATTTTATTATTTACAAAATTGAATTTATTTATGATATGTGACATGTTTCAAAGTATTGATACATTGTGGAATTATTAAAACTAGCTGATTAACACACTCAGGGCTCTCCCAGTGTCACTTGTGGTGAGGACACACTTAACGTCTATTCTCTTTGCAGTTAACTCCATGTGAACAGACCTGTACCCCATTTAATAATCATGCTGTCTTTTGCCTACCATCTCGGTTCCCCATCTGCCTAACAACCCAGACTGTGGTCACCCTGCTTCCTCTGCTTCTGTGAGGTTGACTTGCTTGGGTTCCGAAGATGAGAGAGGTCATGCATGCCCTGGTCAGTCTTGTCAATATGAGGGAATAGGAGATTCCTGGAGAAGTGGCTGGATCGTGGGGCACTGTCCTCAGCAATGGATTAACTCACTTATGTTCAGGGCTGGATGTGTGGTGAGGCAGTGGTGCCCAGCTGGAGGTGGGTCACTGGCCTGCACCTCCAGAGGGTGTGTGGCTCCTGGGTGTTATTCCCTTGGGCTCTGCTTCTCAGCCTTGAGGAAGAGACCAGTTTTGCCCCGAAAGCTCTTCTATGGTGATTTCTGCTTTGGAGCCAGCTGACCATGGACACTTAAGTGTCAGGAGGCAGGGATCGGGGGGAGTCGGCTATTTCATTATAGAGCCCAGAAAACTGACTGATACAATGTAGTGCTTGTGTTTCAATGCTTGGTTTATTTCAAACAATCTCCAGGTCCATCCATATTGTCACAAATAACAGGGTTTGGTTCTTTTTGATGGCTGAGTAGTGTTCCCATGTGTACATACACCTCAGTTTCTTTACCAAGCACAGCTGATGCACCTGGGGTTTGTTTCCATGTCTTGGCCATTGGAACTCGAGCTGCAGTAAAGGGAGACATCTGTCTCTTCAGCACGTGGCTTCATTTTCTTTAGATGTGTGCCCAGGAGTGGGGTCCCTGGATCTGTTAGTGTGTTTCTTAAGTGTGATCTTATCACATCTGGACAGCAAACAGTTCACGGAGAAACAACTTTCTCACTTTGCTGTGCTGTGTGAGAGGGAAATACTTAATATACAGAAATTGGATTTATGGATTTATCCAAAATTCAGCTCTACCTGTCCATTCTTGCCTTTGTCTATTGGAAGCAAATAATTCTTTATGCTTGGAATCAATGTTTCTTTGATTAAAAGCAGCCAATCATGGCAAACGTATATGATTCAAGCCAACTCAGAACATTCAGATCATCTTTACTGAAGGGATATGGGATATGTAGGCAATCTCACTGAAAAACATTTTCACAAAACCAGGTTCTAAATGTAAACTTTATCCAAACCCTCACTTTTCACCCAGCAAACAAAGCCTTGACTTGGGCAACAAGTGCCTTGGGCTGGAGAGAGACAAGGGCTGTGGGAGACACCCGGAAAGACCGGCCAGGCAGGGAGCTCTGCATAGGCACAGCAGGTGCTGCTGCGGGCCACCCTTAGTGACTCTGCTCTGCAGTTTGCTTTGCAGTGCTGGGGATGAAAGCCAAGCCCTGGTGCACGGTAGGGAGCACTCACCACTGAGCCACACCTGAGCCTGACCCATGTTTGCAGAAGGAGGAGAGATGTGGCCAGCACGCTCAGCTTTCTCGTTCCCAAGCTTTGATGTTGAGCATCTGCTGCAGCTCCGGTGAGACCTGGGAAGGGTCGGACAGGTCACCTGTCTCACAGCGTCCCCAGGTGTGACCTCTGAGCTGGCCACTGGTGCCTCAGAGAAGATGCCCAGCATGGCGGGGCCGCTGAAGAGGGCATGAGCAGGGGGAAGGAATTAGAAGAATGGTGCCCTTGTTTGCTCTGGCTTGTTTCTTCATGTGTCAGTCACCTTGACATTTCCAAAAGAATTTTTCGAGAGCCTCAATTTAAAAAGTATGCAACTTGTCCAAATAAACTGTCTGGATTGCCAGGTGCCGCTGGATTTTCACTGTGGTGCTTGCTCCTCCTGTGGGGGTGTGGCTGGATCTGGGTTCTTGCCACAGTGGATGAGAAGAAGGGTGCCCCGGTACCTCCACTTGGAGGGTGGAAGAGGGGGGCTGGTGCATATGTTGTGTGTCACCAATATCATAGGTGAAGCCTAGACCCCAACTTGCTGCTGTATCTGCTGTATCTAATCACAGCTCTCAGGTTGTGGTTTCTATAGGTAACTTATGTGTCCACCAGGCAGGGGACATGGGACCAGATAGTCCTGCTGCTTCCGGTCAGCTCTGTACCTTGCCACCTTCCCAGTACTCCCTCTCAGTCCTCTGCCTCCCCAAGATTCACAGAAGCAAGGCATTTGGTCCTGCTTGCCATTTCCGGCATGCATCTAGGGACCCATCCTCCATTCTGGAGAGGCTGTGCTTCTCTAGTGCTGCAAGGTTGGTGTCTTGATCGGTTTGCTGTTGTCATAACAGAATTCTGAGGACTGAGGCCAGCCCTGGCTGCACAGGAGCTGACAGGTGCCTGTGCCCTTCAGCCTGCCCTCTTCTGATGCCAAGAATATTTCGGCCACCAAGGGAGTGAGACCTGCCAGCCTGCAGAGGACCAGGAGACATGGCTGTAGGCCATTCAAGCAGCCACATCCTCAGCAGCCTAGCTCCAGTGAGGCAGTCAGTCCTCCAGAACTGTCCAGGACCAGGGAACCTGACAGGTGCAGTATGTGCGGTGCTGTAAGCCTCCACATTCAGCTCAGTTCTTATGCCTCAGAGCTCCCGGATGCAGAACCTAGGCTGCTCCTCTGTAGGTGCTAGCATAATTTCAGTGTCCCTGAGCACAGGACCACATAGGTGGATATCCTCTGAAGCTCCTCAGAATGTAGCATCCTGCCTCACTCATTCAAGATGCAAAGTTGTTGATTGACATATTTGTCCAAACTTTCCACTGAACTCCAAGGGTCAGTTACTCGCTGTGACCGTTAATCACAATATGTCAACTTGAGTGGCTTAGGAGACATCTAGCAGATTAGCATAGCCCACTTCTGGGTGTCTGTGGGGTGTTTCCAAAGATGACTGGCATGAGCCAGCAAACTGAGGGGGGAACACTGCCCTGATGGTGAGTGGCAGCATCCAATGGACTTGCAGCCTGGGTGGAATGGAAGGGGAAGGAGGAAGAAGTCAGCCTGTGTTTAAAAAGTTCCATGCAGCAACCACTGTGGAAATCAGTATGGAGATACCTCAAAGAACCAGGACTGGAAGTCCCATTTGACCCAGCTATTCCACAGCTGGGTATCTTCCCCAAAGAATTAAAAGAATCATATCACAGTGATATATGTGCACCCATGTTCATACCAGCACAATTTGTAATAGCCAAAACTTGGAAACAGCCCAAATGCCCATCAACTGGAGACTGGATCAAGAAAATGTGTTTTTTTTAATACAAAATGGAGTACTACTCAGCCATCAAAAATGAGAAATTAGAGACATTTATTGCTAAATGGATGCACATTGAGGTGATACTATTAAGTGAAATAAATAGGACACACATGTGTAAATACCGAATAGTTTCTCTAGGGTCAGAAACTGAGAGTGTAAATAAAGTCTAAAAGGTATAATAGGTAATGTGAAATAGGAAGAAAAGGGGCAAAGGGGAGGGGGAAGTGGGAAGGGTAGGGGAAAGGAAAGAAGGGAATGGAGTTAATATGGGAAAATGAAAAAATGGAAACAAAGTCTTTGTAAAGAGGGATTGAAGGGAGGGCAGGGGAAGGGGGAAAAAAAATAAGAACCAAGAGAGTATGTAAAGGTGCATATCTCCAATGATGGATGTCATTATATTGTACACCTAAAATGTACCAATAAAAGGATACACAAAAATAAATAAATAATTAAAAAGTTCCATGCAGCTTCAGCAGGTGTGCATCTTTTGCCACGACCATTGACAGTAGACATTGGATTCCAGCTTCTTCAGCATTTCTTGTGGACTTTCACAGGGACTCTCCAGGGAGCTTCCAGGCCTTTAGTCTCTCACTGGTGCTGATCTCTCTCCATCTGTGGCTTCCATCTTTGTTGCTGAGTAGGTACTAGATCCTCCAGTTTTCCAGTGGGTAGCCAGTCGTGTGGACTTTCCCACCTCTGATCCCATGAGTCTACCTAATAAATCCCCTTGTCTTGCATAAATAAATAAGTCAGGACTCATGTTACCACAACTTGCCCCAGGTGCCGGACCCAGATCTACAGGATTCAATTTTTGCCCTGTAGAGTTTTGGACTTGCTTCAGTCCAATTCCTTTCTATCTTCTATTACTTCCTTTTGGAATGGGGATGTTTAACTTATGCCATTAAATGTCAAAAGTCTTTAATTTCCTTTTTTGATTTTTACAGGGCTCACCACTAAGAGTTTGCCTAGAGTCTCAGAGGAGACTTTGGACTTGGATTCTTCAGCAATGCTGGAACAGTTAAGACTTTGGTAACTCTTAGAGGTAGACTAAATGCACTTTGCGTAATTAGATGGACATGACCCTTTTGAAAGCCACCAGCAGAATGTTATGGTTTAAATAAAAATTATCTCCCACGAGTCTCATGTGTACAGAGAAGGTGCTTTTAGAAATTGAGTGAATTATGAGGGCATCATTTTAATAAGAGGATAAATCTATTAATGAGCTCAGTAGCTGGATGTGCTGTTAGGAGGTGGAGCCTGTTTGGAAGAGGTAGGTCACTGGGAGCCTTTGTAATTTCTCTCCCTGACTCCTCTCTTCTCTCTCTGCTTCCTTGCTGCCACAGGTTGAACAGCTTTCCTCTGCCAGGCACTTCTACCATGCCAACCATGGACTGAGCCCTCTGAGACTGTGACAAAAATAAACTTTTCCTCTTTTAAGTTTTGGATGTTGAGTGTTTTGTCCCAATGATAGAAAGTTACTCACAGAGTAATTGAATTTAACTTTAGATCAACCTCAATTCCCAAGCACCAACTAAAATGAACTTGATACATCAAATCCTTCTTGGAAAAAAATCCAGGAGATGGTCAGCTTTGGGGCCAACTGTAGGGCTCAGTGGGGCCCTGTTCTAGGGCTCCAGAGACTGAGGCCCCCTTAGAAACCCCCCCCCAACACAGACCATCTCACTCACTGTCAGTTTTTGCTGAGACTCTGAGGCCAAAAGAAACAGAAGCATCTTAGAGTTCAAATTAGCTGAGGTGGAGATGACTCTGAATAACATTTCAATGGTCAAAATGGGGAAGTAAAATTTCTCTTCTTTTTGATAGCTAAGAGGAATTTGCATCAGGATAAATGACACCTCCCTTCATTTTAAAATATTACCATGAAGATTTACAGAAGGCCCTCACTTCACCTCATGGTAGGAAGGGAGAAAGTTCAAGGTTGTGACTGGAAGACACTGCGTATGTACACTCCAGAGGTGCTTTCTACCTGGGTGTGACAAAAGGCAAGCCTCCTCCAGGGGCCAAAGAAGACAGAAGTTGTTCTGACTTTCTAAAGGAGTGTCTGGGAGAGCAGGACAGAGTTTCTCTCATGGCTGTGAGCTCAGGGTCCCCACAGCATATTCATCAAGTACAAGCCACGTGCAGCCAAAGTTCATGTTTCATTCATGGAAGTCCAAAGCGAGTCACCATGGCAGGTTGAGGCTGTGCTCTTTTCAAACCTCAGTTATTTTAAACATCTAACTCTTGGCCACTAGGGGCATCCACCTAGATAACAAACAGGGAGGAAGATGGTATGTAGGAGGGAGACATACACAGGAGGTCCAGAAAGTGGTGTGGACCCCCATGCCCTCATTTTATTGGTGGAACTCAGTCACGTGATCAATCTAACCACAAAGGAGGCTGGGAAATGTAGTCACTTTCACACAAATTGCTAATAATGAGTTATTGCTCCATGAAAATGGCATCATACAGATAACTTCACATGCAGACTGGGAGACTCTGGTGTTCTGTCGATATGGAGATTTGGTATAAGAAATGTAAAGTCACTTCCCATATAAACTAGAAAGCAAAAGGACTCAGAAATACTAGTTTATCTTCTCTTCCTAGCACGGATCCTACAAAGAGCTAATGGTCACAAAAGAAAAATAAGCCACTGTCATTCCCTATTGGGAACTTCTGTTCAAATTGAAATTTGATGTATTCACTAAAAGATTTGTGTGTAAGCCCAGCATCTATTTCCATGTTGGCTTTCCTGTGCCATCTATACATGTGTATTTATGTATCTTTCCAGAATATGAAAGTAAAACAATTGAGAAGTAGAAGAGATGTTCACTTGGTAATTTATACAGCCTGGAATCCAACAGAAATGAACGAATTTTCATGGGCTGCAGTTGTTAGAAAGTCTGTAAAAGTGAGATAAGTAGGCTTCAGAGAATGGGGAAGCAGAGGGGATTTGGGGGTAGAAATCAGTGGCGCCCATGAGCCTAGCATGCATGATCAAAGGCAGAGAGAAGGAGCAGAGTCCTTAGAAACAGCTTCACAGGCAAAGCAAGATCCAATCTGAAGGGTCCAGCCTGAGCAGCTCTGAGGAGGCAGGCGGAGCAGATGGAGTAGCCCATGCGCTTGTGCCCTAGGGAAGAACTGACGTGGTGTTGGTGTTAGACAGAGGGGAAGCTCCCTGAGACGTGGTATCCAGAGCACCTGCAGGCTGATCAGGGGCCACCAGGAAGGAATTCAGCTTCTGCGTGGGTCTCAGATAAAAGGGAGCTACAGCAGGTTCTTGGGATTCAGAGTGGCTGAGGTAGAAAAGCTCTCTCGTTTTGTTTTTAGAAAGGGTGCTAAAGACAGAAATCTTCAAACAAATCTTCAGTTGGTCACTAAGGACTTGAATGCCAGAAGGGATGGTTCCCAGCTGTCATGTGCTCACCAAAGCCCGCAGACAGCCCTCTCCTCCAAAACATAAGATCTTTCTTCTGGAAGAGATCGGGGCAGAGCTCAGCACCCTCCCTGAAGAGTCTGGAAGCCTTGCTCCTTCCAGAAGCCAGGAATGAGCTTGACCTGGCTGGGCAAATGCAGGCTGGGGAGGAAGTCTGCGTGGGTGTGGGCCTAATCCACATCCCCAGCCACCTGAGCCTCTGCCACCCGCCCCACGCCCAGCAGGAGGCCTGGCCCAGCTGCTCCAGTGTGCAGGAAGCACTGGTGTCCCCAGGAGCTTTGCATGTCAAGGGACATCATTTCCGCACTGTGAAGGCTGTGTTTGCCCAAGGCCCCAGGGAGCTGATGAGGTAACAATATGGGGACCCCCACAGCCTGGACCTAACTGAAACCTGCGGATGGTGGCGCTGATGTGTCCTGCTTGCCCCCCAGAGCAGTCCACACAAGAGGTCAGCCCCAGCTGCCACTCCCGAGGAGGAGACTCCAACCCAGGGCAGGACAGCAAGCCCCGGGCACCTAGTGTGGTCCTTCTCTATCCAGGCCTCTGGACAGGACAAAGCTCCACCCTTACCAAGGCACCAGGGAGGAGCATCTGTGCCCTTTTTACCAGGTGTGGAAAGAAAGGATCAACAGCGAGAGAGAAGGCAGGGTGCCTCCCCAGGTCCCTGAAACCTAGACCCCAGGGTGGCCTCGCTCCTGTCTTAGAGACAGTCACCGGTAGCTGGAGAAGTGGCAGCTGAGGAGCTGACACTCTTGCCCCTCCCACACTGACTACAGACCCTGTGATTCCCCGAAGTGCTCAGGGTGCCTGGGCTCCCAGTCCAGACATGGAGACACATCTGTCATGACACCAGATGGGGGGAATGGCAGTCATTTCTAATTTCCACTCTGGCTTTGTCACCCCCAAACCCATGGATTGTTTGCTAAATAAATAAATTAATGTTACCTTTTACTGAGGGCAAAATTTCACTTCCAAAATAATAGGATGGAGTGGGATCTTAGCAAATCCTGCAGGGCACCTTTTGCTGACACTGTGGTGACTCTGTGGTGGGATGAACATCTCTCTTGCTCCTTCATTCTAGCTTCATGAGGCCCTTTCAAGAGGTGCTGTACTTCTAGCAGGCACTCAACAAATACTGGTCAATTGATCTCATGTGTCCAGGCAGAACAGTGGCTTGGGGCAAGCAAGTGAGGAAGAGCCCCCAAGTGCAGCCCTGTCTGGAGCCCTGGCTTTGCAACTGGAGATGCACAGTGTAGGGACCTGATGTGTATTCCTGTCCAGCTTCCATAATGCTTGGCCTTCGAGAACTTTGGTTCTAAGGAGCCATGATTAGTTTTGCCACTTGCCTTTCTGGTACATGTTTTTAAAACTGATAAAATCATCTTTCTGGAAAATTTTGGCAAATTTAGTGTCACTGGATGCCCAGAGGGCTGAGTCTTGTTTCTGATTGTGCTGGACAGTTAGGATGGAAAGGGGATGTGGCCTTGAGACCCTGAAGCCTTGGAAGCAGGGTGTTAGAGCTGAGCGGAGCAGGGAGGGGACTCGGTGCCCAGCTCTCTGCTTGGGGCAGGGATGGTCCCAGCATTGGCCCCACATGGTCCATATCCATTGGCCATGAGCCATGAATGGGAGGTAAGGCAGCAGCCTGCTCTCTAGATGGGCACAGAGCTGGTGACAGGGACCACAGAGGTGAGCCTTTGGGTTCTGAGACCTCATCTTGTGGGAAAAATAGGAGGATACATGGTGTGATGGAAATATACAGTGAATGTTTAAATTTTAAGGTTTATTACAGTAAAAGACACATTGCCACAAATGTCCCTCAGATATCCTCCTTGATTCCAACATACTGATCCCATTGTTCTTGTCATTTTCTGGAGTGGCTCTGGAGTCCTCTTTCTTGAGTGCCTTTATACAGTGTGGTCAAAAATCCAGTGAATGCTGCCTCTGAGTGCCATCCAACAGAAAGGCAGGCTCATAAAATACGATGGGGTGCTGTGTCTTCCTCTTCCTCCATCTTGTCATAGGACCTGGCAACTATGTGACTTCTGGCTCTTCCCCAAAGTCAAAATGACCACAAAAAAGCAATGTTTTGAATTCATTCAGGACACTGAGGCATCCAGGGCAATGCAACTAAAGACACTCAGGAAAGAAGACTCTAGAGCTGCTGCAGAAAGTGGCAAGGACGATGGGATGAGTATGTTACAGCGGGGGAACATGTTTCGAGGGGGTTCATGGCAATGTGTCTTTACCATAATCAAATTTTTAAATTGAAACATTTACCCTACTTGTGGATCACACCTCACGTTCTCAAGGTCCAGCTGCTGTTGCCATGAAAGATGTTGTCTGGGAGGAAGGCAAAGTGCTCCCGCATGGCTGCAGCCCTAGCTGACAGGACATTTGAGGGCAAGTTGCTTGCGGTTTTACTTGAGGAATCATCTGAAATGTTTTGATTCTGATGGGATTTCTCCAAAATCTCATCACATTATGTAACACTGATGTTGTCAAATGCTGATGTTACTGCTATGTCCCCTCGCACCAACTAAGCACTCAGAGCTTTCAGTGTGTGTCAGATATGTCAGTGTCTGAAATGCAGAGACCCAAGTCACAGGGTCCTTCAGATTTTCCCACGTCTCCCAAGACCACCACTTGGTTCCAAAGATTTCCTGGTGGCCTTGCTCCACACCAACTGCAGAGCTCTCTGGGTGTCCCCCAAGCACATGGTCACCAATAGTCTCTGGCGTGAACGCTCTGGTATGCTTGTGAGATTACAGTGTGACAACAGATGAGAAGTCATGCTCTGAAGCCTCCATACAGAGCAACACTTGTGGGCGGGAGGATTTGGGAGTGACAGCTGTGCCCTGGTCCTTTCTGCCTGGAGTGGAGCATTTCCTAGCATCCTCCGCTGCACTTGTGACTTCTTTTTCTTTTCTTGGCAATTACTGTCTGTTCATTGCTGACCACTCCACACTTCCTGGGGGAGACAACCACTTGCTGATTGCTCCAATTAGCAGCCCCTGCAGGGTGCCCTTCTCACTCCATCCACTCCCTGGGCCCCAAGGAGGAGGAAAACCCCTTGTGAGGTCACAAGACTTCATATTTGTATTTTTTAGAAGCACTGAAAAAAGGGAACACGTCGTGAACTCTGTGATGCTTTGAAACACATTTAGATTTGATGAATCTGCTTAACAGAAAGTCCGCTTCACTTCAAACGTAGCGGTTCTTCAACTTTGTTTTTATCAGCATGAGCTTTTCTGTTTTACTCTTTAGCACTCTGCCTCTATCCATCACTGAGAAGAGTGGCTAACTTCAGAGACACCAGTTGCCTGGGCAGTCCCTGTCTTCTGGGTCCTCCTGTTCACGGTGCCTCACCCTACTGTCCTGTTCTACAGAGGACACATCCCTCCCTCCCTCCCTCGGGTTGGTGAACTGTGGAGACTGGAGTCTGGCCACTTCCAGAGTCCCTCACTGTCAGTACCCTTTGGAACCCCTGGAAGAACAGTGGCACTCCGTGAGTCACAAGGAGGGAGGAAGGAAACAGTGTCCCTAAGTCCCCAATGACTGGGCTTTTACTGCTCTGACTGGTTCTGCTGTGTGACCTTGGGCCAACAAATAAGACTCTCTGAGACTCAGTGTCCCATCAGTAAAGGGAAATCAGTGTTGCTTGTCTTGCTGCATCCTCCTGAATATTCAATCAGATAATGACAACCAAACAGAGTACCTGGCAGTGAGAACTAGCCCAACACTCAAAGGACACAAGGTCAGACAGGGAAAGTAGGGTGTGTGCTCATGTGTGTGTATCTGTGTTTGTGGAAATGAACCCAGGGCTTTCACACTAAACTACATCCCCATCATCTTCTACTTTTTTAAATTTTGGGACAGTCCTGCTAAGCTGCCCAGGAAGAAGTAGAACTTTCCAGCTTCCTGCTTCAGCCTCCCAGAGTTCTAGGATCAAAGGTATGTGCCACTGTACCTGGCTATAGTTAAATCTTTAAAAAGAAACCTGTCAATATTACTGTTTTTGCCAGCATCACTCCTCACAAGAGTCAAAAGACAGAATAGCTCCATTGTTCATCAACAAGTGAATGAATAAATAAAATGTGGTACATGTGTGTGGTAAAATATTATACAGTCCTAAAAAGGAAAAAAATTTAGACAACGCTGAAAATGTGGATGAAATTTGAGGGCATAATGCTAAGTGAAAGAAACCACTCACTACAAGGCAGACACTATACAGTTTCACTCCTCTGACGCACCTAGAACAGTCTGATCTATAGGACACAAAGTAGCATAATAGCTCCTTGGGGAGGAGGAGTGAGGATAGGAAGGACAGGGTATTGTTGTTTAATGGCAATAGAGGTTTGGTTTTACAAAATGGAAAAGTTCCAGAAATGAATGGTGGAGTTGGCTGCACAACACTGTAAATGTACCTAATGCTGTTGAGCTATAGAACTAAAAATGACCAACAGGGCAAATGTCATGTGTTGGGGCTAGGGTGGAGTGACAGCTTGATCGGCTTTGGGATCCACCCAGGGGACTCGTGGAAACCCTTCTGAGTGTGTCTGGGTGGGTCAGGGAGGCCTGGTCTTGGGGTCTATGTCTGGTCCCTGGGCCCTTCTCTCTGTTTCCTGGCCACCCTGAACTGAGCAGCTTTGCTCCACCATCCCCTTTAGGTCATGATGTTCCTGCCTTGGAGCCAGCTGACCATGGACTGAGAGCCCTTAAACTATGAGCCAAATAAAACTCTCCTCCTTTAAGTCACGGGTGCCCAGTATTGTGTACCAAAAGAGGAAAATTTGCTAATACATTATGTTGTGCATATTTCACCACATACACACTAAAGACCACGTGCTTGTGCAGCTCTGTTTTTTGTGTATGTTTTTTCCTGTTTTACTAGCAACCCAGTGTGATCCTTCATTCTGTTGAGTTGCACCTAGCAGATTAGTAAGCTCTGGGCATGTCTGCTGATGGTTGACATGCAGGGCAGCCAACTGAAAGGGAAGACCCGCCTGGATGTGGGTGGCACCAACCAACAGACTTGGAGCCTGGATGGAATGAAAAGGGAAAGTGGAAGAAGGTGTCTAGTCTATACCATTGCCTTTGAATGTTGGTCTCCTTTCTTTCAGCCTCCTGCACAGATTCTTCAGGCTTCCTGTGCAGACTCTCACGGCTGACTGCAGTGAGCTCCAGGCCTTCGACCTCCAGATTCTACTGGATTCTCTGGCTCTCCAGCCCACACACAGCCATCATGACTCTGACCTTGTGAACCTACCTCATAACTCTTCCAATGTATGTCCAATTAGATGTACATTTTATACTGAGTCTGTTCCTCTACAAAACTACTGACTAATGTAATCAGTATTGATGAAAGGGCCTGTTTATTCTAGAAAATGACAATTAGAGCTCAAGGCTTCAAAGAAGTTCATGTGGATTGTTTACAAATTCCAGTGACCTTGCTCCATAGTTATAAGGATAAGGACTAAAGGTAATGAGGAGAGTGGTGAACCATTTGATTGGTATAAAAAGTACTATTCCTTCTTATTTTAACGAAAATATTATAACTGAAATGTTGGAGTAATTTAAACATGCACTGTACGTGACATGTGCCCTAACCCAGAGAAAGGGTCCTGACTCTCCATTTCTTTCCAAAGCAATATCTGGCCCTGGAGTAGATGCAGTAAGATAGAGAATGGCTGGTGATTCCCTCAGCATCCCCTTCATGCAGTGTCATCATGGGCATTGCATAGAGGCACCTGGGAAGCAAGCAGAAGGGAGTTTGCATAGGGTAAACGCCAGCTGACAGCACAGGTAATCAAACAGGAAGAGGTGAATGACTCATCCGACTCTCATCACCCATCAACCTGGCCAGGAACTTCAGCTGGCCAAGAAGAATCCACTCACAGCCCCACAGTGGCCTCAGCGTCATCCAGAGTGACCCCAGAGGGGGCTGTCCACATGCTTAGGCATGGAGGGAAAGGGGCAAACCACCTTCCACCCCAAGTTCTCCAGGTGTCAGGGGCCACCCTGGGACAGCTGAGGCCAGGAGGGGTTCTGCAGGGGTGAGGTCTCCAGATCCAGAGGGGGCAGTGGTTTCTGGAGGTGACCCTGCACTTTCTACAGTGTACTGAAGAACCAATCACCACACTCCTGAGTTTGTGTGAGGTATACCTGAGTGTGTGTCTACAAGTGTGTGTGTGTAAATGGACAATGCTGTGTGTGAATGTGGTCTGTACCAGTGACAGTGTGTGTGCATCCCTCAGTGTGGGGACATGTGTGTGGATGTGAACACACCTGTGTCTCTGTGTGAGTGTGAGCATGTGTGTGCCTGGCTACCTCCCTCAGCTCCCAGCAGTGACCAGATGTACAAACTCTGCTGCCGCCTTGGTGACCGTGTGCACAATTCATCACAGACACATGTGACACCCTTTTGTCCCCTTTCTTTTCTATCTGAAAGTGACTCTTGGAGTGTGATGCCATCTGTTTGGAGAGCAGCCCTTGCTGAAGGTGAGCCTTGTTTGTCCCTGTAAGTGGCTGCCATGGACAAGGTGTTCGGCCCTGGGCTCTAATATAGCTGGGCACATTCTCCTCTGCCCATGGATGTAGTGTTGGCCCTGTGGCCTCTCAGATTCCTTCTCAGGTAAACAGCCCCAATGGCTGCAAGCTGGCAACCAACCCGACCAACCCGCTTGGCTGCAGCTGTGACCCACAAAGGCCTGACACTGCTGCAGCCTTGTTTGCTGTCACCGGGGCTGTGGGCAGCAAATACTTTCCAGCGCTCACCAAGGAGAAAGGCTGTGTAGAGGCTGTCAGAGGCCCTCATGCTGCAGGCTGGACCACTTTGTTCTGGCAGTTATGAGCCTGCAGGGACTCTCTGGAAACATGAAATTGGATGCTTGTGCTTGTCTTACTGCATCTGACATCAGAAATGTCTTCAAGTGTGTGAAACTTCTTCCGCCCTAAAAAGACAAAGGTACCAATTCACTGGAGGAAAGACAAGCCCTTCCCTCCTACAGATGGCGAAGGACTCCCAGATGTATGCCAGCTGTTCATAGGGCCAGACATCTTGTGCGGCTGCAGTGGATCTTGGGCTCCTGGGTCCCCCTTTGCCCCTGGGTTTACGGTGGAACTCACTAGAAAAACTCTCAATGGGAGGCATAAAAATGCCCCTGATTTCCACTCCCCAGTGCTGAGCTTGAATTCTTTCACAAGAATCCAGGAAGGTGAACAGCAGCAGCGGGGGCCTGGCACAGCCAAGCCCAGCTGGCACTGCCACCCGCCTCTTGACAGGGGCAGTAGTCTCAGCTCTGAGGAAGTAGGTTTCTGTCCAAGCAAAACACATTAAAATAAGACCAGTTAACATGCTCTGCTCCAGAACCTGGGCTGTTGGGAAGGGGCGCCCCATGGAGTGAGGAGCCTACCCTCACTCAGTGCTGCCCATCCATCCCATCCTCCTGAAGGAAGCCCTGGGTGCTGGTGCCCCATGTGACCCTGACCTTCTTGTGTCCCCACCTACCCACGCAACAAAGACCTCTGGGAAGGTGTGGCCTCCTGTTCCTCTGAGCCTGTGAGGCCTGGAGAGTATGTTGTTTTTTCTTCTGATAACAGGAAAGTTGATATCAAGTGGCAGGCAAGGGCCCTGTTCCCGCAGGCACAGCACTGGGTGCATTCTGTATACAGCTCTGTACCAGGAACTATTGGGGAAGCTGTGGTTCAGTAAATCTGGGAGCACTAGGAGGGGTCCACGTGGCAAGGGGACCACAGGCGAGGCAGTGCCCTTGCACCCCCAGGGGACACCTCGTCACTTGTTGGGACTCTGGGCCCCTGTCCTGGGCTGCGTTCTGACATCTCTAGTCCTCGCACTGGCTCCCAGGACAAGGCTGGCCCTGACCTGTGAGATCTGGGCTCAGAGCTCCCTCTCTGCACCTGGGCACATCAGTGTGGCCGCCTGAACCCATAGGAAGTGACGGAAGAGGTGATGCATGGCCTCTGAGATTTGGTCCCCAGAAGTGACATGTCCACCTGGCTCGCCCTGCCTTGGGGTCCGAACGTTGAAGGCCCTGAGCCTCCAGGTAAGAAGTTACCCACCCAGAAGCCACCACTGGAGTCACCCAGGGAGCCACCGTTGTCCCAGCCCTTGCTGTGTGAATGTCCCCAGCCCTGGTGGGAGACAAGCAAGCAAGCAAGGCACCTCCAGGTGATGCTGGCTGAATCTTCACTTCCCTCTGAGGCCCTGAGTGGTGCAGGAGAGCCAGGCCAGCTCCTCTTTGCCTCTGTGACTGCCCTGGGCTCTAGGAGCTTGGTGTTTGCTGTTGTTGAAAGCCACTGCCTGGTGGTGCAGGCAGTGCGAGTGACATGCTGCAAGAGACACACTTCAGCTGGGTGCTGAACAGGGGGAGCCAGTGACAGCACCAAGAATGTGTGCCTTGGGGTCAGATGCCTTCTCCAAGAAGCATGTCATACATGTGTTCTGCTTGGGTCCTGCTCAGGATGAAGGTGTGGGGAGGCAGTGGGAACAGCTCATGCATGTCACAAATCACTGCTCCAGGGGACTCTGATCACAGTGTTCAGGGAAAACAACCCTCGAAGGAGGGAAAGGAAAGGGGCTCTGTGAGGTCAGGATTGAAATCTCCTGAGAGGAGCAGAGCAATGGTGGCTACTGTGGGACTTTAGGCCTGGGGTCCTCATGGGTCACCTGACAGGCAGGAGGACACAGGGAGTGACTGTCATGCAGTGACCTCAGCCCATAATAGCTTCCTTATCCTCTATGGTGTTGTCCACACCACTCCCCAGAGTTCCCCAGCATGACTGAGGCTCTCCATGCTCAGCGATGTCCTCCTGCCTCTCTTCCCTGTTCCCTAATGTCACCTCCCAGATAACTCCTTGCAAGCGAAACTGCTCCTGAGGCCTCCAGACGCAGACACTGTCTTCTGGTTTCCCTGCACAGCCTGCTTTAAGAGCCATCCTCTGGCCTGCTGTGTGTGTATGAGGTGGGCGTAGGGAACACAACATTTCAGGAGCACATCTGCCTCTGAAAATCTGGTATTTTTACAAAAACATCTCCATTTTCACATTCCCTGCTATGAGCTTGGAAAAATGCTACTGTAAAGGTCTTTGCTCAATTAGATTTCATTGGCCAAATATTTTACATGGAATAAGTGACTTACTGAGTAGATGCCTCTCAATTACTTTATGGTCTTTGAAACAGTGAAACTCTCAAGACAGACTTGAGATCTGGTCAGAGATGAGACTCAGTGCACACTTGTGTGGGCCAAGGCCTCTGCCAGGTTTAACCTTGAGCCTGGGTGGCATCAGGCCTCAGCAACCAGAACGGCACATTGTCTCTGAGGAGAGATGACCAGGGTTCCTGTGACACACAGGAGGTAGAGAATTTTGAGCTATCTATGTGGCCCAGGTCTTTGCATCTCAGACTTGAGTGTGCACCCCCACTCTGGCCTCACACAGTAAGTGACAGATGAAGCCAGGACAAATGACCGCAGGGGTCATGCAGTTCTCAGATGAAACTGCAAAGGACATTGAGACCTGTGAGGGAACACTGGATTTCAGTCTCTTGCACACATTTTCCTTTGAAAAAGAAAGTCGTGGGACATAAGGATGGCCTGGATCTAAGTTTCTAGCAGCAAAGAAAAGCTCTAGTGCAACAGTTAAATTCCACAATGTGATGTCCTCCTGATGTTGTTTCACGTATCCAGGATGCACTGTTCTCTGGTCTCTCTGCTCCAGGGAAATGGGTATTTGTGTGCAAATGCCCTTGAGTTGTGACCTTTGTCTCCTTTTTTCCCCTTGAAATCTGCCATCCTCCTTTCTGCTTGCCCTGATCTAACCATGGCAGATGGGAAAAAAATAACTAAATGAAATTATAAGACTGATGTCTCATTAAAGAAAAAATATAAATGAAAAGAATTTTTAAAAATACAAACTCTGCTAGGAATGGTGGGGGGGAAAGAACCAAGATGCATCACGTAAAGGTACAAGTTCCCAAAGAGAAATGTAAATGTGTTGTATACCTAAAATGTACCAATAAAAGAATTTAAGAAATAAACATACAAACTCTGGAGTTGACAACTAACTGAAATGAAAATTTCATTAGAAGGGCACATTAGCAATTTTAAGACAGCAGAAGAAAAGAATCAACAAAGTTGAAAAATAGATAAATTGAGATCCTTCAGTTGAAGGAAGAGAAAGAAAAGGAATGAAGAAAAATGAATACAGGCCCCAATCTGTGGGACAAAGTAGGGTGAAACAACATATTCATAATGGATGTCACAAGGTGAGGAAAGAGATGAAGTTCTAGAAGGAACAGTGGGAAAAATAATGGCCCAAACTTCCAAAATTCAATGAAAAATGTTGATCTACATCATTAGGAAGACCAAGGAACACCAAATCTGATCATCCAGGGGAGATCCATATCTACATACATCATAATCAAACCGCTCAAATCCAAGACAAAGACAGACCTTTGAAAGCAGGATAAGAGAAGATGCTCATTACATACAAGTGATTCTCATGGGATTATTCACAAGTGTCTCATTAGAAATTGGCCACTGGAAGGCAGTGTGATGTCAAAGTCTCAGGACTGAAAGCAAGACTCTCTCAAGCAAAAATTCTATATTGAACAAACTCTGTCAGAACTGAAGGATAAGACAATCTTAGAAAACCAAAAACTCATTTCTTTCTAGTCTTACAGTAAATACTAAAGTGAGTCAAGGTGAGAGTTATAAAAGGACACTAGCTGGTAACCTTAAATCTGTATGAGTCAACAAAGAATATCAGAAAAGGTAATTTCATAATGGAATATAAAATACAATATAAACATCTTTCATTGTAACACCCTTTTCTGCTATATTATTCAGATAGCAACTATATTAAGCAATGAGGATAAATCTGTAGTTGAGGGATATAGGCCATGCCTACAGGTATAATCTGTATGACACTAATAGCATAAAGGAGAGGGATAGACTGGAGTTATAAGGGGCAGAGTCTTTGTACATTATCAAAATTAAATATGAATTAATTTGAATAAGACTCTTGTAAGTTCATAGTAATTATAATCCTCACAGCAACCACTAAGAAAGTAACTCAAGAGAATATAGGAAAAGAAATGGCAAGAAAAGAAAAATGGTACTTTAGAATTATTTATTTAACACAAAATATGTCAAAAAAGAGGAAGAGAAACAACATAGATATGAGACATAGAAAATAAAGAGTAAAATGGCAGATATACACCCTATTATACTGATGACAGCATTAGGTCTGAATGGATTAGTCCAATCAAAAGATAGAGAATAAAATCATGGATTAAAATGTGATCCAACACTTTCTAAGGGAGATAAACTAGACTCAAAGACACAAGTAGAATGAAAAGATGGGAAATGACAGAAGGAAAAGAGCTAGAATGGCTGCAACCAAGTGAAATAGACTTTAACACCAAAGTTGTTCATAGAGGTACGTGAAAACATTGTATTATGATAGAAGAATCAATTACTGAAGAAGTTTTAGGAATTAAAAACATAGATCCACCTAACACAGAACCTCAAACCAAAAAAATTGGAGAAAAATAGGCAATTCAAAAATAATATCTGAAAGTTTCTATAGCCCTTTGAATAACAGTTATAATGGACCAGGGATTTAGCTCAGTGGTTCTGCCACCTGCCTTGCAAGTTCTAGGACCGGAGTTCAATCCCTGGTACCAAAAACAAAACAAAACAAAGCAGTTATAATGACTAGACAATACTGAAAGGGAGTGAGAAATCTTGGACAACACTATATCTAGAATTAACAGACATATATAGAACACTCCATCCAACAACAGCAGAATACACATCCTTCATAAGTTCATGGAATATTCTCAAAGATGGATCTCATATGGCCCCATAAGATAAGTCTCTAAAAATTTTAAAGAAATTAAATCATACAAAGTGTGTTCTCTGACCACAAAGGAATAACTGTAGTGGGCCGGGGATTTAGCTCAGTGGTTCCACCACCTGTCCCACAAGCACAAGGACCTGAGTTCAATCCCTGGTACCAAAAAAAAAAAAAAAAAGGTATAACTGTAGAAATTAACAATAAGAGAAGAGTCACAAGCAAGTATAAATTAAACAACACACTTCCAGTAACAAATACATCAAAAAAAGAAATAATTGTAAGGGAAATTGAAAAATATCTTCAGATGGATAAAACAAAAAACACCATATTAAAACTCCTGAAATGATGACTAAGACATTTCTTAAAGGCAAATTTATGACTGTAAAAACTTTCATTAAAAAAGAAGAAATACCTTAATTTAATAACTTAACCTATGGTAGTACCTCTGTTCACAAATGCTTCCATTTGCAAACAATTCATTTCACAAACAAAAACACTTGGCCAAATTTTGCTTCCATTTGCAAACTCCTCATCAGGTGACAAACACCACCATGGTCATCTTCCCCACAAACACAAATGCAGCCATCTTCTCCAAAATCATAAAACAAATTAAATTCATAAACGGAGGTACCACCATATTCTATGAATATAAAAAACTACAGCAAACTAAACTCAAAGCAAGTACTGGGAAAGAAATACTAGAGCAGAAATAAATGAAATAGTAAATCTACAGAGAAATTCAATAAAACCAAAGGATGATTCTTTGACCAGACCAACAAAACTGACAAACTTTAGCTAGATTAACCAAGAAAGAAAGAAGACTAAAATTACTAAAATCAGCAATGAAAGAAAGAACATTACAACTGACTTTTCTGTGCTAAAAAGCATTATAAGGGGATGCTATGAATAATTGTATACCAACATTTCTATCTATGTGAAATGGACAATTTCCTAGAAACACAAATTACTAGAAATTTCTGAAGAAGAAATGGAAATCTGAATGCACCTGTGAAATCTAAAGAGATTGGGTTAACAACAACAACAAAAAAGATTTATAAAAAAGAAAGCAAGATCAGATCCCTTTCAGCTGGTAAATTCTACCAAATCTTTAAAGAAGAATTAGCAATTCTTCACAAAGTCTTCCAAAAAATTATAAAAGAAGGGAACTTTTATTACACAATCTATGAAGTCATTACAACTCTAATTGCAAGGTCAGAAAAAGATGTCACAAGAAAATTACAGCCCAACATGGTTTATGAATATAAATGAAAAACTCAACAAAACACTAGTAAAGCAAAACCAATACACAAAAAGCAAATTATACATCTTAACTAACTTGGATTTATCCCAGGAATATAAAAATGGCTCAACATAAGGAATCCAGTCAGTGTTATGCACCATAGTAATGGGATAAATATTAAAAACCATGTGATTATAAATAGACACAGAGCATGCCTTCAAAAAATTCCAACACTCTTTCATCATAAAAGCACTCAAAAACTCAGAAAAGATTAGAACTTCCTCTGAATCATAAAGGATGTCTAAAAAACAATATTTAAAGATGGAAGATGATAAACTCTCCCTGAATATCAGAGGTGAGACAAAAATGCTTGCTTTCACCACTCTGTTCAGTACTTTGCCATAGATTTTGTCTGTCAGACTAGGCTACAAAAAGAAAGAAGAGTGATCAAACTAGAAAGGAAGAAATATAAGTATCTCTATTTGAAGATGACTTGACCTTACATATAAAAAATCCTAAAGAAGTCACAAAAATACTATTAAAGCTAATAAATGTATTCAGCAATGTTTCAGGATACATGATCAATATTTTAAAATCTGTTATATTTCCATACACATTAATGAACAATCTGAAAATCAATTTTTCTAAAAAATTCCATTTAAATTAGCATCAAAAAGAATAAAATACATGTAAATAAAATTAACAAAGACGTAAAAGACTAGTACACTCAATACAAAATATTACTGAAGGAAAATAACAAGAGATAAATAAGAAGATACTTTTATAGGTTGGAAAACAATATTATTAAAATAGCAATAGTTCCCAAATCGGTTTAAATATTAAACATGATCCTTATCAAAACTCAGCTTCCTTTTTTTGCAAAAATTGTTGACCTGAAACTAAGGTAGACATGGAAACTCAAGGGACCCAAAGCAGGCGCAATGATTTCTTTAAAAAGACAAAGTTGACTTACATGTGCTCATTTCAAAATTCACTCCAAAGATCATCTGTTGCCTGTATAAGGAGACACACAGATACATAGATCAATAGAATTGAATTGAGATTCTAAACATAAATCCTAATTTTTTTTCTTTTGGTACTGGGGATCGAGCTCACTACCTTGCACTTGCAGGTGCAGTGCCACTGAGCTAAGGCCCCAGGATAAATCCTAATATTTATTTTTTTGGTACCGGGGATGGAACTCAGAACCTTGTGTTTTCGAAGCAGGCAGCGGCACCACTGAGCTAAATCCCCAGCCCGCAAATCCTAATTTTTATAGTCAGTTGATTTCCAACAATATTATTGGATGGAAAAGAACAACTAGAAAGTCACATGCAAATGGATGGGCTTGGACCCCTACCTCAAACCATGTATAAAAAATCAAATCATGACACAGACGAAAGATGTGATCATAGGAGTTAAATCTACAAACTACTGGAAGGAAACACAGGTGTAAACCTTCATGCCCTTGACTCCTTGAATACAACAGCTCAAGCAAAAGCAACTAAAGAAAAACTAGATAAATAGATAAGCCTCATCAAAATTAAAAGCTTTTGTACTGCGAAGAACTTATTATGCAGAAAGTGCAAGATAAATACAGATAGGAGAAAATATTTGCAAATCATGTTTGATCAAGAATTTGTATGCACAGAACTCTTTCAATTCAATAATAAAGCACAACCCAATTTTAAACTTAGCATTGGAACAGATGTCTTTCCAAAAAAGATTTAGAAGTAGCCAATAAGTACATGAAAGGAACTGAAAGCAATGTCCACACTAACATTTGCAGGTGAATGATCACAGCAGCCTTATGGTTAAAACACTGGAGATTATATCAACTGAAAAATGGATAAACAAAACATGGCAGATCCTTGCAGTGGAATTATCAGTGAGCATCAAAAAGCAGTGACACATGCTAACACATGGATGCCACTTGACGAAGTGACTGTCACAGGAGCTGGACCCAAAGGCCGCATAGTGTACAACTCCCTCCATGTGAAATATCCAGAGCAGGTCCCACACCTCTGGTCTTCAGGGACAGGGGAGAGGGACTGAGGAATGATTGGCAACAGGTAAGGGATTTCTTTTTGTGTGATGGAAATGTATCAGAATTAGTTGTGATAACCCCACACTTCTGTGACTATAATAAAAACCACTGGCTTTTATACTTTAAAAGGATAAACCTCATGGTATGTGAATTATATCTCAACACTTAGTGTTCCTCACATACCCCAGGCCTGACCTTTGGTTGAAATCTCTTGGAAGGAAAGGTAAAGCCCTTATGAGCTGTTTTACATTCCTTTCCTCTTCAGTGCTGTCCTGTGCACTCCTCATGGGGTCTGCCTACTCCTCCCAGGCAAAGGCCCTGGCTCTGAGGGAGACCAGGAACAAGCCACCTGTCTTTTCTTATACAGTCTGCACAGGACGTCCAAGGTGGGCTTCCTCTTAAACTCTTTCTGCTTCCACATCCTCTGAAAATGAGACAGCTGTGCACAGGCTTCACTTATGCAACCACTCCAAGCTCCAGTGGAAAGGCAGGAAGAAAGTGTGTCTGTGACTCAGTTTGTTATATGGATACTGAGCATCTCACTTGCTTTCTAAGAGCCACTGACCTCTTAGGATCCCCCTCTTTCTACAGTGATATCACAGGCTTTGTTTCGAGACAGTCCCTGGTGCCCACATTTAATAGAAACTCGTCCTCATCAGACAAGTGAGGAAGTCAGGCTTATTCCCTTACAGTCGTGGGACAGACAGTAGGACCAGCATGACTTGGAAAGCATGCAGCCTCTTATCTGATGTTGTAGGTAACAAGACAGATGCTGGGAGAGGCTGAGGACCACGTGGTGAAGTGCGGATCCTCCAATGAACCAGGGCAGAGTCCCAGTTTCCACCGCAGCCCAGCAGGCCCTCTACCACCTGTGCCCTGGTCTCCTGTCCCATCTTAGCTCCCTCTACCCTCTCAGCCTGCCCGTCTCCTTGATGGTTCCTGAGAAGGGCTTCTGCATGCCCTCCTTCCTCTGCCTGGGACACCTGCCCTGATAGTCACACTGTGCAGGCCTGTTTATATGTTACCAACTCAGAGAGATCTTCCTACTCTAAAAGTGCTTCCCACTCCTCTAGCTTGCTTTATTCCCTGTCTTAGAGCTGAGACCACAACCTTGCTGGGCTTCTTCCCTCTCTCCATGGCTTCACTTCCTCTGAAGGCCCCGCTCCTGAGCACCTTCCCCAGTGAACCCTGGAGAGCAGCCTCCCAGGTGTGTGCATAGGCAGAGGTGTCTGATGGGTGGCAGAGACCACCTGTCAAGACTAAGCATTCACAAGCTGCCTAGTGAAACTGCTCAGAAGCAATAAGCAAGCATGTAAAAACAATCAGTGCCTGCAACGGTCACTTTCGTCACCGTGTAATCTTTGGTTTTCAATGCCAAATGTCTGGTTCCGGAGATGTGTTCAGGCCTCCGTGAATCTGTTTACCTAACTAAATGTATGAAGGGATGGTATCAGGCCCAGGGAGGTCACGTGAGCTACTGCAAACAGTCAACAGATGCACGCTATTTATTTTGTTTTTTAGTCTTTTCATATGTTTTCATAAACCATGCAGTCATTTTGCTTATAGACCATCCTGACTTGGTCTTCATTGGGCCGTGTTTCCTGAATTAGTGACAACACTGTCTGGGTGGTGAGGCCACTGATCACAGCAGGTAGCTAGCTGCACTCCGTCCCACCCGAGGTGATATTCCTTATCCTGAGTCTGCACCATGCTCGGCCTTCACAGCCAGCATGTTACTGACAGCTTTAGAGTCTCTCTAGAGATGTAGCTGATGCTTAAAAATTCACACCTGGTCAGGTTTAAAATAGTCTCCACTTTTTCTTTTTTTTCTCCTCTCTGTTCAAAAGCCTAAGAATAATATCTGGAAAAAAACGATCTACATATGCAAAGACCCAGAATTTGAGACAATTTAATGGAAACTTCTAAAGGGAAATTTCTTTTGTGAAAGTGTTGAGTTTCAATTAAGAGGTTTCTCTGCATTCAGAATTTTAGATCCAGGCATAAATCAGTCTTCTACTGGTCACAAATGCAGTTTATGACCCCCCTGGGCTAACGGCTCTCACAGGAAATTCAGCTCTAAATGTAAGGAAGGTGAAAATGAGATTAAAAGAGTTCTATCTTAGAGATATGTTTGCACTGTGACTTGGAAATACAAGCAAAGTATGTTCCCTGAAATAACAATTCCTCAATGTGTCCCCAGCAGAAACAGCTATTTGGTCACAAGTGTTTGAGGAACACAGTGGCCCCTGCAGGTCCACAACACATTCTGGTCTAAGCAGACTCAGCGCAGGAGAGAAGCCCTTTTAATCTGGTTAACACCAGCATCAATTTTCATGCTTCCTCCACCACACTCTAGTTTTATTTTTTTTATTTATATATCTATTTTTTGCAGTACTAGGGATTGAACCCAAGCTTCATAATGCTGGATTAGCGCTCCATCACTGAGCCACCCCCTCAAGACCTATGGAGGCTTTTTTCAAAATATCTGCAGTTCATGGCCACAGGCATTATAAGGATTCCCCATGAAGGCATCTAAACAGAAATTACACATGTTGGACACCATCAAGGTGCAGATAACTGCTTCCTAGGTTCTTGGAATGGGACACGTCTTCACTTCTGTTTTTTCTCAGGAATCAACAATAATGTTAAATAAAAGTGCAGAAGGTTACAAATATCACTTGACCCTCTGGGTCATTTTGAGGTGAAACTCCAAAACTTCAAGGCAAGCTGGAATTATTCATCACACTTACAGCATAGATGGTTCAAATCCATTGTTTGGCCTTTGTCATGTTAAATAAAACTTCTAGAAAAATAAATAAAAGGTTTTCTTCAAGACTTGTTTATGACTCAAGAAAAAAACCATGGAAAATACATCAAAATTTTAGGTGTGAAATTTTAGGTACCAAGAATATGTGTTTTCTGTTTGATTGTTTTTGCTCTGTCCAATGCTTGTCTAACCTTATCTTGAATAGCTCATTGTTGTGGTCATGAAACTGCACTGTATGCAGCAAGAGAATGACATGTAGGTGACATTTGGTGGGTGGACCTCAAGCAGCCATTCCAAGGGCTGACATTGCCTCAAGGTCCTGCTTTTGAGTTTCAAGGAGCTCTGAGTATTGATCACTTCCAGTGAACCTCAAACTTTCATCACCCCAACAATAAAGCCTCATTTCTTCACTTTTGCTATGAATTCTCTTCAGCGAAGGCCCTTCCAGGTTAAGTAAACAGAACAAAGAGCTATAAAGCATTTACTGTTTGTAAAATCCAAGGTTTATTGGCAGCATTTAAAGAGCTATACAGTTGTTATTTTCTGACATTCCATTTTACTGAACTGAAGGTTGCTCTGTGCTATTTGGAAAACTCTTCTACCAATAGGTGAATAATGTGTGTAAAACCATAGTCTTTGTGGTGGGTTGAAGAATGTATGTTCAAGAGGGGAAGGGGAAAGGGAAGAAGGGAAAGGAAAAATTATGAGAAAGAATAAAAAAGGAAACAAAGTCTATGTAAATAAGGGTGGAGGGGTGAAGGGTGCATAGGTAATGGGGGAAAAAATAAGAACTAAGATACATCATGTTCAGGTACAAACACCCAATGATAAATGTAACCGTATTGTATACCTAAAATGTACCAATAAAGATATAAATTTAAAAAAGGAATGTATGTTCAAGAAGGGGGAAATATTCAAGAGTTTATGGTCACCAAGGAAATAGAGCAGCCAGGTAAATTGGGAATCCCCTCAGCCCTCCACCACTGCTTTCCTCTCCAGTGTCACCATGAGTGGCAGGTGGTGGAGCCCAACTGGCCTTTCTGCTGCATCTGTGCCCATACCTCAGCCCCTGCCAAATGCACCCCACTGTTTGTAATTGCACTGATTCCAGCACACAGGGCTGTGACACCACAGAAAGTCATGACCAAGACTTGCGAGGAGGGCGACAGAGAGTCATGGACGGCCTCCCCAGGACTTTTCCTTAAGAGAGGACCGGGATTCCCATGGCAACCCAATTCCAAACTCAGAGTGCAGTTTAATTTCTTTGACATTTTTGTACACATGTGCACATGCGGACGCACACACAGGCAAAGGTGCATAGGAAGAAAGCACATCTCCTGCATTAGGAAGTGCAGAATTCCCAGCACAGCTGTCTTTCTACTCCAGTCTCTGGCAACATCCGAATGAGCACTGGTGCAACCCATGCAGTCATCAAAAGATACTACTTCTTTGTTTTTGTCTCAATAATAGGACTGGGACGAGTGGCCATTCAGATGACAGGTTTAATCGTGCATGCTATGTCAAATTACTTAACACAAGGTGACAGAAATAATTTACTCATTGGCAGGGACAAAAACCTGAATTGACCATCATACCATTTAGCCTAATTGGCTTTTAAATTACTGTCAATTAATTATAAGCTCATTAATGCTGGAAATCAAAAGCTTTATATTACACACAGGCAAACATACATATAAAATATACTTGTAGCTCTGTGTGTGTGTGTGTGTGTATTTATGTGTGTGTCCCAATTGTCTAGGAAAGAGAAGGAAGTATTTCCTGTCTCACACCACTGCTGTCCACATTAGCATAACAATGCCTCTCATGACACATTTTATAAATGCATAAGAAGTGGGAGCCTGTGGTGTTTACAAGCTCAGGAGGCAGAAAACTCTCCAGTTTGGAAGTGAAATCATCAGGAGCACAGGGCATGTAGTTCCAGAGGCTTCAGAAGGGCAGGATTTGGAAGGAGGGGAGAGCCAGGGGCACCACCCCACCCAGGTCCCCAGGGCACCTGGTTCTACACATCCCTCTCCTAGGACCCCTAGATGAGCCAAGAGGGAGCCCACACCACACTAGTGACAGTGAGGGCTCAGATAGCCAGCTTCCCACTGTCCCATCCCCTAATCCATGCACGGATTCATCCCCATCAAAGTCCCTTTGCTCAGGGCCGGGGATTTAGCTTAGTGGCTTCGCTGGCCTGCTGTGCAAGCGCAAGGACCAGAGTTCAATCCCCGGTACCAAACAAACAAACAAACAAACAAAAAACCCAAAGTGCCTTTGCTCTCTGTAAAGCCCATTCCTCTGGACTGGCTCTGACGTGGATGCACACAGCAAGACCCTCTCTGCAGAGCATGACCATGTGCCAGGCATGGGGGCCCTGGGGTTCAGCCAGGTGCAACTCCAGATTTCACCATGCAAGAGGAGGCAGAGTCAGACTCCCTGTCAGAGGAGACTGGTTTCTGCCTTCTTCCTCAAGAGGACAAAGAGAGGTAGGTTCCCCGTGGTACAAGGAGAAACCTGCCTTAATAAAACATGGAAAAATCGATCTCTTGTCTACTTTCTTCCCTGTCTGTTTATCTCCAGGAATCCCCATCATAAGAGAGTTACTTGCCTGGGCTGGTATGTTGCTGTCCGACCACACAATAGCACTACAGTAGACTGTCTGTCTTGTTTTCCAGATTATATTTATCAAGGGGACTCCCCAGTTCCCTAGCAGAGCAGAAAGAAAGACAGACTCAGAGGAGTTGGCAGGCAAAGAGTTTGGAGTGATAAAAATCCTCTAATCCCACCCCCTCAATTTTTGACAGTCATTTAAATGTGTGAACAACATTCCCTGCTTCTACTTGATCCAGATCATTAAATCCTCTGAAAATGTTTTTCATGAATTAAGAATAGCCATTAGGTGGTGAATCTAATTATTGAAGATTCAGCTATGGAGTTCTTCAAATAGCTGAGCACATATTATCCGGTGTAATTGTGGTAACTCTCCCATGTGCCTTCCCATACATGCTAGTGCCTTGGATTTAACTTCCCAGTGGGGCACGAGGAGAGGTGTCAGCCTCTCCCGGGTAATTCTCTGCTCATCTCCTCAGAGGAGGAACCCAAAAGTCCGAGGTTTTCCTGAGTGACTCTGCCTCCCTCCTCCCGGCAGCAGGATTGAACTCAGGACCTTGTGTGTGCGCGAGCCCAGCACCATACCCCTGAGCCACACTCTTACCAGGAAGTTATTTGAAGGTTTACCTCCTTGCAAAGGAGATTCGGGGCCCTGTATCTGTTGCTTTCTGCCTGTGCTTTCTTCAGAACATTGACAAAGGTCTTGCAGTTGTGGGGATCCTCAGCAGAACTGCACTTCTTCCTGAAGGTCATTTCTGAATTTGAGAAAGGAAGAGTTGGAAAGAAATTTCTACTTGCTGCTTATTCTGCTGGATCTCAAACATCTCCTGATTACTGGATGGTAAAAATGTGTTGAAACTCGGAGCCAATTCTAAGGAGTGGACTCATCCATTACCCAGGTGCTGTCTTCCCAGGTCTCCCCACAGGAATGGTGATTGCGTGACCAGGAGTCCTGGGCTAGGGGATAAGGCACAGAGATGCCCCTAGGACTCCAGGCAGCCTCCACCTTTGCTCTCATCTTTGTCATGCTGCACAAGGGACTAGGTTGAGGCACCTGAAGGCACAGCCACAGCTCCTATGGCTGTTGGGGTGGGTGCAGGAGGGTGCCCTTCAGTGCCAGGCCAGCTGTCCTCGGGATCCTTTCCTTTACCTGAGTAAAGCACTGCAGCCACAGCACAAGCTGGAGGCAACCACGTCTGCCCTTGAGATGGGGTTGGGGCCAGGTTAGCCAAGGGCCCCTGGGAGGAGCTACAGGCTGGGGTGAGGTTGGGGCTTCTATGCCACCTTCCAGACCTGCTACACAAAGTGCCGTGCGTGTCACTGTTGACTTGAATGCCCAAGAGCACTAGAAGAGGGACAGCCCTGCTCAGGAAGAGAGAGTGACTTTGTCCTTTCTCCCCTTGGATGCTCCACCAGGCTCTCACTGGATACTTGGGCCACCTGCAGTCTTCTTCACAGTCTGAAGATCCAAACACTAATAACTTCCAGAAACACTCTCAGACCCACACAGAAATAATACTTGGCCAGTGATACAGACATTCTTATCCCTGTCAAGTGGACACATTAGTCATTATACCACAGGAACAGAAGATTCAGTGGAAAGAAGAGGACAAAGACATGAATAGACTTCTCTCAAAAGAAATAAAAATAGCTGTCGCCTGCTTCACAAGTGCAAGTATCCGAGTTTGATCCCCGGTATCCCCCAAAAAAGAAAGAAAAATATCAATGAGTGTATTAGAAAAGATGCCTTCACTAATTGATAATGTGGAAGACAAAATTAAAATCACAATAAAATAGGGTTTATCCCTAGCAGACTGGGAAGTGTGTATAGGTCTGAGGCTCCAATGTCCTCCCGCTCTCCTGGTGGGATGGCCATGGATGAGACACAGTCCTGAAGCCCTGAGGATGCTCATATCCTCCACCCCGGCAAACCATCTCCTGGTCAGACACCTCGGAGAAATTCAGGCAACAATGTTTGCAGAAGCACTCAGGATAATTACAAAACTATGGAAACCCAAATTGCAAGGCATAGAGAAATGGACAAATAAATGGAGGTAAATTCACATTGCATGATATTAGACACAGAAGCATACCAGCATGGATGAGTGTGGGGAAACCACTCCAGGTTAAGAGAATCACTCATAGGAGAATGTATGCTGCATTAGTCGCCTTAGGTTAGGTAAAAATAGAGTATAACTAAGAAGACCCTCAAATGACTTTTCTGTGACTTGTTTCTCTTCCTAAGTAAAGCCATGCTTAAAGCTAGATCCTCTTTTTGCGGGGGTGGGGGGCGTGGTTACTGGGGATTGAACTCAGGACTTTGTGCTTGTGAGGCAGGCAGCAACACCACTGAGCTAAATCCCTGGCTCCAGATCCACTTTCTTGAAAGCTACAGTCCCAAACTATTCATTTCCTTCATCAGCTTGAGGCATATCTGAGGAGAATCTGTGTCTTACAAAGGAGGGGGTGGCGCAGAGGGTCCCCTGACTTATCCAGCAGGGGATCATCTGTCCTTCTAAACCAGCTGACTTGATGGCTTCTTGAAGGCCGCAAAGTGCGGGACACCTGCAAACCTGTGCACCTCCTGCCCAGACGAAAAAGAGGCGGGTGCCAGCCACCAGGTACAGGACAGCATTGGTGACTAGCACTGGTGGCTGCCCTGATTGTTTGGTGGCAGAGGGAGAAAGCAGAGGACAGTCTGGGATGCAGATCTGGAAGCCTATGTCCCAGACACATGCAGGGGCTACCTGTCTGCCTTCCCAAAGACTGCCCTGCCAACCATGGTTCTTTGTGCCCTTTCTCCCAGTCACAGGGCTAGGACTGAGCTCGTGGCTGCCTCACTCGCTATAGGTCCACGGGCCACATGGCCACCTCCTGTGCAGTAAGGTGAGCCTGGAGCTCTGCACGCACCTGCCCCGCAGTCCACATTGACTATGCTACAATAGGGCTTTCACCACAGAGCTATTGGCGATAGTCTTGGGGAGTAGGGGAACAAGATGGAGAGAATCCAGGCTCTGCGACCTGGGCACTCCCACCCAGATGTTCCTGGAGGGGGCTATGTCTCTGGTTATGGTTCTGGAGCTCGAGAGTCCCTGTAACAATCATGCCCACAAAAACTTTGGGGGATTTGGGAGGCGATGCCCAGACCTCTGCTCCACACAGCACATGTTGCTGGCTCTCACAGCTGTTGGGCTGCTCAGGGGAGCCCAGCCCGGGGCTTTCTCAGAGAGACCCAACCAGGAACATCTGTAGGGATGCAAGGTCCTGGCCATCACTATCCAGCCAATCTGAGTGGCCATTCTGGTCTCTGCAGTCCCAGCAGGGCCAGTGAGCCTAAGTCTCTCCCTCAGGTCACTCTTGCTTCCTCCAACCCCCTATAGGTGAGTGGCCCTGAGTGTGCCAAGTTACCCACATCCCAAAGATGAACTCAATTGGTCTCAGGTCTGCACCCCTGAGGAAAGGAGTCAAGTGAGTGCTCAGCAAACAGCTGTGGGATGAATGGACAAATTTAATCAATGAAGGCAGCAGGCCTGCTGTTCTCATGGTACTGAAGAGAAGGCAGGATCTGGAAGAGGAAAGAGCCTGGACAAAGGTTGCTTATTCCCGGCCACAAGAAATATTTTAAGGAAACTTCTGAGCTGTGGATCCCTGCAGAAGCTGGCACAGGATGGGTGCAAGTGTGGTTACTGACATCTCACATGAAGCACAAAATGCCCCGTACTGGAGAAGCTCAGGGAGTTCCAGGGAGCATCACACACTCTGCTCCTTGGCTTTATTTTGCAAAGCTATTTTCTCCTCAATGCTTTTGGTGTCATACAGGCCCTATGCTGGTCCCCAGCCTGCAGCCCAGGCTCCCTTGCCCCCTCTTTGGGACCTTGAGACCTTCACCTCCCACATAGCGTGGGGTCCTGAGCACAGAGAGGGACCCCCCCACCTCTGGTCACCCTGCTCAATGAGGGTGGAGAAACAGACACAGGCTTGAAAGTCTTGGAGTTTTCCCTAGGTTTAGTCAGTAATGATTTTTTAGATCACAGACCATTACTAAGTGATATTCTAACTTACTATTGTGGACATCCCAAAAGAGCAGAGAAAGCTGAAATCCTTTTTACCGGGCTCCCTTAGTGATGGAATCCAGTTTTTATCTGTGCACTGTCACCCAGTGACCCTGGGACTGACCTCAGAGAAGACACCGTGCACAGGGCTGGGGCAGCAGTGGCCAGGGTCGCCTCTTGCCACCCAGGGACCTATGGGCACGACCTCAGCCATGGCTACAAGGCGACAACACCCTCTGGGTGGCCAGAGCAGAGCTAGGAGAAATCTGGTCCTGGAAGGCTTTTCAAGTCCCCACATCAGCTCTGAACTGTCCCACCCCAAATAGTTTTTTTAAATGAGACACTGAAAACATTGGTATATAGGCTACTAATTTCGGTCCATCCTAGTCACAATTCATAGCCATTGCTAACAGATTTGCCTCAGAACACAAAATACACTAGTATTTTTGTAGAAAATGAATGGAATTTTGTTTTTAAAAGTGACACAGAAAGTAAAATAATTGGTTTCTCTTGAAAAATAAGTTTATTCTTTGGCACCTCACAGTTTGTCTTGCTTTTGGCAGCACCAGGTTGTGAGCCTGCCCTTAGCCTTGCTTCCGGCCAGGTGCCCCAGCTCTTAGAGCTCCTTGGAACTTAGCACCCGAGTGTCACTCCAGCAACACCACGCTTCTCCCAGGGCAGTTTTAGAAATCTACTGGGCCTGCTCTCCACAGGGCATGTGAGAAAACACAGAAGTTCAAAGGCTCTCTAAAATGTGGTGATTTGCTGCGTGTTACAGCCTGTGTGTGAAACAGGCCTACTTGGAATAATATAGTTTGGGTTACATAAAGCAACACATACATGCACACACACACACACACACACACACACACACACAGACCGAGTGGAATATTGTCACAATGCAAGGGTTGTTACCCTGGATGCGTCATTATGGGGGATGCTTAATGGGGTTTTTTTCCCATGTGGCTCTATTTTCTAATTTTTGCACAATCAGCTTGTGTTTCTTGTGTCATTGGAAAACCTCTCTTGCTGAATCCATGCCACTCCCCATCTTGTGTGAAATTCAGGACCCTGAGTCATCTGTCCAAGGCCAGAAGACCCTCCTGGGCCAAGCAGCAGCTGGAGATGGACCTGTCCCTGCCACTTGCTGGAAGCCACCTCCTCCTGTGCTCTGGTGGAAAAGTCCCATTACTTCCTGGCCAGCTGGCTAGCTTCGCTTCTGGGCAACTGTGCTTCCTGCTTTTAACCACATGGGCAGCTTGGGCTGGGGAGCCCTGGAGGTCGGAATCTGCAGGGAGAACCTGCCCGGGTCTGTGTGTGCAGATGTAAATAAATAGGAGCTAATGGCAGTGAGGGATGGTGATGCAGAGTGGGGAGGGAGGTATCCAGCCACAGGGCTGGGCTCAGTGTGTGGGGTGAGCGCTGGCTACTGCTCCTTGGTGACTTCACGCACAGCTCCACACACCAGGACTCCAGTGAATGCGGACTGCCTGCCGAACTGGCTTTGACCTCTCCTGTGAGGAGGGCGGGTGCTAACTGAATTCAAGGTATTATCATAATAATACCTGCTACCCAAGAATGTCTTTGGGATGAATGGGGCCCTTTGGAAGGTCCAATGGGCTTCTCTGTCGAATGACACTAGATTAATACCAAAGTCATATCATCTGAATAGGACTCTAGGTGGCCCCAGCCCTGCCCTCCTCCCAGTGTCAGCTGAGGGCTCCTGGAGATACAAACACTCCTGTTGAGACAGTTGGGCCAAGATGTGACCTGTGTGACACCAGGGGTTCATTCTATCTCCATTGTCCTGGAGCCCAGGATGGAACGGATGTTGGAGGATGAAGCACTTTCTCACTACCACCCCCATCCCACCCCAAGGCCAAGACTGCAGCAGACTCCAAAGGTGCCCCCACCCACCCCATCCTGGCCCCAGCCAGCCCAGGATGAGGATTCCTCAGCTCTCCCTGGAAACCATCCCTAGGGTTGCCTAGTGTCAGTGGGATCCCTTTGTATTTAACTCTAACTCTTTGAGAAATAATTTGTTGATTCCTTTTTGTTTAGCTTTAAAGAAAATAAAGAAACCCTAATACTCTGTTTCAATCTTGGAAATCACACAGATGAGTGCACACACACACACACACACACACACACATTTTTAATTTAACAATTGGGGGCTTTAAACATTGACTTTGTCATAAATTCAAGGCACACTGTAGTTCCTTATTTATTTTTTTTCCAATCTCTCTTATTCTACTACTACTTACAGCCAGTTCTCAATTCAAGCCCCAAGTTGGCAATTATTGCAAGAAATTAACTCGTAAAAAATTATATTGTGTGTCAAAACACTTTGACCTTTGACACAACATTGGATTCCTTTTTCTGTCCTTTTGGGAGGTAGGGCCAGCCTGTGGATGTTGGGAGGGTGAAGAGTCATTCTCCTGCCACCTGTGTCAGGATTATTTGCTGAATGAGTATCAGTTCTAGGTGTCAGGCCTGTGTCACCCTTGCTGAGAAGTCTCCGACTTTGTGGCTCTCCAAGGATCCCAAGGGAAACATTGAAAGTGAATTATTAGACAAATATTTTATATTAATGAGGAACTTAGTATTTTATACTCAATTGAAAGCAATTATTTTGTACCATAATGGCTCAGCATGAATGGAGTAAAAATCTCCCTGCATGTCTGTGAAAGGTTTCTACCACTTACATGTAGCCATGCTTCTCTGATCTGTTTCATGAACAGTAGAATGGAGCAGCCAACATTTCCTCTTGCTGCACTCTTAGAGTCTAAACTAGGAAGAATCAGCCAGCATCCCATTGCAGAGTTAGCGATGACTTATCTTATTTGGAGGGTGGGTGCAGGGGAGTGAACCAAGATGAGGATGATTTAAAGAGATTTAGGGAAAACTGAATTTGCCACCCTTTTCTCCTCCATTTTTATTTGTATTTCTTGGAAGAGACCAGGAGTATACAAGCAAGGCTGTTAAATTACAGGAAGCCAGTTTCATGTGTGTGATGGATGTCTTTGGGATTATGTCAGAGGAAGAGGAATGTTTCAGAACATCCTGATTTACAACTCCTAAACGTTGATATGTGGAGATGACAAACAAGCAGCCCTTTTCTCCTCCCTGTCCTACGTGCCCAGAGTGAAGGTCCCATGGCAGACGCTGAGGCCCAGGTTACAGGAGGAGATGCAACAACTTGAGGGCCCTTCCCTTCCAGACTTCCACAGTCAAAGTCACCATGGATGGGTCATTTTGCTAAGTCATCTCGCTCAGCCTTTCTGAAAATTTTCTATTAGTATCTGATGCTTTCTGTGCTTTCAATAGCCTTTTTTTCAGTTGTGAGGCATTTGGCTCATTCCTTCAGGTTCCTGGTTCTGAAGTAGCTGCTTGGTTTCCTCCAGAGTTCTGAGAGCTGCCGGTCTCCGCTCCCACAGTGGCTCTTTTGCAAAACAGGAGTTTGGATCAGTTGTCTTTCCCCAAAACATGATCTGAAATAAAGAAGGAAAAAAAGGAAGAAATGAAAGTTTCACAGGCAACAACAAAAATAAAGCATAAGTTATTGCCACATAACCACAAAGTGTTCATCTTGGAGACAGTGTAGCCATACTGGCCCTAGCTAGTCACTGGCTCAGACTGGATTCAAATCCACTCCCTGTGTGGCCCTGGCAAGTCATCACCCCTTCCCAGTCCTGAATGGTACTCGGGCTAACAGCAGTCCAGAGACTTAAATGTAGCAATGAGTGCAGAGCCTGTGCACAGTGAGTAAGCATTGGGAGCCCCTGGTCTGGGCCGACTTTAAAAACACCGATAACCTGAAGCCAACTGTCACTGTGCACTGGCAGTTCTAGACATTGGGCTAAAACAGTCCTTTCTGGGAAGAAAAAAAATTGCTGATCTAAAGTAAGTTCTAAACAATGGCTGAGGTTTCTGGTGAGTTTTAACACAGATACACACAAAAGCTGCTGATTAGCATGTTTAGCATGGAGCCTTGCATAAGCATTGTATCTGCATGGAGATGGCACAGGTAAACTATGACACAGGGCGCCCTGGACACAGTGGATAAGGACAAGGTGCCTGATCTCATTTCTAGTTAAGATTGCCAAGGTTCAAAACAATTCCAGCTTCCTCCAGATGCAATTGGAGTCTCTGACCCTTGCATTTAACCAGTGAATTGGAGGACTGGGGTGTAGCTTGGTGGTGGGACAATTGCCAGGCCTGCCCAAGGCCATGGGTTCCACCCCAGCACTGAACATCCATCCAACAATCAATTGATCAATCAGTCAATCAACTAATCAATCAACAGTGGGTTGGGGAAGAGAGTGATCATGGCAACTGATTGTAAACTGAAAACAGAACATGCATCTCTTCAATTCTGTCATTTTTGTGTAACTTGTTGTCTGTATCTTACATAATTCATTCTTTCGTACTCTCCCCCCAAAACTCACATTAATGTAATTAAAAAGCCTGAATCCATTTCCTGTTTCCTTTTTCGCACTGTATCATCATTCTGTGCTGCATGGTTTCCAGTCTGCCCGGTGCTCCCCTGCCCCAGCCCTATACATTCTCAGTCAGTGAGGTGCTGTGAATGTGGGGACTGTCACTCTGCGTGACCACGTCTGGGAGAACCCCACTCCCCGGGAGCCCAAGGCAGGGTCAGAAATGTGTCCCCTTCCTGCTCCTGGTGACGCCACACTCATGGTGCAACTTCCCTCCCTAGATAGGACATAGCCCACCACCTAGGTTGAGCCCTCCCGCACTGTCCAGGCACTCGGTACTGGAGCAACAGGCAGGGGAGCCACAGGGTGGGGCCCAGGTGGAATGACGGAGATGGGGTCGATGGAGAGCTGAGTGGTCCAGAGGACCTGGCTTCTGGTTCAGCTCATTCTCACCCACTCAACACCTGGTACTTATAGAAGACACCGTCTTCCTGTGTTTACAACCAGGGAAGGGGAGATGCAAAAGGATTCGTGAATTTGAGCTAAAACAAAAGAAATAATTGTGTAACTAAGGACCAATCGATGGTGTTCCACACCTGGCCGAAGATTTCCCTTAGATACAAACTGAACTGTTCACTCCTTACTGCGACTTGAGGGGTTGCCTGTAGAACAGCAATCTTTGTGTGTTTGTGTTCAGTCCGGGGATTGAACCCAGGGCCTTCACACTGAGCTACATCCTCAGCCTTTTAAAATTTTTTATTTATTTTTAAGTTTTGAGACAGATTCTCTCTAAGTCACTAAGTTGCCCAAACTGGGCTAGAACTTGGGACCCTCCTGCCTCAGCTCCCCAAAGTAATGGGATTACAGGTGTGTGCCGCCATGCCTAGCTAAGATTACTTGTTTTTATCCTCACAGCACCAGGTGAGTCTTAAGGGTACTGATTCCTCCTTATGTATGGCTTCTGGAGACGGCGAACCAGACTTGAGATTGCAGCTTGCGCAGTTATCTCGTGTAACCATATCAGAGCGCCACCCGGCGGAGAGCTGAGTGTTTGGTAGAGGACCTTTGTTTTTAATAGAGTATAGCATGTCTCTAAGCGAGGTGTCACCACAAAACACGGGGATGATAAGACAGCATGTGGTGCATGCCTAGCACATACCAGGGTCACCCTCTCCGGGTGTCAGTGTGTGCACCCTAAATCTCCTCCCAGATTGTGTGGGAAAGACTTCCTGCCACAAGCAAGCTGTGAAGGCCAAGAGGTGACAATCCCAGCTCCTTCGCCTTCTTTCCCGCTCAATGGCATCCCGGGCTGCGGGGCAGCTGCTTGAACCCAGGGCCCATCCCAATTGGCCTCACAGTGTGCCCGGAGACCACAATCTGGCCCTGCCCAGAGCTTGGAGGTGGGAAGATTAGTGGTGAACTGGGTTTTGCCTTCACCACATGACACAGCCCATGGTGGGAGACATCCGGGCCCAGGCGTTAGGGAGAGAGCAAGAGAACCTCGCGAGAACTAGGCCTGAAAAGAAGGCTGAGCAGGAAAGACGCCAGGTGGGTGAGAGGAGAAGCCAGCAGAAGGCACTGAAGTGACAGCAGGAACAGTTGCATGCTACCCATAGCCCGACTCCCATGGGAACTTGGAACACACCACAGTGCTATGCATTATACCTCTGTCTACACAAATTATTTAGTTGTTAAATCATCTGTTCTTTTTTTAAAGCATCTGTTTTTAAAATATCTGTTAAAAAATTAAAGCATAGGCTTCCTTTTAAAAAGCCAGAGCAGTACAAACGCTGGGAGAGAAATCCTCCAAAATCCTACAAACTGAAAGAAATTGTATTAGAGGTGGAAGGGTAAACAGCATCTCAGGCCTCTGTCTCTGCATACAAATCGAATGGCCGACAGGGAGACAGGGAGACAGAAAGACAGCTCCAGAGGGCAGGTAGATGACCTCAGGATAATTGCACCCCATTATTTATGACATTTTAATTGCATTATTTCAATTTTAACCAAAGAAAATGATGCTAAAGTAAAATTTGAGGAAATGTTATAATTCAGGTAATATTTTTCCATGACAGGAAGTGGTAATTATTAAACAATGGTTCCAAAGTTAAAATAAAATGAATATAAAACGTGATGAGATTGGTATCATTATTATTTTTTTTTTTGGTACCGGGGATTGAACTCAGGACCTTGCGCTTGCGATGTGAGGCAGGAGCCGGAACCACTGAGCTAAACCCCTGGCCCTGGTGTCATTATTTTTGTAGTTTCATTTCAACTATGGACAAAATCTGACTCTGGCTATCAAGCACGAGGAAATCAACAGTTTTTAATATTAATTTTTAGTGTTTTCTCTCTATATGATGTTTCCACTAATTGTCTATTTATAGATGATTGTAACTGTATCAGTTCTTTTTCTGTCACTTTTACAGATTTTAGCCCAGTTAGTTACATTCTTGGTCATCCCTGTTGTAATTGGAAGTTATAAATAGGATTAGTTTCCCAATTTATGTTCTTAGCCAAGAAGACCTCTCTGTGTACTTCACACTATCTTTTCATTTTCTAGATTTTTTTTTTTGAGAGAGGGTTTCTCTGCTTCCTCCGACCTGATGTGACCAAGTTTGCCCCGACTTGCTTCCCACTGTTACTTGAGCTCTGGTGCCCTTCTCTCTGAAGTCTAATTTGAGGACTGAGGGTTGCAGTGTAGTTGATATTTCTGCAGCACTTTTATTCTAAGTTTAATGAAAAGGTACTGGGGAGATGTAAGGATGAAAGTGATAGGGTCAGGTTTACATGGTTAAGGATTGGCCTGTCTGTTTTGGAGATGGTTTGATGGACACAGAGCAGAAGGACGTCCTCTTCGAAGTTCTGGGAGTTGCCCTAAGAACCAGAAGAGATGGTGGATGGTTTAAGCCATTGTTGTAGATAGCTAAGTTAGTTAGACATTATTATAAGGCAGTTAGACAAAGCTGGACCCTCAGCACAGAAAAACAATTGAGGCACGTTCACTGGTTAGCATTATAAAAAGAGAGAAACTCCATGTATTTTCCCTAGGGATAAATAGTAATGATTGATATTCTAAATAGGTATCAATCACCTGGGTGGGGGACCAAGACTTTAACCCATCCCTTCCAGCAAAAGCCCCTGACCCACCACTTACCAAAAATCCTCGTTTGTTCCTTGTATGCTTGCTATGCAACTTGCTTCCCCATTTAATCAATATTATTTAAGTGACTATACTTGATATAATCTTATTGGTTGATCATAGTTTTGTCCCACCTCAAACCCACCTTGTGATTTCTCATTGGATCAGTATTACCTAAGCTACTGTACTTGTAAACTTACTAGTTGATCTTAGTTTTGTCTCACCTTGAACCCTCCTTACCTCATGGCTTTGCTCCATAAAAACCCTCTGGGAAACAGGGTCTCTAGGTAACCTACTTTCTGGTTCCCCTTCTGTCTCTCTTAGGCAAAAGCTATCTTTCTCTCAATAAATTTTTCCTATTCTTAATTCCGTTGTTCCTAGAATTCATTCTTTGATTTTAGAGAACACAAACTTGAGTCTTGGATATCTAGCGGGTTTGGGAGTTACATCTATATCAACTTGCTGCCCTATATCACCATGAAAGCCTCAGTGGAGGGTATGGGAGGTGATTGAGGCTGAGGCAGCAGGTTCTGCTTGTGGGATGGGCAGGGGATGAAGGAAAGCAAGGCTGAGGCTCAGCTGTATATCAGGAGCTCCTTCATGGTGGGATGGCATTTGGTCTGAATAAGCAAGTGGAAGATTGGGCAGGGTGGGAATGCAGAGCCCCTGGGCATGTGGGAAAGAAGAGTAGCATGAAAGACTCAAGGTAGAGAATTTCCTTCTGCTTCTAAACTCTGGCTTTTCCCCAGCATGTATTCTTCACTTGCCCTTTGTTTCTGCATGTTGGGGCAGACACTGTGGTGGTCTTCTCATTGGATGGTGTCCTCACCCCTCATTGATGCTAACAGAATCCCAACTTTGTTCAAGTCATAGGAAGAAGCCCCTACTACTTTAGAAGTTGCAGAGTCCAAAGAGCAGGTCAAGAAGAACCCCACTTCCTTCCTCATCTAGAACCCATGAATTTTAGGTATGAATTTGCTCATCAAACAGTAAATGTCTAGGATGGGTTTGGGGTGCCATCTCACCTGTCCTCTGTTCAAAGGCAAGGAAATTAAGGTCCGAGGAAATTGAGAAAACAGCCCAGGGCAACAGAGCCTGGAAGTGTAGCAACTAGATGGTGAGCCTGCCACATCCTCAGCTCATGCCAGCCCTGGACACATCTGCCTCCAAGGCCCCATTGGGCTCATGGAAAGGCATCATTCACCCAAACCGAGATCTAATTACCCCCTCTACATAACTGTCTGGGACATCCTAGCCCAGTGGCAAAAATATCCCTGCTGTGTACTTGCTGTCCCTGTCTCCCAGTGGCAGGGACAAATCCAAATCACAGTTCAGGTATGAACTGTGCTGGGCAGGATCCAGTCCCCTTCAATAGAAGGACTTGTGATGCGTCACTCTCCTCTACCCACAATCCACAAAAAAAGGTAGAGAAACACAGATTAAGATGGAGCACTGTTTTGTATAGATAAGCTATAGGTGAGAGGCCATAAAAAATATAATTTTTAAGGCAGATTTAAAATTGAACATAAGCTAGTTTCTTCCCAAGGTGAGAGCACCTATCCCTAAGAGCAAAAAACACTGACCGGAGCTGTAGGAAGTCCTGAGCTCTCCAAGTGCCTTTGTTTGAACGTGTCTTCTTGTTACAGTAATGAGAAAGGTGTTGCCTTAATGACTCCTGTAATGCAAATTATAGTGGTGAAATTAAATTTTGAATAAACAATAGGAAAAATCAAATATTAGAAATTCATTTCTTAGAAGCTTACAGCAGTGACTTGTCAAGGTTCTAGGTGAGCTTAAGTGAGATCATTTCAGATTATGTGTACAGTGCTGGGCCAGTTCAATCTAATTATGTTAAAACTGTGTTTTCATTAAAGCTTCCTCCTAATGCAAAAATGCTATTAAAGTTATTTTCACTGACATTCTCCTAATAAGCTGGCTTAGAAAACATATTTGCACTTGCCCGGGTTAGGGTAGGACTTTTGCCCTGGTGAGAGGTTGGACTCCTGAGCAGGTGGGGACCCTGCTTCAGTGAAGCCCCTGGCTGGCCACCGGTCACATGGTGGGCACCCTGTGAGGTGACCATGTCCTTACAGTCATTAGCCATCACCACTTGCCATTACTCAATACACAGGTAAAGAGGGATAATTGTCAGTGTCCAAATTTCATAGCCATGTCTAGGTACAGCTTGACATTGGCCACCACCACCAATTTAGAGGTGGATGGTATGCAGAAAAAGTACCACAGGGACCAATTTCCAGGAGCACATAACCCTCGAGGGCTTGGAGGAACAAGGGAGGGCTGGGCTGTGCTTACATGCTACGCTTGGGGACACAGGCATGCGACACCCAAGCTGGGCTGTGTAGAAAGGTCAAAGCACAAGAAAAGGCTGTCACGGGCACACCAAGGACTCACATACTAACACAATCATTTATCTTATTGCAGTTTTTAAAGCTTATGCTATGCTTGGATATGCCAGGTCCTGCAGATGCTATGTTGAATGAGGGCAGGCAACACCATGCCTTGTATCCTACCCTCTGAAGGGAGGTGGATGACTGACACTGGAGGACTTCAAACACTCACTGCCCCCAGGAAGAAAACCAGAGGGGCATGGAACAGTGGTGAGTAGGGAGGAGGGGGCCTAGGGCAGGAAGGTGACACTCAAGTGTCCTATCCCCCTTGCTCCCAAGTCACTCTCCCCAGGACTAGAGGTGGGGACCCAGATGAGGAAGTAACCCAAATAATCTTTCAACACAGGCAATATCACCCAATGAAACCCTGAGGAAGGAGACACAGGAGTGAGCACAGAATGGGCAAACAATGGCCTGGGATGTGGTAAGAAAGCAGACAGATGAAGACAATGTGAGAGAAAGCTATGTGTGGCCATTAGAGTTTTCTGGAAGGGTTCTCTTATGCTACCCAAATGTCAATCCTACAGGTTCATGTCTCTGGCAAAGCCTAAGGTGACCCCCCCCCCATTCCTTCCCACCTCTGGTATCCATGCCCTTGTGTAGTCCCCTCTGCTTGAATGAGGGTGAGATATGTGACTGGCTTCTAATCAAAGGATGAGTGATGAATTTTCTCCTTGATTACCTTACCACTGGCACATCTGTCTTGTAGATGGTTTTGATGAAACCAGGAACCAACTGTTATGGCTTGTATCTAGATGTCCACCAAAGCCTCATGCACTCATAGATTGGGCTTTTGGGAGGTGGTTTGATTATGGGTGTGTGATACTGGGATTAAGGGTTTGTGGTACTGGATTAGTCCACTAATTGGTTTATTATAGTTCTGAGTGTGGGAAGACCCACCCTGGGAATATGTGACACCATCCAAAAGGCTTGTGCCCTGAATGGGATAAAAGGGAAAGGGAAGCCACTGCTGCTTGCTGTTTCCTGCCTGCTGCCTGCCCTGCCATGAACTGTTTCTCCCCTGCCACATCACCCTGCCTTGGAACCAGCAAGAAACCTCTACAAACTGAGCTGAAACAAACCTTTCTTTCTTTAACTTTCAGTGTTGGGTATTTTGTCCTAGCAATGAGAAAAGTAAGACACCAGCCTAGCCTCAAGAGGGAACCTTCCCAATCCACATCATGAACTCAGCTCACAGGATCTTGCCATACATCATGACTCCTGCTCCAGAGCCAGGGAGATGATGAGTGTGCTTTGTGGTGATTTGTCACAAGGTGAAAGAAAATTAATACCATGGCTTTTAAAAAGGTTGCTAGGATTGTGTAGACAGAGACCAAGGAGCCATCGGGGGGACAAAGTCAGGTGTGTGGGGTGTTTCTGGGATGTTGCTCCCTCTCTCATGAGGCAGAGTGCTTGGGGGGCTTAGTACAGGGGGTTGTCAGAGAGGCTTAGCAGGAACAAGAAGGGTCTAGATTAAATCAGGAAATGCAGAGCTGTGGCCCAGCTGGGCTTTTAACTTATTAAAAAATTAAACAAACATGATTATAATAAAATAATAAACAAGTATAATTTATTTTTAAAAACAGAGTAGACAAAAGAATGTAAAATAACAGGTACATTCTCTCTCCTCTCTCCTGAGACTCTCAGTTCCACACTTGGAAGTTCACCAGTCATGACAATTTCTTCTCTACTTTTTCAGAAATTCTCCACACATTTGTGTGTACCTGCATGCCTTTTTATACAAGTGAGATTAAGCTGCACCGACCAATCTCCCTTTCTGTTTTCTCAGCACTGAGCTCTGTGGATGTCTGTGTATGTGGGTGCACACACAACACAGACACACACACACACACACACACACACCCTGTCAGTCCATCCGTTGCGTGGCTGCATCGTGCCCCTCTACGAGTGTGACCAGAACTCACAGCACAGGACTGGTTCCTGGTTGTTTTGCTCAGATGTTCCTTCCACATTTTCACTATTGTAGTAAATGTAATAGTAAGTTTTTGTTCCTTTCTCTAGCTGTAGGTGATCACTAGAATTGGCATCAAGGAGTCAAGGCTGTGCACCTCTGATCTGTCCTCAAAGGTCTCACCACACATCTGGCCCCCACACTCAGTCTACAAAAGCACATTTTAACAAAACTTTTGCCAAATCTTGTATTAACAAACTATAGCGTCCCTGCCTGCATAATACGTAAAGACGGTATCTAATCTTTTATGACAAAAGTTGTGTTGTTGTTGTATACTATTGAATTTCCACAAAATCCTCATAGATTGACTCTATTTTAAAGGAGCCAGGGTCCAGGGGAAGGTTTGGACATTCAGAATAAAACCTTTGGGGACAGAGATGAAGAAGAAGTGGCATCATTTAATAACAGTAAAGAGTGTCGGTGACTTCAAGGCACCCAGGGCTCAAGACTTGGCAGCCACCTCATCAAGTTCCGAAATCTCATTTTCCTCCTGAAATTGCCACACACCTTTCTTAAAGTAAGAGTGGGCCGAGTGCTATTGAAAGCTGTTTTCACACCTGATGAATGTCAGAAATGATTTGTGACCGGACTGTCCTCTTGCAGAAAGCTCCAGGAAAGAACCTAGGCATCTCAGGACACTGTCACTGCGTGTGGCTGGGCTGAAAGATTACACAAGCCCCAACAGTTCCCCTTCTACTTTCTCCTTCTTTCAAGCTGAGGGCTCCACACACTAAAAATTACTGAACAGGATCCTTCAATATCAACGAAAGGTGTCAGCCAGAGAATGAACCTCACAAGTTTAGAAAAGGGAAAAACGGAACTACTTCATTCACATGGATTCATTTTTTTTTTTGTTTCAGCTGTGTTCAGCAGCTTTGAAGTCACCCACAAGCTCGCAAAACCCTTGGTTTACTGTGACACATGCAGGCAAAGTGCAGGGGCCGCTGAGGGCTCTCCATCTTGGAAGGGACCTTGCAAACACTGGATTATTTTTTAAATCTATTTTTGCAGTGGAAGGAAGCCACAGGCATCTGAGGGCTGCTTCTTAACCCGACACCTCTTTTCTGCCAGGGCACGGACAGCACCCTCTGAGGCCACACCTCTGGAATCTGGGCTAGTTCAAAACAAGATTGGAGCCCACCGCAGTGGCCTTTGTTTTTGTTTCCCAGTACCCTTCTTTGGGGCATTTGTCCCCCTGAGGACACTCTGTCCTTACCACAGTTCCTCTATATCTCCCCCAGACACATCCAGGTCCATTTTAGAAAGGATAATGATTGAGGGCTTGTCCTGCATTTTTGTTTTCTTCCAGCTATCATCTTCCTGTGCCAACAAAAATGAGCATATTCATTTTATTTTTAAAAACCTTCTACAAATCTTCAGTGACCCTTTGAGTATAAAATATTCATACCTTGAGTCCAAATTACAGTTGGGAGCATAACCACTCCACAAGTACTTTCAGTGCAAATTCATTTTAGATTCATACAAGCAGGAGAAGGAACTCGGGCAGCACAAAGTACCCTTTGAGAGGAGAAATCCTGAATGAAGAAATGGGTGGATGCTGCCATCTCCAACAGCCCAAAAGCCTGTGCTATGAATTTGGAGTTATTTTGGGCAGTTCGCGGGCTTTGGCAACCAGGGAAGGTGGCTGGAGGACTAGGACAACTGAATCGAGACGCTTCTTAGGCAATAAGATGGTTTAGGGGAGTAAGGTGAGTCAAATAAATGTGACTGGGCCCCAGCTACTGCTTTTTGTATAAGAATTAGTCATCACTTCCAGGAGCTACTCTGAGTGTGTGGTGATATCAAATGTAGACAGCTAGGACATCGATTTTACTATGGATTTGGATGCCAGGGGGAAAATGATCTAGATATTCAAAACTGGGCTCTGGATTTCCGTGAAGTGCTACCTGGCAGGTCTGGTGCCAAATCATTTTGCAAATGCAAATACCATTCCCCCAAATTTTGGGACTTCTTTGTTTTAGTAATCCTTTTAACTGTTCTAATCCTGATGTAGCTATGACAATTTTTAGAAGAAAATTGTTGCTTTGATCTAAGCCTCACTGAATTCTAAATGGAGGTGTTTTTGCAAACTGGAAACCAGAGGTTTTGTTTGACAATGATTTGAGGGAATTTTATCAGCAGTTTTGAGAGCTGCTGGGCTGTGAGGTCTTTGATAGGATGCAAGTACAGTAAAAGACTACTCTCTTTCAATGAGGTTATATACAGCTCACATGTTAACTCCCCAACCTGAGCTTTGCCGGGTAAGCAGATGCCTGCAAATCCATTAGTGCAGAAGCTTCCAAGCCCATTAAGAACCTCAGGGCCCAGGTTCTGTACTGCCAGCTTCCTGTGTAGTCAGCTTCACACAGGCTTGCCAGTGGGTCCCTGCAACTCTCAGGGATACAGGTTTCTCCCACCACAAAGAGTAAGGGGGAGCAAAGATCTCTTCTCAGTGGGGTACAGCAGCTGGGTCTCAGACACCTCCAGGGGCATATAGGGTGAGGAGCTCACTGAGAAGCCCTGCCTTAGTCAGGTATGAAGCTGAGTTCATTAGCTCAAGCCTGAGCCCCTGGACCCTGGCTAGAGCAGGAGCTCTGGTGAAGCCTTCTGATGTTGAGGACAGGGCTGAGCCTGCAGATCCAAGGCAAGGCACTGGTTCTAAGGCCGGGGAAGAGAAGCCACTTCTAGTAGTTATTCAAGGAACAGGAATTGAGTGAGGGTCACACTGCTAGTGTCAGTGTGTCTTCCCATTACATCTCAATGCCCAATTTGGATGGAAATGTGTTCCCCTTTGATTCCCACACGGAAGACTTGTCCCCCATTGTGACTCAGAGAGAGGTCTCAGGAGGTGGTCAAGGGTGCAGGAGCCCTAAGGGAAAGGTCCCCCTTGGGTAGGGCTGGTGGCCTTGGAAGAGGGAGAGCTGTCTCATTCTACAGGGAAAGTCAGTGTGAGCTGCTGGCTCTGCAGGCCCAGAGAGCCGGCACTAGAAGGGGGCTGGGATGGCACCTGAGGGCCACTTCCAGCCTTTAGAACTGTGAGTAAATACATTTCTGGTTTTTTTTTTTTTTCATAAGTCAAAGACAAGAATAGAGAAAGAAGTAAAGTAATCAGTAAGGCCAGGGGCTGGTCTGGGCAATACTGTGTCCCAGACCCTTCCTGGAAAAGCTCACTTTTACTCTCACATAGGACATTCACTTTTCCAGGGCCAGTAGGCCCAGAGCACAACCTCTGCCAGTGGAATCCCAGCCAGGAGGAAGATGAAATTCTCAGTGCAAATCCAGTTAGCAGGCACTGCATCCCCTGCGCCAAGGCTGATAATGAGCAGCAGGAAGATTGTCATCACACTTTATCTCTATGTTGGACCCACTCATTTCCTGCCTCTCCATTCTCAAGTGCTTCTCTCTGAAACCGAGGCCCATTGTCTGTATGCTAATGATCTCAGCTGCAGAGCGCTCAGGTTCTCCCCAGCAGCCCGGGAGAAGGTGGAGAGCCCAGCCTCACACTGCTCCCAGCTCAGCAGGTAGCAGCCCAAGGAAGGGTGCCAGTCTGTGTGACAGTGAATTATTTCACTATGAACAGAAAGAAAGAAAACCAAAAGCAAGTTGCCAGGTCTGGGTACCATTTCAGGATCCTGCCCCTTCTCCTGGGTTCTCTTCTTGGAGGCCTGGTGCCTGGATTGTTTCCATGTCTGTCTGCTGATGTCCAGCACACTCTGGCTCTAGATTCTAGATGCTTTTAGAGGCTTTGTCTTCCACCTCAGACTCATGTGGCCCCTTTGCTTAAAAGCCTTCCGTTAACTGCACTTGCTCATTGGATAGATTCCAGGTCAGCACAATCCCAGCATCCTTCCAAGCCCTGCCCAACAGGCCTATCTTCTGCCTCCCTATGTTCAGCCCATTTTCCTGGCTGCAGAGCATGGCTGACTCCTTGCTTCATATCCTGACTCATGCCACCGAGCCCAATGGGATGCTCTGGTCCCTCCCATTCAAGCCCATCTCAACTGTGGTTTCCCCAGCCTCCTCTCAGAACCACTCCAGCACCTTTTGTGCATCTCAAGTGGCCACACATGGGGTAAACTTCCTGCTAGCATGATGCTTATGGGACAGGGCTATGGGTCACATTCACCAGGGCATCTGGAGTACCTTCATGGAGGGAGGACACTCAGTGAGAACTTGTGGACTGGATGAGCACAAAGAATTGACAACTCTAAGTCACCTCTGATTAGATGGCCTCTTGCATCCACTGTTTGCTCTAAAAAGAACCTCTCCTAACTCACGGATCACTTTCTGAGGTTGCTGGGGCTGCCCTCACAAAGCGCACCACTGCCTGAGGAGCTTAAACAACAGAAATTTATTTTCTTGTGGCTCTTGAGTCCATGGGTCTGAGATCAAGGTGTCCACAGTGTTGGTTTTGCTAAGGTCGCTCTCTGGCTTGTAGATAGTGTCTTCTCGTGGTCTTCACATGGTCATCCCCCTGTGTGTGTCTGTGCGCTGGACAGGCATACTGGATTAAAACTCACGCTAATGAATTCATTTAGAATTAGTTACATCTTTGAAGCCTGCCCCCGACATATGGTCACCTCCAGTAGTACTTGTCAGGACTTCAACATAGGAGTTTGGGGGGGCACAACTCAAACCATAGCATTATAGTGCACGCACACACACACACACACACTCACACACGCACACACAGAAAAAAGTATATACATATAAATACACACGTTGCCATTTTTCACAATTAACCATAACATGCTTGACTAAACACAAATAGACATTCAGAAGCCTAGAAAACATATAACACAATGCTTGATTTTAAAGGACAATTAAATATCATATCTATTACCATTGCTATTAGGTAAAGCACATAGCAAAATGCACATTAATTAAATTATTTTACATTTGGGCAGTGAAAGTTAACTTTTTAAAAAAATTGATTGGAACCAGGCAAGGTGGCACATTCCTGTAAGCTCAGCTTTCTTGGAGGCTGAGGTAAGGAGATCATAAGTTTGAGATTCAGCCTTAATGAGTTAGTGGGAGCCTGCCTCAAATTTTTAAATAATAATTTTTTTAAAGGGCTAGGGATGTAACTCAGTGCAAAGGTGCTGTGTCCAATTCCCTGTACCACAAAAATAAATAAACAAAATTGCTTAGAAGATTCAAATCATAGAGAAGATTGTGGCCTTTGGTGCTGGAAGGTTGATGCCACCTGGGAACTTTTCAGAGATGCAGACAAGAGTCCCCACCCTCTATCCTCCCCTCTAATTCTCTGCAGGTTCAGAATCTGCCTTTTAATATGATTCCCAGGTGACCCTTGTACACTAAGGAGCATTGATCTAGAAAGGATTCTCAACCTTTGCTCAGGAAGGCTCTTTCACAGTAGATAGGTTCAAAGAGAATGAGACTTAAGCATCAACAAAGAAGGCATTGGTTAGTGTTTTCAGCAACAAAGCTTTGTCTCTAATCATCATCAACAGATGTGTACCTTTGTGAAAACCAAACTCTTGGGACAGTCAACCCCTTTCCATGCCCTGAAAAAGCTCAATTGTTTTGAGCTTCCAACCTTTCCTCTTCACTTACTGGTATCCCTGAGCCCAGGTCATGGGGCGGCCATAGCTCGGCCCAGCCTCACTGTCCTTGGTCTTGTCACCTGCACAGCCGCTCAGGTGGTGAAATCAACCAACTCACTCAGGATCACCCAGGTCCCAAGAGACAGAGCCTGGGGTGAAGCCGGGTCACCTAAGTCTGTCTCAATGGTAGCAAGCTTGCTTTTGTTGTTTTAGGAGTAACCATTAAAACATAAATGCTTGTGTTGAGTCAGAATGGCTGGTCTTCCATGTAACTCAGGACAACCTGGGGGGATGAGACTGTGCTCCACGTACGGTCTTGAAACCTTAGGATCTCCTCCCCTAAGTGATGATGGGGGTGTTGGGGATAAGTGATGGTGGTTGTTAAGCTTCCAGGTTTACAGGAAGAAATGTTAACCATCCTCAAAGGAGACACATGCTAGGCCCAGGTCTCTCCTCCTGGAAGAAGCGTCTGAGTGCACAGTGAGCAGTGTGGGTGAAGAAGGCAAGACTTTCAGTTTCCCTGGATGGCACTGCCGTCCATACCCACCTCAAAGAGAATTTTAGCCTGGGCCTTCAATGAGACCCCTTCTAAATCCTGTGAAAATCCACCCAGCCATTTCCACACCCTGCAACAGCCTACACAGACAGAAGTCTTGCTATGTGTTACAGGTGATGGTTAACAGTCATTGTGTGCCCTATGGGCATGACCCCTGAGACGGTCAAAAAGGACTGTCAACTTAATTGGCCTGGGAGCCCTTCAAGGGGTTAGTAAAGCAGCCTCGGGGAGGAGGAAGACTACTCTATGGACAGATGCAGAGCTCTGCAGACATCAATGGCAGTGGCCAGCTGAGGAGGTCCTGCCCACTGTGTTGACACGGTTGCAGGGAAAGCAATGTAGGTGATCCGACTAAGCCAAAGAAGAGCTGGGGTTTCCAGCCCCTGCCCAGCTCCCCATGGCCCCTGGAGAATCTGAGGTTCTAATGAGCAGGACTGCTGTGCCTTCACCTCTTCTTGTGCAATGTTAAGTAAATGCAACCATCGAAGTTCCAGGCATGTGGGACAGGCTGCAGTACTAGCACAGACCATGGACATTTTTTGCAGGATTTCCTATCAATCTTACGGCCAAGGTGTCCCTTCTTGGTCCACTTTCCAGCATGTTTACTCAGAGAGATGGTGACGATCTGTGTGGTTGCCTATACAAAATTGGGAAATGGGACATCTCTGGGGTTCTGACCCCTAGAAAGGAAGGTGGCTCCTGATAGGTGATTTCAGGAAAGGAACCAACCCCGTCACCTGTGACAGGTCTCCACTTGATGCCTTATGGTTGGCTGCTGCTGGGCCCAAGTGTCCAATCAGAGCACTAGAGAATGCAGTGAGGATGAATAGCAATTTCCCTGCAAAGGCTGTGAGGGTTCATTATGAGAGTTGTTCTGAATGCTGTGTTAGACATGCAAATCCCTTTCCTACAGCTTGCTTGGAAAGGAATAGAATATGAATCAAAGGCTCAGCCTTTTCTTTTAATGGTCACATCATAAAATCTGAAACATCTCAGGTTTGTGAATGGATTTTCTTTCAACCCAAGTTAAGGGTCTGCTTAGTCCTGTCCTAAAGGAGCTTAGGAAATAGGAAGTAGTCCTTCAGATGTTATCTAGTCTTAAAATTAAAATGATTCATGTCTAGAACATAAAACTCAATTATGGGAAAGGCTAGTGGGATAGTGATAAAAATAAAGAGGGAGTGGGATTTCCAGATAAATTCTGCAGGGTCTTGTGAGTGATTTAACATCCCATTAACCTCATGGGGCTGTAATCAAAGGCTGTGGGCTTAAAGTAAACCTGAGACTGGAAAGTGGGAGTTCTTACAAGCACAGGAGAAATTCCACCAGGACTTTGTAGAAATAGCCCTGGAAATGGAAGGTGCCTTCTCTGTGCATGGTGGGAATTATACAGCCCTTGCATTTGGCATCGAAGGTTTAGGGCTGGACTGACAGAGCTTTCCTCTCTGGTCTGTACTCTGTTTGAACCCCAGGTATGTTCTCCATCCTGGTTCCTTTGACATTGACCTCGTCACTCCACTCTGCTAAAACCTGAGGCAGTGACCTTGGGAGGTCTGAGACATCTTTCTGAGCAGCTCATTTGAAAGACCCTGGGTAGCCATCTAGGGTGATTCATGACCCATGAACCTGAAAAACCAGATTCAGGGGATTGGTTGTGTCTTGAAGGAGCTGAGGGACACCTGTATCCTCCCCACACTTACAGACGCAGGTGTGGGGTCCAGGCCCTATGATAGTATAAATACTCTTGTATGCTGACTCCCCTCTTCCTTCTAAACTAGCTATTCTCAAAGATCCTACTTGAGAATTAGAGTCAAGCTGTGTTTAAACCTTGCAACAATTAGAAGGCATCTGTCATTACCTTGTTTTATCACTAAGGAACTCAGGCTCAGGAGGATGAAACCTCCCATTAGGAAATGGAAGCTAAAATTTAGACGTGATGTTTGGACTCCATCCCAGAACCCCAACTTCTGTCTGTCTGCATCTGTACCCTTGTGGTTGAGGATGCTTTATGGAAGCAGCTCCCACTCCACCCATACAGGACTGGGGGTCTCTTGACAGCTGAGACCTCTGCACAGCAGCCACCAATCATGGAGCTCACCTTCAGGTTGGGACAGCTCTCAGGTGCACACTCCCCTCTGGCTGCCAGAGGCCCAGCAGAACTGAGCCCAGGCACCTCAGTGGCCACCTGCTGGTGAATAGCATGCTCTCTTCCCTCCCTGTCTTATTTACCCTCCTGTGTCCTGGGGTGAATCTCCTGCTCACCGTCTTATTTTCATGACATAATGCCCTTCTTAGGAAGCCAGAACTCAGGTCTTCCAACCTCAGGTTCCATATTTGCCCTTTCCCTGATGCATTTCTGCCTGTTGATTGGGAGATTTCTGGAGAAAACACAAAGGCCTGTCCAAGCAGGAGCTCAACCTCTTCCTCCAGGACCAGGCTGTCTGCACACTGTGCAGTGAACACCAGAGAGAATGTTAACCCACATACTCGTTCTCCCCCAATAACACCTGCATGACTCTGTCTGCCGGGTTCTAACTAGGGGCTTAGTATGCCAGGTGCTTCCGCAGCATCTCTAGGATGGATTGGCAGGGGTATGGGGCTGGGCAGAAGAGGCAGAAATGGGTAGGGGAAAGGCTGGGATCCAAGGCAGCCTTGGCAACCCCATACATAGTAAGTTCAGTCACAGAGCTGTCTGAGCGGGTTGAGATGGCTGGGCCACCAGGAAGGACCATGACCTCAGGGGTAACCCTGAAGTTCAGGTGTTCCCTGCAGGGTCTGCACTCCCAGCACCAGGCCACCTAGCCCTTGGCTCCTCTGAAGGCCCCTGGGTGATGACCCAACCTCACTTCACCCCACCTCACTGGGGAAGGAAGCATTGCACCCCTCTTGGGCCTGGGTCCCCATCATCCAAGGAGAGGCATGGCCCTTGTCCCTCAGGCTCCCTGGCTCCCCTGTCTCTTACCACCTGGCTACTGTTCCCAGGAACCCCTTCCCCAGCGCTCGAGGCTGAGTGACCCATGCCTCTGTAGCAGCAGCTCCTTCCTCCCAAGGTACCTTGTCCCTTCCAGCCTGGCAACTCTCCCCCTCCTCCAGGCATGGCCCTACTGTCACCCCTGCAGCAGCAGCACCTAGGTACAGTTCCCATCCTCCTGCAATCACACCCTGCCTGGTGTTCATGTTCCTTTCTGCTGGGCTTCCAGCCCTGTAAGCTCCTTGGAGAGACCAACTCATGATACCACATCAGCACACTGGGGATTCAGTGATGGTCAGGAAGGGCTGGCCAAGTGGCTCCAGGAAAATGCACCTTTAGAGGAGAACCAAGATGCCTGCACAGCTATGGCAGGAACCAAGGAGGATGAGGGGCACCTGGTGGGGCTGTCAGCAGCTTTATACCCATGGCTCTTGGTCAGTGTCAATTCTTCGTTTCTGCACCTAGAAAGCTCACCTTGCTATGACGTATGAAGCCTCAGGGTCTCTTAGCTGACAGTGGGTGCTGGGATGAGCCTCCCACCCTTGGGAGTCAGTCTGTGTTATGCTCGTGTGGACTTTGCCTGAGATGGCCTTGTACAGGGCTGCCAACCCTCATGCACAACCCCACCCTGGAGCACTGTCTCTAGGCAGAGCTCGTGCCTGGGGCCCCGAGACCTCACTGAGACACCACTAACAACAGATTGACTGAGGAGCATGGACTCTGTATATGCATTGCAGTGCAGGTACAAATAAGATCCCTGTATGTGTGCCTACGTGGGAAGACCCTGAGAAGTGCGAGTGTGTGGAAGGCAAGCTGCAAATGCTGAGTATGCTCAGGTGCCACTGAAGGAAGGAATAGACTGAGCAGGGCTGGTGCAAGGATGGTCCTCAGCCACAGTACAGAGTTGCTTAGGCTTTTCAGTGAAAGCCACAGAAAGGAACACATAGAAACAGGCTTTCCAGTACTATGCATGCCTTTACCATATGTATGCACTGGAAGCTTCTACTCCAGTCTTCCCCTTTCTTAGAATAATTGTAGTGAAGTGAATTGCTGTCCCATCAATGAGCCACCCATAGAAGTTTGAAAAGTACCGACCTGAGATTTGTTGGATTCTGATCTTACCCCACCAAAACCAGTGTTGACAGGCAGACTGAGCTTTCAAATCAAAGCTGCATCGCATCTGTTCCTTATCCATCCACCCATCCACCCATCCATCCATCTGAACATCCATCCATCCATCCATCCATCCATCCATCCATCCATCCAAGAAACATTTATTAACACACAGAAGCTGAGCCAGCTAGCCTTATGGCCTGGGTTCCTAATTAAAGGAAAGGAAGCTCTCCCACCAATTTTCTATTCCCCAAAGGGAAAACCCAAAACATCAGTTATGCAGAGAATGAGCACCTGACAGGTGTGTACCCAGGAGAGCAACTTCCATAGAAAGTTCCAAAGAAAACATCTTTGGTCTTTGCTCTTAGCTGTTCCTTCAGACATCAAATCATAAGGATGGAGTAAATGTGCAAAAAATGGTAACAATCACTGTGGTATTTTGAGATGTTGGTATTGGACGTCTCAGCTGGCATGAAAAATGAAATGGAGAAATGAAGAAAGCTGAGATCACACATTCTCAGAGCATTCATACTTCTTGCTTTTGAATTTGTTGTGAGTTCTGCTGACCATGACCACGGGCTGCTTAAAATTACACCATTTACCTTATTTAATTTTCTTCTGAAGTCGTAAATATTAATTAAATGGAGCCACACAGAGGCTGCATTTCAATCCCTTCACTTCCTGAGGACCATGAGCAATTAAGAACCATGCAATGTAAGTTCTCTCTGGTTCTCTAAGTTTTCCCTGTGACATCTACTTTTTCCTTTTTTAAATTAGGTCAGATTTATCAAGTCTTAGTGGTTTCTTCCTCTTCCCTAACTTCTCCCAGCCTATGGGTGTTCCTGATCTGATTCCTCTTCCTACAAATAGGAATTTTATTCCTGCAGGGAGGAACTTGCTCATTTTTCTCCAAAACAAGATGCAGAAAAGTGTATGTTTCAGTTAAGAAAGACCAGAAATATTTGAGTGCAGCATAGCAGATAACCAGTGACAAAGACCACACTTCTCCATGTTTAATATTTTTTAATGGCAAGAATAGAAGAGACCTTATAAAAAGTAAGATAGGTACAAAATAAAAAGTAGGGGTCCTCTCTTATCCCTCCCAAGTCCCAACTTCTAGGGGTGTCAAGGTTGAGAGTTTGGTGTATAACCTTCCAAACTTCCATGGGCAAGTCAAATTAATCACATTCTGCAACTACTTAGCCATTATAAAATGGTTATGGTGCTGTGCTATAGCTCAGTGTTAGAGTGCTTGCTTAGCATGTGCAAGGTCCCAGGTTCAATCCATAGCACCACAAAAATAAAATATTAAATTAAACTAAAAAGAAATAAAATGACTATTTTTTTGTATGAGTTAATCGATATTTATATCATCCTTTATAACAGTTGTACAATGCTCCATAATAAAGTTAAGTTATTGTTAATTAACCACATTCTTCTAGGGTGAAGATCTCTGCATTCTGTAGATAAATACAAGCATGAAACATGCATGCACACCCATCTACACATGCACAAACCACAGGTTCCAGTCACCTGGACACTCCCTGTGAGCATCCATTTCCCTTTCTTCTTGGCTCCTGATCACTTCTCTCTCTCTCTCTCTCTCTCTCCCTCTCTCTCTCAACACACACACGCACGCACACACACACACACACACACACACACGAAAGGAAGTCCCCTGGAAAGGAGGAAGACTGGCTCTGGCTCAGGCAGCTCTCCACCTTGTCCCTCCAGGTCCCCATGAGAGGCTGCGTGAGTGCAGGTCTGGTGGGAACAGACCCAGCACAACCCTGGAGTCCTCCAGGAGCCCAGGCGCTTGGGAGGAGGGGGTAGAAGGAACTCTTGAGAAATGAGCATAAAAAAGAATCCTAGAGTCCTAAATTTAATATTGTAAAAGGGAGAAAAGAATGAAAGAAAACAGAAATAGAGATAGAGCCACCTCCTCCCAGTTTCTGCCTAACTTATGAGGACCGTGGAATTGGTGGAGGTCTGAGATAGGTGATGTGGTCAGGATGGCCATAAACTGAGGGGCCTCATCATTAGCATCTACTTAGCACCTGATTTGGAAGGATCAGGAGGATGAATTTGCATGGTTCACACCTAAGGCACAGTAAGCCCAAGATCTGGAGGGTGCAGACCCCTCACCAGACCTCCTTGGAGAGGACTGTGCAAACTTTCATCCCAGTCTCTCACACAACATGGTAAGCACCACGGCATAGTCCTTAGTGTTAGACTCACAGAGGCAACCTGGTTGGTGAGGCAGCAGTGGGTGTGAAGGGCCCACATGAGAAATGAACTTGTGTTTTCCATCCACTTCCACACAGGGGGCCTAGAGCAGCGTTATCCAACATCCTCACTGGCCTTATTACCCCTAATCCACGTCACCTTCAAATCTAATGTCAGCTAAATTGTTGGCATAAATTCTTCACAGCTCTCAAGGAATTCTCTATGGGCATTTTTGAACATAAAGTAGAGTTTATCCTCAGAAAAGCCTTCCCCTTCCCTGCTAGCAGCTCACTCGTGGGAGGAAGGAGCTCTTCCCAGGATGGATGCCTCCTTCAGATTCCCATAGAGGGAGTTCAGCACCAACAACTGGTGCCAACTGCAAACAGAATGAGTACAAACAGGAACAGCCCGAATTTTTACATTCTCACTTCTGGAACTCCAATTTTAATTCCTAAACACTTTTTTTGTTACATCTGCTGGAAAATATTTGGGAGGCACACCAAGGAAAAAGGTTATATTTGATGGGGGTTCATTGTAGGGTCTTAGGGCTCAGCCAAATTTTGTGAAAAAAAATTCCAAGCCCCACTTGGCTTCAGAGGAGGTCTGGGTCTTCTCAAAGGGTCAGAAAAACCTCATTCTAAACTCTGCCCACAGAGACCTATTTGACGTTCTCTCCATCTTTCTGTTTTGTTCCTTAAACGAGCACTGGAATCAGTGAAGATGTTTAGGATTTGGGGGAGAGGGCCGGCCTTGTCCCTGCCGGAGTCAACATCCATGCAGGCCACCTTGGCCAGCGCCTCCTCCTGCAGCAGAGGCCTTCAAGGACTGAGGATGGTGGATGGCGCAGTTGCAGGGGATGCCTGGCTGGGCTGTTAATGGCCCCAGGTCTCCTTTCCTCCCAGGTCAACCAGGGAGGTCCCGGTCTCCCGAAAGCATGGCCCAGAGGAGGCAGGAGATAAGGATTTGAGGTGGAGGTAAGTGAGGCTTGAAAAGTGGGCTGGGCTGTGTGTATGTGTGCACGGGTGTGTGTGTGTGCGTGCAAATGTATGCGTGTGTGGTGAATACTTGCTGTAGAGCAGGTGGAGAGCAGCAGAGACAAAGGCCCTTGAAGGCCCAGCCTCCCCACCTGTGCTCAATGGGCCTGATCCAGAGCCACCTGCAAGGGCCCTCAGGAAGGCCACTCCACCAGCAGGTCGGAACCTGCATTTTAACGAGATCCACAGGGATCCTATGCACATAAAAGTTGAAGGGGGCAGGCCCAGGCCTAGGTAATCAGCCCAGCCCAGGTGGGCTCCTGGTGGGATGTGATCCCTCTCCTTGAAGCTCTCAGCCCAGCCCCCAGCTCCACTGCCTTTCCTCTAGAATTACTCTGGAGTTTAATTGACAAGGGCTAACATGGAGACACGTCCTGAACACCAAAACAAGTCTGTCACCAGTAGCCCATAGGTCTATGGAACCACTTCTAAATCAGCTCCCCGTGTGACACAGAGAAGTGGCCAGGGCCTGATGTTTCAGCTGTGTTCCAGTAAGTCTACAGCACTCCTGTCCTTAATAAAATTTGCTGCTTGCCTTTTTGGCAGGAATAACTGAAATTTCCCCCAAGAATAACACGCAAATGGGTGAAATGGCTCCCAGGGCCACAAATGCAGAAGCATCTAATTTAAGCATCCCTCAAAAAAGACTTTATCCTCACTCACATTGGCATGTTATTATTGCTACTAAAATTGTCATTTTTTTATTTTTACTTCTTTAATTATCTTAATTGCCTGCTATGAGAGTCCCACACACCAGAAATGTGCTAAAAGACAACAGTGGTGGACAGGACGTCAAGTGTATACCAGATATATGTGTCAGACTCTAGGCCTGAATGGGCTGAGGTCTGGCTTCCTGTACAGAACTCTGCAGATGGGAGCAGGTCAGGGGCTGCTCAGCCAACCACAGGGTCACCCACAACCCACAGATAGGAGCCGTCCGTGCCTAAGCCCGGCCTTCCCAGCAGCAGTCTGCATGCAGGCTGTAGGCGCATGCAGAAAGAGGTCTGTGTGTCAAATGCTGCTTCTCCTCTTCATCCAGAAGAGAGATGGAGGCTCTTGCTCTCCCCTGTGTGATGGGCCACCCTGGAAACTCAGCAACTGTGGTCGCTATGGATATTTCTCCTCTTCCTTTCTCACCTCCAAGAAGAGCCCATTCCATCCATCCACTGATTCCCATAAGAAAAATAACATTCATTTGCTTTTCAGAACACAAAGCCCTCGTTAGTTTGGGTGGTGACTTCTCTGATCTTTTGAGGATGGCAACCAAGTGAATATTTGTACAAGTTATTTTGCCAGAGTTTTCTTACCATGAGGGCTAATAACCTTATTACACATTTCACTATAAATTAATACAAGAGAATGTAATAACGAAACAATAATGACATGAAAACGTTATAACTATACTGCAGGAAAATGAAGCCTGAAGGTACAATTCTACCACTGTTTTAAAAATTCTGCTTTTGGCTTTTGGTGCCCAGGATGGAACCCAGGCTCAGCCTTGCTTGGGGTGCCTTCACCACTGAGCTGCACCCCATCTCAGTCAGGTCACAACCATACACTTGTTTTCATTTCTCATTATTTTGTTTTGCATCCCTTCTTTTCCTTGGACCTTGCACAGGAGCAGTGGATTGTGTACAGGTCATTGTTTATTAAACTGCTGCCCCCACCACTCTGCCCCCAGTGCTTTGCTTTGGCAGAAGAGATTGCAACACAGGGGACCTCTGCTTGTCCTATGCTTCGAATGTCTTTTTATGAGGCCTTCTTAGCTCACTACTCCTCAGTAGCCCTTCCCAGAGCCAGGGTCTTGACCCCGGAAGAATTGCCTGCAAAAAGCAGCATTAATGTCTGAATGTGTGCTCAGTGCTGAGCAGATGCATTCTGATGGCCTGAGTTGTTAAAATACATTTTTAGAAACAACCCACCCACAGGAAGTGAGGTGTTGGTTATAACCTCTGACACTCCACACACCCCATCTTCACTGGGACTGGGGATTTGCCCAGAGAATCCCAACTGGGAATGAAGGGATGTGCATGCATCTGGTATCTATCACTAAAAAGCTTGTTCAAAAGTGAAACGTTTGCTTTCACAAGACATCCGGTGACATTTCCATCTCTCTGGTCTTACTCTCACCTACAGAATCAAAGGGAAAGGCCCTTGACAAGTTGAAGCCTTGAGTAAGGCCGTTCGTGGATGTTTACTCTCTGAAGGACTTCACCAGTTGGAGTATTGATCAGTGGAATCGGCCTTTTATTATTTTCCCTTTGGTATTTGATGGGCTGTGCCTTAAGGGAGTAGGTTCTATTTATGATGTTCCCTCCAGCTAGTTTCATTGATGAAGAGGGTTCTGTGGAGGTGTTTTGCTAAGGGGCATAGGATACCAGCTATCTTCCAAGAAGCAGCAGAGGTGGCCTGGATTTGAGCCCAAGTCATAAACCTCTTTTGCTGTCACGGTGACATGCAGAGTAAAAACAAACTCTGCAACCCCGAGCACAGTCGCTGGTTGTAAGGTGACTTCAATACAGAGACCGAGCAGGGCTGGAGGGAAAGGAAGGGAAGGCGAGGACCCAGACAAAGGAGAGCTTCGCAGGTCTCAGCCCTACGAGGTAGAAAGGGGGACTCAGGGAAACATCTGTTCGCAGCCCAGCTCCTGCAAACTTTTTCCTGGAGAGAAGCTCCCGGAGCAATTTGCAGCATTCCAGCCCAAGTTTCTGCGCCAGAGCTCTGAATAACCCTTCAGAAATCCAAGCTCGGAGGACCCGGCTGTGCAGGCGGAGGTGGCGCCCTGAAGCCCAGCACGGGGAAAGGTCAGCGAACCCCAGGCGCTGGACGTCCCCGCGTCCCTCGCAGCCGGCCCACCTGCCTCCCCTCGGGGACCGCGGCTCTGAGGCCATGTGGAGCCGGCCCTGCTGGAGCCTCCAGCTTCGCGCGGGGGAAGGAGGCCTATTTGGGCTAGCGCAGAATTTCAAGGAGCTCCAGGCCTGCACTCTGGGGAGGTTTTTGTTGGGGGGGGGGCGGTCCCGGCGGATCCGGAGAGACCTGGAGAAGTTGCTCAGGTGCCAGAGATGCAGGTTTGAGAGCGTGGGGCTATGGCCCCAGTCGAGTCCGCGGGCTACGCGATCGACAGGGGGCGCGTTGTCACCGTGGAACCGGTGCCCAGAGCGCCCGGACGTCCTGGTCTGGCCAATGAGGTCCGCTCTCTGGAAGGGTCAGGACCTCGTTTTCCAGGGCCTGGGGCTTGTTTTGCTTTGGGAATAATTTCTAGGACTAAAATTCCAACCAGGAGCAGCACCAGAAAGGGGTATGGGGGGCTTAGAACTCCCAAAACCCTCACTTACAGCACACACAGAGGAGGACCTGGCCAAAATACTCTAGGGAGAGTTTAATTCCAAAGACACTGGAACGCTGCCCATTTGTCCTGGTTTCGTGATTGGCCTTTTCGTGCCTGGTGTGAGGTTGAGGGTACATTGCGCTTGGGGAAGTGTGTGTGTGCCGTACGTTGCTGTGTCCCTGCCCTGGCCTGTGCAGAAAGCTTTGAAAAGCAGTTCCTGCTTGTGCTCCCTACACACTCCCCTTTCCCGCGTCCTGGGTGGGGCTCTGGCGTCGTTTCCATCAATCCCCTGGGGGCCCTGCTGGAAGACTCTGGGATCTGGTCCCCAGGGTCCCCTGAAACACCTCCACCTTCACCACATCCCCTTACACAGCATGGGGTGGGCTGCTTCAGCTGGATGCAGGGTTGACTTGGGGCTTGCCCTGGTACTCACTCCCTATAAATGGTCTAAACCATGTACGTTTTGGTGGCAAAAGTTGCCTTCAGAGACCGCATCTGAAATCCAAACGCATGCAGCCGGGAGAGACCAGGTCTGGGGATGAGGCGCCTGGCATCTGCTGCATCCGCCTGCCCCACTTCCAGCCTGCCCCTCAGCAGGCATCTGTTTTCCCTCTCGGCTCTGCCTGTTCTCTGCTGTCTTTTGCTTCTCTCACTCCGATTGGGTCAGGTGGGGTAGGTCCACTGCTTCTTGTTTTGTCCCCATCTCTGATTGAGGTGCAGGGGGCTGGGTCCCACACCTGGGCCAGGTGTTCTGAACCAAGGAGGCAAGCGCTTCCCTCTTTAAGCACCTGTAAACGTTCCCCGCTCCCAACCCTGGGCTTGCTGAGGTCTTGATGGCTAACCCAGGACAAGTGACATTGGTTGAAGTTTCTGATTTTTATGAAAAAGCCCCTCTGGCCGGCAGAGAGGACAGGGGCCCTCCTGAGGCCACCCACACGCCCTGCATTGATCCCTTTTCTCTCTCCCTTACTGCTCCACCCCACCTGTCCTGTTTGTTTTAGTTACGAAATGCTGTGGGCACCTTGGTCGGGACTGGGAAAGTAACCTTGACTGTCAGAGACAAATCGCAGCCTCCTCGCCGTCCGCCACAGCGAGCCGCCTGACTGCCGGTGGCAGGAGGTAATCCGGAGGCAGCGGACAGCGAGACGGCCAGGTCATGCACACGGTCGCGGGCCTCTCGGCGACCTAACTGTCACCGGGCAGGGCCTCCTGGGAGCCGTGGCGGGCGAGCTCAAGGTGTGTACACAGTTTTTCTAAATACGACAACGCCTTGCAAATTGGCTGTCACCTGCTTGTTGTCTGACAGAGAATGTGCGCCGGGAGCGAAGAACCCGGGATAAATAAATCCGGTTTAACCGCGGCTCCGTGGGGGCACCGGGGCCGGACGCGCCCTTGGACGCGCGCGCACCGGGCAGCTCTCGGAGACCTGGGGCAGAGGGGGACACTAACCCGAGCCGATAGGGTGCCCCTTCCCGGTGACTCAGAGCGTAGTAGGCGCCCAGGGAACCCCTCAGAAAAAGGGCTCCGCCGAGCGCCCCCTGCGCGCGCCTCCCTGTGCTCCCTGTGCTGGCCGGGGTGTGGGGCGCGGGGCCTGGGGTGCGGGGGCACCGAGGGGCAGGTGCGGGGCGCCGGCTCGGGCTGCGTCTCACCTAGGTGTGAGCTGATTATTCAAATAGGCTGCCCGGGTCTGGGGATTGGAGGCCCGCGCCGCGGGCCGCGCTATATCACCAGCCGTTCACGTCACTGCGGCACTTGTGCGCCTCGCGCTCCACACCTCCTCCCCCTCCTCCTGCGCTCCCCCCGCCCGCCCCCGCGCCGCCAGCTTCCCGCCGCCGCGGGGCAGTCGCCACTGCCTGCCTCAGCCTCCTCTCGGCAGCCCAGAGCCGGAGCGGCGCTGCGCGGGCGCCCAGAGAGTGGGGCCCGGCGGCGCGGCCTTCGGAGCTCCTCAGCCCCCCGCCTCCGCGCCCACCACGGCGCCCTCGGCCACCGCCCGGGCCAGCCGGGATTGAGCGGCGCGACGCGGCAAGAGTGCGGGCGCGGGGAGGAGGGACCGGGCCGCTGGCGGCTTTTTTTTTTTTTAAGAGGGTGGGGGTGGGGGCGGATTGTCGGTCGTTTGTTGTGGCTGTTAAATTTTAAACTGCCATGCACTCGGCCTCCAGTATGCTGGGAGCCGTGAAGATGGAAGGACACGAGCCGTCCGACTGGAGCAGCTACTATGCCGAGCCCGAGGTGAGCGCGCGGGAGCGGGGTGCAGCGGGCTGTGGGACCCGGGATCGCGGCCCAGCGCGCACCGCCCCCCACCCGGCCTGCTCGGGCAACCGCTTTTTCCGCCCTCCTTCGACTCAAATGGGTCTCTTTTTTATACGACACACTGTTAGCCTTGAGATAATATTAACTTTGTGATCAAATATTGACTTGCGGCGCCTCCAAATCCTCTCCGTGGCCGCGCCACGCACTATCCTAACAGAGTTATGTTTGGCGGCGCGCGGCTGGGGAGGGGTGGGAGGTCGGCCGGAGAGGGTGGGGGGCGGAAGGAGAGGTGGGCCGGAGTCGGGCCGCGGTGGAGGCAGAGTCACAGATTCGCCACAAAGAGAAAGAAAGTTGGCGGCTGCGAAGCCCCGCCGCCAGGGTTCCGTCCCCAGCGCTCGGAGCTTCCCGTGTCCCCCACTCGCGCAGCCTCTGCACTCCAGCTCACCCGGGACAGGGAGGGGATCCCGGGAGGAACGCGGGCAAAGGGGCCCCTAGGACAGTCTCCACTTGTGCCACCCCAGGCGGTGTCCCAGTGGTTCCTTTCTGGAACTAGAGGTGGCCATGTCCAGGGACTCCCGGGCTGCTGCGCCCGCTCAGCAAGCGGGTGGGAGAGTTAGGGGCGAGCCTGGAGACGGAAGCCGCGCTCGGGCGCTCCTGGAGGCCGCTCTCCCAAGATCTTCTAGGCGCGGAAGCGCTGGGTGTGGGCCATACGCCCGGCCTGGCCCGAGCTATGGTCACCTCCCCAGGGGCACGCGCGGCTTGCTTCGGAGAAACGCGCTTGGAGTCGGGGCCCAGGGAAAGCATGCGCTCCTCGCCATAGGCCGCCCCAGAGGCGGGGGCCAGGACTGGATGGGTGGCGGGTTGTGGGCACCCCGGAGCCGCGACGCTAACGCTGTCCCCCTTCCCGGCTCTGTCCGCAGGGCTACTCCTCCGTGAGCAACATGAACGCCGGCCTGGGAATGAATGGAATGAACACGTACATGAGCATGTCGGCGGCCGCCATGGGCAGCGGCTCGGGCAACATGGGCGCGGGCTCCATGAACATGTCCTCGTACGTGGGCGCGGGCATGAGCCCGTCCCTGGCTGGCATGTCCCCGGGCGCCGGCCCCATGGCAGGCATGGGCGGCACGGCTGGCGCTGCGGGTGTGGCGGGCATGGGGCCGCACCTGAGCCCCAGCCTGAGTCCACTTGGGGGACAGGCGGCAGGGGCCATGGGCGGCCTGGCGCCCTACGCCAACATGAACTCCATGAGCCCCATGTACGGGCAGGCGGGGCTGAGCCGCGCGCGCGACCCCAAGACTTACCGGCGCAGCTACACTCATGCCAAGCCGCCCTACTCTTATATCTCGCTCATTACCATGGCCATCCAGCAGAGCCCCAACAAGATGCTGACGCTGAGCGAGATCTACCAGTGGATCATGGACCTCTTCCCCTTCTACCGGCAGAACCAACAGCGCTGGCAGAACTCCATCCGCCACTCGCTGTCCTTCAACGACTGCTTCCTCAAGGTGCCGCGCTCGCCTGACAAGCCTGGCAAGGGCTCCTTCTGGACCCTGCACCCCGACTCGGGCAACATGTTCGAGAATGGCTGCTACCTGCGGCGCCAGAAACGCTTCAAGTGCGAGAAGCAGCTGGCGCTGAAAGAGGCGGCGGGCGGAGGCAAGAAAGGCGCGGCGGGGAGCTCTGCCACTCAGGCTCCGCTTGGGGAGCCCTCTGGGCCAGCCCCCGAGACGCCGGCGGGCACCGAGTCACCGCACTCAAGCGCGTCTCCCTGCCAGGAGCACAAGCGAGGGCCCCTCGGGGAGCTGAAGGTGCCCCCCACCGCAGGGCTGAGCCCCCCGGAGCCCGCGCCCTCCCCGGGGCAGCAGCCCTCCGCCGCTGCGCACCTGCTGGGCCCGGCGCACCACCCCGGCCTGCCGCCCGAGGCGCACCTGAAACCGGAGCACCACTACGCCTTCAACCACCCCTTCTCCATCAACAACCTCATGTCCTCGGAGCAGCAGCACCACCACAGCCACCATCACCACCAGCCGCACAAAATGGACCTCAAGGCCTACGAACAGGTGATGCACTACCCTGGCTACGGGTCCCCCATGCCAGGCAGCTTGGCCATGGGCCCAGTCACGAACAAAGCGGGCCTGGACGCCTCGCCCCTGGCAGCAGACACTTCCTACTACCAGGGGGTGTACTCGCGGCCCATTATGAACTCCTCTTAAGAGGACACCTGCAGGACTGGCTAGCTCCAGCAGCCAGGGCAAAGGACAAGAGACAAAGGAAGCTGGTAGAGGCTCCAGGGAGGGAGTTTCCAAGAGGTGCAAGGGAGGAGAGACCCAGGACACCTGTGCCCCAGACAGCAGTCTCCTGGCTCACATTCTCCTGCGCTCCAGACAGATGGGCCACACTGATGCCTGTCATTCTGTATAAGCAGGGAGAGGGGGAAATAGGAAGTATGAAAAAAGAGGAAAAGAAAAAAAAAAGCCTTCGGTTTCCACTACTCTGTAGACTCCTGCTTCTTTAAGGACCTGCAGATCCTGATTTTTTTGTTGTTGTTCTCCTCCATTGCTGTTGTTGCGGCTAAGTTTTACTTAAAAAACAAACAAACAAACTTTTGTGAGTGACTCCGTGTAAAACCATGTAGTTTTAACAGAAAACCAGAGGGTTGTACTGTTGTTTAAAAAGACAGAAAAAAAGTGATGTAAAGGTCTGATGTAAATGACCAAGAAAAAGAAAAAAAAAGCATTCCCATTCTCGATATGGTAAAATCCAGGTCTCGGGTCTGATTAATTTATGGTTTCTGCGTGCTTTATTTATGGCTTATAAATGTATATTCTGGCAACAAGGGCCAGAGTTCCACAAAACTATATTAAAGTGATATTGCTGGTTTTATCCCCTGAATCTTTTCTTCAAGGTTTTCTTTCTTTCTCCTCTTTCTTCTTTTTTTAAAATCTGACTTTAAAAATAAACAGATTTAAAACGCTTCCAAGGAGGAGGGAGGTAGATTATGGCTGTTTGCAGGGTTTTGTTTTGTTTGGTTTGGTTTCGTTTCGTTTGGTTTGGTTAGGGGGAGCAAGATGTTTTTTCCTAACATTTCATTAAAATGTCAAAGTTAAGCAAGTTTTTACAGTAAGTATACAGCAACCCACTGTGAAGGTTCAAGTTAACATTTCTCATTTTGGTCATCCTTGCCACACCTCCATCCTTCAACCTGCCCGGTTTCTTTAAGCACATTTCTGGGTGAAGGGAAGTGGTGCCAGCCCACTCTCCCTCAGTCCCCCAGCAAGTCCAGCCTCAATAAGCACTCAGCCTTGTTTATGCTCATCCTTTAAATCTGAAGTCTAACTTTATGTTTTGGTTTTGTTTTGTTTTTGGTACTGGGGATCAAACTTGGGTCCTTGTGCTTGCAGGGCAGGCGACAGAACCACTGAGCTAAATCCCCCGACATGAACTCTAACTTTACACACTGTGAAACACACAGTCCCCTGTGGACCATTCCAGCAGGTTTATTTTTAAAGCTGGGAGAAAACCAGCCTCCTCTTATCTCGACAGTCTGCCTGGGCAGTAGAAAGTGCCCCCATGGCCTGGATGTTGCTTAGGCCCAGGACTGGCTTGTCTTGGGGAAGCAGAGATTTTACCTGTGCTTGCTGTGTTACTATCTAGGCCTCTACTGGAGCCACTGAGCCTAGACTGAATTTGCAGATTCCTAGTGCAGCTCTGTCTTTGCACCCTGCCCTGGTCCCTGTAGCTTTCCTATGGAATCCAGACCAGGCCAGATGCTCCAGGCTGTGCCCACACCACCAGCCTCTCCCTGCTCCCGAACAAAGGTGTCCTGTGCCCCGTGCACACCTGGCTAGTTCCGGGAGTGGAGTGACATTTCATATTTCCTTTTTAAATGTAAAGTGTATGTGGAACTAGAGCAGAGGTAAGGGTACCTGGTACCTGGTGCTGCTTGTCAAGTGATCCTGGCAAGTGAGGGATCCCAGTGTCTCAAGATTTGTGCCCCTCCCTCACAGCAAGTCCTGAGCCCCTCCCCCCCAAAAGTGTCCTGAAGGCCCAGGAGTCCAGATTGACAATATGGAATAGCAGCCCAATGTACAAGTGGGGATTTTGTGAGACTTCAAGGAAACTCCAAAAGTATGAAGACCCAGAACGCATTCTTCCAGACTGAGTTACCTCTCCCCACAGATGGCCTAACTGCAATGGAAACCCAGGCTCAGGGTGCAGAGGGGAGCCCAGCATGGGCTTCGCCCCAACATTTGAAGGCTTGCAAGCTACTCTTTAGGGATTAAGCCTCTGGTCTGTGCTGAATAAAAACACACCAGGGCTTCAGAACCTCAGATTTGGTGCCTCCCTTTCCTAAGCCCAGGCTCCAGTTTCGGAAGCTAGAAATTAGAAATTGGGGCTTCCCAATTACAGAAACCCGGGATGTCCCTGCTGGGCTTCCGCCTTGGACACCACCAGACCAAGCGCCCTCTGCCACCTTCTGGTGGCCTCTTCGCCCTTCCCACTCCCAGGCCTTCCCACGCGCTTGGAGGGGGGGTTGCTCCTCCACCCCCGTCCTCAAATCCCTTTTTTAACACACCACATTGTCCCAAAGAACACAAGAAGAGAAATGGGGGGGGGGCTCCTGAGGCCAGCAATCAGGCCGTCTCTCCCCCTGGCAAGGACACACACGTCGCGAGCCTGGCCTGAAATGTGTTTCATTATCACATAAAAGGCTCCCGTGGCGAAGGAGCGGAGAGGCAGGGCCCGGGGCCGAGTGTGGGACAATGGGGGCTGAAAGCGCGGCCCTAACCTGCTATGTTTCCTATCGCTCGCCCATTGTGCGAGGGTCGTTTTAAACTACTTAGCGCGGACCCCCTCCAATGATCCTGCCGATAAGATGGAGTTCTGTGCGAATACATGAAAAGGAGGTCGGAATGGCGCTTCCCCAGCTTTGCTGCCTTCGGGTGCCGCTCACCACCCCTCCCCCTCGGTTCCGAGCGGATGCCCGGATCGCCTCCGCCCGCCCAGCTCAGCGTCTTGCTCTTGCGGGGTGCAGCGCGCCCCCTCTCTCCCGCGCGTCTCCCCGCGCCTTCCTTCCGCGCGCGGGTTTAAGCAACCGTGATGTGTGAATAAACAAAGTCAGTAAACAACCGAAAAAAACATGCTAGATCCGAATTCCAGGAGGGTAAACTCCCCACGCCACGTCACACCTCAGCAAATTTGCACAGATATTATATTGCCTCCCGCCTTTATTATTCTTTATTTTTTTTTTTGCCAGGATCCCATTGTACTTAACTGAATTTTATAACGCTGATCGATATCTTGGTAAAATATTCATTTTTAAACTAGCGGGCAGTGAAATCTTTGCTTTGTGTGCTAAAGTCAACAGTCGCTCGGTTTGAGCTCAAATAAATGCAGGGATGCCCGGGCTCGGAGCAGTCGGCCGCCTCCCTCCCGGCGCTGGACTCTCCGCCGCCGCCCACAGCCCCAGCCTCGCAGGTAGGGAGCGCGCGGCTCCCCGCCTGGCCGGGCCCTCTCCCCGCGGGGGCCTACACGCCCGGCGGGGCCGGGAAGACGCCGGGGTGGGAGAGGACTCCAGGCCGCGCCGCGTGGAAAGGCGAGGGGTGTTGGTCGGGCGCAGTTGGAGTCTAGTGGGGCCCCGGAGGTAGTGAGAAGTGGCGACAGGCCCCTGCCGCCACTCGGGGCTGCGCACTTATCCGAGAGGACAGTGTGTAGATGGCGTCTAGGGTGGAATCTGCAGGAAAGAGGGTCCCCGATGCGGGGCTCGGAGCCCCTGGCAAGCCACCTACCCACGCCGCGCCCCTCTGGAGTCTGGACTCGGCTACTCCCGCGAGTGCGGTCCGGCGTGGGCAGCGGGGGTCTTGCCAGCGTGCAGGGGAGGGGCAGCACCTGTCCGAGGAGCGCGCCACCTGAGCTTAGCGCAGGAGGCTCCTGGTGCCTTTACGCACAGGCGGGCTCAGCCGCGGGCAGGATAGGAGCCTCGGGGACAAGAGCTGGGCATAGGACGGGAAGCCCAAAGCTGGCCGCGGGGCCCTTTGTGACCTCGTTCTTCCAGCAACCCAGCAGTCTGGGGCCCAAGCACTGTCGCGGGTGCTGGACTTGGTGCAGAGCCGCCGAGGACCCAGCAAAATCAGGCGCGCTTTCGCCGCCCGTGGGAGGTGCAAACCTGGGAAAAGTAGCAGCTGCTTAGCTGCAAGGACGCTTAGCTTTCCCGGGCGGGGTACACAAAGGGTTTCCCCGGGGGGCCTACCCCTCCAACGCGCCCCCTCCGCGCCGCGCTCTCCCCAGGGTCCTCGATTTTCACTCCTGGGCGTCAGGCACCCTGCCGGGCCCTGCCCAGCTGGGTTATTCTGTGGCCTGCCAAGCGCTGGGATGCACCAGGTTCACTGCCCATGGAAATTGCCCGACACCCGAAATGCACGGCTCTGCTGCCTTGCGCTGCCACTAGGTTGCGAACCCCCTTAGGCAGGGATGAGTTGCACAGATGCGCGGGCTCGGGGTTGCTCGAGCACTTCTGTCCCTGCTCATTGTAGGTGGCCCCGTCCTGGACTGGGCTGCCATCCGTTCCCATCGCCCCCGAGGCCAGAGGGCCCCCAGTCCGTCCTCCACCTAGTGGATGGTGATCTTTCCCGAGTGAGGTGGACCGCCTGCAGGGCTCAAGGCAAGGCTAATCGTTTTTAAATAATTAATGCTTCCCCCCCGTTCCGCTGGTAATGCAGGGCCTAGAATCTGTCAATTACTCGTCATTAGACCAGTGTCGCCACAAGGCCTCCCCTCGGACCTTTGATGGCGTCCGGTCACCTAGCCCAGCCCACTCCACGGCAGAATTAAAAGGTGCCCGGCCTTTGAGAGCCGGGTGCAGAGTAGCCGGGGCCCTTAACACACTGCGAGTTTTGAAAGACCCTCGTTGAAGAGATGTAATCTTTCAAATGGCCAATTTAAATGCCTGATCTTTATCTCCAGCCTTCCCGGCTTATACCGAGCAGCCAGCCTTCCGCTCTTTGGGGGCCTGTTGGGTCAGGGTGGGGCAGGGAGATGGAGACAGAGCCGAGCAGGTGAGGGTGGAGGTTGCGGCTAGGCAGGCACCCAAGGTACAGCAGAGCTTTCAAACACCTGGAGTCCAGGGTGCACCTTGCTGAAGGGGAAGGTGACTCTGGAGTGTTCAGACGGGTGTCCCTGGGACACAGCAAAGCCTTTCCTGACAATCTTCACCCTGTAAGATCAGCAGGAAAGGAAAAAGAAAGGTGTCTCTGCCTCTGCCCTCACCACTGTGGGCCTAGGGCTGCTGAGTGAGCACCGGATGCCGACTGCATCCTCCACAAACCTACAGACCCCAAGTCCTGCCTCACAGAACCCAGCACAAGTGGCCCCAGGGTGCTGCCCCAGAAGAGGCAGGTGTCAGACCTGGAGTGTTTTGCTCACTCAGGGACAGCGTGGCCACCGGCCCCGACAGCAGCACTTGGCAACCTCGGCCAGTCACAGGTTGTCAAGTGAAACTGAAAACTTTAAAAAACATGAAACAAGGGAAAAAAAGACCCCAAAAGTTTGCAACTCGATTTAAGGACACTTACTGTTGTCCTAAGTCAAATGTTGTTTTTAAAGTAAATAAAATGGAAGGGGCTGGGCCCTTGTCCATGCCATGCGCTCTCGCTGAGCAAATGCAATGTGCTATAGGTTTCAATTCTCCTTGACAGCCAGACACCCTCCCCCGGCTTTCCAGCAGACCTCAGATAATGTGGTTCTTATAACCGTGCATTCCCAGGACAGGCCCTCTTCTGACAAGAGAAGAGATGGGGATAGACAGACAGACAATGAGAGTCAAGGGAGAAACTTAAAAATGGATGAAAAAAAGCTGAGGGCCTTTGAGTGGGAGGGGAATGTTTTTGGCTGTTCCTGGGCCCACAGCACCACCCCCCAGCAGGTCACCTTGGCTAGGGACTCTGAAAAATTCTTCCTTGATGAGATGTGCCGGATATGGGCAGGCGAGGAGCAAACCAAACATGCCTGGCCTAGCTGTGTCCCCAGTGGAGCTCAGCAGGGCCCCAGCTCCCAGCGGCCTCTTCTCTGGGACAGAACTCCCAGGGACTTCCCGACCCTGTCGCTCCAGGGGTTCCTGGAGGCCTAAATCCTGGGGCATCTCCCTCATTCTGTTCCAAGCCTTCCTGCCCACTCTCTTCTCCCCTTTCTCCTTTCTTCTTTAAAACAATCATGTGTGTCCCCCCTCCCTCCCTCCCCCCATTGTGTTTGTTGATGACCTAACACGCTCACACCAAAAGCCACACACAGAAAACCAACAGTGTGGGATGGGAGGAGAGGCCAATTATGGCTGAGGCTAACAAGCGGGGAACACCCAAGTTGCGGCCGGCTGTCTCCTGGGAGACTGATGGAGGCTATTTTACAAGCTGTAATTCCAACACGGTCCCCACTGCCAGACAGGAGGTGATGCTCCTCACCCCTCCCCCATCCCGCACACTCCAGATCTCCTGGTGTCCTCTGCAGGGCAAGAGGCCGCCTTGGAGAGAGGACAAGGATGCTTTAGTGGCTGCACCTCAGAGCTGCAGACCTCCAAATGGACTGTCAGCACTGCCATCACCCTGGCTCAGGCTAGAGAAGCGCTGACTTGCTCAGCCTGCCCGCCCCCAACCACTGTTAACTAGCACAGCCCATAGCTGCAAGTGACAAAAGAGGCAACGCAAATTAAGTTACCTTCATTCATTCCCAGATGGAAGCCTCGGGGCTCCCCAGTGTCAGTGCCTGGGGTTTGATTCCCTCCTTGCTAATTGGAGGTGGCGAGGTTGCTAGCAGTGTGTAGTGTGTTGACTGCAGTACTGTATTTATAGATGTAAACATCAGTCAAGGAGGAAAATTTCAGCACTGAAGGTATGGATGTGTAAAGTAAAATGCTGGGACTTCGGAGTGAGAGTTGTTGGCTTTCAGTTTTTACCTTTGTAATCCCACTTGCACTTGCTTGAATGCGAAGAACTAGGTTTTCTTCCACAGGCAAATCAGGGCTTGCATTGTTTCATTTATTGAAAATAATAAAACTCAGGTTTGAGGAAAAGCAGGGGTGTTTTTAGACTAAGAGTGGCTGTAAGCCCAGCAAGTCAAAGCAGAGCTGCCTGCCTGTGGGTCTGGAGTCGCTATTTCTGTAGAAATGTGATTTTCATTCACTCTCATTTCTCTTTTTTAGAAAGCAGATGTAATTGTGTAATGGGTTCTCTGGGGAGAACTCTCCCTTGCTGAAAGAAAAACATTTCAAATCACAAGTGTTAAAAGTACATCACTTGAAAATATAAAATATCCTCTTGGGAACTGTTTTAGAAGGAGCGAGGGTGGAATGGGGCTGGAGCCCTGGGACGACCGCTGGTTCTATGACTGTCCCCACGGGGGAGTGGGGGCATCAGCCAGAACAGGGCCTGGGTCGCATTCCCCACAGTACAAGTCCCCCACCCCCGCCAGAATATCAACATTTGTCCTCTGCTATAAAATACACAACTCTGCTTAAGCTTTCTGCTTGCTTTACCTTCTGAAACCCATTCTAATCTAAAATAAAGGAGACTGACTTCACTACTTTTTATCTTGCAATTCTTAGCTACATTTTTTTCTGTTCATTCATTCATTCATTCATTCATGTATTTCTATTAGTGTACTGAGCATTTCATGAGCTGAAAGAAGGTGTAACCATCTTGCTAGCTGAAAAAATTTGCCTTCTACCCAGAGAAGTGAATCCATTTCTTGGCAGAAAATTTGACTCTCGAGGTTCTACCGTTTTAGGGTTTCTTATTGCCCTCTGATACCTAACATCTATCTTTTTTTTCTTTCTTTCTTTCTTTCTTTCTTTCTTTCTTCCTCCCTTTTTTTTTTTTTTGTATCGGGGATCGAACTCATGATCTTGCACTTTCGAGGCAGGCACTGGAACCACTGAGCTAAATCCCTGGCCTGATTCTTTCTTTCTTTCTCTTTTTCTTTCTTTCTTTCTCTCTTTCTTTCTTTCTCTCTTTCTTTCTTTCTCTTTCTTTCTTTCTTTCTCTCTTTCTTTCTCTCTCTCTTGCTCTCTCTCTTTCTTTCCTTCCTTCCTTCTTTCCTTCTTTCCTTCTTTCCTTTCTTTCTCTGGGGACTGAATCCAGGGCCTTCACATTGAGCTACGTTTCTAGCCCTTTTTTATTTTTTATTTTGAGACAGGGTGTACCCAGGCAGTACTTGAACTTGTGATCCTCCTGCCTCAGCCTCTCAAAGTGTTGGGATTGCAGCCATGCACCACACACCTGGCCCATCTTGTGACTTTATCACAACTGGGCTCAACAGGACCACTACTGAATGGGGCTCCCCAGGGTGCCAGGCACCTGAGAGTTCACTTCAGGCTGGTGGGAGTTCCTGAATGATTGGAAAATGGCTCCAGCTTCAGAGCTCAGTGTTGAGCTGGAGTCTCTGAGCTGTGCGATCTCTAAATTCCCTTGCTTCATAGACTCGGAACTGGCACCTCCTGTTCACAGGAGGAAGCAGCCTTCACCTGGACTCTAGGATTTGGGGAGTGGGCTGTGAGTAGAGGAGGATGTCTGGAATGAGAGGGGAGGTAGATAGAAGCAGGAAGAACTCAGGAAGAGTGCGGCTGGGGTAACCAGGACAGATTAGAATGGGGTGCCTGGGACTGACTGGCTGGCGACCGTCGGAGTTTCCTGTGACCATGGCTCCTAGAGCCAGCCAAAGGTCTGGAGACCTGGCTGAACTCTACTCCTTGCTGAAGCTGGGGTGAGGTGGCCACTGGTAGGAGAGGAGGCCACAGAGACTCAGCGGCACGGTGGCTCCTGGGCTGTAATTAGAAAGAGAATGCCAGGGGCTGTGCTGGGGACAGACACAGATGATTTCTTTCAGAGGCTATAGTGTAAAACTACACATACATCTGATTTCTTTCAGAGCTGCAGCCCAGCAGCCTTACTCCTCACCGGAGATGTGGAAAGGGGCTGGAATGTCCTAAGAGACTCTGACCTCTGACCTCCCCCTGACCCCCACCTGGTGTCATGACAACACAGGTGACAGCACAGCTGGAATGCATGGCCGCCCACAGCTGGCCTCCCACACACCCGGCCCCCACAGCCCAGGGCGGCCCTCCAATATCCAAATGCGGGTCTCCAAGCACCTATGTGGGGGAGTGGGGGGGCGGGGGGGGTTACAGACCTGCACCCAGAAGGCCTGCCAGGGAGAGGGTGCAGAGCATACACTTTTGAGGCTGCAGGTGCACAGGGGTGACAGGGACAGCAGTGCCCTTCTTGTGCCTGGCCCTGGGACCAGATGGAACCAGGTACACCTGCCTGCCTCCTGAAAGACCACACAGGTCACCCTTCTCCCCACTCTCTTGCACCCAGACTCCCTGGCCTGACCACTTTTATGGGGCTGGGGTTGTCTTCCCACAGAGTTGGGGTCTTCTGCTGTGACATTTCAGGGACACTGAGATCGGGGGCCTTAGATTCTAAGGCCAGTGCCCTGTACTCGATGTCCGGAGCCTGAGAATGAGCCACTCCTGGAGCTGCAGGGAGGTCCAGAGTGAACTGTACTCCCTCCGGACTGGACCAGGGGGTGTCAGATTGAGGCGGGGCAGGAGAGCGACACAGGTTCCCGCACCTCAGTTTGTCCAGGAGCTTCTGAAACTCCTGAGAGCAGAGAATGCTCTCTTGGGGCTGATTATGGGGGTGGGCAGCAAGGAGAGAGTCCCCAATCTGTTTTGTTCTCTCTCCTGAGCAGAGTTTGCCAATTAAAGGCCAATCTCTCTTGATTTCTTTGCTTTCAAAGGACATTTCGATTCACCCAGGCAGACAATTAAATCCCCCTCAAGCCGCTCCCTTCCAGGGCTCAGGAGTGAGATGAGTCCCTATCTCCTCCAGGGTCGAGCTGGGGAAGAGCTGATCTCAGGTCTCACCTGCGGTTATCGGAATGCCAAGCTCATTTAGGGAGCTCAAATCGGGACCCCAGGCGATCTCTTCATTGATTGTGGAAAGTGCTGTTTAGATTTTCCCCTTGCTCAGTAAACAACTGAAAGTAACTGCACAATTTCGCCTTTGCTTTTAGCAGTCTCTCCTGCCCTCGCTCTCCTCCCCTCCTCTCTCTCCTTCTCTTACACACAGACACACACACACACACACACACACACACACACACACGCACGCGCGCGCGCGCGCGTGCCTTCCTTTCTGCAGGTCTCTGGGCACCTATTAATCATGTAGGGTCAGTTAGATCACAATCCCTTTATAATACCTATAGCTAATCCCCTTAGCAGCAGAGAATTTTGGGGGCCCTACGTCTTCCCCTGAGGACTCACAATTCCCCCAGGGGACATATATGGTCTCCCAAGTCTGTACAGGAGACTCTTGAGAACACGAGGCCCCTTCCCAAGCCCCTACTCAGCCATCTCTCAAAGTCCGCACCTGGCTAATACTTGCTGGGGACTTCCCGGGCCCTTCCTGCCCAGCCTCCCTTCCCCCACCCAGGCCCTGAAGTCCCTGATGGCCTTTGCTAAGCCTGTCGCAGCTCTGACCCAGACCAGGGAAGTTGGGGGTGGGGACGTTCCCATTCTGCCACACAAGAGTGGGGCTTCTGCACCCCTTCAACCCTGCTCCTCCATGCAGACCTCTCTGGGGGTAAAAGTAATTAAAGTGGCAAACTGACTCTTTGGGCATCAAACTTTTAAGGTCCTTAACAAGATCCTCACTCCTCAATTACTGATAAAAAGAGAAAGATGTACCCTATTGTCCACGATTCCCAATTCACTGAATAAACCATTTGTTCTAATTAGACCCCTTCATTAGCTCTAACTGTAGGAGCAGGTTTGCTGGAAGTGATTATGTTGATCTCGGGCACACAGCTGCCTATTTCATAAAAACAGACATAATAACCAGCTATCCAAAACAATGTAAAACTTCAGTACAAATCCTAAACAGTGACAATTTAAAATCCAATAGCTATTTTTACGAAGACAAATGTTAAAGAACTGTTTTCCCTGAGCTATGGGGCAGTCAGCCTGCAATGAGTGCTTTTGTAAAAATTAAGGAACTTTCTCTTTCAAAGTTGGTACTATTTCAAATGGAATTCTTTTCTTGTTTGCCTAAACTCCTTTCACACGATAAAAGGCATTTTTAAAATTCGATCACCTCAACTTCAAATACAGTTCTCCATACCGGCTAGCTTTAAGCAAAAAGCTTTTCAAAAAGTCTCACCAATATAATTTCTGAATCTATTCTTCCCAAGATGCCAAACCTCTAATATGTTTTAATTTTTAAAAAATCACTAGTGTTGCCCATGAGCTCTCCAATTTAAAAAAAATCCTAAAAAGAAAACAAACCTTTTGATTTGTGAATTCTTGGTATTTAAGGTAAAATATCTTTCCCAGTAACAGTCGTGGGCAGGAGGCAGGTTGATACACTTTTAAAGAATAAAAGATCACTCCAAAAATCAGACAGCTATTTTGAATAAAAGGTACACCTGGACAAACCAAAAAAGATTTTTGCCATCTCTTTCTCCTTTCTTTTTCTGGCATAATTTTGTAAATTGAGTATAGAATGCATTTGGAGTCTTGATGTTTTTACTATGCTACTTTTGATAAGACCCACCTATTTCCTTCCCCACGATGTGTTCTGATGAATGAAATAATGAAGGATCATGAGTTCTGGGTGTAGCAGACCACAGCAGGTCACAGCGCCCTGGTTTCCTCGTCATGAGCAATGCCCCTAGTTGGCTATTTTGTTGAAAATCAGTTTTGATATGCCTAAAACTAATTGCTCAATTTCATTTTATATTTTCTTCTCTTATGTTTGACACATCAGCTCCTCGGTGTCCATTAAACGTGTCTTGCACAATTTCTTTGTATTTCTCCATGTTTGACCTTGTAGTGATAAAATGTACATTAAAAACATTGTTGAGGAGAAGTGAATTTATCATTTTCGGGTTGTTTAAAATTATTAATACAATATGACAATATTTCTGGGTAAAAATAGAATGATTCTATTGGATAGGAATTTGTTTTCTTCATCGCTTTCATTTTTTCAATGCTTGTTCAGGTCTCCCTGCACCTTGCCTAAGTATGGTGTCGATAATTTTTAATAGTTTGCCACTTCCGAAGCCCAGGTAAAGCCGTGCTAAGTTTTGAAAAATAATTCAGGGGAAACGTACAGATATGTTGAGGACTCGGTGTGTAACCTCCCATGACACCCTGAGACAAGCGATATTCTGTTTGGTACAAGGGGCGAAAAACAAGACCCAGCGGTGTTTACATGTGTACTCGGCCATGAAATTGAATATTATCAAAGTTGAAAAATGCAAATCAAATTAAAACCAGAGAAAATTGCCTTTGGAATTATAGCGGGCTGGAAGCCCCAAGTGTTTGCTTAAATGGCAGCCTTACAAAATGAAAAGCATCTAAACCGCCCCCTTCTCCTGCCCCTGCCCCCCAAGCATGAAGCTTGTTCTTTAATTCTCCTAGGAAACAGGTCCAAGAAGGCGCAAATCATTCGCCATCGGCTCACATCACCCTGTAATGTAAGTTTTCTCAAGCATTAAATGCCTCCCTTTCTCCAAGTGCCCCAAACTCGGCCTGCTTCAGAAACCGAGCTTCACCCCGTTTTCTCTTTCGGAAGGAGGCCCAGGCCGCTGCTCCCCGCGAGCGCCCGGCACCTGGTGGAGCGCCCAGTG
>NW_004624741.1:22590946-22633357 GCF_000247695.1 Heterocephalus glaber | reverse complement strand
GGGCGGTCTGCGCGATCTCCGCTGCCTTGGCCCAGATTGTCCCCGGCGGAGGGAGGAGGCCCAGTGGACTCCGCGCCCGCTGCGTCCTAGAGGAGCGGATGGCCAGGTTCGATCACTTGGACTCGAACCCCGGCCCAATTTCCTCCCAGGTCCCTTGGGTGCCGACCGAGTTGCTCTTGGGCGGATCGTGTAAATCGTGAGATCCGGGAAGGACAGAATCTGTTTTCAAGAAGAGTTGTGCTGAGCGTGTATTTGTTATTTTCAAAATCAAGCAAAGGAAACAGCAGCCAATTAAAATGAAATATTTTTATTTCCCTAGCATGTTGTTGGTGACTCGCCCCCCGGGATCCACAATTTTCCCAAGCCTGTTAGCGGGTGACAATGAGTGAGTGCTTTGTGTAATTTAATTTTCCTGTCACACTAAATAGAGCTACATTGTAACCTTAGATCTATTCCTACAGATAGGATCGTCTTGTTTTACCATTTGCACCATAAAGACCCCCAAAACGGACACTGTATTGTGACCTCTACTCTTGAATTATTCAAGAACTTAATGACATTTTCCATTTTAAAAAGGCAACTAATTGCCATTGATGTGAAGCATGTGACCTTCTGTGGGTGCCCAGTATGGGAATGCAGCCATCTGTACTTGCACCGAGTGACAGAAGGCAGGTAAAAGCTGGAAAACCGGTCTCTGTCAGGAACAAATGGATACTGGACTCGTACTTCTTTAACTCCACCCACGCCATGATGGGGAGCTCAGATTCTCTTTACCTGACCCACGGTCTGAGTATAAGGTCTCATCAACTCAGCTCTACGTTTTTGAAAAGGAAGTAGCTTTTTAGGTGGACAGGGAGGGACATGTACAATTTTAAAATGGAATATCCTTTTCTAAATGTGAGATTACTTTGCGTGATGTCAACCAAAATATCCAGCTGTCTGTTGGCTTTTCTTTGTTTAATTACTTATTTACTCAAAAGGAAAAAGAAAATTACAATCACAAAGAAACTACACCTTGGTATGTGTGGTTGGAATCAGGAAAACAGGGATTGGGAATCATTACCAGAATTCTCATTCTTCAAATTACCTGAAAATGGATGCTTATCTTTCTTCGAAGTAAGAAGACCCACAGTGTATTTCCTATTGTCCTTTTGTTCTTTCCCTCCTCCCAAAGAAAGCAAAGGGGGAGAATGGGCTTCCACCCATGTCCTTGGGTTTATGAACTTGCATATCTGACTCCAGATTCTCAGAGGAGGACTCTGGTGCAGCTGCTCCAGCCCACAGCTGCTCAGTGTGAGCCGAGAAGTTGGGAAGCAAAGCATTTTCTCTGCGCTGGGGCGCAGATGCTTCTTGAACTTTTAAGTGATGCCTGAGTGGAGGCCTAGTAGCTTCTGCAGAGGACAGCTTTTTTTTTTACAGTGAAACTCACAGTTACCCGAGCTCCCTGCCCACTCTGTGTTCCCCTGTGAATCTGTATCTCTGCCTTGAAGAATTTCCAGGAGGGAAAACGAGGTGCATTTGACCATTAACTAGTTTCATGAGCCCCACCTTACATGAACATATTTGATGCAATTGCTGCATGGCAGCCTGGGGTTCTCCATATCTGGGGGAGCAGTAGATTCTGTTGGAGATTGCTGTAAAGCTCTAGTACCCAAGCTACATAATAGAGTGACTGCTTTCTCACTTCTCTAAAAGAAACCTTTCTCTCCGTGGTATTATGGGCTCCTGTGTTCAGTAACAGGGCAGAAGTTGAATAAGGATACAGAGTGGGTTCTTTTTGTTGTTGTTGTTGTTGTTGTTGGTGGTGGTGGTGGTGTGTGTGTGTGTGTGTGCATGTGTGATGGAATCCAGGGCTTTGTGTGTGCTAGGCAAGCACTCTACCACCGAGCTGCACCCCAGCCCAGGGTACATAGTTTTTATTATTACACAATTGTAATATTCTAAGAAGTGTTATGAAAGTAGCATTTTACTGGCCAGAATGCTAATTTAGTTTTAGAGATTTTTTCATTTATTTTTCCACTTGTAAAAATGTAAACCACTTGTTATAGGCTCTAAGCCACAGTGTGAATTATCTAAGCGTCTTTCACAACATGTCCATCCTCTCTAGCATCCTATAAATATTATCCAGGAATTTTACTGTACAGTATGCTTTTAAAATGAAAATGTCACTCACTTTTCAAATTGTCACGTGGATAAATAACATTTGTTGTTTTTTTTCTGTTTTAAAAACAACCATCTTTATCTAGGGCAATTCGAGGGACATTGCGCGCTGCGGTGAGCTGTGGCATCTTTGGAGCTCAGTTGGCTCACTCCCAGTCCTCTTTTGGGAACTTACTTCTCCTGGGCCAGGAGGAGGGGCTTCAGATACCTTCCCCCCAGGAAGGGATCGCGTGTGCAGGAGATTCTGGGTAGGACCAGGACTCACCCCTTCCCATCCTCATCCTCTGCCCTAGGAAAGCATTCCCTTGCCTGTGGCCTCTGTGGAAGGGTTAAAACTAAATGCCTCTCCCACAGGGCAAGGGAACCTTTCTGTTGTTCTTCACCTGTGTCTCCATCCAGCCTGTTGTGATGGGGATCGTGTAGCTTGGGGTTTGAGGGAACCACATTTCATCACATTTGTTTGTATTGGTATTGGTATAAATCAGGACTGCTTTGTACTTTGGCTATTTTAAAAACTTCTGTGCACATACAGAATGGGAAGAATGAGGACATGGTGGAGGGAAATGTAGCTGAGTCCAGGAGACATAGGCAGATAGGTTATGCACTCCTACAGACCCTGTTTTCTCCACTGGGGCTCCCCTAGGTGTTCAAACAGCTGGGGGTCATGCCTTTGTCCAGGATGTCACCCCAGGCTCATACGTGAATGTTTCCATCCTCGTTTCTGAGCTGTCTTACACTCCCCTGTAAAGATTAGGACTGCTAGTGTACGTTTTTAAATGCCAGAGCTAGAAAAGTTAACAATAACTTCCTGTATTTTTGTATTTATCCACAGCTATGGTCCTAGGTACATTTACTGGACTTCTGGCTGTCCATTTCCTTCCCCTGGGAAATAACATCACATGCTGTGGTCACTAACAATACCTTTTAAAGAAATCCAGTTTTTTTCCTGTTTTGTAAATATTTATTCCAGAAGCACGGATTGTGTTGCAACTCTGTGCCAGGTTTCTGCTTAGGCAGGGAGCGTTATCCCAGCTGAAGAGGATGGATATGATGTTACTCAGCAACAGCAGTTTCCAGCAAGTCACTTTTCACTGGCAATGCCCTCTCTAGTGTGTTCTCTTTCCTCACGGAAGTCAGGGGTCTGATACTCCTAAAAGATTTTCTATCTGCTGGGTGAAGCTATTATCAGTTCTGTAGAATGCCATTTTTATTTAATTAATAATTAAGCCATGAGTAAAATGCACCTTGAATTCATCCTGGACTCTTTAGGAGCATTGTTTTTGCCAGGAGAATCTAGGGGCTTTTCCCAGCGTGAGTGCCCTTTTCAGGCAAAACTCTAACTGTGTAACTTTCCTTATGTTTTGTCTAGATTTGCTTACTCACAGTTTCTGGAACAAAAAGATGAGCTCGGGGAAGACATGTGTACATGTTTTCCTAAGAGCCCATGTGACTGAAAGCACATAAGCTTCTCCTACCCCAAGAATGTCCCCAAAAGGCCATGAGCCCCAGTCAGGTGGCTCCTAGATGCTTCCCTGGAAGCCTCCAGTGCCTGTAGACTGAGGCACGAGGCCACGGCCAGACTTGTTCACAGACAGACGGGTGCAGCTCCAGATGGCTACCATGTGCCCACAACGGCCTGCCAGGACAAGGGAGAGGGCAACACTATTCCAGAGTTGCAGAGCTAGTCCAAGGTGCTAGGCCAGCAGCACAAAGATCTTCAGATATGAAAGCGCTGGTCTGTCCTGCTGTCAGACTGAAGTTGTGACTGACAGGGTACCCAAGGAGACATTTGGCCCCCATTGTATGACAAATGAACCATAATTCAGGCTAGGAGTGCAGTTCAGGGCTGGAGTGCTAGCCTGGATGCCTGAGGCTCTGCTTGCCAACCCCAGCATCCATCTAAATCATCAGCTAACCAAACAACAACAGAAAAAAAACCCTCATGACTAATTTTTAGAAAGCTTTGGCCTCAGACTGAGTGACCTAAGACATCATTTCTTCCCAATGACTAGAAAATGTTCAAAACTCAGTGATTGTTGGAGGTGAAAGGTGGCCCATCACTCATACCTGTGGGCCTAGTTTGCTGACCTGTACAGCCCTGGAAAGTAATCCAGGACAAGATCGGAACTGGTTAGGCACCTACAGAGCGGGGCAAGTGTGCCTTCCCCAGGGGTCCTGAGCCTACAGTGTCCAACCGCAGCCCGCCACGTTCTCTGGACCCTGCTTGTGGCCAGCAGGACAAATGGAGGTGGTGCTGGGGGTTCAGCTTTCAGAGAGGGGCAGAAGTAGGCCCTGCTTGGCCAGGGTGGCAGAGGTGCAGGACCAAGTCTACTTGGTGGGGGTAGAAAGGGCATAAGAGAATGAAACCAAACCTGTTTAAGGTAAAAAAATAAATAAATAAATAAAAAATAAAAGTCAATCCCAAAAGCACACGAAGCCGTCTCTCCTTCTCTTTAGAAAGCCGAGTTGTTCATAAGCTGTCATTTGCTGCACAGTGGGGCTTTGATATGATGTGGTTTTCAGTACGCTTTGTCTCTGTGGAGAGGACTCAGGAGGCCCTTGAAGTCCTCAGCCCTAAATCCATGTTAATGGGGAAGTTTCTTTCTTTCTTTCCTTTTATTTTTTTTGGTAGATGGGAGCTTGGGTTGGGAGGAACACTGACCACACCAACACTCTGGCTAAAGGAGGGCAAAGGACCTGATATGGTCTGCAGGGTACTTATTAACCATGTTCTTCCGCAGAATCGATATTTCCGGCATAGGAGTCAACACTGGAGATGCACCACATCTGGCTCTTTCCTGACACAACAGTTTATTTTATAAATGCATCTGCTGGGGAGAAGAAGGGGTGGCAGCAAGTGTCTTTAATCTCGGGGGTATGCAAAGCACATTTATTTTCTGCTTTTATCTCTGGAATTGTAGGCTGATCCCATCCATATAGATTGATTTTCTTCAGGTAGATAATGAAAAGTCAAGTGGAAAATTACACAATGGCACTCACGATCCTGGTCTTATATCGGTATATAAATTGGTTTATTATTTCATTCTATTAAAGAGGCCTTTTTTTTGTACTAGGAAAACTTTCAAAAGCATTGTGCTATGGGTCTTCCTGAATGCCCTGCTGGAGGTGGCGGCAGGGAGGGGAGGCCGTGGGCCACCAGCTCCGTCTGCCCCTTGTGCTGACAGCCCTGAGTGGCCCTGCAGAGGGGTCTCTGAGCCTTCTGCCCCCTCCAGCACGTCCCAGGGTCTTCCTCACTGTGGCCATAACTCTTGGACCTTTCTGGATGAGAACGAAAATGCCCATCACACAAATCCTGCTGTACAGGTGAATTTTTTTCACCCCAGTCAATTCTAAATTTTGTCACGATGACTGCAAGAGATAAGCCCCTCCTGAGCACCAAGAGGCCAGGGGTGAGAGGGTGACAAGGATAAAGGCCACACCGAGGGACAGCTTGGAGCTAGAATCTTGGAGAAAACGTTATTAATAAACATCTTCTGGACATTGGGCAGCCTGTGGAGCTTGCTCCAGCTTAAAGCAATTAATTCAGGACACTGACTTAAACTCTCCAGGTCTTTGACAGCTTGGAGCCGAAATAAAAATGCTAGTTCTCCCGGGAGGAGAGGCGGCCAGCAAGCTCTCTTCTGGACTGTTTGCTCACAGGCCCTGCGAGCTGCTTTCCTACAGAATGAAATGCAAGGGCACAAACAATGTACCAGGGAGAGAATAGGAGATGGGAAGGAGCAGTTTGAACTATTTGCTCAGCAGAAGGGCACCACAATGCTGGGCTGATGCTTTTCCCAGGCATCCGCTGTCCCTGCTTAGGGGTCTTTTGTTGTCCCTGTCTCCTCTGGCCAGATAAGAGCACAGCTGCGCACTGCAGCTGAGCGGCTGCCTGGGTCCCCTCAGCCTTGGTGCCGTCGCTGTGCTGCTTCCTGGCTGGTTCTGCTGGGCCCTTTAAAAACATTTTTTTACAAGGAGTGGTGAAGGAGAAAAGGGGAGAATCCAGAGGGTGGGGAAACCAGGATTCTCCCGTCGCTTATGTCTGATTCCTGCCCCCAAGCCCAAGCTGTGACCACTCGCTGTCCTTTCTGGTTCAGGGATTTGTGTGGCCACCAAACCAAACGCTGCCTTTTGGGGAAAAGTGTGTGTGTGTGTGTGTGTGTGTGTGTGTGTGAGTGTGAGTGTTCATGAAGAGTACCGAAGGGGGATTTGAGGCCAAGTTTTTGCTTTCAATAGTCAGACTTTTTCAACTGCTAAAAAGAGGGGAAAGTTTGGAATAGTTGAATTCAAAACTGTTCAGCTGTGATTTGCCACGTCTGAAAATCATTCTGGTTTTCTTTCTATTTATTTTGTTCAGGATTCTAATGAATAGAGGTTGCTGGAATCAGAGTAAGAACTGGGTGAACTAGCAATGGGACAGAAAATGTCCTTTTGTAATTGCCATAAATTACACTTATAATAAGAGTAAATGTCATCTAAAAATAATCAAAATGTTTTTACATTTGCTCTTTTAAAATATAGCTTATTTAAATGCCATAAGGGGAGGTAGACATGATAATAATATAAAAACAAGCTCACTGCTGGAGATGTAGGTCTTGCCGAGCTTGTGAATGGTCCCAGCTTCCACTCCCAACATCATGTTAACAAAAAGTACAAAGTACAACAAGTAAATCCAAAATCCTACACAGGTTTGCTCTGTTGGATGTGTGTTCCAGGGCAGTGAGTGTTGCCTCTGATGCTGGTTTTGGGAGCCAGGCTACAATGGTTAACTTGTAAAAAGATCAATTTAACCTGAATAGTTTTATAAGGTGAAAAGGCAAAAAGTTTAACACCTAAGGAAATTAATGCTTTTCTATGATCGTATTACTTATTTGCAGGCCAAAAGGCCCCCAGAGGGAAATAAAAAGTTTCAGCGCTGTGTGTGTGTGAGTGTACATGTGTGTGTTTCTCACTGACAAACTGGAAGAAGAAAGCTCTTGCTCTGTTTCTCCCACTGGGTGGTCAGAGGAAAGGCCACGAAGCCAAAGGCCTCCCATTGAGACTCGGCTCTGCAAAGAGCCAGCCTCATGTGCTGCTGCCGCCTGGGCACCTGGTCACCTTCTTGCTGTGGGGCAAGCTCTGCGCTGGCAGTGGAGGGGCCACACATGCCCCCCCCCCACCACAGAGGGCTCCCTGCTGCGAGACCTGCACCTGACAGTGTGCCACACCAAGCTGCGACAGCATCTGCGATGCCCAAGGAGCTGTTGTCCAGCAGAGCCGCTGAGTAATTGAATGCCAGTGAGTATCATGCTTGGTTAGAGTGGTGTATGTCTGTGTGTGTGTTGCAGCCTATTGTGATGTGGGCAGAGCGGGTGGCAAGCAGAGGAAGGGTTCATTTAGGCATTTGCAAATGTTTGATGACAACATGAAAACAATGAAAAAAAAACCCTGTGAAATATATCTTTTGCTGTGATTTTGTCCCGCATGGATGGATGGATAAGACCCTGTTTTCTATGAGAACTGTAGTAAAGCTATTAAGAACTAGTTGGTCTGCTTTTCTTTTGCAAGCATGTGTTTTAAAATTGTATATTTCGTAAAGGATAAATCATAGCCCATAAAAAAGGAGCAAACACTTTTCTCCTCCCTAGATTAAGTGCTTGGACTACATGTATTCTGTCGTCATGTGATCTGAAGCCAAATTGGAATTGTAGTCAGCCTGGGTGAATCTGAAAATCCTGTTGAATTATTGGGGATAACTCAGAGAAACAGGTGGGGCCTTCTTCCAAGAAAAGCCTTTTTCTGCTCTTGAGATTATAGATTCCCAATTTCTGCAAAAAAACAGACATGCAACTGGTTGCCATGCAAGGCTGCATGTGTTGGGAGCCTCCGTGGGAGGAGTCCCACCATAGGGGAAGGCAAGGGCACAAATAATGACTCAAGTTTAAGAGACTGTGATCGAATGCAGGGGCCGAGTGATACTGATCTTATAATGTAAGGGGCTTGGACATCATACCAGCTGCCATGGGTTTGATTAATGAGGCATTAAGGAGATCGAGTGACACTTACAGCTAGTTACTTATGGTGCTAATTTCAAAACACTTTGCAATAGACAAAGAGACTCTGCTCATAATGCAAAGTAATTTGTGGTGTGTTCCTGGTGAATACATTTAGCGAAGCAAATATAGTTATGCAGAATTTAAATTAAGGTTGACACTAATGTAAACAGAGCCCAGGAACCACTGTCCAATAATTTGATGAGGACACAGGTTTTAATCAAGCCTCTTCCACTAAAATAGCAATTTAAATCCCATCGTTTAAACTGGATAAAATGCTTAAGCCATGAAGGTTGAGGAAAAAATAGAAATTTACTGGAAAAGAAAAAAGAAACACAATATATCTGAGGGAAAAGGTGACTATGCTTTGACTGAACAGAGGGATTTGCATGTTGATATAAATATCAGGTTGATTTCAAGGCCAGAGTCTGGGTGTTTGAAAGCATTTACCATATATCTTGTTTTTTTTTATCATGTATCTTTTTTGTTGTTGTAAAGTTGTGGATACATTTTGGTGGTAGTGATCTCAGAATGAAAGAAAACTCCTCTTCATAAGAAATGGAGGTTCTAAGCTGATTCTAAGACTCCTGAAGGATTATTTTATTTATTAAGAGGAGAAGTTCTCCCTGCCTCCAGTGGATTCCTAGTTGAACTGAAGAAATTCCCTGTTGGAGGGGGGGCAGCAGGAGGGGCGCCATCCCCAGGGTGGGCTTTCCAGGGTCCCCAACAAGCGCTCACACACTGCTTTGTCTAGGTTTGCCAGTTTATTTCCCTCGCTCACAATCCTTGGGGGAGGGGTCAATCCAGGCATTAACATTCATTAAAATGCCAGCAACCAAGGTCTGGGCCTGGGAGGTTCTGTGTACAGGAAACACAACCAAACAAAACAGCAATGAATTCTGTCACTCTGCTCCGGAAAGGAGAAATGGGTGATGTTTTGCCAAGTTCTCCTAAGGTCTCTTGGCTTTACTGCTGGCCAAGGAGCAGGAAGGTAAGGGAAACCTAAATTCTTTAAACTGTGACTCTGACTTCTCCAAGTCATGTGAAGGATGTGTCTTCAGGGGAAAGAATTTGTATGATGACATATGTCTCCATACCTATGCTAAAGAAAGTGCCAAAAACTATTTGGGAAATAACACTTTAGGGTAAAGTGTTCTCGAAGTGATTCTAGCAGTAATGTTTGTGGCCCTTCACCTTAGATAGGGAAGATGAGAAACTTCCATGCTTAAAGATGAAGGAGGGTTGGAGCTGGGGATGTAGCTCAGTGGTGCTTTACCTGCCCAGCAAGGGCAAGGTTCTGAGTTCTATCCCTCGTATGGCAAAAAAAAAAAAAAAAAAAAAATGAAGGAGAGTCTCAGTTTTTATTATGTGTCAGACACCGGCACAGCAGGACCAAGAAGACAGGGCTTATATAGACACTGATCCCAGCTAGGTGGAGTTGGCCACACCTGTAATGCCAGCACTCTGGGAGGGTGAGGCAGGACTGTAAGTCTGGGCCCCCAAGTGGGCAATTCAGTGACTTAGGGAAACCCTTTCTCAAAATGAAAACTAAAAAATGGGCTGGGGATGGAGCTCAGTGTGAAGGCCGTGGATTCAGTACCCAGAACGGAAGGAAAAAAAAAAAAACCTTAGTGATTACCAAGACCCTGTCACACACACACACACACACACACACACACACACACACACACATCGGCTGCAGATGTAGCTGACTGTGAAGGTCCTGGGCTTAATCCCTAGTATCCCACAGCCCACCTCCATGTGGATCCCAAGGAAGGCCTGTCCCACATAGTCCTAAACCCAGGCAAGCAGGAAAGGCAGCCTCGGATTGCTCCAATCCTGGCCAATTCCTCTTCTCTGTTTTTTCAGCTGCTGTTCTCTTCAAGAGCCTTTCTATGAGGTCCTTTGGGGGGCACACCAGCCCCCACTGTTCTGTAAATGCCCTGTAAATGACCAAGCTATAAGGAGAAGGACCCAGATCATGTCCATCCCTCCGCAGTTAGGGAAGAGAAACTGAAGTGCTCTGTGTCCCCCAGATGCAGGGACCATGGGTCTGAGAACAGTGAGCACCCAGGCTCTGTGTCCGAGACAGTGTGGGCTCTGCACACATGGCAAGACATGAGGGCTCCTGGGAGACAGACAGCTCTGCAGGTCACTTGATCCTCTCTGAGGCACCAGGAACATCAGTGCAGGTGTGTGCTGGAGGGTGAGGTGTAGGCCGTGCATGGGAAGTCAGAGTCTTCCAGATGGGAGCAACATTTTTTTTTTGGTACCAGGGATCAAACTCGGGACGTTTCACTTTCCATGCAGGCAGCAGAACCACTGAGCTAAATGCCCGGTGGCAGCAGCATTTTGGTGAAAGGAAAACAGCCTGTTGGATGATGATCCTGGGGCCTCCCAGGTTTCAGCACGGAGGAGGCTGCGCTTGTCCTCTAGTCCCACCTCCAGGCACAGTCCTTCTGAAGTGGCATGGGGCACTGGTTTCTCCTGTCCTAGACCCCACCAAAGAGTGGGACATGTGCTGCCCCTCACCTGGAGACCTCGTGCCTCTGGGATCATTGTCTCGCACTTCTGCTTTGTCCTTGGCCTCTTTGTCTCTGTCTCTCTCCGTGTCTCTCAGTATCCAATGAAATGATTCCACAGAGCCGTGTGAAAACTGCTTGCTCCTCAAGGTGTTCTGGAAGGAATGGTGTCAACTATGTGGCTTCGCTCATTTCCACCTGCAGGAACATGGGGCCGAGTAGGTGCAAGGCACACTGGTAGGCAGCTGGCAGTTGGATCTTGAAGCTGGTGCAGGGGGCTTACATTGCTCTCTGCCCGGAAGGGGAAACACAAACCTGTTTCTCCTGCCCTGCCTCTGGGTCTGGAATCTCTGTGAACCCCAACACCAACACAGTTGCTATGGATTTTATAGTTATCTTAAGAATGTGTCTCAATGAGGCTCAAGGGCCATCAGCAGCTGGGGCTGGGTCCCCGCTGTGCCCTGACACCCTTGCTGGGCACACCTTGCCCTCCTGAGTTTCTTCCGGCCTCTACACAGCAAACCCCGCCCTGGGGCACCAAGCCTGCCTTCTTACAAGCACTTCTTACTGCTTTCTTCCCCCATGTAACTCTGGGTCGGGGACTTTTGTTGATTTCCTCTTAGGCAGCACAGCAATGACTAAGTTCTTCTTATCAGCTCCAAAGCCTTCCCTATTTGTGGGCAGTATTGACCCCTCCCAGGTCAGACCTCAGATCCTCTGGGACAGAGCTGTGGCCTCCTCTGGCAGCCTGACCCTGGAAAGGGCCCCAGATTCTGGGAAGGGCTGGCCCTTGCCAAATTCTGGTATTGGCAGCAGGGACTCTCTGGGAGGCTGCTGGGAGCGGTGATAAGCAGTGGTCCTGCCCAGGTGTGAGGAGAACAGGTTGGCAGACAGCTTCAGTTTGGGTCCGGAAAGTCACTGATAAATAGATTCAATGACAGGGGCTGGGGAGGAGGGATTCTCTGTTAAAACCCTAAAAATAGAAGTGCTCAGATTTAGAGCTTTTGTTCTGTTGCTATTCAACAAGCATTTGCGGGTTGCTTCAAGCCTGGGCCCTTTATCCCAAGCCACTCTATTTCCTCAGTTTCACCATCTCCTTCTCCCTCCCCTGGGCACAGGTGGGTTCCCCAGGAGTCTTCTGCCATCCTCATTGGTCCTCAGACTCCCAGTGCACCTGGCTGTGCTCTGATCTGAATCACAGTGCTCCCCCAGTGTCTGGCAGGCACCAATGCAATTAGGTATTTTTATAGTAAATAGACTGATAATGTATTCCTTTAAAAGTCTGTTTGGCTTGTGTCTCTGTTTTGTAGAATTTCTCCAAGTAATGGGTGGACTTGTTATTTATGAGCAGGGTTCTAAGAGGCATAGAGAAATGAGGGCTGCATTCTGATGGCTTACAGCAATTTCCAGGATTTCCTGAGCACACTGCTCCATGTACGGAAGTGTCTACTGACCTAGGCCAGCAAGGCCTGTTTCTTGTCCTTGTGAACCTCCCCAACTATTCTTCAGTTATTTGAGAGTTAGTTGATCAAGGCTTTGGTGGTAACTCTGCCTTTCTTTAATTATTTACCAAATCCTTTTAGTTCTTATTTCATAATGTCATGTTTATCGCTACTTTTCCACTGTCCCTGTCAGCAGCAACCTAGTGGAGGCCCTTTATGACAAGGAAAATCTCTCCCAAGATCAGTGTGCAGCACCTCCCGAAGGTCAGAAAGGAGTAGGTTTCTAGAGTGTCTGTGGCCATCCTCAGGGAGAACAGCTTGTGCAAGCCACAGACCCCTCCATTGTCACCCCAGACCTAGTATTTCAGCTTCAGCCACAGACCACATTCTGAATATTGCTTTCAGTTTAGGAAAATCAGCTACAACTTATAATGGAAACAAACATGTCATCGCTGTATTTAAGAAATACTGGTGTCTTTATTTCTTCATGTACTGTACATACATCCTTGAATTTTGTTCTGATCAAAAGAGGTATTTTCTGTAAGAAAGTGACCACTTGCATATCCCTGTTAAGATAGTGAAAGGTGTTGGGGGTTTAAAATGAGTAGGTTGGGTAGATGTCCCTGATTCTACCTGTCAGCCTGAAATTCACAGAGGGCGAAACAGGAAGACCTCTGTACATACTGGTGCAATGCATTAGGAAGCACACTGCATTTTTTGGCAAGAAATCAAACATGAATTATATCAACCTCAGGGTCTAACTCCCAGATGAAATGAAAATGTAGAGGACAGTAGAACTTGTTAAATGGCACCATGGGGATGTCACCAAGAAAAACCAGATGGTGGGGACCCTGAAGCACCCAGGAACTCATTACAGCAAATCAAGATGAAAAAGGAGAGGAGAGTTCACAGGTACAAAGAGAATAAAATCTTGATTGCACTTAGGTAACTCTGTGTCCCCCCCCAAAGTAGGAGATAATTGGGGAAGTTTAAGCACTTATGGGTCATTCAGAGATTATTGTTAATTTTTTAGATGTAGTAGTGGTATGAGACTATATCTTTCAAAGTCTGTATCTTTTAGAGTAATATTTAAGGAATTACTGAAAGAAGAAGTGCTTTAATATCTGGAATAAACTTGCAAATAAATCTGTTGGGGGACAAAGTGGGTGTAGCAGAGGTAACTCAGGACTGGCAGAATGGACTGGCCTCATGGAGTGATGTGGTTCACTGTTCTGTCTGACATGCTTGGAAAAACCCAAAGGGAGAAACTTGGGGCTCTGATTCGTGAAGATTGCCCAGATCCCCCCATGGTTGGGGACTGGAGACAGACAGGGTCTAGAGTCACCGTCTTTTTGCCTGCTGGACAACCCACTTTCCTGGACGCCCTCCATGCCCCCCGTGGTGATGGCAGCTGACTTGGGTGAAGTCCTCTTGCAGGATGCTGACATCTTTGACTCTCTGTTGTTTTGTTTGCTGATGGACACACAATTGCTGGCTCTAAGCCCCACACCCAGTGGCCATTCCCTAGGGACATGCTGCATGACCTTGGCAGCATGGACACCATCCATCAGCCTTTCCTTCTCAGGCCTCTGTTTTCCCCCAGCTCCTGTGCTACTGCTGGTCCTATTTCCTTCTGATTTTGCAGACCCATCCTTACCTAGCTGGTTGGCCCCAACCATCCATTCAAGGGTCCTGGAGTCCACTGTCTCCTATTCTTTCTCTTGACTGTTCTATTGAGAGAATTCATCTCCCCAACCACTGGGGCTGGGGAGAGGCCCCGCTCTGCATGCCCAGCTCCTGTCCTCTGTGCTTTCTGGGTTCCCCTGTTCAGCAACTCACTGGACTCCTTGTTTGGAGTTTCTACCATCTGTTTCCCAAAAGCAAATCCTTCCCTCACTCTCCTCTTCCATCTTTCCTGAGGTGCCATGCTTACTGGTGGCTCAAGTGTGGCATTTAATCTCAGGAGTTGGTCTCCTTTCCCACCCTCACCCAGCCCCTGGCCCACCTTACTCCGCCACTCCACTTGGGGTTGGCATCAGAAGGCTCCTGGGTCTCTCTGTTCCTTCTCACTCACCTGGGGCTGTCAGGGTCCCTGATTCTTCCTGAACACAATTCCAAACTTATTTCTTCACAGTAAGAGAGACCATAGTTTAGGGTCTAAAGAATAAAAAAGTAACTTTAGAAATTGCCTTTCTGAGCAGGTTTGAGATGTGCTGCTGAAGCATGGAGGGGTGAGGAAGAGCTGAGTTGGGGACTTCCTGCCACAAGCCTCTGTGTCCTGATCTGAAACTCCACTTCAGGCTCATTCTCACCACTCTGAGTCCTATGACTATGAGTCTTCACTGACTTCCTATGGACCCCTCCCCACAGGGACAACACCCCACCCAGCTGCTTCCTCCTGGCAAGGTGCAGAGTCCTACTGTGTTCCAAGACCCAGCCCACTGGTCTTTGCTGATGGGGCTTCTGCTGTTGGAGCAGCTTTCTGGACCTTAGCTCTCTGTGCACTGGGAGGTGGAGTCTGGGCCAGCCACTCCCCTTAGCACCTGGTCTAGAGCTGAGCTCCTACTTCCCTGTCCCTTCTAAAGGGAGAGAAGCCCAAATAGGCAAGTGACAGCAAATCAGCTGTGCTCTAAAAATAGTAAATGGAAAACTCCAGAAATAAACAAACTAAGAGGTAATTTAAAACTTATTACAGTATGCATCCACCTGAGAGGATACTTTATGTGGACAGTGGGATGTTACCTGTAGTTTCAAGCATCCACAGGTCTTGGAAGTTGTCCCTGGGGGACCAAGACATGCATCGTTCCTTGCCTGGCTCTGTGGGCCTTCCTTGTGCTCCTCCCCACTCACACATTCATTCCTGATTCCTGGAAGAAGGCTGCACTGTGGGGAAAGGGCCAATGATCAGTGATTGGCCCCTATGCTCAGGGTCAGCTCTGAGTCACGGCTGGGAAAGGTGTCACCCAGCCAGAGTCTGCACAAGGGTTGCTCTCCCGAGAACATTCTCAGGATGCAGAAGGATCATGGGGTCCCCAAGCTCAGCCTCCTCACTCTGACATTCTGCTTCCTGTCTGCCTCCTGTCCTCAGGACCAAAGCTTCCAGTTGCTCAGGATCCCCCTGTGCTATTTGCTTCGGTGTCCAGGGCCCAGACAGAGGAGGCACACAGGGAGTCTTTGCTGAATAAACCAGAGGCTGACACTTCTGCCTGTGTTTAGTCCATTTCTGCTCACTGTGGTTCAGGGAGGTCCAGGTGGCCACGGTCAAACCTCACCGCCAATGGCTATGTGGGGTGCCTGCACTGTCAGGAGTCCCTGCCCAGGGAGCCGCCCTCCCTCTTCACTACCACCCTGACCTCAAGCTCCCACTGTGCTCAGCCTTCTTATTGACCAAGTGTAGATACACTGTGATTTCAGCCTGGGAGCTTACTGTCTGGAAGCTGCTCTGTGGGGTCCTGATTCTGGGCAGGGATCTCAGCACTTCCGCCAGTGTGACCCCAAGGCTGGCCTGATCTCCAGATCCCTGGCTGCACTCACCTGCAGTGACTTAAGCCAGGGAGGATGGGGGACTAGGGCCTGTATCACCCAGCAAGCCTTGGGCTCCCACAGGGTGTCCTGTGTGTGACACCCCTCGCTCCCCAGTGTCCCACTAGGGTGGGGATGAGGAGGGAGGTGGTGGCCAGCTCCTCTGTTTCGCAATCTGTCAGGATGAACACTGAGTTCTAAATTCTGCTATTTGACAAATTTCTGCTATTTGACAGATTTTTGACTTACCAGCATGGCACAGTAATGGTTCCATCTAATGGCATCAACAAAACTTCCAGGGCACTTTTCACCAGCTCTAATGAGGATGAAAGTTTTCCTCACCCCTTGAAGTCCTAGTTGGCTCTCAAAGGATGAGCAAGAGGAACGAAGAAAGTGTAGTGGAAGAATCAGGACAAGTGTTCAAATTGTTGAGGTGTTGGAGGTGGTTTTGAAGGATGAGCAGGAGTATTCTAGCAGAGGAGAGGAGAGGGGAGGAGATTCCAGGCCAAAGAAAAACAGCATGCAGCTTTTAGCCCTGGACCTGCCACCTGTGCCAAGGGCACTCCCATCTCCACCTGTGTTTACCCACCCTGTTCCCTGCTGTGCTCACATAGCCCAGAGCAGTGCCTGGCACAGAGCAGCCACCGATAGAGCACATGGGCACTGGGCAGAGGGCAGCCCGGTGCTGGCCGAGCCTGGTGCACAAAGAGCTGATATTTACTGCCTTGGGTCCCAAGGGCCAACCTGTTACTGTAGCTTTTCTCCTGCCTCTGCTCTCAGGCCCTGACGGAGACTCTGCTCACTGAAACTCAAGGAGCCAGCCCTTGAGTGTCCTTTGTCATTGTGTCTGCCACACTGTCCATGCTGCCGCTGCTGGGAACATGACATTCCTGAAAACCAGGAATTAGTGCAATTCTCCATCATCATCATGTCCTTGTCATCATCACCACTGCCGTCACTGTCATTCCTGGCAGTGGAATGCTTTGTTTCTGGGCCCAGAGACTCCCAGTGACTCCCTGTCCCTCACTTGCTGAGCACCGATGCCAGTTTGTTGCAGCATGGCCACACCACGTCCTTAGCTCTGTGACTTACACTCCTGTCTGCATCTTCTGGGTGCCAGCAAGCTCCCAGGACATACTGAGTTTCCTCACCTCCAGACCTTCTCTTCCTATGGTGCCCAAGACATGGACATGCTTCTCTCCCCAGGTTCACCCCTGAGATGCACCCTGTCCCAAGGCCAGCCTCCAGGGCCCTTCTTTGACCAATCCCCCAGTCACTTCTTTGCATCTTTCTTATGATGCTTGATGTACTCATCTGGGGATTTTCTTCTCTGTCCCCAAGTTTCTAGCTTGCAGCCTTGGATAGAGTAGGTGTAAGAGCATTGTGGAATTGCACTAAGCGCTAGTTATGTGCTGCAAGGATGACATGAGAGAAAGCATGAGGAATTGTTTTGTAAAACTAAGTGATATCACAATTGGGTAGCACAAAAATGCTGGTGATGATGGCAGTGATGGTGATGGTGATGATGATGGTGGCAATGGTGATGACGGTGATGACAGTGATGATAGTGATGGCGGTGATCATGGTGTTGATGAAGATAATGATTAACAGTGATGATGATGGTGGTGGTGATAGTAAACATGCAGGATGTTTATATTTCCCCCTCTGGATCTTCTCTTCACTTCTTCATCCTGCCTTGACCCCGAGAGACTGATCCTTACAGACAACAGCAGGCTCTCTTGCCCTTTAGTTTCTTCTTGAGTTCAGGCAATGGAACTGTTAAGGAAATTCAGAGAGTGAGGGGACAGCTTCAGTATTTGTTTTCTCAGTATTACCTTTCCCATTCATGGGAAACAACACTTGACACCCACAACTTTAAGGAGTTCAATTTAGCTCATAGTTTTAAGGGATTCAATCCATGACTGGTTGATTCCAAGGCAGAAACATCATGATGGCAGAGCATGGTGGTGCAAAACATCTCAATTCATGACAGTCAGGAAGCAGAGTAGGGGAAAGAGTCACAGAGGAAGGGGTAAGGGACCAGATATAGATCCCAGAGCCATGACTCCATGACCCACCAGACATATTCAGAGGTGTGTTTCACCAATCTCCAAGGCACTCCAAAGCCAATCAAGTTGACACAATCAAGCTTAACTGTCACATCCTACCCCTTGTCAACCTGACACCTAAATATCTCTCCTTAAACCATATTTACTTTCCAAATAAGCGCAATGATAAGTTAACAAATCTACCTATCTTGATTACAAACAGAAATGCACTACTCCCTTCTCCAAAGGTGCAACAGTTCTAGCATTTCTCAAAAGTCCAAATCAAATCTCTCTGAGACACAAGGCAAACTCTTAGCTGTGAACCTCCCTAAAACTGAAAAACAAGTTACATAATCCCAAGTTACAATGGGACAGGGTAAACAGTCTCATTCCAAAAGGGAGAAATAAGGGGAGAGAAAAGAATTGGACCAAAGCAAGACAGCAGAGCAAACATGAAGTCCCATAGTTTCATGTCTACATCTGGGCATATAGTGGTGACATGTCAGTTCAAAACAGTATGGGTGGCTCTACCCCTATGGCCCTGCTGTTTGCAGCCCACACAGCCTCTCTCTTGGGCTGGCTCCATAGGTGGTCTGTAGCTTTCCTTAGCAGATATTACATGTTCCTGGTATCTTTGGCTTCACAAATTATCCTCTCAGTGACTCTTTCCTTTGAAATCTGCACTGGAACCTCTCTAATCCAACTTTTGCATTCTGCCTATGTATAAAGCAGCATCATAGTGATGATTCCAAGGTCTGCCACTAGAATAGTTGGGAGCTAGACCCCTTTGGATTGTGGCTGCAGCAGCCTCTGAGTAAATGGATTTATGAGCATGGTGAAATGAATCTCAGGGAACCAATATCTCAGGTGGCCCTTCTGGAACAGGAAACCCAGAGACCGTCTTCTAAAATCAAAGTTTTAGGGCCGGGGATTTAGCTCAGTGGTTCTGCCACCTTCCTTGCAAGCAGAAGGACCTGAGTTCGATTCCCGGTACCAAAAAAATAAAAATAAAAATAAAATAAAATAAAATAAAAGGTTTATACTTTTTCACTTTTGAGCCTGTGACAGTTGGGATTTTGCTGATCCCTGATATGCCCATAAAGAATCTTCTTGTCTAAACAAAGTACTTGGCTTATTTTTAATGGTGCTGATATCTTCAACAACCATACTTCTTTTGGTCCCAACTTTACATGTGTTTTGTTTCTGGGCCAAGATTTAAGTTTTTCAAATGTTTCTACTCTTCCCTTTGCCCATCATTCTCACTATAAATGTGTATAAAAGCAGCTGGTTGAACCCATGCCACAGTCTGAATATTGAGCTGCTTTGAAATTTCCTCTGCCATATCAATTAATCAATGACCCTTAATCTCAATCTCTGTCAAAGTTTCAGTACATGGGCAAGATACAGGGATGTGTCAGAGTGTAAGATGCAGGGCCTGCAGTCCAATGGAGTCCTTTTCCCCAACTGAAACCTCCTGAGCCTGACCTTTACTGTCCCCATTCTTATCAGCATTCTGGTCTCATCAGGTGTGATCAGAATCATCCACCAGGCTCTGCTTACAGCATTCTAGAATTCTCTATCTTTCCAAAGTCTTCTGAATAATATAGTCAGGTAAAGTTACAGCAATGAGCCCACTTCCCTGATATCAATTTTCTGTATTAGACAGCTTTTCCATTGCTAGGACACAGTACTTGATACCCACAATTTAAAGGAGGAGAGGTTTAATTTGGCTGAAGGTTTCAGGGATTCAGTCCATGGTTTGCTGGCTCCAAGGTGAGAATATCATGACAGAAGGGAATGGTGGAGCAAATCTGCTCAGTTCATAGTATCTGAGAAGCAGAACAGGGAAACAGTGCCAGAGAGGAAGATGCAATAACTAGATGAAGACCACAAGGTAAGATTTCCATGACCCACGACCCAGACATACTCCAAAGAGTCTTCACCAATCCCCTGAGAAGCTCCCAAGCCAGTCAAGTTGACACAATCAAACTTAACTGTCACACCCAGCGTATCTTTGCTGGGCTTCAGTTTGTTCTAAAAGGTCATAGCTCCTTTCTGCTAGTCCTTGAGCTCCTGCAACATTCTAGTAACCACTCCTTTTCTTGCCTCTCTTGCCCAGGGTAGGAATGGCTTCCTGTAGGTGCCCAGTCCCAGAGTGTACCACTAATAAATTCCCTCATTCCCACTGTCATCACTTTAAAAAACTCTCTACAATTGCTCCTTTCCAGCACATCTTTAGTTTTCTAAGTAAGAGCCTGACAGATCCAATGATGACAATGGTGGCGACCATGATAGTGGTTGCAGAGACTTTCTCCCCAGCAGCAGGTCTGGGGACACTAGTGAGGAACTCAGCCAGAGATGCTACCAAATCATGGCAGAGATAAGCAAGATGCCCATTGTGTTAATTATCTATTGCTGTGTAACAAGATACCAGAAACACAGAAGCTTCACACAATGATGATTTATTATTTCTTATCCTTTTGCAGGTCAGGAATTCAACAGGCACAGCAGGGTGATGTGTTTCTACTCTGTCTTCTAGGTTTCTGCCTCCATGGGAAGCTTGAAGGCCAGATGATCTCGGCTGATGGCTGCTTCCAAGGGTGAACATTTTGAGAAAAGAGAATGAGCCAGCAAAGCTACTCTGCCCTTGGAATTCACACAGGGTCACTTCTTCCATGTTTACTATTTGAGGTAGTAGCAAAGGGCCACCCCAGCCCCACCTCCTGATGTTACATTGTGGAGTGTGGACTAACAGGTCTCGAGACATGTTGTGACCACAGTAGGTGTCTTTCTTCTCCCACAGTAGCAACTGTGCAGAGTACAGTCTGAAGATAACAATGACCCAAGTGGGAAAGAGCCCAAGTCTCTGAGTTAACCCTGGGGAAACTACCCAATCATATTTGACCCATGTGGGTGTGACAAACTGCGAATGTGTCAGTCCTCTGAGATTTGGTGATTGCTGTAAGAGAAGAAGTTTATCCACATCCCTAAACTTTGAGTCAATGTGTCCCCCTTCCTGTGTTAACAGCACATCCCAGACAAGAGCTAAGAACCAGGGTTAATAATCACTCTCCTCTCCCACCGTAGGTATTATTGAGCAGTAGAACAACAATGGGAGGAGGAAATGGTGGCACTGCGTGGGCCACTAACCAACAGCACCATCCTTAGAGGACTTAGCCCATGAATAGCCAGGGGTGATTCCAGCATTCTAGGAGGCTGAGGCATGAGGATCACAATTCCAGCCTAGCCTGGCAACCTAATGAGACCCTGTCTCAAAATTTTAAAAAATGTGTAAATACCAAATAGTTTCTCTAGTGTGAGAAACTGATAGTGTAAATAAGGGTTAAAATGATTAAAATGAATAATTGATAATTTGAAATAGGAAAAAAGGTACAAAGACATAGGGGTGAAGGTAGGGGAAGGGGAAAGGAAAGAAGGGAAAGGAAAAATTATGAGAAAAGAAAAAAAATGGAAATGATGTCTATGTAAATAGGGAAGGGTGGAGGGAGTGAAAGGCACACAGGTAATGGGGAAAAAATAAGAAACAAGATACATCATGTACAGGTACAAGCACCCAATGATTCATGTAAATGTATTGTATACCTAAAATGTACCAATAAAAGAATTTAAGAAAAAAAATTAAAAAGGGCTAGGATATAGCTCAGTTTGTAGGCCCTGGGTTCAATCCCCAGTACTAGAAAAAAAAAAAAGAAAAAAGAAAAAAGGACTTAGCCCAGCCACATTGAAGGAAAAAGAGAGCATGAGCCGAAGTGGTGTGCGTTCAGTCCTTGTCTGAAGGATCGGAGTGGAGGTGGCTGTGTTGGAATGATTGGCAGAAGTGTGTCTGCGGGGGCCTGGCCCCAGCATGGAACACGCTGTCTGTAGGAGGAAGTCCGCTTCCTGGCCGTCCCAATAAAAAGCCTGGAAAGGCATCTGTCAAGTGATATTTAGAGCTGACATTTTCATAAGGATCTGGTCTGCAGAGGGTTTTGCAGGGCTTGGAGAAGAACATTTCTCATTTTTTCTCCTCCCCACCTTCTGTAATTAAACAATGCCCACAGTATTAAATGCATGCTTACAGGGACATGGCTGACAGAATGAAGTCTGAGAAGATTTTTATTTTGAAATAATTCTAACAGAACAATTTCTCTAACAGGTTAATTGCAATAACTTCAATAAAGATCATTTTTTCCTGAAGCTTTTGAGAGTAAGTGGTACACACCACATCTGTTTACCCCAAGAGCTTCAGTATACATTTCATAAAAATAGCAATATTTTCATACAACCAGAGCACAATTGTCCACCCAGTGAATTTATAAGGTTTGACAAGATTTTTTTCCAATCCACCATTAGCATTTCTTATTACATTAATACTTTGACTAAATAATGGACTGTTTAGCATTCACCCCACCAGTATCTGTTGTCTTGTCTCTGTCATCTTCATTAATCTGGAAAATTTCCATTCCCACAACCTTTCTTGGTATTCTACAACACTGACAGTTTTGAAATAGAGTTGTAAAAGTAGCAAGTTGCTTCTGCTGCTGAGCCCTACTACCTTATTTAGATGCCCATTGCAATTCAGGTCTAGGGCAACAACAAACTGGTTAATTTGTAGAATATTTGGAAACAGTAAACCTACTGAATTATCACCTTTATTTTTTTCCACAACATTGGTTGCACTACACAAGAATAAGCTTTTTCTAGAGTTGTAATTTACTTTACTAAAGTTTATCTTTTTTTATTGTGTTTGTGCATGAGTTTTAGCAATGTACGCACATGCCACCATCACCAAAACCCAGGCACTAAGGAGTTTCCCTCAATAAGCTGGGTCCCCAGGTAGCCTGCCCCTGCCCTCCTTGCCTCTGTGTGGTGCATCCCCTCTTTCCCCAGCCCCTGCAGACACTGAGCTGTTTTCTGCCCTTCTACTTTGCCTTTCTCAGCTTGCCATATACTTGTATTATATTTTTGTAGCCTTCCTATACCTGGCTTTCTTGCTCAGTGAATGCATTTGGAGTTATTCAGGTTGTTTCCCAAATTAGGGCTCAGTTCCTTTTTCTGGCTGCATGGTATTCAGTGTTGTAATGTCCCACAGGACGTTCATCAGCTCATGATCTCAAGGACATTTATGTTGTTTTCAGTTTGGAGGGATTATGAATAGAGGTGTTAGGAACACTCCTGTGGAGGCTTTTGTGGGGACTTGTATTTTTATTTCTCCTGGGCCACTTGGAGTAAGAGTTGCAGGTCCTATGTAGGTGTCTGTGCAGCCTTTATCATGCCGGGAGATTTAGTCCTTGGAATAGGAGCAGTTGGGGTGGCTGAATTTGTGCTTCCCTATAATGAATGATGTAGAGCATCTTTTCCATGCCTATCTTCTTTTCTACACATCTTTGGTCTACAGTCTGCTTGGATTTTTATTCTGTTGCTTTCTAATTATTGAATTTGATTGCTTTTTAAATAAATATATATATATATATTCTGGGTAAATTCTTTATCTGGTATGCATTTTGGAGATATTAATCCCTCCCTGTTGGTGGCTTTTCTCTTCACTTTTTAAATAATTTCTCCCTAAGAGTAGAAGTAATTAATTTTGGGGTCCAGTGCATTGATGTTTTTCTTTTATGTATGGTGTTTTTGGGGTCATATTTTAAAAAATGTGTGTCTTAATATGAAGGCAGAAAGATTTTATCCTAGGCATTTTCCTAGACATTTTGTATATTCACATTTGGGTCTGTAGCCCATTTTGAGCTTGTTTTTGTAGTTGGTGTGTACAATTAAGGCTGTATACACGTAGACTTGGCCATTTTGCTGTTGCTATTTCCCTGCAAAGATAATATTAACTCCATGAAGTATTTTATAAATGAGTCTTCAACTGAAGGAAGTATGAGAAACAGCACACTCTTGGAGCCGGGCTCTTTGTTATTTGCAGTGCTAGGGACCAAGCCTAGGGCCTCACACCTGCTAGTGAGTGCTCTACCACTGAGCTGGACCCCAGCCCCGCTCAGTTTATGAGACAGATTTTAACAGTTGTGTTGGTTAGGATTCTCTAGTGGAACAGAATCAATAGTAAATTATGCTAGGGGATTTATTAGGAAGGCTCACAGATTAGGGGTGGGAGAGTCCATGTTGGTCACACTGGAGAGCTGGAGAATCCAGCCCAAGAGCTGGGAGCTGCAGAATGAGATGGACCAAGGACGCAGCCCCAGCCCAAGGCTGAAGGTCTGGGAGCCCCTGGAGAGTCATTGTGTGAGTTCACACGAAAGGCTGGAGAGCCTGGAATCTAATGTCCATAGGTGATGGCAGCAGCAGCAGACACACCTGCTCAAGCTGCATGGAGCTTTTCAATCGCAGGCTGACTTCCTCCTTCTTTCCTTTCATTCCCTCAGGGTGAGTCTTCTCACTGGGTTTGCTGGCCCACATGCCAATCATCTCTGGAAACACTGGCAGACACCTATAGGTGCTTTACTGACCTGCGAGGATGCCATTGGCCCAGTACAGTTGACAGTGGAGAGCAGTCATCCTAGACCTTAGGGTGACTACATGCTCACTAAGTACCCACAGCATCTGAGCTGCTAAAATCAGTAGAAACTGGCAGCCAGATTATGGGAGGTGCTAATCTACTGCTCTTCCTAATGTTCCAGCTATGCTTGAATTTCTGTTAGTTTTTTGAGCTTTAAAAAGCAGGATTCTTGGGCCAGGGATGTGGCGTCACGCTTGCCTGGCAAGCACAAGGTCCTGAGTTCAATCCCTGGTACTGCAAAAATAAATAAAATTTTAAAATTAAAAAAAAAGCAGGATTCTTGTCAAACAAAGGAAGGCAGGAAATGCCTGGGTGCAGGTGGGGGCAGAGAAGGCAGGCAGTTGTGGAGGCGGAGATCTGGCCATCATTTCTGAGGAGGCTACCTTCTTTGGAAAGGTAGCTCATGTTAAAACAGTAAACTCTGATGTAAGCCAAACTAATTTAAAACCCCAGTCCTGCACTAGTCTAGCTGTAGGACAATGAGTGAATTGCTTCACCTTTCTGATTTCTTCTACATCACAGCATGGAAAGAAGAAAACTCCCCATCACATGAGCTTTAATTGTAAACAGTGAAAATAAAAACATCCCAGCCAAACACTTAGTTCACAGGCCTGGTGTGTGGAGTGTGCCTCAACAGGGCCAGCTCTTTTTCTTGTTATTTATTATTTCTCCACTCAAGTTTCACTCACCTGTAGCGGATGTTGGGGACATCAGAATGAGGCGACAGTCCCTCCAGAGGCTCAGCCTGCCAAACACAGACAAGTGAGTAGACTTACCTTGTGTATGTGTGTATCTGGTGTCTACAGGGTGAGACTATGATTGGTGCCTCTGTGTTCATTTTCTGGCAAAGATAACATTAAGTCAAGGATGCAGCCTGTAAATGATGGAGTCTTCAGGTGAAGGAAGAATGGTAAGTGCAAGACTAATGAGATACCTGAGTCGGCGGAGTGCTGACCCTCGAACTGGGACTGGGAGACATGAAGCAGCCTGGGGTGGGGACACAGCAGGTGGGCCCAGGCATGGAGGGGGAAGAACAGGGCTTGGGGTGGACCACTGGTTTCACCCTGGCTTTTGCTCTCCTGAGCCCCAGTGGCCTCCTTGTGGTTAACAGTTGGCCACTCACAGTGGGTCTTGGTCCTGAGGAGGAGGAGACCACTTCTAGGTGGAGCCCCTGGGTGTATGTTGATTCCCCAGGAGTCCTGCCTCCTGCTGAGCTCCAGCACAGTGGACCGGGGTGTGGGGGGTGCGAGCGGGGGATGGGCAGGAATCCGGACCTTATCTCCACTGGGCAATGATTAACCAGAGGGGCTGCAGCAGGGGACCAGACAAGACAGTAAACCAGGAGGTCTGGGCAGGCAGGCAGGGACAGCAGTTCACAGACAGATGTGGGGACTGAGAGGGACCAGGAACAGAGGACAGGGTGGGGGTACTCTCTCAGGTGACACCCACAGGCTGGGGAGGCCAGGGCAATGGCAGAGGGCTTCCAGGCAACTCGAAGATGAGAATGGACAGGTTGGCAGGATCTGCAGGAGAGAAAGAGTGTCCATGTTCATGTTGACAGACTTGGATGTCGCCTAGCGAGGAGAGCAAGGAAGAGGTTTGGGCCAAAAGGAAGGGGTGAGTGATGTCGGCAAGATTGCCAGTGGGGTGGTCCTCATGACCCTCCCAGCCTCTGACCTCAGGCAGCTTACCTGGCACCAAGTGAGGACACAGTGAGCTTTTCCACCACTACCAGAACAAGTTGCTCCCAGAAGAAGTGCCCAAAGCCCAGGGAAGGAAGGGGTCAGGGGCCAGTGCCAGCACTGAGGAGACACTGAGGGAAAGAGGGCAGCACAGACTGATGCTGAGAAGCAGCTCCCAGAAAGCAGGGAGGAAGGACCTGAGTGCACGGGATGGGCAGCCAGGAGAGGACACCCTGGGAAGAGGGGGAAGGGCTGGGCACTTTCAGAAGATCCAGAGAGAGAGCTGGAAGGATCTGGGGTCAGGAGCTGAGAGGCTGTGGGCATCTTTGGGGGGGTGCTGCTGACGGAGGCTGGAGGACAGAAAGCTGGGGAAATAGAGTCAATATGTGCTGAGGTTAGGGAAGAGAGAGAAGATGTCTGCACCGAAAATTATTTAGAGCTACTGTGTAGAGTGAAGTGTGCTGTCTCCTAGAACATGGCACACCTATGAGGGCATCGGTGTGGTCCTTCTACAGCCAAGCAAACCAAGGCCCAGAGGAGTTGAAAGACCCTCCCAAGGTCACACAGCGAGCAAGAATGGAGTCTCAGAGCAGGGTGTGGGGCCACACACCTGTGATCCCAGTGCTCTGAGAGACTTAGGCTAGAGGATTGAAAGTCAGCCTCTTAGAGAGACCCTGGCTCAAAATAAAAAAGTAACTAACCAGTGCCAAAGCCTTGGTTCAGTTCCCAGTACTACCCCCCCATCCCTCAAAAAAGAAAGGAGTCTCTGATCTTAGCCTGACTGGGCCCGCTTAAACTCTAAATCCAACAGGGCGGAGGAAGAAGGAAGCAGGCATGTGCTTCAAATTGGGAAGAATGTTTTAGGGACTTCAGGCCCTGATAATGAATGTGCATGCACCGTCTCAGTGTAAGGGAGCTCTGGTGTGGGCTGCCTGGCCACAGCCATGGGTGGACACAGCCCTGGGGAAACGGGGCCACTTCCTGCCTTCCTGACACACTTACAGATCAGCCTGTGGAGTGGGGGATTCTGGGAATTTTCTCACTGTTGCACCCCTTGATTTGCTGCGACACCTGGGATAGAGCTGGGGTCGGGGGAGTGAGGGGCTGGGCTAGGTCAGCATCAGCCCGAGTGTCAGTGAAATAAGCAAGAAAGTGGCACTGGGTCTTACCTGGGTGAGGCAAAACAAAAGTGCCCTCAGGAATGCGAAACTAGAAACACACCATGTCATCCACCGTGGGATTCAAGGCTCTGAGCAAACCCCTCAATTTCTGTGAGGATTCTGACCTTACAGAGAGAAAGCAGAAGCCTGGAGAGATTGAACACTTAGTCTCGGATTGCACAGCTAGGACCCAGAGACCTTGGATGGAAGCCCAGGCCCTCAGGGTCAGGGCAAAAGAGTGGCACCCTGAGCCCATGTGATGTTTGAAAATGGTCCCTTGTTCTTCAGAGAGATCAGCCAGAGAAGACTCCGACTTAGAGACCAGGGAGGTTTGGTCTACTGCACACTGTTGCTTGATTCCAGGTCCAGTCTGGCCCCAGTGCCCCTCTGGGTGTCTTGGAGTCATCTCAGAAGCCACACCTACGTGTGTCACCGAGGGGACATGTGTCGAGATGGCAGAATGGTGGTGAGCGTGGTGTGTGTGGCACATGAGAGCATGTGTGGCCGGCTGTGTAGGAGGTGGGTTAGGTTTGCTGCTGAGAGCCCATCCTGGGACATTTCTGGGAAACACTGTATTGCAGACTCTCCACGCCAGAGCCAGATTCAAGTCCCCCAGGTGTAGGCATGCTGTGGGTGGTTTCCAAGCATCCAGCCCGGGGAGTGACTTGAGAGCACTTTGTTCTCACACCTGCCGCCACTGCCTTTGTTCCCAGGAAGCTAATCTGGCTCAGTGGTCAATTAACAGCCCCAACTTAAGGGGAACGATGGCAGAACCTGATAGTTTTCATAGTCCCCACCTGGCCTCAGTACTTCTAGGGGCAGCAAGGGCTGAGCTCTTGGTTCTCAGCCCCTTGTCCAACTGTTTCCTCAGCCTGACCATGTGCAGAGTTCTCTCTTCCATGGAGCTCACCATGAGCCCAAACCAGCACCACTTTTCCCCAAACTCTCCAGCCCTGGGCCATCCCTAGTGAATCCATGGGTGCCCCTGGCCACTAAGACTTTTGTGTAAGAGAGCTGAATGCTTTTTCCCTGGAGACCCTCTTAGGGCAGGGGAAGCAAGGAGCCTACAGTGTCTGGGGACAGCATTTCTCTTATGGTGTCCTCACAGGTGCACGGTGGGCCCAGGCTGTCCCCACTCAGGGACACAAGTCACCCACCTCTAGAACAGCTGCCATGATCTCCACAGACTGGGGTGTGGCTCAGCGCCCATCCTGGCCTCTCGTGGCCACTCTGGTCCATCTGCTTATGGACCCTTGGTCACAGTCAGGGCTTTTAGAGATCTGTAGTCTGTGTGACTCTTTTTCACTCTGAGGCATAGAGAGACTGAGAAATTCCCTTGAGTTCATGGCAGGACACTTAGGAGGCAGAAGTCTGAGGGTTCTCAGTAAGCCTTGGATCCTGATGCCCGCAGAGATTCCAGCTGGATCCAGGGCCTCTGGGCAAACCACACAGTAGAGAGCTATCCCTGTCCTTTTCCATCCCAACCCCCAACCCATCTCTAGTGTTCACTGAGTCCCGGCTTCTTTAACTCACAAAGAATGGCCAGGGTCCAGGGAGGACTCACCTTCCCCTTAAGGAGCCATAACCTGGAGGTCAGTGTGGATCTGTGGGGTCACACTGCTTGGGTTGGGATTCTCTTTGTATCATTATAGGCCATGAGATTCTTCTGTGCCTCAGTTTCTCCATCTGTAAATAGGGACACTAGCAATCTCATCCTGTAGTATCCTTGGGTGTGGTCTTCCTTTTGTTTCTCTGCAGCTTTCCTCCTTTTGGGGTCACCAGCTACATTTCTCTCTGTATCCCAGGAGCCCTGGTCCCTCTGCTAGCCTCTCTGCTACCCCATCCTCCCCCAGGCCTCTGCCTTGCCCCTGCAGAACTGACTGTGCAGGCCCCATTTAGCCCCTTCGGGAGGCCCTGTCTTCCCCAATGTCAAGTCCTCCAGCTCTGAGTATGGCTGTGCTCTTCTGCTAGCTCCTGCTATCCAGGGCCACCAGGATACCTCGAGGGCTCAGAGCTCACTCTGCTGAAATCTGCCTCTCCAGCATGGACGTGCTTTATATTTTTGCTCACCTGTGTAATTAATTCATCTTTCAAAGCTCTGCTTGATAAGTGATTAAAGGGCAACAAAATGACCAACTTTGTAGTACATTTTAGAAAAATTTTCAGTGTGTATTAAGAAATTTAAAATATTCCAACCTTTGTTTTTGTAAATCTGCCTGAGGATTCAGGCATGGGAAAGATTCACCTGCACACCCAGAGATGCCCACTGCTGTGCCATGTGTAATTAGATTGTTCTCAACAGAGGGACCAGGGTCACCTTCATTATTCTGCTCTACTGGAAGGAATACAATAAGATGATGACAGTGAAATGATATGGGAGCTCTGTACCTGCTGTCAACTTAAGTGACACAAACAAAAAAGAAGCAAATTATTAAATGGCTTATTATTGTCATTGTTGAAAACCTGCCTCCAAAAGGAATTGCACTTGAAATGTCATGGTCATGTGTGCGGGCACCACGATTATAGGAGCATGTGTTTTCTTCTATTAGAACATCATATAGCTCGTCTATACTGTTTGTATAATGGACAGAAGTATTTCTACTTCATGTCATTTGAGATTTTAGAATACACATGTGTAGACTTCTATTCTCTGGATCCTTCATGAGCTAATGTTGACAAGCCTGCACTGCCACAAAAAGGGACAACAAAAGACCCCAAAACAGGAACAGCAGATGCCTGGGAAAAGCACCAGCCTAGCGCTGCAGCAAACTTCCAGAGACCCAGAGTGCACCCCTGCCTCTGTCCCTGCCGCACCTCCTGGCACCTCCTGTCCTTTGGGAGATGGCGTGGAGGGGGAGGTGGCAAGTGGATGTTAGGATCCTGGAAGCAGAGCCAGAATGGCTATGTTGGCTCTCCTCTGCCTCAGTTTCCTTATTTATAAATTATAGTGTCTGGGGACTTGAGTCAGTGGAACAGTACTTACCTAGCATGCGTGAGGCCCTGGGTTGAATCCCCAGCACTATAAGAGAAAGAAAGAAAGAAAGACAGTGTAGAAAGAAGGAAAGAAGAGAAAGAAAGGAAAAAAAGGAAAGAATAAAAGAAAGAAATTATACATGATGATATCTATGCCATAGAGCTACCTTGGTTTATGAACTTAATTTATTTTATGATACTGAGGAAGATGACTGCATTTGTGTTTGTACGGGGAAGATGAACATGGTTGTGCTTGTCACCTGTTGCAGAGTTTGTGAAGAGAAGCAAAATTTGGCAACACTTTTGTTTTCGAACCAAATTGTTTGCAAACAGCAGCATTTGTGAACCAAGGTATTACTGTAGTTAATTTAGAGAATGCTCATAGAATAGAGCTTGGCAAGTAGTAAGCACCTGTATTTTATTGACCTTAGTATATTTCAGAGTGTTTTGAGGTCTCTTTTCTTGCTCGATCTGCATCCTTAAGTTATAGCAAAGTCACCCTCTACCAGATACTATTTGTATATTTGTAGTACTAATTATCACCACTGCACCTGCACGCGGCTTAGGCTTCTGTGGATGCTTGGAGGGTTGGAGGAATCTTGTTTTTTTTTTTTGCCACCATAGCTCCTCATATACAGAAGACTAAATCCTTGAGTTCCCATCCCTGAGTCTAAGATTCTCCCAAAATCAAAGTTATCGAAGACTTCTGCCCAGGAAGCCCAGGGGCAGTGAGGAAGGATCAGAGGTGGGGTTGGTTACTCTGGCACCATGCCCTGCTCCGGTTGGGAAGCCAAGCTTGAGATGTGGTCACCTGCACTGTGACCTGACTCTGGCTGCCCTGGGAACAAAGAGCAATTACGGCTCTTTTGTGAGAGGGGAAGAGAAGGCTGGGCCATCTGATTGTTGGCTTGGTTTCCAACCTGAGTGCTCTGCCCGTGCCCAGTGTCCTCATCTGCACCGTGACTGTCTTTGAGGTGGCCTCTGCTCTCCTGACGTGTTTCAGGGGGGGTCATCTCAGTTTGGGATTGTTTGAGAGCATTGCACCCCTTTCTACAATCCATGGTCTGCACCAAGAGTCTACCGCTGTGCGCACACAGGCTGGGTGGCTCTGACTTCAAAGCTCGGCCATGTGAGTCCTGGCAGAAGTGCTGGTGGGAACAATGGGCTGGAACCAGGGCCAGGTAGGGGCTGCCTAGCCGGCGCCCCTTAACCTGGCGACTGCTACGTTCAAAGCCTTCGTTGCAGCTGATGGAACAATGCGTCTGGCAGCCCTCAAGGTCTGCTTTCATGGCACAGTTGTGCTGTCCTTGCCAGCCATGCCAAGCTGGTCCTGGGCATAAAAGCCTCTGGTAACACTCTGTAAAAATAATAAAAACCCTTCTTTTTAATTTAAGAAACAAATGTGCCTAACAACATCAAAGGGAAAACTTAACATAAAGCAAGTAGAGTCCTCCCATACTCCCAGGCAGAATCCAGTTGCAGCGATCTTTCATGTTTTTATTTCTCATTATTCTGTTTGCCTTTTTATTTATGTAATCAGCATATAAAATTGTCTCTCTGTTGCTTATTTTACTTAGCATTGCAATAGGCATGAGGTGGCTCTGCCATCTCCCACCTATTGGGTCCCTGGGTATAGAGCCCTTCCTCCAGGGCAGGCGTCAGGATGAGTTACAGCCCTCCCCTCCCCTCGCCTCCCTCCCCCTTCCCTTCCCTTTTAGAATGTTATTATAAATAACACTGGGATGAATATTTGTAGACTAGAACATGTTTTTAGTGGGTCAGAATTTTTTCTTGTTTTATTTAGTTTTACATTTTGAGAATGCTGCCCTTACTTTTTTCCAAAAATGGAGACCAAACTCTTTGCTGCTAGACATGTGCAAGACAGCTGGTTTCCCCTGGGCTGATTTACACCCCAGTATTTCACTGTGAAAATTTTCAACATACAGAACAATTGAAGGGGTTTTCTAATACACCCCTGTGTACCACTTCAGGGTGACTCTGGAGTCCACACTTGTATTTCTGAAACACCGAGCAGAAGTTAGCTCGGAGAGAACTGAGTACCACCTTTCAACTGCCCCATTGTTATCATAGCAATTTATTATATACATAAAATCATATTTTATTGACTTTAGTATATTTCAGAGCATACTGAAGTCTATTTTCTTGCCTGATCTGTATCCTATTATAGCCAGGCCACACACGATTAGATATTATTTGCATTGTAGGTGATGAATGTGTGACCAGAGAGGTTAGTAAGCCCATGTAAGATTGCACAGCAGAGCGAGAAAGGAGGCATGTTCACACCTTCATTGAGCTCTTGGGGAACCACACCTCCCCATTCCCTTTCCCCTTCACAAGCTCCACTGTCCTCTGAGATGACCGGACCGCGAGTCTCACATCCCGATTTACTCAGGTCTCTGGTGGCCCTCCTAGCTCCTGGTTCTGTGTCAGTGATTTTGGGCCTTTCAGGAGCTCTGTCAGGAGGCCCAGCCATCACCCTGCCAGGGTGAGAATCCAAGATCAGTTGCAGCACGGTTGCAGCTCGGCAGTAGAAAGTGGGATTAGCACATGGGAGGCCCAGCCTTGACGTGTAGCACCAAAACAAACAAACACCTACAGAAAAAAGATCAGAGCCCAGCACTTTCCTAAAGACACCATTTATCTTTGGAAAAGTAGGACAAACTGGACGAGGGTTGGACCTAGAGTGTGAACATGTGTTGCACTGTTCCCAGGAGAAGAATCCAAGAAGGGGCTGGTGTTTCTGGAAGACTGGGGTTCGCCCTGGAAAGGGACCTCTCACAACACTGTTGTGGTCCATGTCTGAAACGTCCCCTAAAGCCCCCTTCTTTCCTGTTGCAAAGCTGGCGATGGAACCTAGGGCCTCCACATGCCAGACAACTGCTCATGACTGAGCAGCACACCATCCCTCCAAGGCCAAGGTTTAAGCACTGGTCTCCAGGCTGTGGCTTGTTGGGAGGTGGTGGTATTTTTAGAAGGTGGGATCTGGGGGCAGGAAGCTAGTCTTTGGGGTCATGGTCATTAGGACCCTTCCCTCTCTCTTCTTGCTTCCAGCCACCATGAGGTGAGAAGGTCTTCTCTAGCCCAGGTTCCTACCATGATGGATGGTGGGGCCACAGGCTCACAATGATGGGGCTGGGCAACCATGGACTGAGCCTTCTGAAACCAGGAGCCCATATGACAGATCTTCCTTAGAAGCTGTTCCTCTCAGGTACTTTGTCACATGGCCACCTTCCATCTCATGGCTGGACCAGCAAGGCAAGATTCCTTGTCCAGAAGCCAAGTGTGGATGTTCACTTGACGGCTCTGTCCAGATCTTCTCAGATGGCTCCACAGTGCATTGTCCTCCTGGACAATTGGGAACACAGGCTTCCATGCTCAGGAGCTCAACTAGAGTGGGGGCCCAGAGCCCTATCTGACAGGGGAAGTCCACCAGGTTGGCCTCTGCCTTGCTTGGGGACACTCAACACCCACTGCCAGTTGCTGGATGGAGAAGCTGAGCCTCAGGAACCTTCTGGAGACAACCATGGGGATAGTCTCCAGAGAATAGCCCTAGAGCCCTCTCCTCTGTCACCCTGGAGCCCCATCCTCTGTGGAACTGTGGCTCCACCTTGCACACATGAGGCTGAGCTCACAGACTTGGGCTCTGTGCCTGCCTGGCTGTGCTTTACACTCAGGGCCACGATGATCTTGTGTGGAAAGTGTTGTCCTGATCACAGCAGTCTCGGTGGTACAGAAACACACACCAACACTTGGTGTCACAGCCAGAGGGTCCTTGGTGAGCTCTAGAGGTGAGGTTTTGGGGTTGGCATCTGTGGGCTGCGGGCAGTAGGAAAATCCTCTCCCTTTGAGGGGTCTGTAGCAGCTAGCCCAGGGCTGTGCCTTCTTTCCCATTTTCTTAGCTTGTAGGAGAGCAGCTGCTCTGCATAGAGAATACAGACCCAGCCCTGAAAAACCATTCAGAGACCTTTCATGGGGCCATCTGCTTGTACTTGCCCTTTGGAAAAATCAATGGATTTGATTTTTGGACAGTTAGTTTCTTAAGCCTGAAAACATTCATCAGAACACCATGGGTAGACAAGGGCATGGGTCCCTCTCCCATCGATCTCTGAAGCTTGGCCAGATGTCCACACAACTTCCCAAAAAAGGCCTGGAGAAGTCCTGTAGTAAGAGCACACAAGCTCAGGTCAGCCAGCAGGGCTTGGGAGCAAGGAGGACAAGAATCAAAAGTTGCACCTGGCTCTGGAGCTGGACCCAAATCCAGGCCTCATGCATGCAAGAAGGTGTGCGGCTACTACTGAGCCACACTCCAGATGCCCACATGCAGATACCATGTCTCTTCTCAGAACAAGCACAAGTCTTGTACTCTGTTACCCTAGTTGAAATTAAGTGGAGACTTCTTCATGACTTGTAACTTGACATGCTATCCCAATATAAATGAGGGCAGGGCTCTGTGTCCAGGACCGGCTATAAAATGCACAGTCAGGTTGCCTTCCTTCAGGAGATACTGAGCTGGGAATGGCAGCCAGGTCTGAGGGGCCTGAGGGCTATGAGGGCAAACCTGGAATGATGGGGTTTAGGAGGATTCTCCCTGAAGCCAGTCCTGCAACCCCGCAGGAGGCCGAGGCCTCTGTAGAGAGTTGAGTGTCATTTCAGTCTTGTTTATTTATTCATTTAGAGGTGGCTATTGCTCAGGCTGGCCTCGAACTCCTGGGCTAAATCGAGGCTCCTGTGTCAGTGTCCCACATGCTGGAGATACAAGAGCCTGCTGCCTGCCTGGCTCCAATTTTTGTCTTAGAGTCAGGCCCAAGTGCTGGGCTAGTGTCCTTGCCACTGTGACTTGCTAAGCTAAGCTCCTCCCTTCAGCCAGTGGCCTCAACTTAATTTCATAGTGTCATTATTTTTCTGCCCCAGACATATCAAGGAGGCAGCACAGTTTTTTTCATAAGAATTTTGTTTCTTCACCAGGATTATGGCCAGCTGTAGAATAGCTTTCTTTTCCCCCAAAGAATCTCAGGCCAAGGGAATAAAAGCAGACAATGCAGAGCCCGGGCAGAGAACTCACCTTAGCCTCTTCCCCTGAACCTAGTGCTTTGCATAGATTATTGCAGATAAATTAACCCTGGGCCACAGCCCTGTGATGACTGTCAGTTAACAGACAAAGGCTGGAGACTTAGGGAGATTGAAAAGGTTGCCCAAGACCTCAAGATCAGAACAGAAAAGCAGGCAGCTGTGGGGCCAAAGTCCAGACTCTCCTGGAGGAAGAAGCCCCGTGGAGGGAGGCAGGACACGGTAACTGTGGGAGGGTTCTCAGCTCCAGATCTGCAGGGAGGAGTGACTGGAGTGGGCCAGGGTCGCAGGCCAGGAAGGCCAACAGGGAGGACCGGGACCCCACCTGCAGCCCAAGTAACCTTGAATCACCCCTGCAGAGTGTCATTCTGCCCTTGTCCAGGGAGGAACTATAGCCTGCTGATGGTAGTGGTGGGGCACGAGGTTGCCTTCAGGCAGGGCTGTCACGCGGGGCTCCACTCCCCATGGTGACCATGGTGTCGCCTGGCCATCGAGGTGTGGAAGGCTGGCTTGTCACCTTCAGCCTGCATCCGTGCCCTGCCAGATGGCATTCAGGCTGCTCTGGGCCTCTGGCTGACTAATCTCTTCAGGTACAAGAGTAAACACGGAGCTGGGGATACCATCTGGCTCTGACTCACAGTGCAGGCTGGAATCACCACCATTGCACCCAGCATCTGCTCTCCTGGGCCAAGGCAGGAGCTGGCTCCGCAGAACAGAGGGGCAGAGGGAGCTCGTTGTGATGCTGCAGGAGGATTGGCCAGGAACGAAGGGGCGTTACACCATGGAGGCATATCCAAAATGATATTTACTTTGCAGTGCTGGGGATCAAACCCAGGGCCTTTTTTATGCATGCTAGCTAGACAAGTGTTCCGCCACTGAGCCACACTCCCACCCCAAATGACATTTGTTTACAAAGTGTGCTTTGTTTTGCTAGACAGCATTCAACTCCTTCCCCTCTTTGCATCCATCACAGGCCCCTGGGGACCATGAACTGTGTGGAGGCGCTGCTTTCTCCATCCCTCTTCTGTTAGTGGTTGAGAGTTTTAACCCAAGTTGAACATGCAGCACTCCTTGCTTAAAGGCTGTCCTGTTGCAATATCCTGTATCCGTTTCCTCTGCCCCTGGCAGGAGTCCCCAACAGGAGAGCCTAAAGGTGGAGAGGAGTCAGCTGCTGGGGTCTGGAACATAGGAGGCTTTGGAGGATGGGGACTTAGCCCTCAACAGGAAGCTATGGCACAGAAAGTTTCCTCTGCTCTGTTCCCTAATCCACCTATGGGAGGGTGGTTCAGGTTAGTCCAGCCCAGGGTGGAAGTGGGGAAGCATGGGAGCACTGAGAGGTTCACCTGTCCAACTCATTCCTTTCCTAGAAGCAGCAACCCTGGCACAGGGAGGTGGTGAAGCCCATGGGGTGCACTCAGGAGGGACCACGGGAATGAGCTCAGAGCCACCTAGAGGCGCAGTTTGTTCAGTAAGACAGAGCCAGTGGGTCCTTCACATTTCTGAGTCACTCTGTGCCACCTGCCTTGGGACCTCTGAGCAGACTTTCTGTTCTCTGTCCCACAAGCCTGTGGTCACCATGGAAACTTTGCAGCTGGAGCTCTAATGAGAGGGAAAGGCATTCCAGACTGAATCTTGACTGCTTCAAGAGCTTTTCAGGGCTCGTGCAGTTTCCCACTTCCCAGTCCATCTGACCTGGATGAGTGCATGGGTCTGATTGCCCCCCACAGATAAGGCAGGGAGGTCTAGAAGGCCCATGACATCCCAAGGGCGACTGCTCATACACAGGCTGGAGTGTGCATCCGGCTCTATGCTGGGTCCTGAGAAGATTCTGGGGTCTACAGCCACTCTATGGATAGAGAAGGTGCAGAATATAATGTGTTTTCTTAAAGTATGTTGAAAACTTCCTGTTCTGGGGAAGCAGCTGGCAGGTGGAGCTGGACTGAGATGGCCCCAGGAAAATCCAGATCCTTTCCCTCCACCCAGTCCTCCTGTCCAAAGCCTTTCCTCTCCATCCCACCCACAAGGGACATAGGGTTTCCTGGATTTTCTCTCTCCTTTGTGTTTTCAGTCCTGTAGTCTTTGGAGCTGTTCTTGTAAAGTGAAAATTCCAACCCAACTTGAAGACTATTCGCAACACTGACCCAGGACAGGGCTTATTCTTGACTTTTTAGAAAGCTGGACTTCATCCTGGGAAGAGCCCCTGGTTAGTAGAGTGAGAGTGCTTTTCTCAAATGAAGCCTTAGAAAATAATTCTTTCAGGAGACACAGGAATAAAGTTGTGGGCTTCCTGTCCATCAGGGTGGAGTTCGGTTGAGAAGGAAGGTTGCTCACAAGGTCCCCAGCTTCACTGGAGGAGAGGTGGGCACAGGCAGCCACCACTCTAGGTGAGGTGTCTGCACCACAAAGGACAATTGTGTCCATTAGTCAGCCCCTGCCCATATTCTCTTTGCTTTGTCTCCACCTGTGGATCCGTCTCTGTGGGCACCAGGGCCAACGCTCTCTAGACACCATGCCCCGCACTTTCTGGTCACTGCACTTCCCCAGCTTCTTCCTGCAGCCTCTTCCTTCGCACCTCAACTGTCTCAGTTTTTAGTTCATCTCAGTCTGCTTCACACCCCAGACTGAGGGATCTGTAATGAGCAGAGATGTCCGGCTCACAGTTCTGGAGGCCAGAAGTTCAAAATCAAGATACTTGTATCTGGGAGGACTCCTGCTCTGTCCTCTCACTGTAGAGGAGCAAAGGGAGGGGAGGAGAGAGAAGAGGGACCGAACTCACTCTCTGGGAGCAACCCACTCCCTCAATCTCAGCACCAATCTACTCCTGAGGGCTCCATTCCAAGACCCAGACCCCCCTTTAACTGTGCCTGGGGTCCAGTTCCCAGCATGGGAGCTTTGAGGGCACAGTCACTCCTCAGGGAACTCAACTTGAGATTCACCTCAATCTCAGAGCTCACTTCCTTTCTCCTCCTCTTCCTTTCAGGGAAAGACAGAAACATCCACCCCACAGCCTCAAGGTGGAAGCAGGAGTTGCATTTTGTGTTCTGTCTCTTACCCTCAAAGCCCATCTTTCCACTGGGCACCAATTTTTACACATTTTACCTGGAAGAATCTCTCCAATCCATCCTTCCCTTGCTTCCATTTCACTCTAGTTAAAAATCTTCAACAAAACTTTGGGCAATTTAGCAGCTTGTCTTTGATTTATCCTCTTTCTTACCCCTTCTTCATGAAGCCACATGATTTGTCTTTAAGAAATGCAAATTTGATCATGCATTGCCCCGCCCTAACTTCTGATGCCCCTGTGCCTGCAGAAGGCCCCAGCCCCTTTTCCAGGCCTCTCCTCCCATAGGCCGCCACCATCTTTGAGGCTGCAAATAGCCACCGTCTTTGTCAACCCATAGGGTATCTTTTCGGTCTTCACTGAATTTGTGACATCTCAAAATAACCTAACAGAAATGTCACCTGCCTGCCCCTGAGAGTGGAGGTACAGAGGTCCTCATCCCCATCCTGTGATGGTGAGGGGTGCTGTGACATTGCATGAGGTGTATCCTCGCATTCATGGGTCTTTCCTGCTACTTTGCCATGGACCCCTCAATGTGCTCTTCTGCATTTCCGGTATGTGTCCTTCCAGTTCTTAGGCCTAATTCTGGGAGTCATTCTGACCCTGCCTTTCACCCGCCATGTATACAGTGTACCAAAAGTCCTATCAGGTCCATCGTGCCATACCTCTGGAACCCAGTTCCAACAGCCTCTACTGTGTGGCCCGTGAAGTCCACCTGCCTCACTCTAGGTCTGTGCAGAAGGCTCCTACTCTTCACCCCACTTGCACCCTGGCTCAGCTGCAGTCCATCCAACGTAGCAGACAGAATGGCCTTCCAAGAAGGTGGGGCTTTGACACCCCCTGCACCCGAGCATTTCCGCGGTGATACCAGCACAGGAGGCTGTGTAGAATTTCCAGCCTGCCATCCCATTGCAGCCATAGGCCACTCTGTCAGTGTTCAAGGGCTCTGTCCCCACCAGCCCTGGACCCTCTGCAATGTCCCTTCAGCCTGGCTAACACCCTCATTTCTTCACATACTTGCTCCAGTGCCGCTTAATGAAAACCTCACATTCACAGTCACAATCCCTGTGCCTTCAGTCCCCCAGTTCATGCTTTATTTTTTCCCATAGCTCCCTGGCATGGAGGAGGCTCTGAAATGTTCTTCTGTCTTATTTTATTGCCCATTGGCTGCTGTGCTCATGAGAAGATAAGCCATACATTTGACTCAGAAATGTGGCCCCTTGCTAAAATCCTGGTTTAATATTCTTCTTCTTAAGCTAATATTTTAAAATTTTAATTGATATAATATTTGCCCACACTTATGGAGTACAGAACAGTAATTCAATACATGTATATAGTCTAACACGCAAATCAGAGTAAGCAGCATCTCCAGCTCCTCAAACAATTGTTACTTCTATGTGTTAGGAATCTTTGGCATCTTCTTTGTAGCTATTTTGAAGTGTGTCACATGTGACTGTGTCCTGTGGTCACCCTGCTGTGTGGGTCCAGCGTGGAGCTCACTGGTCCTGTCCAGCTGTGTTTTGGTTCTCATTGCCCAACCTCCCCACCCCTTTTTCCCTCGCATTCTGGCTGCCCGTGACCCCTCTTCTACTCTCCTCTATGAGATCAACAAGTGACAGAGAACATGTAGTGTTTAAACAAGTGATATTTGATAAGTCATATATATAGCTGAACTCTTGAAGTATAATTAATATTAAAAATTAACAGGTAAAAGTAACTTTAATAGTAGTTTAGTTAACCTAATACTTCCTAAAGTTGTACCAGTGCGTAACCAACACAAACATAATACTGAGCTGTTCTATGCTCTCCTTTCATACTCAGTCACCCCAATCTGGTGTGTATGCCCCACTTGGGGCGCAACTCACTGTGAACCACCCCCTTCCAAGGGCTCCAAAGCTACATGGGCTACCATCTGGGGCAACATGGGTATAGATATTTCCCAACTCAAGACAAGCTCCTGGGTGAAGGTTGGTTTTGTTGACTTGTCATTGTAATAAATACATGCTGAATTCTAGTGCTTTAAAAGAGTTATTTGTTAGGTCAGCTGATATAAATATCCTACTAATGACTCATAAATCTGTTCCCTCTCAATGACATCTGTGCACAGTTGTCATCTGGATGCCTATTGGATATATCCCTGGAGTCCAGTCCTGTACCAGCTCAGAGTCCCAAGAATTGGGACTCCTTTATTCTTTCTAAATAAGAAGGCACCTGTTAGGGTCAAACACCTTGCTCTCCTTCACAACCCCCCGCTTATTTTTCTGTAGGTATGCAAGGGGCACTGATGAAGGATTACTGGTGTGAGCCTAAAGGAAACTGTCTGATAGCCCAGGTCACACAGTTATACTACTTTTCCTCAGTTACCCCTCCTCGCCAAATATGTGCTGTATAGCTGAACTGTGAAACATAGCACGTGGTCAATGACTTTAAGAACTTGACACATTTATTGCTTGAGATTATTTTCCTTGAAAGCATTGTGTTCAACTGGAGCTTGGCATTTCCTCTTCTCCTAAGGAAACAGAAAACAAGAACACAGAAGAGTCACAGACAATCTCTAGTTGCTAAAATCCAGAGCATAAGAGATGGAACAATAGCCAGCCACCTCATCTTTGACAAAAGAGCTAAACACCCTCACTGGAGAAAAGATAGCCTCTTTAATAAATGGTGCTGGAAAAACTGAATTTCAGTTTGCCAAAGATTAAAACTAGACCCGTATCTCTCACCATGCACTAAACTAAAATTGAAATGGATCAAAGATCTAAATATTAAAACAGAAACACTAAACCTGCTAGAAGATAGGTTAGGTAGAAATCTTGAAAATATTGGTGTAGGAAAAGACTATGAACAAAACCTCAGTCACATGTGAACTAGCACAGAGAATCAACAACTGGGATCTCATCTTATTAAAACCTTCTGCACAGCAAGAGAAACCAACAGTAGAGTGAAGAGACAACCCATAATGTTGGAAAAAAATTTTACCAGCTGTTTGTCAGACAAAGTTTGTCTACTATCTAGAATATATAAAGAACTTAAAAAAATCAGACCCACCACCCAAATTTAAAGACCCAATCCACAAAAGGGCATTGAACAGGCATTTCTCAGACAAAGAAGTAGAAATAGCAAATAAGCACGTGAAAAAAATGTTCAACATCACTGATCATTTGAGAGATGCAAATGAAAATAATGCTGAGATTTCATCTCACTCCAGAAAGAATGGCTGCTATCAAGAAATCAACCCATAAAAAAATACTGGTGTGGCTGTGGGGAAAAATGAACACTTCTCTACCGTTGGTGGGTGTGTAAACTGGTGAAACCACTGTGGAAATCAGTGTGGAGATTCCTCAAAAAAACTAGGATTAGAGTTTTACCTCGAGCACTTCTACAACATCCCCCTGCTCGCTGCTCCTGCAAGGAATCCAAACCTTTGGGGAAAGAGGGCTCCAGAGCAGAAAGAGATGAGGGGGGTTTGGGACTGGGTCAGGCAGGACATCTTGCCACCCAGAGAGTCATTATCACTTACTCTTCAGAGGGCCTGCTTGGAACTCCAAATTCATCCAGTTCCCAATGATGCTTGCTCAGTGGTGGTGGATTGGCCATAGTCAAGACTTCCTGCTTCTGAGGGAAACTTCCTGGTTCCTGCCATGGATTTGAACCACACAACCCTTAACACTCTTCAATTAGAGTGTCAGCAGCAACTGTTGTGACCTATGCTTCTCATAAAAAAATAATGGAAAACTGAGAGAAGGTGAGCCAGTCCCAGCGCTCAGGAGGAGGCTCCCCCACTGCCATTCCATGCTCCTAGGACAGAGAAGGTGAGCTAGTCCCAGTGCCTGGGAGGAGGCTCCCCTGCTACCATTCCACACTCCTAGGGCAGAGAAGGTGAGCCAGTCCCAGGGCCCAGGAGGAGGCTCCCCTGCTGCCATTCCATGCTCCTAGGGCAGAGAAAGTGAGCCACGTGGGTGCCAGAAGCATCACCCCCCCACCATGGAAATGAGAAAACACATAAACAAGCCTCAAAAACAGACTTCCAGTTCATCTACCACAACCCCGAAGGGAAACGAGATGGAACAATCTGATATTCAACCACCTGGACTCCCTGAACTGGCAACAAAAGAGGACCTGGGAAAAATGAAATCAGAAATAATTTCTCAGATAACAGCAAAACAAGCCTCAAAAACAGAGATCCAGATCACCTACAGCAACCCCA
>NW_004624741.1:22516779-22588218 GCF_000247695.1 Heterocephalus glaber | reverse complement strand
AAAAAATAAGAACCAAGATACTCATGTAATGGTACAAGATCCCAATGATGTATGTAAGTGTATTTTATACCTAAAATGTACCAATAAACTTAATGGGGTGGGGAGAGAAAGAAATAATGGAAAACTAAAAAAAAAACAGCAAAAAATCTAGGATTAGAGGTCCCATTTGACCCAGCTATTCCTCTGCTGAGTACCTTCCCAAAATAATTAAAAGCATCTTACCACAGTGATATATGTGCACCCATGTTTATAGTGGCACAGTTTGCAATAGCTAAATCTTGGAAACAGTCGAAATGCCCCTCAACTGGTGATTGGATAAAGAAGATGTGGTTTTTTATACAATGGAGTACTACTCAAGCATAAAGAATGATAAACTAGAGACATTTATAGCTTAATGGATGCATATTGAGGCTGTACTCTTAAGCGAAATAAATAGGACACACACGTGTAAACATTGAATTGTCTCTCTGGTGTGAGAAACTGGAAAGGTAAATGAGGACCAAAATGTATAATAGATAATGTGAAATAGGAAGACAAGGTCCAAAGGGAAAGGGGAAATAGGGGTGTGGGGGAAAGGAAAGAAGGGAAAAGAAAAAAATATGAAAAAAGAAGGAAAAAATGGAAACAAATCTTTTGTAAATAGGGAGGGGTGGAGGGGTGGAAAGGAGGGAAAGGGAATGGGGAAAAATGAGAACTACGATATATCATGTATAGGTACAAATTCCCAATGATGAATGTGATCATGATGTATAACTAAAATGTACCAATAAACTTATTTTTTAAAGAAAGAGACATAGTGAAGGGCAGGATGTTTTGGGGAGAACAAAGCAGTGGTTAGAGTTTGGGTGAAGAACCTGGGGGACCTCAGGAAGGTGAATATTGGTGACAGAAAAGTCACCAACATGAAGGTCTAAAGTGTCACTCTCCATGTGACAGGAGTCCCAGAGAGAAGGAATGCAAAGGGGGAGGGTGAGCACAACTTTGGGACACAAGGTCTCAGGGTGATCAGAACATGAGATGCTAAAGTGCCTTTAAAATAAACCCATCTGTTTTTTTATGAAATGGAGTACTACTCAGCCATAAAGAATGAAAAACTAGAGTCATTTATAGCTAAATGGATGCATATCGAGGCCATAATCTTAAGTGAAATAAATAGGACACACATATGTAAATACCGAATAGTTTCTCTAGTGTGAGAAACTGATAGTGTAAATAAGGGTTAAAATAATTAAAATGAATAATTGATAATTTAAAATAGGAAAAAAGGTCCAAAGACATAGGGATGAAGGGAGGGGAAGGGGAAAGGAAGGAAGAGAAAGGAAAACTTATGAGAAATGAAAAAAAATGGAAATGATGTCTATGTAAATAGGGAAGGGTGGAGGGGGTGAAGGGTGCACAGATACTGGGGAAAAAATAAGAATCAAGATACATCATGTACAGGTTCAAACACCCAATAATAAATGTAAACGTATTGTATACCTAAAACGTACCAATAAAAGAACTTAAGAAAAAAAAAATAAAAATAAACCCATCTGACCAGAGATGAACATGAGGAGTGGGATATCTGATGGCAGTGACTTAACATCACACTGTCCAATATGGAAGCTGATGGCCACACACAACTCCAGCTTGAAATATGGCTGATGCCATTGAACTTTAAACTTTTATTTAATTTTAACTAATTTAAAGTTTATAAATTAAAACTTGAATCAGGTATTGGAAAACTTTTAAGTATGTTTGGAACAAGTTGGATAGGTGAGTCTGTTCTTCATTTAAAAATTGAAATCTAAACACACGGCCAGTGTGTTGGACGTACCTTGCATTCATACTGAGATGCACCTCAAGAACCAGTCACCCCATATGCTCAACACTTAGCCCAGGAAATGAATGTATGCTATTTTATTGATACTTTATATTGATTATATGTTAGAATAATGCTATTTGGGATAGCATAATTTGTTATCTTTGTTTTAAATAAAAGCACATTATGAAAATTAATTTACTCTTTTACTATGGCTGTTAGAAATACAAAACTAAAAAAAAAAGGAAAAAAAAAGAAATACAAAACTATCTGCTAGCGCTGCATTTGCTTGGACAGTACTGATGAAAGTAACACACATAGGACCTATATCTACCCACAGAAAATACTCCTTTCAGTCTCCCAAAACAAGGGAAGCTTCAATCAATGTCAAATAAGCAATACACACAGATTGTGCACTTTGATCATAATGAAATAAAATTAAAAATCAGTAAGCACAAAAGTTCAAATAGCTCCTGGGCTCACAAAATAAAATCATATACTGGTTATATATTATGAGTCAATGAGGATGAGAGGAAATTTAAAAGATATTGGGAAATACTTAGAGCCGGATGGCAAAGCTAATGTGAAATGCTGAACTTGGTGGCTGCTGCTGAAGAGGCTCTGGGGTATGGTGTAATTCTGGGTACTGAGCATGAAGAAGATACACTGAAACCAGAGCTCTGGTGGTATAAGTAAACCCAGGAGGAAAAGAGGAAAAATAACAGGATGGAACCCAAGCAAGGAGGAGGAAGGATGTAGCATAGAGTATAGAGAGGAATCAGGGAATAGTCCAAAGTCCCTTCTAAAACCTGCATCTTCCAGAGTGAAGAGAAATTTGGGACACTGATGGCTGGAGACCTAGTGAAGGAGCCAGCTGGCAGGACAGACAGCCGTGTAGAGAGGGCCTCAAGGGAAGTAGGGGGCCACATGGACACATGAGCATGCCACGGGCACTGTCATCACTCCTGGTCTTTGCACTTGAGGAGCAGCATGGTTTGTTCAAACGGTGTGGGGAAACTGGAGTGAAAGTCTCAGCCTACAGGTCTCTCCTTTATCAAATTCCAAAAATAGGGCAACCTGGAGCTCAGCACTCTACTGCCCTGTAGTTTGACCCACTCTCCCATTCTTACCTGGAAAGCTTTTCAGAGAAGTTTGTTTGTTTGTTTGATTTTTGGTACTGGGGATTGAACTCAGCATCTTGTACTTGCCAGGCAGACATGGCACCAATGAGCTACATCCCCAGCCCGTGGAAAGCATTTCAGAAAAGCTGTGGTCCTTGTGTCCCGAGACAACATCCTCTGGCGGCCCTGTGGTCTCCTCATGACCAACACCTAAGGAGAGAGAGTATAGGAGGGAGCCCCAGGGCTGGCAAGGAGGATGATTTTCCTACATCTAAAGGTGTGTGTGTGTGTGTGTGTGTGTGTGTGTGTGTGTGTGTAGAAGGAGAGAGAGAGAGAGAGATTAGAAATCAACTTTCTCTGCTGCTTTCTTTGGAAATTTTTGGGCTTATCCGGTGAGCCAGTTCCTAATTGTCCAACAGGAAATGACCCAGCTTGGGCAGAGAGGCTGCTGCAGTAAACTTGCTGGCCTGCAGAGCCAGTGCATGAAGGTGCTTCCTCCTTGACCAGGAAAACCTCCAGAGAGGCCCAGAGGAGGCTGCACAGCACCTTTGTTCTGGATCTGGAGGCACGCCTGAGGACCAGGTCTCTCAATGTCCCCATGACAAGACCTCGCTGCCTTTGTCTGCAAAGGCTGGTGCCCAGGACTCAGGGTGGCCCAACAGCTGATGGCCAGGTGCATTTCCCCTGGCTGCAGGCAGAGGTGAGCTCTATTTTCTTGTGCACATAAAGATAAGAAACCAAGGGCCCCCTTCCGAAAGCAAACACCTTTAATTTGAGCCTCCGCCTACCTGTGATTCACCGGATGGAATTTACGACAGTGTTTACCCTTTTCTGCAAAAGCAGCAAGTGAATCAATCCTAATAGGAAATATAAACACTCTGTGGATGCATTTGAACCTCTCAGGAGGGGTCAGCAAAGGCTGCTGTCCTCCAAAGTGTCCCCTGAAGAGAGGACAGTGGTCTTAATGGCCAGGGATCCACTCCAGCCCGAAGCCAAGCCAGTCTGTACATGTCAACTTCTGCTGGCCCCTCTCAGCCTTGAGAATTCAGACAAAACTTCAGGAATGCCCAGCTGGGCAGCTGGGTGCTTTCAAAGCCAAGAACCTGCCTTTATCTCCACAAAACCAACACAGATAAGAAATGGCTGAAGCGGGGCTGAAATTAGCCAGCGCTGCTTTGGGCCGCCCTGGTGACCACCATCCTGCTCTGAGAGCCTTGTGGCTCTGCTCAAGTGTGCTGGCAATGTTTAACAGCCCAGTCTTGTACCTGTTCCCGCCACTGCTGCTGGCGCCGGCAGGAGCCTTTGTTTGAACCCTGGCTCATCCTGCAGCCTGCTCTCAGCAAGGAGGACCCTGGACCCACCTCTCCTGACTGCCGCTGCTGCCTTGCTGCCAGGGACGTTGCAGAGAGGGGGATGTGGACTTGAGTCTGTCCCTCCATTAGTTTGACCACCATGGTGTGTGTCCAGGCGTCACCTGGTTCACCTGAATTGGTCTCCTTGTAAGAGGAATTTCCATTTCAGCCAATGCTGTGACTAGTGTCGAGCATAATCTTTCTTGGTCACTTCCTCTTCAATCAGACATGTGTCTCTTGCTCTTTCTCTCTTAGATCTAGAAACCATTTCTGCTTCAGTTGCTCATGTTTAGGGATTCATGGATCAAGTACTGGGGAGAACCATTTGAACTCGTTTTCATAGACCTAAAACAGCCAAGTACTACATTTTCACATGGTTCCATTTATTGTTCTCACAGGACTGCCCACTTTATTTTGGAGCTTTGAGAAGATGACTGAACCATGTTTTTCATTTTGTTAAACATAGTTCTCCTTAATGAACTCGTTTCTTCTTTTCTTCCACTGTGCTTGGCCCTGCTTTCAGGGACTCTGCCTGCGTGCTTGGGAGCACGATGTCCCCGTCTTGTATTTCTAGATGTCACAATGTGGGTACAACTCCAGGTGTGTCTCAGACACACCTCCAGATGGCAGCCACTACCATCAGCCTTCCCATGGAACTATCCTTAAAACCAAATCTCTGAGCCTCAAGCAAGAGCCCTGGGGCCAATACCGTGTCACTGCCCACTGTGCTATCTCTGGCCTCTCTGGGGCTCTCAGGACACAGGTTTCTTTATCTACCAAGGGGACCGGATTTGGCTGGAGGCAAACACAGGTTAGACGTGTGGGAGCTCCAAGGACATGGAGTACACACAGCTGAAAATCACAGTGCCTGGTGACAGCTCCAATGTGTGTCCTTACACTGTACCCTGGGTGATGGTCTGGCTTTCTGTGACCAGTAGCATGGGCAAGTCCTATACTCAGTTCTGTCTTCAGGGGACACAGAAAAGATGCAATTAAACACAGCAGCCTGGTACATTTTGCCCCTAAGTTCAATTTTTCTTTGAAATCAGGAAGTTAAGATGTGGTGGGGGAAAATGTCTTCAGATTTTAACTTTCAGAATTGCCAGGGGAAGGGAAGCATGTAGAGATGTCCTAGTCAGTTGGTGGTCATCACTGGCCACTCTAAGAAAAAATTCCTTTATCCTTTTAACTTGTCATTTAATTTCAATTTTGGTGTACGTGATCTGCTTTGTAAGGTAATACTACATCAAATGCATGTTGTATTAATACTTCACAAGTGTGTGTGGTATTCATAAATGACATCTACCTGACATTTGGGTGGTTCCACCTTGGGTTGTGATGGATATATGTGTGTGCACCTACTGGTTGGAGCTCTTTTTATCCCTTCTTTGGGACATGCACCTAGAAAAGTAATTGCTGGGTCATATGGTTCTGTGTTAAAAGTTTTGAGGAATCACCAAGATCTTCTCCACAGTGGCTATAGCATTATACTTTCCTACCAGCAATATACAAGGGTCCAATTTCTCCACATCCTTGCCAACATAGATTCTTTTAAAGAGTCATGGCCATGTTGTGGGTGTGAAGTATTACCCGAAAGTGCTTTTGATTGGCACTTTTCAGGAGCCATCATGTGCACATATTCTTTGGCATGAAGGTCAAAGACAAGGGCTCATGGCCTCTGGTGTTGGTTGGGAATGATGCTGGGTTTTGCCACAACCTCCTAATGTCTCCTAAAAGCCACTTTGTAGCTGTGAGTGCTGATGCCCAGGAGGGGTCCCCTTTCTGAAGAGAGTCCTTGCCACTGGGTGAAGCAGGCTAGAGCAGCATGTGCCTGTGGCAGAAGAGTAGAACAAGGATCTACAGCCTGGAATCCTGGGGCCCAGAGAACAGAGACAGACAGCTCAGGAAGTAGAAAGAAAGAGCATATTCTGGGGCAGAGGCTGGAGGTGGGTGAGAGCATGGAAATGCAAACAGGAGGCACTCACCAGTGTGTCCTGGGCATCCAGGTCAAGATGGGCACCGAGGCCAAGGGTGCAGGAAGGTATGGGGAGCCAAGAGAGGTCATGGACATAGGAAGCCAGTGGGAAATGTGAGATCGAGTCAGAGAATGAAGGCTCTTGGGTCCCAATATACAGTCAGGTCCACTGAATCACTGGAGCACACGTCCTGCTCCCAGGCCAGAGCCTTTGCCCCCATCTGGGTTCCAGTGAGAGGCTCAGCTGCAGCCATGCACTGAGCTACCTGGCCAGCTGTCCACACTCTCAGTGCCCAGGATGGGTGACTCAGTCCCCTGTGGCCACCTAGCATCCTGGTGTTCAGGTTCCCCAGGTGACTGGGGAGGGAAAGGGGAAAGTAGAATCCAAGGTGTAGATAAGTGGTTTTAAATGTAGAGTTTATTCCATTGTTATTTTTGCTGTCATGCATGGGCCTGCTGGAGAAGTCTGGGCAAAGTGAAGGTGATGAAGAAAGAAGATGCTGGGCCCTGGGACAGCCTGTGCCCAGCTAGGCTCCACTGCCTACATTGGCTGAGAGCTGGCAGCCACGCCTGGCTTGTGCCACTGAGGACTGGGGGCCAGGACGCAATGTGTGCTCTGTGTTGTCGTCGGCAGCGGGGCAGACACGGGGAAGCTGCACTCCATAAATGTGTGTAGGGGGAGGGAGCAGGAGCTGGAAGGCAGGAACCATGAAAAGCAGGCTGGACACGGTCCCTGCACTCTAGGAACTCACAAAGAACAGCTGAATAGGCATTACAATGACAATGACGGGATGGCAGCAATCGGTCCTGCCTCAGTGGCCCTGTATGTGTGTGCACGAAGCCCTGCAGCCAGGGAAACCAGGGGAGGCTGTTGGAAGCCCTGGTAGCTATGGACCTCTTATCTTTATTAATGTCCTGTAAGGCGAGGTCACACTGCCCCCTTCTTGATAGAGCAGGTAAACAGGAGCCTTGCAAAAGCTGGAGGCTGCCAGGGGCACCCAGAGCTCACCTGGGTGGTCACAGAGGTCAGTCAGGCGGGGGAGAAGCCAGGCTCCTGAGTAAGAGGTCTTCTTTCCCCTTCTTGCTTGTTTGAAAGAGTTCTCTGAGCTCTCCAGCTGCAGACCAGTTATGTAAGTTGATAAACTGTGAGCTCCCGTCACTGAGAGCTGCCTCCTCTGAGGTGGTAGATGTGGGGAGAACCCCAGCAGCTGCATTCCTCTCTGATCATCAACCATCTTGGCAAACTGCACAGCTTCTCGGAACTGCAAAGCAGGCAGCAGTTGCCGCTCTGCTTTCCTGACCTGGTTGTTGTACATTCAGCAAAATAGAGTTAATGACTTAAAAGCTACAGGTCTGGCACCCTTTATCCTGATGCTTGGGACCAAGTGTTTTGGATTTGAATATTTTTTTTTTAATTTTGGAATATCTCCGCCTACAGAATGGTATCTTGGGGAGGGGACCCAAGTGTGGACACGAAATTCACCTATGTTTCCTGGTCACCCGTCCACAGAGCATACAGGTCACCTTCAACATGTTTCATACTTCTGCGTTTCCTCTGCAGCTCATCACATGAGCTCAGGTGTGGAATTTCCCACTTATCGGCATTCAAAAAGTTTCAGATTTGGGATTTTCAGGTTTTCCTTTTTAACCACAGGCGTTTAGCCTCTGCTTACTCTCAGGCCTGATAACCCACAGGCTCCTCAGGCACAGAGGCAGCCCCAGCTGGGTGGACTGACTCAGCCTAAGCCAGGCCTCACAGCTGGCAGAAGCAGACAGCACCCAGGGCAGTGGATGCTAGATTCCTTCAGCGACCTTCAGGAGCACTGATCACCCCAGAAGCCTCAGCAGCCTCTGTAGCTTCCTTGCCTCCTGCTCTTCCTGCCTCCTTTGCAGATGGGAAGAAAACTTTTCCCTGCTTGGCCTCTTTCGCTATTTTTTTGGTTTTTTGTGAGGTTTTTTTTTTTGGTAAATTCTGATGCTTATGTGTTTAGGTAGCTCTGGGTAGTTGGTGAGTTGAGATGAAGCTAAGCTGTGGATGTCAATCCTGTCTGCCAGCCAGCTGAGCCCTTGGTATTGAAGGGCATGACCACCTGTCCCCTCTGAGCCCCAGGGTAGCTGTCCCCATGGGGTCAGGTGCTGGGGAGCCTGTCCCATCTCATTTCACCTTTACAGTTTAAAACATAAGGTTTTTCTTTGTGCTGAGCCATACCACAGACTGGTTTACATCTCTTCCTTTAAGCAGGGAATCTGAGGTTTCAGCTCATTTCTGAGGTTGAAGAGAGGAGAACAGATTAGAAGAGAAATCTCACCAGACTTGAAGAAGAAGATTTCACACCTGTCTTGGCTTTTCCCACACTTCAGTCTCTGATTCTTCTCTCTGGGCCTCATTTGCCTCATTCGTAAAATGAAGAAGCAGATTATTCCTGTGAGTCTCAAAAAGATTTGTTTTTGCTTTTTAACTAACTGGCCCTCTTTTCAAATAAATTCTAATGCATAAACCCCAATATATAAAACCCACAAAAGAGATATTTTATTAGTTTAATAACTAGCAAGTATCCTTTTTCTTAGTTTAAATTTATAACATTTACTTACCATAAGTCAAGGAAAATAATGTAATGATTTTGGGTGTTAACATCTAGATGCAGCTTTCATTATATAAAAAGTAAAGTGAGGGTCTTAGCTGATGGTAGCATCTAATCCTATCAACCTCAGCTACAAATTATAAAATGCATTCTTCAAAAATATATATTAGTTGGGTAGACTAGATTCAATTCTGCTTTGCAGAACTGAGCAGGTGCTGGGGCCCTAAGTTCAGAATGATTCATCTGCTCTCAGGATAGCCCTGCCTCAGTGACCAAGCAAGGACAGCAAAGCTGGTCCAAGGCTGGCAGCCAGATGTCCACCATCTGGGTCCCCTGGAGCCCCAACCCTGTGCACTGGGCATGCTCTTCATAGTTCTAGAATCTCTAGAATATAAAAGAAAAGAAAATATTAAAAAGAGTCCAAAGGTTGTAGCTCAGTGATAGAGCACTCACCTGGCATGCATAAGTCCCTCCCCTGCCCCCTTCTGTTTCTAGCAGCTCAAAAAAAAAAAAAAAAAAAAATCCAGGCAAAAGTTTCCTGGCCCCTGCAACACAGTGAAGGAAAGAAGATCAACAGAAAATTATTAAAGTCTTGAGCTGTCCTCAACAGCTAGTGTAGACAGCAAACATCTGGGTGGGAGTGGAAGCAGTTTATTTGACTCTGATGACTTGTCTTCTCAGTAGGTCCAAGGCTGCTGTCCTTTAACCCTTTGATCTCCAGATCCTGTGACAGGACCATGTGGCTTCTTTTCCAATACAGCTCCTGTCTGCAGAAAGCCAGTACGAACTGACTCTGTCCCCTACCATTTTCTCTGGACTCATGTGCACACTCAAGCTAGCAGGGGAAGGATGTTTTTATCAAATGCCACACTTGGGTATCTCCAAAGGATTCGTGGGCTGGAACTGTCTCTATTTGCTTTGCTGCCTGGCAATGCCTACTTGGTGGTACTCTGGTTTGCAGTGACCTGGGACAGAGACACCACTGTCATTTTGAGGCCATGAGTGGAGTTGTCAGAAACAGAAGCAGAAAGACAGACGGACAGACAGAGACTCTCCATTTGGAGAGGTGGCTCTGCCACTGTCATCCACCTCTGCCCTGTGGACTCTGGGCCAGCAGAACCCGGCTCTGGGAGGTAGAATATATGTGAGCATATGTCCAGAGGTGTGGACAGTGGCCTGTCCCAGGCAGCGATCACTGGCCATGTCTGGTTCTGACCTACACCATGGCCTGAGAGACAGAGCTGTGGAGGAAGATTCCATGTCCTCTGTAGATAGACTCTGAGCTGAAATTTCCTACTTTTCCCCTAAAGTTGGGTTCTCAGGAATCTGCAGCTCCTGGGCATTCTGACTGCTTCCAACAGCCTTGTATTGCTGTGGGTCTAGGAACTTCTATGCCCAGCTCTGCCACTGCCACCCGGGACCTCTGCTCCCTAGGGCCTGACAGAGAGAAGCTCAGGACACACTTGAGACACAGAACTCTGCATCCCCACCAGATCCCACAGGGGGTGGCAGTTTTTCGGGAGCAATAGTGTGCCTTAAAACTAGGCCCAAATCACTGAAGGCTCTAAAGCAAAGCTAGCTGTGTGGATGGTGGGAATGATCCCTAGGGGGACCCCACGGCTTGGGGCTCCAGATCTGATGTCCTCAAGTGATCCCTGAGAGTCCCAACCTGGGCCCTGGCCATCTTCCCACCCTCTAAGGTCCTGTAAGGTGAGACCAGCCACCTGGTATTTCCCAGGGTGCTGTCCCTGTCCCCACCCTGCATGCCCCTGGGGCCTCCTTTCACTCTGCCTTTCTCACTCTGATGCCTGTGGTCACTCCACCCGAGGATCTTCAGGAGCCAGAGAAGCCAGGGCCTTCCTGTCTGAGCATCACCCTTGGTCCCTCCAGTGGCCACACAAGGCTTCTGTGTCCTATGTGTCCTCTCCTCAGGTAGGCACGGGGCACCTGGCAAACGCTGGAGGTGAGAGCTTCAAAGGCTCCATGGCCTCCCGACCCCCCACCCCAACCCCAACCCACCAAACTACAAGGAGGAGAATGACAGCTTTGTCCTTCTGGGGCAACTCTAAAACACCCCGCTCCGCCTGTGCCCTATAAAGGCTTATCACACTGCTGGTAGGAGACACTCTAATTCCTTCCTGTTGGCTGATCATCACTCCTCAAAGCCCGCGCCCGGACCTTCCCAAGGCACCAGGTAACGTCACTGTCACCAGGAGTGCTGGCGCCCATCTGTTACCTGACGCACTATCTTTACGGCTGAAGCAGGTTGGCCAGCCAGGCACCTCACTGGTGTGGACCCATCTGTGTTCTCCCCTTCTCCTTCCCAGGAGTACTCTGGGTTATTTGGTCTGAGAATCCTCTGTCTCCATCTCCTGTTGGCTACCTCTCTTCCCCACTGTTTTTTTTAATCCTTAGAGTGGATTTGTGCTAATTATTGCCTTAGAATTGTGCAGCCTCCCTGGACTGCCCTGGAAACCCTGTGGGTGTCAAGAATCAGGAAAACACTGACTCAGGCTTTGGCCACCAGCTGATCACCCTAAAGGTTTCAGCCTTGTGAAGGGACCCCTGCATTTAAACAAGTTTAGTAATGAACAACTGAACGTGAAGGTGGCCATTACAGAGCATGCAACAGAATCAAGTCATCTGTGAGCAGTTTTCACAGTGTTGGCTATTCCTTCCCAGCCTGGTCCAGGCAGCCTGAGCATGGGTTCTTTGGTGAGGATGACACAGGAAAGGGGTGCCAGGTGTATGCTGGGGAGGGACTGGGGCTTGAGACAGGGGCTTTCATGTTGAGGGAGTGGGGGAAGTAAAGTTAAGAAGGCGGCCTTGGAAGATGAGAGAAGCATCGCCAGCCCGTCATTCAGAGAAGAGGGGCCAGGACAGGAGTTAGGGGAGCTCTGTGGGTGGCTGTTCCCGTAGTGGCCACCATTCTTGGTATCTACAGCCACAGCTAGTTTGTGGCCAGCATGGCTGGAACCCCAGAGGCTGAGTGGGACCAGAGCTGAGGGGACCAACCTCTGTAGCTGTCCTCCTGCAGCCCAGCCATTCACAGCTATCCTAGGGCAGCTGCTGAAGCCTAAATTTCCTGTAAATTCTTCTTGTGACAAAATGCAGCACCGCCCAGGGCAGCATTCTGGACAGCACCGTCCCCAGGCAGCTACACTACACAGCACAGGCCGGCACAGATGTGTGCAGACAGTGGCATGGCTGCCCAAGACCACAGAGCTGGGTGGCAACTGAGGCCACAGCTGAGAGGAGCCGAGGCTGGGTGAGATCCTAGCCCCCAGCTGTGGGACAGCTACAGTAGGGTGGGCGGGAGTCGGATGGGTGTGAGAAGATGAGCAAAGCCAAGGCCACAGAGCATGTCTCAGGTCACCTGGTGGTGGTACATACAGCCTTGGTGGTGAGACCAGGCACAGCTCTTCTGGAGCTGGACCAAGAGGAGGTTTGCTCAGAAAAGCAGTCTCCAGACAACTCACTCTTCTGCTGCCTGCTTTGCCCTTGGTTCTCACTTTTGAGCCCAAGACACTCCCTTTCCACCTTGCAGTGTACACTGGGATGCATGGGTGACTAGCAGGCCGATTTGCCCTCCACCTACTCCTTTCAGGGTCATTATAATGAAAAGGTCATTGAATTTCCCAAGACATGCAGTTGGCCGCTAGCAAAGCCAGATTCGACTCCATGTGTCCTGAGTCAGAGACCACAGTTTGCAAGGTGAAGGGTGATTTAGCCACTGTTGTTGTGTTTGCTGTATCCTGAAGCAACAGCAGTTACCTTGTTATAGAGCAGGAGTGCACAGCTGCCTTTTTTTTTTTGGTACTGGAGATCAAAGTCGGGTCCTTGCATTTACGGGTTAGGTGGCAGAACCACTGAGTTAAATCCCCGTCCCATAGCTGGCTTTTTTATACTGTGGGACACTTTATTTTCCATGTGCACTACATTTTACTACATTTTCCATGTGCACTACAGTTGCAGTGGCCAGTGTCAGCAGTGAGTGACAAGGCTTTCCTGTGACCAGCTGAATCCCATGTAAGTGGTCAGGTCCAAGCCTGGCCAGGTCTGGGGGACCAGGGTCCCAGCTACCACAGGTATTGGGCACTGAGCGGGCATTGGCTAGGGCCAGAATGACAGAGCTGCAGGGACCAGGGAGGGACAGGGAGTAGGCTGTGTGCCTGAGGTGAATGGCAGCCGTGCCAGGACAGTGGCAGGGAGTTGGTCACGCTACAAAGCCATGATGTTCCTTTCTTCTGGAACATTCCAGAACATTCTGTCTGAGAACCCTGTGTCCTCTAGCTCTCTTGACCCCTCTGCTCACAGATGAAACATTTCACACCAAGTGCTGGAGGCAGGCAGAGATTTTGTAGTTAAAGAAGACCAGAAAGAGGCAGGACCAAGATCTGGAGTGAGACCCCAGACTGGAGGGCAGCTGAGTTTCCTAGAATCTCTCTTCCCTTCAGTGGCAAAAATGCCCCTCTCAGGCACCAGGGTCATTGTGTCTAGGGAATGCAGAGGCTCTGAATCTGGCTTGGTTGGGGTTTTGCAGAGGTCACCACAGCTCTGCTGGAGGCTGCGGACCAAGTTCCCCACTGGAAACACATCTTCACTTTACTTCCTCTTGAGTTCTCCTGGGGAAGCTTCTGGTCAGGGAAGAAGGTGGGCATGGAGTGTGGAGGGAGGAGACAGGGCCTGAGGATGGTGTCGGATGCAAGCTGTTAATTCTTAGAAGCACACCAGACAGCTGTTTGGAGTTCTTGATATATTAAAAAAAAAAAAAAAGACAGGAAAGGAAAAAGCTTCACCTATGAAAATAGCATTGGCAAAACACCTGCTGTGAGGACTCCAGATCCCTGGTAGAGGAGGGGGATAAGGAGGTCTGTAAACAAGACCTGAGCAGGTGTGTCCTATGTGGCCTTTGCTGCTCATCCAGACCCACACCACCCTTGTGTTAAATGAGGACAAATCAGCCACGTGAGCACACCAGCTGCTGCCATGCGAGGGTGAGGTGCCCATCAGATTACCAAGCATGGCATCATGACTTTGCTTACAGATGAACAAGGTTGGGGGGATTCTAATTCAAGCTTCCTGCAGGGAGGGGAGCAGGACCAGCAGGGGTGGGGCTCTGCTTATAGGCAGGTCTCCTTGTAGACCCTATGGGCACTTTATTACCAAGCACTGTCTGTCTCCAAAATCATTGTGTGCACCTGCAAGTATGTCTAAGTTTGTATCTGTGCTCCATCTAGTGTCCCCTTAAGTGCAGCAGCACTTCCACTGGGCCAGGCTTGGGACACATCACCTGTGACAGAATGCCTACTCTTCTCTAGAGCAGATGAGAGAAACATCACTTTCCTTCACTAGGACAAAATCAACACCCACAACTTAAAGAAGATGTTTATTTGGGCTTATGGTTTTAAAGGGTTCAATCCATGACAGCTGGCTTTAAGACACACACACACACACACACACACACACACACACACACACACACAGCATAGTGGAAGGGTATGGTTGAGGAAAGCTGTTCAATCCATGGGGAACAGGAAGCAGTGAGACAAGGGAGAGCTAGGGATAAGAATACACCCTTGAACGTCCCACCATCAGTGACCCAGCTTTTCAGATCAGGCCCCACCTCCTAACAGCACATTCAGCTATGAACTCACCAATAGATGAGTCAACCCATGATCCAATTACCTTCCAAAAGCTCCACTCTGAACACAAGAGACTTCTAGGCAAAATTTTAGATTTAAATCTCAACATTTTATTTCTGGCTCTGAGAAGGCTCATACCTATCTTATGCAGAATGAATTTAGTCTATCTCTGTGAGTCACCAAAGTCTCAATAGTTCCAGCACTGATGAAAAGTTCAAGTTGAAATTCTCCTCTGAGACTCAAGGCAAACTCTTAGTTGTAAGCCATTGTAAAAATCAAAAAGAAAATGAAATACTTTCAATATATAATGGCACAGCATAAATATTTCTATTCTTAAAGGGAGGAATAGGTGAATAGAAAGGAATTAGGCTAAAGTAAGATTGAAACTCAGCAAGGAAAACATTAAATACTGCATGTCAGCGTTTAGGGCAAGTTGTGGTGAGATGTCAACTACAAAGAGTGTGGGCAGTCCCAGTCCTATGGTCTTGTAAGTTGCAGTCCACACAGTCTCTCTTTTGGGCTGGTTCTGCTCACTGCCTGCAGCTTTCCTTGGTAACACTCCATGTTTCTATCATCTTTAATGTCTTAAGATTTCTATTGTACCCATGGCTTCACTTTCATAGCTTCATGCACTGCTGTTTCAGAGGCACATTGGTTGGTCTCCCAAGCCTTACTCTGAAATCTAGCTGGAAGCCTCCATGATCCCACAACTCTTGCATTCTACATGCTAGTAAAACCAGCATCATGAGGATGATGCTAATGTCTGCCTCAGGCAGTAGCTGGGCCCCCTTGGTCTATGGCTGCAGTGGCCTCTGAATTCCTGGATGGCTGAACTTTTGGAAACACTTCTCTAGGTAGCCTTGGGTGAGCAGGGTTTCTTGGGGTTCTTTTCTCAAAGCAAAATCTTTTAAAGGAGTTTTTACCCTTTTACATCTTTGAGCTTATGATGAGTGGGGTCTGGCCAATTCCTGAGAAGCCCTTAAGGTATCTTTCCTATTGTCCTAGTGTGAAGCACTTGGCTTCATTTTAATGAAATTCATGTTCTTAGTAATTGTACTGTCCTTGACCCCAGCTTTATAGCCCTTTCTTTCTGACAAAATTGCAAAATTTTTAAATTACTGAACTCTGTATTTTGCTCCTGATTCTCACTGTAAATCTGGCTAAAAGGAGTCAGCAGTACCCATGTTATCTCCAGAATATTGGACCCCCTTGAAATGTGCTCTACCAGATTAATTAGTTTGCCACCTTTAAATTCAACTTCACACAAAGTCTTTGGTCATGGGCAAAATGTAGACAAATTCTTTTCCAGAAGAAATATCCATGGCCTGTTGACCAGTTTCCGATAGAGTATTTGTTCCCATCTGAAATCTTCTGAGCCTGGCCTTTTCTGTCTGCATTCCTATCAACATTCTGGATTTCTGAGCTCTGACCAGAATCACCCATCAGGCTTTCCTTACAGCATTCTAGGCTTCTCTACCCTGCATCTCCAAATCTTCCCAAACTCTTCCCATGGACCATGAATCAATGGTCAGGTATAGTCACAGCAAGGACTAATTTCTATATTAGTCACTTTCCCATCAATGGTACAAATGTCTGACACCCACAACTTAATAGAGAAGAAGTTTATTTCTGTTCATGGTTTCAGAGGGTTCAACATACTGTTGACCGCTTCAAGGCAAAAAGGGCACGGTGGAAAGTCATAATAAGATGTTCAACCCACGGTGGCCAGGAGGCTGTGAGGAAAGAAAAGACCCAACAACAAAAATATACCCTTCCAGGACACACTGCAGTGATCCACTTCTTCCAATTAGGTCCCCATCTCCTAACAGCACATTCATCTATGAACTCATCAATGGATGACTCCATTGATGAATACAACACTTTCCAAAAGCCCCACCCCTGAACACATGAGATTCTGGGGAGATCTTTTAGATCACTGTCCAGAGCATGACCTTACTTGTGATTTTTCATTGGCTCTTCATGGCACCCCTGTTCGGAAGCCATCGTTGGCACCACTGTGCCCATTAGCAGCTGGATTCAGAATGGCTGAAGGCGCTCATTTGTGTTAGACTAACACTCAGTTCTCATGGTGGCTCTTTGATACTGTTCTCACCACTGAGTCTGTTTTTCCTAGAAGGTGGCTACACCTACCTCATGGAGTTTTTGTGAGCATTAAAAATTTAATGCATACTTTGTAGAGTAGTGCTTGGCACCAATAAGAGATCATTTGATATTAGCAAAAATAAATAGTATAGTCTAGTAAATATTCTTACTACTACTCTTCCTGAATGCACTTTCCATAGACACTGAGGTCACCATTTTATCTCCCACATCTTTTCTAAGTCAATGTTTAAGTAATTCCTAGCAATGACGTTACTCTATGATCACTTGTGTGGCCATCATAAGAAGTTACTCCTGTAGCATATCTGGCTACCAATTAGCCAGTACCATTTCTGTGATATTGGGCCTAGGTTTCTCTGGACTCTCCTGAGCACAGGGCACAGTCCATCAATCCTGTGCTGCTCCACGGGGATAGGTGTTGGAACTCAGGTCTTCCCTCTGTCTGCTTGGTTCTGAGGGAACTGCCATTGTCACAGCCTGGGGTTGTTGGGCTGGGTATGGGATCTCCAATGCCTGGCTTCCCATGTTTCCCAGGTGCTTGTGTTCCATCATTTTATTATTTTAAAAAATCTGCAATGTGCCAGTTCAATAAAAATAAGTCCTGTTCCCGATCTGGAAAGCACTTAACTTGATAAGGTAGTTTAAGATTAACAGCCTTTAAAACTGAGGAACATGGGGTGTCTTGAACTGAGACACTTGTCCTCCTCCCTAAAAAAGAGTCCATGCATAGGACACACCTCCCCTTCATTCAATTGCTGTACAACCACAGGAGCATGTCAATATGAGCTGATACCAAGACAGCACAATCAGCATGTCAGCATGACCTGCATTGTCTGCCCCAAGTGGCCATTTAATTACTGGTTATTCCAAAGGGTGTTTCAGATAATATGGCCTCAAAAATAAGGAAATCATTTCTGTCTTATCTTCCTCCCTAGAGTGCACTGAAGTATATTTTGAATGTGTGCTTAGCCAAGAGCATTGCTCCCTTTCCAAGCCAAAGGCCATGTTCTGGACCAGCCTCACAGGGTGGAGGGACATAGGTGACGTTGGTCCTCATGGAGTCACCTCCCACCTTCCCCACAAGCCTGTTGCTGAGAGGCCTAGGGTCAGATGGCACCTGGGGTACTGATGTGTCCATGCACCTATACAAAGAAGCAACGACACCACTTGTTATGTCAAAGCTGTTAAGATTACTGGAATTAGATGCTTACCATGTTCTAGCATCCTGGCATTTGAAATCATAGGGATTTCCTTCCCTGGGGGGTTTTCAAGACAGACACAGCTTTACCAGAGTGTGGGGAGCAGTTGAAGCCAGGCACATACTCTCCTTATGCTGGGTTTATTTGTGGCACATGTCTGACTTGTGAACTGCTTCTCGGTGGTGGGAACCCTAAGGGCTCCATCTTTATTCCCTTGGGAGCCAAGTGTCCCAGCAGGTGCCTAGGAGAGGCTAGTCCTCCTCCAACATGGCAGTGCTTGTGGATCTTCTTGGGGTTCTAATTATGTGTCCCTTACTCCTGTGCCAAGACGACTGAACAAGTTGGTCAACTTTCACTTCCTCCTCTATTTGGAAAAAAAGCTGACAATAAAATCTGTCATCCTTCCGTACGTCCTGATGTTATACAGAACAACTGAATAAAATCTTTAAAGGTCTTTGATGGAGTCCAAGGGAGGTCTAGGAATGGGGGTGGCTACATGCCATTGAGATAGCATCTTCCTGCCAAGACTCTGGGCACGATCAACATCGAACCTTGAAGGCCATGTGCTCAGCTCTCAGAAAGAGGCTCTGTTCTTAATGCCCCACTCTGTAAATCTCTGTCCCTTTACAAGCTAGCTTTCAAATATGTCCCCTAACTGCATGCCTTTATGTATTGTCCAGAACAAAGGAACGCTGTGGTCTATGTCTCCACATGAAGAGCAACTCACGTTTCCAAGCAGGAGGGGAACAGCTAGAGGAGCCCATATGTAAAGATGCATCTGCCTGCAGGAGCAGAGGCATGGGCCTGGGGGCTGGAGTTTGCAGATCTTGCTCCTGGGAGGGCACAGCCTGATGGGGACTCCCACCCTGCTGCAGCCTCGCTGGCCCATGGGCTGCTCACTGTTGGGGCTGGAGTAGAGATTTCTACATCCCATAGGGACACCTACAGGGAGACCGGAATTTTAATGGCTAAGATGCAGATGGCAGGATATATTCATGGAGACTCTTCAGTGGCTTGGGAAGGGCCCACCCCATTGCTGTTACACCAAAGGACCCCTCTGTGGTCCAGAGTCAAATACACAAGCTCCACATTCAGTTTAGTTTAGAAGAAAGACTGAGAGCTTAGCTTCCCTGGGCTCAGCCAGATAACAGGCAGACACAGAAGAACTGCAGGCCGCTGGGTGTCCCACCAGAGAGAGGCCCCAGGGAGGGGGCAGAGCCTGGTGAGGGGACAGCACAGTCAGGTAGAGGGCAGTATCCAGGTCCCCTTGGGCTGGGTGGCACTGGGCGAAGGAGCCTGGGGCCAATGGGCTCATTAATACCTGGCTCTGACTGCAGCCCGCCATGGCAAATACAGGCTATCAAAGCCCTGTCAGCACTCCTGAATGGGACAAAGAAAAGGCGCATTAATGATTAACTCCGCTAAAAGCTCTGGCTTTTGTATTCCCATGGTGCCTGGCCTATCTGGCTGCCATGTGACCAGCCTGGGCCATTTTCTGGCAGATTGGGGAAAGCTAGTGAGCAAACACAGGTGGTTCCAAGTCGCCCTTGCTGTCAGGGACAACCGGGGGCAGCAGCAGCTATGCCTGGTGAAATTAGCTGCTCTGTTTGCCTCCAGTCCTGCTTCCTGGTGCGCTTACTTTCTAAGTCGAATGTCATTTTGCCCTCATTTTCAACTGTTCGCAGGAGGTGCTAAGAAAGGGGGGGAAGCCTCCACGCGAAAATGGGAGTGGGGGACACACAGCATCATGTTCTTTGAACTCTGCAATAATGTTTGGTGACCAATGCAAAGGCCGGGTAAACTAATTAGAACCTCTCAGGTCTTTAACTCCCTGCAAGAGCAAATTTATTCTTCTCAAAGGGAATTATTTCAGAGATCCTGGCCAAACACACAAGCCACTGCTATGACATCACAAGCCTGCCCAAGGAGACCCCAGCTTGGCACCCTATGTCGCCCTGCCCTGTAACCCACCCATGTAGCCACACAGCACCTGGCCAGGGTGCGTGTCGAAGCCGACCTTGCCTGCTGTGGCTCCAAGTCAAGGTCCCTCCAGTGGCATGAGGTGTTTAAATGCATTTCTTCCTTGGTCTACACCAGGCAGACGTTCTTTTTCCTGTTCAAATATTTATACGTGTATATTATTGCACACGGCTTCGGCCGCTCTCGATCACACCTGCAGCCATAAAGCATAGATTATCAGCTCAAGGTGATAAAGGGCCTTTGAGTCAACATCAGAAATGAACAGAAAATGAAATAAAGTTATAAAAAGAGGAGAGCATCAATGTCTACAGAGAGTATATCAGTCTGCAGATATTCAGGCAATTAGCTACAATAAGACCTCTTATCCAAACTAACACTACCGCTGGAATGAGTCCCTACGTTTAATATTTAAATAGAGCATTCTGCCTAATTCCCTGTACAAGGACAAACCAACCCCAAACTATCTGAGGTCTTTCCATTTGCTGGGGTGCAGCTCCCAGTCAGAGCCGAATTGGGGTGTTTCAGTCAGAGGCTACACCTGGGAGGGATCTGCACCTTTCCAGCTTGGGAGACCACGGAGCAGATACCAGCAGCCCCTGGCCTCAGACACCCACACTCAGGTGGCTGCTGTCCCCTCCCAGGCCCTCTGCTTGGGTGTGGTCATGTTGACTCTGCACACTTCCCCGTCCTAGATGTTTGCTTCTTGTGAGACAAAGATAGTAGTTTCTAGGTCTCAGTGCAGAGGAGTCGAGACTGTGTCTCACATGGATTTTCATGCCAACGACACTTGGTCACCTATGGGCCCCTGCGGAGGGTGCTGGTGAGGACTTGGGTTTCCTGTAGGTGCTGACAGACAGGTGATGACTGTCACCTGGGTCTCTGAGAGCTCAAGCATCACAGGTGAATGAAAACCCCTATCATTTCATTTATATCAAATCAGAACTAAATAGCCATGAGGTGCTGACTGTGAATCTGCCGGACAGGAACAGTCCCATAGGGGTGACTGAAAACTCAGTGTCTATTCATTTATCTCAATGTCTTTTACTCAGCCACTTGGTGCTATTGAACAAAACCAAAATCTGGTTCTATGGAAAGGGACATATTGACAAATCTTTAGCTAGACTCACTGAGAAAAGAAAGAGAAAAGAAATAAATAGTATCAACCAACAGGATTCCATTAACGTTTCTAGAACACTCCACCCAATTACTGCAGAATAGCCATTCTTTCCAAGAGCTCATGGAAGCTCGACCAAGTTTTGTCTGTATCCTGGGCCATAAAAAATCCAAAAAAATTTATAAAATGAAATTGTATAAAATATGTTCTCTGAGCACAATGGAGAAAAGAAATCAATAAAAGATATAAAAAAAATTTGGAAATGCAGCAATATGTTCTCGAATAATACATAGATCAAAGAGAAAATCTTGAGTTAAAAAAAGTTGAACTATTATAAAAGGGAAATTACAGCATGGAAGCCTTTGTGGCACACAGCTAATGTAGTGCTAGAGGGAAACTGACAGCATTGAGTGTGTACATAAGCAAGAATTAAAGTCTCAAATCCATAGTATAAGTTCCTACCATAAGAACCAAGAAAAAGAGGGCAAGCAAGTCTAAAGCAAACAGAGGAAGAAACTAATAAAGGTAAGGGCGGAAATCCATGGCAGTAAAAACAGAGAACAATAGAAAATACTGGTGAAACAAAGACTTGATGTTTTGAAGACATCAATAAACCTGACAAACTTCTAACAAGGCAAGCAAAAAAAGAACACACAAATCGCTAATGTCAGGAATGACACAGAAGATGTTACTACAGACCACACGGATAACAAAAAGATAAGAAGGAAACACCACAAACAATTCCAAACATAAACTTGACAAATAAAATGAAATAAACATATTTCTTGAAAAATACAAACTATGACAATTCATCCACTGTGAGACACTTTGAAGAACCCTATCACTGTGAAGAGAACTGAATTTGTAATTTAACAACTTTCCCCCCAAAGAAACCTCCAGTCTCATAAGGTCTCACTGGAGAATGAAGCCAAATGTATAGTTAATGTTAATTCCACACAATCTCTTCTGGAATACGGAAGAAAGGAAATACTTACTAATTCATTTTATGAAGCTAGTTTTATCCTGATATCAAAACCAGATATAGTTCCAAAAAAAGAAAATTAAAAACTAATATGCCTCATGAATGTAGGCAAAAAGAATCCTTAACAAAATATAAACAAATAGAATTCAGAAATATATAAAAATAATTGTATACCATGCCCAAATGGGATTTATTTCTGAGATGTATGGCTGGTTGAGTATTGGAAATTAACCAGTGTAATTCACCATATTGTCAGGCTAAAGAAGAAAAAGTCACATGATCATATTAATCAATGCTGTAAAAGCACTTGACAAAATTCGACACCCATGCATGATAAAAAGTTTTAGTAGCCAGGCCTGGTGGCACACACTTGTAATTCTAGCACTCTGTGAGGCTGAGGCAGAAGGACTGCAAATTTTTCAGCCCAGCCTGGGGAATTTAGTGATTTAGTGATATTGTCTTGAAAAAGAAAGAAAGAAAGAAAGAAAGAAAGAAAGAAAGCAAGCAAAAAAAAAAAAAGTCTCTCCAAAAAACAAGGATAGAGGAAAACAGCCTCGCTTTAGCAGGAACCATTCACAGAGATTACACCTGGTGTAGTTGGGGATGAAGGACTGTACCTTTTCCCTGAAGACTGAGGAGAGGATGTTCCTGTCCACCGCTAATACTCATCACAGTGCTGGGGCCTCTGGCCAGTGCAGTGAGGCAAGAAAAGTAAATGAAAGGCAAACAGATCAGAAACGAGGAAATAAAACTCCTTACTTTAGGCTGACATGATTGGCTCTCTGAAAATTTCCAAAGACTCTCCAAGAAGTGTCTTAGTTCATCAAAGGAGGATGTAAGATAAATATATAAACAAAATTGTATTTCTCTGTGCTAGCAATGAACACAGAGACACCAAAATTAAAATACAATACCATTTAACATTGCTCGAAAAAAAGAAATGCTTAGGTATAAGTTGAACAAAACATGTATAAGACTTCTATGCTGACAATGACATAAATACCAAAGAAGGAACCAGCAAAGAGCTAAATAGAGAACACAGTCTATGTTCACAGATTGGAAGATTCACCATTAAAAAGATGGTAGATCCTCCTCAAATGCAATACATGTTTAATGTAATTCCTTAAAAAATTCTAAATAAGTTGTTTATAGTTAAAAACAATATTACTGTAAAATTTGGATGGAAAGACAAAGGGACTAAAATATCTTAAACAATTTTGAAAAAGAAGAATAAGTTGGGAGATACCGATTTATCAGACTTCAAGACTTACTCTGTAAAGATAGAAATCAAGATTCCTTGAAACTGGCAAAGGGTTAGACACATAAATAATTGATTGCAAGGACTGGGGATTTAGCTTAGTGGTACCGCGCCTGCCTTGCAAGCACCAGGCCCTGAGTTCAATCCCCGGTACCGGAAAAAAAAAAAAAAATTGATTGCAACAGAATAAAATAAAGACCCTGGAAACAGATCCACACAAAAGTGCCAAATTTTAACACAGTTGCAAAGATCATCCAGTTGGGGGAAAGAGCATACTTTCAACAACCAGTGCTAAAATATTGGACATCCATAGGCAAAATATGAACCTTGGCCTAAGTCTCAAACCTCAGACAAAAATTAACTTGAAGTGGATTATGGGCTTAAATGTAAAGCATAAAACTATAAAACTTTTAGAAGAAAACATAAGATAAAATCTCAGGGATTTAGGATGAGGCAAAGACTGGTTAGACTTTGATACCAAAGTCATGATTTCTAAATGGAAAACTTTATCAACTGTACCAAAATTAAAGTTTTGCTTTGTGAAAGACCCCAGTAAGAGGATGAAAAGACAAGCCACAGAAAGGGGAAAAATGGCAAACCATTTCTTCAAATAGGATGATTGTACAGGACATATAAAGAGCTCTCCAAACTCCAAATAACCTTTTAGGAAGTGAGAATGGAGAGACATTTCATGGAGGAGGATACACATATTGCACGTTTAAGCACATGAAAAGATCATTTGGGATGAGACAAATCAGTATTAGAGAAATACAAATTACAACCATAATGAGAGGTAGTGAGTATGTGGCACCAGTGGGATGGTCACTTCTGGACCTCTGGGGCGAGTCGTGGAGGAAGCCAAGCAGGAAAGCGGTTTGGCGGGTTTTGTCCCTCAGCAACTGCTCCCTTGGAGATGTGTCTCAGCAGAGTGAAAACTTGCGTTCACACAGACATCTGGTATGCATATTCACAGCAGCTTTACTCACAAGAGCCTGGAACTAAAAAGCAGCACAGATGTCTTTCAGAGAGTGAATTGTTCAGAAAAAATGTGTACATCTTCTCCGAGAATACTACTCGGCAATAAAAAGGAAAAATGTTGATACATACAACAACCTGAATGAATTGCAGAGAAATACACTGAAGGGAAAACATTAAATCTCTACTATTATGCTCTGTGGGATTCCATTGATATAACACCTTGAATAGCAAAATTGCAGAAATAGAGAACAGATTATGAGTTGCTGGGGTCAGGGAGAAGAAAAGGGTGGCAAGGTCAGGTCCCATGTCCTCTGCATCCTGCTGTGACTTCATAGTGACCGCTCTGCCCTCTGATTGGCCCCTCCTGTGCCCTCACCAGCTGGGGAGGATGGTGACTGTGGCTTCCCCAAGGCACAGGGCCCCACCCTCCCCACAGCTCACAGCTACCTGTCAGCCAGGAGCCCTCAGGGTCCCCTGAGCCCAGGAAGGCCTGTGTTCCCAAGGGAGGCTGCTCTGATAGTGAAAGCGTAAGGAGGGAAGTGATCCGGGGGTAATCAATATACCCAGTGATAAATGTTTATCCTGGGCAGAAAGCAAATACAGGCAGGTTAGTGAGCCTTTTATTGTCTGCTGTGGAGGCAGATCTGCCTTCAGCAGCTGGAGTCTTTGCTAGGTCAGGTGGCAGAAAAGTTTAACAATGTGCTGAGGACAGGTAGGAAAAGATTTGCCAAGCCTAGTATTTAGTATTTGTTTACTGTAAAATTTCCATGAATGTGTGTGTGTGTGTGTGTGTGTGTGTGTGTGTGTGTGTGTGTGCTTCCCAAGGACCTAGGACCAAAACTGGAGAACTAAGATAAAGTCCCATTCCAGTCACTTTCATTAGAGAAAGAAGGGGCAGTTTGGGGTTTGACTACAGTGAACATCTCGCAGAAAGCTCTCTCTCTACATTCTGGGTGTCCCTGAGAAGCACTGGCTCTCAGACTCAAAGGACTCCTTGAGGGGACTGTGTTCCTGACCTTCTGAGTCAGGGAAGGTCCTCAGCTTGGAATCCAGGAGCTCTGGACCAGTAGGCCAAGTTATCAACTGATACTGGCACTCCTGGCAGAAGCTCCCTGCTTGGGACTCATTGCCCAGAGGCTTTGGGTTCTTCCCAGTTGTCCACTTGAACAGGCTTCACATCAGGGTCCCGTTGTCCTCCCTGAATGTGAACACACTCAATCTCTGCTTTTGTCCCCCAGCTGAGCAGATTTCCAGGACAGCACACAAAGGTAGAAGAAGGAGCTACCTGTGGCTCAGCATGCAGGGTCAGACTAAGCTGCTCCAGATACAACTCTAGGCAGAGGGACCAGGAGTCAGAGGGAAAGCCCGGCTGAAAGGAGGTAAGCAGAAGGCCAGGCAAACAGGCTGCTTTGAGGACTCCTTTGAGGGGCTTTTTAGGTTTATAAAGTTCAGCAAGGAAGCCACAGCCATTTCCTTGACCACTTGAGCAAGTAAACTCTACCCAAGCCCAAGGTGTGCATGGAAGGAAAGGCGGGGTATTAAAAACATGGCGGTTCCAACCATGTTCACTCATTTCATTCAACAGCCTTTGAAGGAGGGGCCAGAGATGAGGAGGCTGACTCAGCGGTATCACAGTACCCAGACACCAAGAGTGGAGACAGAACTCAGTGACATCCACTCCCCCTGCTACAGAGCATCCCCAAGGCTTCCATCCCTGGGGGTACCTGCTCCCACCAGGCTGTCTGGGTACCTGACTCTAAGGATGAGAGAGGATTGTTGAGTAGAGGCAGCCTCCCTCAGGAAGCAGAGGCATCTTCTGACCACAATGGGCCAAACTGTGGAAGAGTCCCAGAGTGTTCCTGGCAAGAGACTCAGTAGCAGGAAAAGCTGGCCACTAGCTGCTCCTCTCCCCAGAAGCAGCTTCTGAAACAGAGAGCAGGCCCCAGAGATTTGTTAAGATATGCTCTTGGGACCAAGTGCTGTGGAGGGTAGGGGCAGTGGAGGAGGCAGAGTGTCCAAGGGGAAGGATGGGTTTTCAGCATCATACCTGCCAGGGCCAAGATGCCAGGCCCTTTATGACCCTATGTGGATCAGCCCTGGGATGCAGGGCTCCTAGGAACAGAAGGCACCACCTCTCTGCTTTTGAGGGAAATTAAACGATCATTACAGAATCTGGTCCTGATAGAGATCTGGTGTTGTCACAGATTGATTTCCTACAGTTCAAAGGCCTTCATTCAAAATTACAGTTGACTTCAGATTTAATGCTCATTTTGGAGAAAACAAGCTAAAGGGTAAAAGAAATTCCATTTAATTTAAATAAGGAAGAAACACAAATTCTTATTGAAATTAACCCTATTGACAGCTTTAGAAATTTTCATAAATGCACATAGCAGAGGCCATATTTATTTCCAGAGGTCCATTTGCCCATTTTTCTAGAGCAAGCTATCCCAGGTTTTTATCAGGACCTTGGTTATTCATGCAAAAGCCTACATTTCCCAGCATCCCTTTGGAGGCTAGGTGAGGTCATGTGGCAGTATCTGGCCAATGAGATATAAAGAGAAAGGGTGATCAGGTGCAGTGCTTGTTTTGTGGATCCTTCCTTAGAGACCACTGCCCATCCTCCTGCTGAGAGAGGGGATCTGTGGCTGCCATCTTGGAACCTAAAGACCAAGCCAATGCCTAGAGAGAGTGGGAAAGTGAGCTGTGAGGACCTGCAAGGAATTTATAGAACAGAACCTGGAATCACGTGAGAGAAACAGACTTCTTTGTTGTTTAAATCACCCATTGTAGGTCTCTGTTATTTGCAGTAAACCTAGTCCTAGGCAGTACAAATGCATAAATATTTGACTATTTTGAGTATTGATTTTTGGTGTGTTTATTTTTGGGCATGAGATTGGCTTATTGCAAACATACATAGCTAACACACACAGAATTACAAGAGAGATTGGTGATTCTTATTTGCCATTTGGCAAACCCATTTCTTTTATAGACTTTTTGGTGCCAATATTAAATACCTGTTTATTTTTTGCCATTTTTAGTATGGAATGCAGAAGCAGGCATTTATCAACATTTATATGTTAATTTCATTTAAATAAATGACACTATGAGCAAAGTACATCACTGTAGTATGTAGAAAGCATATGGGCTTTTGTCTACAAGGGGTTATTAATTTTACACTGTCCATCTGGAGCCTGTAAAGCATCCATTCTAGGAGACAGTAAAGACCCAAGGTCACATTGAAATATCACATTTGCAGTGAAGATGAAAGTCTTGTAATGTTCGCAATTAGGAGTTACAATGCCTACAATGATTGTGAAAAGACACATTATTACCTCCTACTTTTCCACTTGCACAAAAGCACAGACAATTAAAATTTGGGTGTGGACAGAAATTCTAAAATGGCTGATGAGGACCAAATGCCATCTGAATAATCACTGAGATTTAGAAAGTAATATTTAATCTTCCCAGTTTTATCAGTGTCCTGCTATTCAGCTCTCTTCATAAGTAGCCAGCCAAAGCACATAGGAAACAAGTCAAGTACAGGGGAGGGCAACAGTGGGATGCCTGGTTGACCCTATTGATTTAGAACAATAGTACAGTTTGAGTTTAAAGTTGATGTCAAAGAAAGATTTTTGTAAAAAAAAAGTTCAGAAAAAAATCATCTCCCCCATTTTAGGATTTGAGACAGTTTCATAGAAGGGGAAATTAGGCAGAATGGAAGGGGGATTTAGCCACCTTGATTGGGGAGGTACCAGCTGTGGCTTCCAAGGCTGATATCCCACTTGTTGGGCTGTATGTGCTGCTGGTGCCCATGAGGACCACAAAGGCCACTTTCACTGTTCTGTTCCCCTCCCTTGGCTTCAGTGGAACATAACGGTAATTTATACCTTGCTTCCCTTGCTTGGTTGGGGTGAAGCTACCTTCTTGGTATCTTTTCCTGAAATCCCAGCCTTATGACTTCTTGCTTTTCTTGTCCATCTTGTTGATGCTGATGATTTTCAAGCTCTTATTTTGCGATCTGTTTCTGGGGATCAGGACACAGATGTTAGCTTTGTGATGATGGTTGGGTGATTTCTCTTTCTGTATCTTCATCTGGAAACTGCAGGGATCACTGTTCTCATTTCCCAGGTTGTCCTGCCTGAGGTTTAAACAGGATCATGATACCAAGGATACAGCATCTGCCCTGCATTTAGAGCTCACTCAGTGTTACTCAAAGGTGCTCAAGGAGGAAGACGTGTTTCGTTCATCTGCATCTCAAACTCTTTTCTTTTTCCTTTAAAACTGTACATAGTGCAACTTGCAGTTTCTTTGAGGAAGTCTGTCCTGATTGATTGTGTTTGTTCAAACTCACTAGATTAACTTCCCGGATGGTAGGGACCATACCACAGGTGACCTGGGAATATTCCTGTACATTACTGAAAATCCTGCATTCTGGAAACCACTCAGTCTTGGGGAAAGCAAGATGGTCATCCTCTTATACTTCCTTTGTTTATAATTTCATCCTACTATCTAATCACAGCGAGCAATAGAGTAGATGCTCAGCAAATACTTGATGAAATGTTGTGACATTTTATGAGATGCTTGTTTTTTGCCTTTAAGGAAGTATTCACCGCCTTTGAGGCAGGCAAAATAATGCCCACCCCCAAAGGTAAAGACATCCAAATCTTGACTGTGTTAATTTATATGGCAAAGGGTTAAGGCTGTGGGTAGAATTCAGTTTGCAATTATATTCACCTTTAAATAAGAAGATCCTCCTGGGTTACCTGATGTAATCACAAGGTCCCTATTGTGACTACTGAAGACAGAGGAGAGGAAGGGCAAGACTGTCTCTCACTCCATGGCTTTGAAGATGAATGAGAAGTGTATTTTTCAGCTTTTCTGTTGCTGGGACAAAATACCCAACACCAAAAACTTAAAAATGGAGAGATTTATTTTGGCTCACAGTTTCCATAGGTTCAGTCCCTGGTTGCTTGGCTCCAAGACAGAAATGGAATGGTGGAAAGGCCTGGTGAAGGAAAGATGCTCACACCATGGCAGCCAGGAAGTAGAGAGAGAAGGAAGGAGCCAGCATTAAAAATAGACTTTTCCAGGTTATAGTCCCAGAGATTCACCCCTGCCAACCAGGCCTTCCACCAAACACAAGACTTTCAGGACACATTTTAGAACTAAATGATAACAAGGTGGAATGTAAGTAATATAGGAGAAGGTGAGGATACCTATTCTCCCCCAGAGTATCCAGAGGAGAAAGCAGCACTCCCATCTTGGTGTCATGCCAGAGAGGCCACCGTCAGCCCTCTGACTTACAGAAATATAAGAACAGAAATTCGTGTGTTAAGTCACTAAGTTTGTGGCAGTTTGTTTCATTAGCAATTGAAGACTAATACAGTTCCATTCAGAATGTGTTAAAAGTTACACCAACTTCCTGCAGAGAAACAAAATGCATTCCATTTTAGGAATTCCTAGACCCTGACCACAGATGATAAATCATGTTCTCAAGCCAGGAGTGGTGCAGTGGCTCATACTGTAATTTCAGCACTCTAGGAGGCTGAGGCAGGAGGATAGTGAGTTTGAGTCCTGCCTGTGCAACTTAGTGACTTAGACTTTTTCTCAAAAAATATTTTTTTAAAGAGGCTGGTGATGTAGCTCAGTACAAAAGCCCTGGGTTCAATCCCCAGTACGGAAAAAAAATCACGGCCCTGACATGGAGAGCCATGTTCTAGATGGAAAGCCAGACAGGGCTCCCAGTAAGATGATGTGTGTGCCCCAAGGTTCAGGCATGTGACTGATCAGATGGATTGAGCTAGGTTCATGGAGCCAGGTCCTGGGGTGATGTTCTGCACCTCTGCCAGCACAGGAGTGGGCATGGTCACCCCTCAGAGAGTCCTGGCCTGCAAGAAGGCTCAGATCCCCTTTTTATTTTTTTTAAATTTATTTTATTTATTTATTTTTTGGTACCAGGGATTGAACTTGGGTCCTTGTGCTTGCACAGCAGGCAATGAAACCACTGAGCTAAATCCCCGGCCCAAAAAACAGTGTTGGAAGACATTTATTACCTAATTTTTTTTTTTTTTTTTTGCACCAGAGATTGAACTCAGGACCTTGTGCTTGCCAGGCAGGCGGAACCACTGAGCTAAATCCCCGGCCTCAGATCCCCTTTTTATGCCAGTTTCCTACTGAAGGACTTTTCATTTAGAATCTCACATTTCAACTCTGTGGAGCTAACAGAAAGGCAGAGTTTTCCCTGGTCTGATGCCCAGGTCAGTTTCTATGGTGACCAGGACTGCAAAGATACCTTATTCTTCCCAGTGTGGATGTGGGGAGGTGGATTCAGACTGGAGGATCCCAGAAGTCTCCAGTCAGGTCAAGGAGGAGAGCGGGACTGGCTGCAGATGGAGGGAGACCCAAAGCAAGACAGAGCCCAGATCCTCATGCTGTTTCGGAAATATATTCTGCAGTATATTTCTGCATTACTTAAGCAACTGAGGCAATAAAATACTCTGAGCGACTGCAAACTGTTTTAAACAAATGAAGACCTCATCATTCTTGATATTCATTAGAAGCATCTTGGGTTCTAAATTTCTAACCAAAGACTGTTTTTAGTAATTCTTACTCTGAATCAAGCATAGTTCCCTAAGGTTACTGCTTTGAAGGAGTTAAACTCCACTCAGTGCAAAAGCTCTGCCTGTTTATTTTATTTTATTTCTTTTTTGGTACTGGGGATCGAATTTGGGTCCTTGCACTTGTGAGGCAGCTGGCGGAACCACTGAGCTAAATCCCCAGACCCAGCCTGATTATTTCAAAATGGGACAAATCATTGCACCTGTGAAATACATAAGTAAAGCTACTTTGTAAGTTGCTTAGGAACATAGGAAAGACTGGCTATGGTTTGCATCGCAGATGACTTGAAAGTAAAAGATGAAGTGTCCTATTGTAACCATGTCGGGTTCAGTGTGCATGTGTATGCATCACAGTCTAAAAACACATAGGTTCCCAAATGTGATTTCTAAATGGTATATGACTTTTTTTCCCCCCATACTGGGGATCAAACTCGGGACTTTGCACTTGCCAGGCAGGTGAGGCACCACTGAGCTATATCCCCGGCCCTGGTGTATGATTTTTCTATTGTTACTTTTAGCTATGATTTCTCAGTTTCATCAGTGAACATCTTCAGGCACCAAAACCTTTTCCTGATATCTCCACCAGAGTTGTGGTCCTGAGTGGTTCTGACTCCTGTGTTCTCTGCTGGGTTTAGATACCTGTTAGCAATAGCGGCTCTGTGTTGGCCAGTTTAGGGCTTGTTTCTTTAGGGCTCCTGACTGAAGACTTCATGATGGAGCTGCAGGCTTGTAGGACAGACAGTGTGCATGAAGGTGGGACATTTGTGGCTCCATCAGAGCAGCCGGGCTGTCCTCCAGGAAGCAGCCATGATGGGCATACCTTCATAGCCTGGGCTATGGGGCCAGGGCAGGCCTGAGAGGAGATGAAACCAAGGGAGGCTCACACCCTGCAGCCTGAGCACTGTTGTTTGGAGCTCTTTCTGGGCCCAAGATGGCAGGAAACCACAGAGCGCTTTTCTACCCCAAAGGATGGTGGCTATGCTTTTAGGGGCCACATGGCCACCACCAGCTGAGGCCAGCCTGGGTGTGGACTTTCAGGCCCTTCTGCTGTGTGTGTGTGTGGTGGTGGTGGGGGGTTGTGTGTGTGTGAAGAGTTTGGTTGCTAAGCCCCAAAGAAGAGTACAAGGCCTCCCTTCCTCCTTGGAATCAAGCACGCTGCACCCCATGCACCCCACCCTTGCCTTAAGTTTGTGGGCTCATGTATATTAGACTGGGTGGAACAGGATCAACGCAGGCCTCCCAGCACCTGTCTTCTTACTTGATTGTAAACAATGCAGAGGAAAATGATGAGTAAGACAGTGTTTATCTCCTTTGGGGCAACATTTCTTGTTATAGTGCACAGCACAGGCTTGAAGCCAAGCCTGAATGGCTGATTTGACTGCATCCTTCTTAAGAACCTGGAGGCCAGGTGTGAATTCAGAAGGTGGCATAGGGAGTCAGCTAGCAATGTCTACCAGGTGTGAATCCAGAGGGGCAGAAGGGTATGGTCAATTAGTGATGTCTGCAGAGACCTGGGAATTGAGGAACGGGCTGAATCAGGCAGAAAGATCCCTTTCCTACTTTCCTCTGGAAGCAAAGCTCATCTGGGCAAACCCACTGGCTGGTCCACACCTTTAATTTAACTTTTGGTCAGGAAGACATTTCCTTTTCCTTTTTAAAATCTCTTTCTCTCTCTTTCTCTCCTCCCTCCCATTTTATTTCACTTTGGCACTTATAGGTTTTTATTCTATAAACATTTTGCCGCCGTGGTGACATGGACTCATTCAGGACATGTTTACAGTACTTAATGACATCTCCCTGAGAAATAATGAGAATGCCTTTAAAGGTTGTCTTCCTCCGTGCGTGCGCCGGGATGGCTTGCTGACCCGCCAGATGAGAGCTGGGGTCTGGCAGGGGGAGAATTGACTTAATTTCTTTTCACCACATGAAATGGAGTGTCTGGCAGATCTGACCTAAACGCACGGCCTAAAAACCAATTAATTCTGAATTGTGAATGTGTGAGCACATCAGGCTCTGTGTGGAATTTCCGATGAGGCAGACAACGTATATCTGGCTTATTTGCAAAATGTGAAGATTTCTCTACCTAAATATACCTAATGGTCCATTATTAAAGAGCAGCTTCAATCATACGGCGCCTCAGCTCTACAACGTGTGAGTCTCAGCGACCTCCGACAGCGACAGCACCACTTGTTTGGCCCTGGGTGGTGTGGCCCAGGTCCCTTCACTGGGTAGAGTTCCTGGAGGACCTTCTGCTGTTGTGGAGACCTCCCTCCCTGCCATTAGGGCTATGATGCTGGGACACCCATTGCAGCCTGTGTGCCTGTTCAGGAGAGAATGGATCTTCGCCCAGTGGACTTGGTCAAGGGTAGACAGAGCCCAGTTTCTCCCTGCGGGCTATTGTCCACCATCCCTCTGCCTGTGCCAATGACTCTAACTATCACCTCCTCGTGACTCTCCTGGTTCTCACTGAGGCCACAGTGCCTAGCTCACCAGTTGTTGAGGGAGATCAGAGATTAATCAGAGGTAGCACTGTAGGAGGAGAGGGACCTCCTGCATGGGTACAAGTTAGGAGGAAATATAATCAGTCTGCACGAGGTTCAGTGTGGCAGCCATGAGAAAGTACAGAGAGGGACTTGGTGACACCCGAAAGAGGCATGGAGTGTGTGTGAGTTGTGTGTGTTTGCTGTGCAGAGGGCACAAGGTGTGTGTGTATGTGTGTGTGATGTGTGTGGTGGGTATGTGGATTTGTGGCAGGTGAGGACCACAGAAGGATTCGTGGGATCTGAGAAATGAGGAGTCTGTAGAAAACTAGGTGGTAGCATTGTTTGGTACACTCCAAATGGATGAAAGCCAGAATGCCACAGGGCTACCTGCACACAATGCACAAGAGCCACCCAAGGAGCCAGCCAGGTGCCTATCTGACGGATACACACAATGGAGCACTATTCAGCCATAAAGAGAGGGAAACTACTGTATGCCATTTGCAAGAAAATTGGTGGAACTGGAGATCATCTAGCAAAGCGAAAAAGCCAGACTCAGACAAACAAGTATGTGTTATCTCTAATATGTAGAATCTAACAAACAAAGATGACATGAAAGCAGAAGTGAGACCACTATTAGACTGGAGGAAGGAATTTGGGGGAGGGAGAGAGAAGGCTAGGTTTGGAACGGTAACAGGAAGGGATAGAGATGATCAAAATATGTTGTATGCATGTATGGAAAATGTTAAAGAAGGTGCAAAAAAGAAAATTAGCAGTGGAGAAAGGGGTATAGGTGCTGGTCAAGGCTGACACCTGCAGGGCACGCCGTGGTCATGTGCACTGGAGACACTGAGAAGGGGCAGAGGCCAGGTAGGAGGAGCTGCCTGCAGTGAAGGGTGCTGGGCTGGCACTGGAGCCCAGGGCTGCTCTGCTTTCCAAGTGGACTGTGCTTTGGTGCTGGTGGCATAAGAGAAAGACAAGAGAGCTTGGGGCCTGTGAGGAGCAGGGACAATTGGAGCAGTCAGTGGATCCCCTGGAGACATGGTGGAACTTGAACCTGGATTGGAATGGAGGGGCCATTGTTGCTACCAGCCTGTTTCCCTAGGGCTCTGCTGCTGCTGTTTTGCCCTCTCTGAATGCTGGTGAGGAGGCACCTCAGTCTGGGGAGTGGATCTCCCAGGCAGCTGACCAACAACAGAGGCAAGGCATCTGTGGGACATGCACTGCCCTCCTGCCCAGGGAGAACAGAGCTGAGGCACAATCCACAGGGCTCCTTGAGGGTCCTCAGAGAGATGGGGCCAGGGAGCTAAAGAGCCACAAAGATAGAACCCCTAGGTAATGGAGCTCCAGAGAGACGGGGCCCAGGGAGAACAAGCCCAGGGAGATGGAGGCTAGAGATGGAACCCCAGGGAAGTAGAGCCCCAGGGAGAGGGAACCCCCAGGTAATGAAGCCCCAGGGATATGGAGCCCAGGGATATAGAGCCTCAGGAATATAGATCCCCAAGGAGATTGAGCCCCAAGGAGATTGAGCCCTTGGCAGATGGAACCCTAGGGAGATGAAGCCCAGGGAGATGGAACCCAAGAGAGATGCAACCCTAGGCAGATGGAGCCCCAGGGAGAGGAAACCAAAGGAATTGGAACACCAGGGAGATGGAGCCCGGAGAGTTAACCCTCTGTGAGATTGAGCCCTGGCACTACAGGGGAAAGTGGTTCAACAGGGCAACTTTTGTAGTTCTCCCTTCTTGGTCTCACTTCCGTTATACCTCCACTCTGGTGTCTAGTGAAGCTCTCAAATGATTCTTTTTTTTTTTTTTTTTGGTACTGGAGATCAAACTCAGGACCTTGTGCTTACGAGGCAGGCATCAGAACCACGGAGCTAAATCCCAGGCCGGTCAAATAATTCTTGACATCCCAATCCTTGCTTCAGGCTGAACTCATGGAAGCCCAAACCAGGACACTATGGGTCACCCATGAAGGTGTGTGTTGGACAGAAGGAGTTGACAGTTCCCACCTTGATGATGACAGTCCTCCAGTTGCTTGGTGGAGCACTGAGCCAGTGGACCAGAGCTCCCCATTCCCTTCTCATGGACCTTGGGTCTTATTGGGGCACAGGGTGTGCATGGTGCAGAGATTTCTGGTGGCTCTGAGCCACTGTTGGGGAAGGGTTTAATACAAGTTTTCAGCTCTGGAGTTAAAGCTTTCCAGGATCTGGTATGTTAGACTCCAGTGCTCTGAAGGAGCTTGTGAAAACATTTATTCATCCACTCGCCATTTAATCTACTCAACATTTATAAAACCTGACATGGGTCTCTCCTGGGAGTCCTGTTAGATTTGGTGAACCCTATCTTCATTCACCTCTCTCTGTAACTGTCTCTATGTATAATTCAAAGCACTCTTTTTTTAAAAAAAATTCTTTTATTGGTACATTTTAGGTATACAATACATTTCTCATTGGGAACTTGTACCTTTACATGATGTATCTTGGTTCTTATTTTTTCCCCATTACCTGTGTGCCCTTCACCCCTCCACCCTTCCCTATTTACAAGACTTTGTTTCCATTTTTTCCATTTCTCATAATTTTTCCTTTCCCTTCTTTCCTTTTCCCTACCCCCCCCCCCACTTTCTCTACTCCTTCGGACCTTTTCTTCCTATTTTGCATATCAATTATTCATTCTAAACATTAGTACATTTTAGTATACAATATAATGACATTCATCACTGGAAATTTGCACCTTTACATAATCTCTCTTCATTCTCTTAATATTATTTTTAAAAATTTCTCTGTATTTGTTTCTATGGCCCACTTATATCCTTGAAAAAAGGTCTTCATTAACATATATATCTCTTTTTGAATCCCCTAGAATTCTCTAACTCGATATAGAACTTGAAATAGCTCTTGAAATTAATCTAAGTCTATCTACAATTTCCTCATTATTTTTTCAGTTGTCTACATCACTCTATAAATCTTTATCGAATTATTATTTCAAAATATAATTATTTGCCAGGTCACTATTCCTCAAAAATACCTCTTTGGCACCTTTTCTTAAGCTTCCTTATCATAAATATTTTCATTCCCTGATTTCTGTGAGAAGTTTGAGGGTGAGGAGCCACTATCACAGGCACACAGGACATGTAGCACTGGGACGTGGATGCCCAGCCCCAGCAACACGCCCCCCTCCAACCTCCACTCCACTCAAGGCCTCTGAGTCCTCTAGACCCAGCCTGTCTGAGTCCTCCTGGCAAACCTCTGGGTCGGGCAGCAGCATGGTGAAGATGGCACAGATTGGTGAGTGTGCAAGTCTTTGGTTGGACACGTTCCCTGCCAGTAGTTAACTCTGGGCTCCGCCTGGGACCTGCATTATTTTGGTCCTGAGAGTTCTACATTCCAGGAATGGTTGGTCCCCTGCTCCCCTCCCATGCAGCTCATGTGTGTCTGAGTGTCTCCGGAGGAATTAGGCTCCTGTGTTCACACCATATGGTAACCTGGCCACGGTCGCCAGCTGAACTGTGTACTCCCCACAAAGTCTGTATGTCAATGCCCCAAGCCCTGGAACCTCAGACCATGACCTTGTGTGGAAATAGGGTCATTGTGGAGGTGTTTACTTGAGAGGAAGTCACACTGGGATGGGGTTGGCCCTGATCCACCCAGACAATCCCCAGGTAGAAGACCATGGGAACAAGACAGCCTGGGTCCCAGTGACATGTTTGTAAGACAACAGGTAACAATACCACCAGCAACCACCAGGGACTAGGGGCAGGTAAGGGAAACCTTCCTTGTGGCTCTGGGGAGAAATCAGCCCTGTCTATACCAGCATCTCAGGCTCCACCTCCGAAACTATGAGACATTGGACTTCTATATTGGAGCTGCCCAGTTTGTGTATGCAGTACGGACCGCAACCTCAGCCCCATCCAGAAGTCCTTTGCTTTGTACCTCCCAGAAACATCTGAAAGCTCCTAAAAAAGTGCAAATTGTACCTGGTGTGGCAGTTCACCTCTGTAATCCCAGCACTGAAGGAGGCTGAGGCAGGAGGATCTACAGCAGATTTGAGTCCTGCCAGGGCAAGTTAGTACTTAGTGCGACCCTATCTCAAAATAAAAAAAAACAATACTAAAAAGGGGTGGGGATGTAGCTCATGTCAGGATACCCCTAGGTTTGATCCCCAGTGCTAGAAAAAAAGGAAAGAAAGAAAGAAAGAAAGAGAAAAAAAGATAAGATAAAATGCATATTGCAAAGAGTCACAGGAACAAAAGTAAGATCTTTTCATCTACTTTAAGCATTAAAACCTCACCCTTCTTATTAAAACAAGCAGCCCTATCCCCAGCCCAACTGCAACCTGCAGACTTTGGAATCTGTGGTCCCAGCTGGAGGAGATGGATGAGGGGACCGAGGTTTGGGCAGGGCAGGTGGACAGGGGACAGGAACAAACCCCAGAACAGTGTCGGCTCCCTCTGACACATGCTATCTGTCTCCCACCAGTTCACAGAGCACCTCATGTGTGTCCCCAGCTCCCAACCATGAACCATGAGGGATAACAGATTGTGCTGTGACCTCTAGCAGCGAACAGGGAGAAAGAGAAAGGGAGAAAAGAGGTGGGACAGAAGCCAGTGGCCTGCAGACGATGGGGGTGGTGCCAACCCCAGCACATGGGTCTGCATCTGCTTTGGTGCTTGGTGTTGAGGTCACAAGAAGGAACTTTGGTTTGTGACCAATGAGCCCAACTGACCCCCTCCCGCGGGCACATCCACGTGGGTCAGCCCAAGCCGGTGAAAAGTTACCTGTTCCCTGTGCTCATGTGCTGGAGAAATGCTTGCCACTTCCAGTTTGATTTGGGGGTGCACCTCCTTGACCCTCTCTGCCTCCTCCCTGCTTTCTGTCCTTTTGCAGGAAAAACCATTTCAGAACTTACCACATTTGCTTTCGAAGACTCAAGCAATAAATTCCTAACTCCAGAGATTAAAGACATTTATGTCCAACGTACAAAAAGAAAAAGTCTCACTTACATCAGATCCTGGTGTTTGTATAGCTTAACCAAACAGAGAACAATGTTTGAAAGACAAGGACTAACACAGACATTTCTTGTTTTTTAAAACCAGGCTCAATTACTCAAAAAATGTTGCCTGCCTTGTTGGTTTTAAATGCTTTTATCTCTTTCTGATTTATGGCAGTCCTTGTATAGACACAGAGCTCTGCTTACCACCTGTAGGCAGGTGTATCTTTTTAAAGCCATCCTGGGGCTCAGGGTTCATCCATCAACCTCCCATCAAGGGCCACAGCCATTGGCTCTCTCCTCTTTGTGACCCACCTGGCGGGTCTATTTCAGGAGAGCATTTAATTCTTTTTTTTTCTTTTCAATATTATTTTATTGGCACATTTTAGGTATACAATATAATGACATTCATCATTGGAAATTTGCACCTTTACATAATCTCTCTTGGTTCTTATTTTTCACCCTTACCCTCCCCTCCCTTCAACCCCTCCATCCCTCCCTATTTACAAAGACTTTGTTTCCATTTTTTCATTTTCTCATATTGATTCCATTCCTTTCTTTCCTTCCCCCCACCCCTCCCACTTCCCCTTCCCCTTTGCCCCTTTTTCTTCCTATTTTACATTATTCTGCATGGTATCTACAGATAGAGAAAAAGAGGGAGATTGGGTGGAAGATGAGCAGGATGTGAATGCACAGGAAAGGAGACTACTATTTACTAGATATATATTTTGAGACCAGCAGTGGAGGAAAGAGCTTGCCATCTCTTCTTGTTTTTCTGTTTCGTTGTTGGAAACATTGCATGTGACTTCAACAAATTACTGAATCTCTTTTTTAAAAGAATCATTTGTAAAAGGAAGATTCATTAACTCAAAAAGCTGGCTACCTCCCAGAATGCGAACTTATTTTTTGCAAAGGTATTGTGATTCTTTTCTGTCTTAGTCCCTGTGGTTTACATTTTGAAATATTTCTTTCAAATTTTTTAACTCCATTGCTGAGAAGACACTTCAATTTTGTTGAACAAATAGATAGATGCATAGGTAAATTTTTTAAAAACATCCGAAGAATGAAACATTGTGGTGACACAAGGAGACACAACTGGACACATGTCCAGGCTCTGGGTTTTCCTGAAAGATAATGCTGGCTTTTTATAAGTTTACTTTTTCCTTTAAAATCAGGGAATCCCTGTACTGCTTTGCATATGATTTAAATGCCTTATAAACATATAAACCTAAGATATAATAAAATGTCATACAGATAAGTAGTAAATACTTTGGTTTTGGTTGACCATTAAAGCAAAAAAGATGCTACTATTTAATGCAAAAGAGGCTTCATGACGTCCTGCAGAAACCCCAGGAGAAGGTGAGCACCATCGTGGCCTAACTGTTCTGTTTCCCTGGTGAGTGTGCTGCAGAGTCTGCTCTTTATCCAGATGGTTGGAGGCAGCTGTGTTTAGGAAACTTTCTCTTCATACAGAAGTCACAGCAACTGGAGATGACAGATGAGTTGTAAGCTCTAAACTTTGAGAACTGGGGGCTTAGGGCTTACACTCCACTCCACCCTAGACTCCAGCGATGAGCCAACAAAGGAGGTGCTCCTCCCTGCAGGGTCTGGCAGTGGGGAGGGAGGAGCATCCTGCAGCTCAACTCACTCTCCTCCCCAGGACATCCTGACAGATGCAGCTGGCAACTGAGCTACAGACCCTGCTGGGGGTTCGCTTTCGCACTGCTCTGCAGAGCAGGGTGAGGACTGGTGGCTTTCCTTCGTGTCCACCCCTCTGGGAAGCTCTCGTCTGCATGTGGGTGCTAGGGAGGCCCTGCAGGAGGAGAATGACCTCACACAAGGGACATCCTTGGTCTCACCAAATGCCTACCTGCCCCATCACAGAGGCCTCGGGGCTGTGGATGAGGCCTCTGGGACTCCTGCCCCACCTTGCACACTTGGCTGTGGCCGGGCACAAGTGTTCAGTCACAGGTCTGAGCCCTGAGCTGGGCTGGGCTGGGCTGCCCGGAGATGTTCTTCAAGTCAGGACACTCCCGGGACTGGAGCTGCTGAGGACATCATGGTAGATTAAGGGCCCTGTCCCCACTGTGAAGCTCAGTAGGGTGAGGACTTGGGTGCTGGAGGTTCACACACTGGCCCAGAGGTGCTTTACATTCTTACAGATGAAGAGCAGGAGAGCTTTTGTCTTCAAGGGCAGCATTTACTGATCTCCATAGTGGTATTTACTCTATGAGAATTTGAAAAAAATGTAACAGTGTTTATTAATTCATCTTGAAGTAATAATAAACCCATCAGATGGAAAACACATTTTTCAGTAAAAAAAATTACTAGTTTTTTCTAAACGAAACAGATGGCATAGTTTATATTTTCATGTTTACAGCTCATTTTCACATTTGGCCCAAGCAAGATAACTGGATCCCCATAGCTGCTTCTGCTGCTGTCTTCAGATCATTATGGGTGGTTTTTTTCAAGGCAACAGCAAAGCCCACAAGTGATAGCTTCTTAGAGACCAATTGCATTGTGATTTCAGAGAATGTCATATTTTTCTGGCTTACAGGATGTGATCAGTGCACACCGTATGCATGTATGGAAATATCACACTGAACCCAACTGATATGTACAATTAGTATGGGCTAACAACAAAGTTAAAAAGAAAACAAATTTCTTTACTAAATAGAAGGGTTGTTGAGGTGTGTCTGCCCCACTGTACCTGAGCTCTGGTGCAGGGCTGAGCAATGTGAAATGGTCCGCCCGGCCCCAGCCACCTTTGCAGAGCCCTCCACCTCTTCCCTTCCACCTCCCCCCAGGTCTTCTGAGGACAAGGCAGTTTGGGCTGTGCCACCTGAAGACTGCACACCAGGGCTTTGTCCCTTCTCCCTCTACCTGTGCTGAAGGTAGGCAGAGGCCAAGCCCAGCTGAGTTTTTCAAGTGCTTTATTGGCTAAAGGGAGAAGCAGGGTCAGAAAGGAAAGAGCCTGAGCTCCTGTAGACTTGTCCTCACCGCATATACCAACCAAGTAGTTTAGACAAGGCCGGGGCAAAGAATCAGGGAGAAAGTGTACCCCTTTGCATGCTGTGCCTCTCACTTTGAAAGAATGTGTTGATGCTGGGGGTAGGGGGCAGTGAAGAATCAGTTTTCATCTTGTAGCAGGAGGCATCCTGCTGGGCCATAGGAGAGCAGAGCGGAGGAATAAAGCCTGGCAGACATGGAAGGCAAAGAGGATTCTGCAGCCTCCACCTGCTCTTTGTGCTGGGCAGCTGTGCCCATCGCATTCATCCTGTGTCTCCAGCCTCAGCCTGGGCCTCCTGAGCACAGCAAGCACTTGGCCTGTGTCCCCAGCCCTCCTTCCTGTGTCCTTGCCTTCCTTCTTTGGACTTGTCTCCCAACCTTTGCAACTTTCCTCATGTGTGCTCCAGGATGTGACCTCAGCAAGCAGCCTCCCAGTGAGAGCTGCCTGACACAGCAGCAAGAAGATAGAGGAAGAGTGCCTCATCAGCAGCCCCTCCGTCCCTCCTCTGACTCGGTGATTTCCTCAACACTGTGTGCTGGGTGCTGGTGGCTCGATCCTCCTGCACGCCACCCCCCCACCCCGGGAAGCAGCAGAGTCACCACTTTGTGAGGTCCTGCCAAATGACTGTGTGGCTCTTCTCCCCACTGAGTGCCAGCCTCTGTGACACCCAGAAGGACCTCAGGGCTACAGCCAGAGTCTTGTGAATCTGACCCTGAAGGCCTCTGTCCTTTCCCGAAGTCCCAGAGGTTACATCTCCTTTTCCATCATGGAATACTTTCTTGTTCTGGTCTGATTCTAGAAAGCAACTCTCTGTGTTTCTATGGCTTCTGTTTCTGGGGAATGAGCTTGTGGTTGCCCAGTGGGTGGTGGGCAGCTTCCGTAGTGACCAGTGAGCCCCTCACACTGGTCAGCTCTCTACTCCGCTCAGCTGTGCAGTGATACGAGACACATCATTGTGAAATGCAAAGAACACAAGTCCATTTACCCTGGATCTGGACCAAGAATTAATCTGGTGTAGTGTGCAGGCACATCAACTTCAAGTTCAGCCCTCTGGAGACTTATCTCCAGGTACTTTTGTTGGAACTACAGAGATTCCACTCGGGGCTACTTTGCCTGGGGACACTAACTTGGGCATCCTCCCTGGGGGCCCCATCCCTGGGGAAGGAACTGGCTCACAGTGTGCTGGACAGGACCAAAAACTGAGAGACTGAGAGACATTCCAGGCGTATGTCCTCCGGGTGTGAGAAGTGATCTAGTCCTGAGGTCCCCTCTCCAGTGGACATTTTCAGGAACAGCAGCCAGAGTTGAGCAATGTAGGCTGGGCTGAGTATGAGGGTTGTTTTTGTTGTATTTTTCTGGGAAGAGCCACACTGTCAACAGCACTGTCCCCAGAGAGCCCTGATCAATGTGTCCTCCAGCAGAGGTGGGGCTGGGTGGACTAGGGGGTGGAAAGAGGCTTGGAGGTCACTGTGGGTGACCCATCTTACACTTGGCTTCTTGCAGGCGGTGTGGCTCCCATCGCAAACAGCACTGACCCCACCTGTCTGGGGGAGATGTGGGGAGGCTCTGACCCAATGCCATGGACAGAGGGGATGACAGAGGTGGCAGGAGATGTAGCTTCAGTGCACCAGCAGTGTCCTGGGCTCAGTGAGGGTTTTATGTGGGAGGGAACCCCAGGAAGCAGGAAGCACCAGTGTGGGGTGAGGAAGTAGTACCAGGAAGGAAGGCAAGGAAAGGAAAGGGGAGAGAAGTGGGGGGTGGGAGGAAGAAGGGTTGAGCAGAGACAAGTTTCCCTGGGCTCCTTCCTGGGCCCTGGAGAGCTGCCCAGTGCTCTCCAGAGTTGTCCTCTGAGCACAGCGGTGGGACACCAACCCAGCAGCTCCTACCCAACTGCAGGGAGCCCCTCTCTACTCAGTCTGTGGCTCTGTTTAGCAGGCTTAAGTGTCATTTAATCCTGAGGCCAGGTGCTAGGTGGGGCTGGGAGTCCCTGAAAAGGGCCTGCAGCCATAGCTTGCTTTTGGTCAGCTCCAATCAGCTGGACTCCCACCCACCCATGTCTGCATCATTGCTCCTGAGACCTAGTGCCATTCCTTTCCTTTGCACACCTCAGGGTTCCATGCACACACCCTGCTCTGCAAGGAGCTGCCTGCCCCTTCTGCAAATGTCCTGCAGGTCCCCTGTGCATCCCAGGAGGGTCCCAAGGTCGAGGCAACGTGGTCCTCAGTGCCCCTCATCTGAAGCTGACTAACTGAAATGCCTCCCCCACCAAGTGACAGGGCACTGGAGAGGCATGTGGGGGGGCACAGCATGCCCAGGCTTGACCAGGCGGCCCTAGCCTGCGGCTGGGGAGTTGCCTTGCTGTGGGCTGTGTTGACATGATTCACAGGAGACTTCAGATAGCAGGGCACAATGCCTTGAATTCTGAATGACAACATGATTTTCAAAAATCTTAGGCAAGCTAAAAAGCAAATCAGCCCCCAGCCCAAGGTCATGACCTTGGAAGAGCTTCGTGGCCTCTCCTAAGTCTTACTGTGAAAATAACTCTCTGCTTTATTCCCTCTTGGGTCAGGAAAATAAGTATTCTCTCTCTCATCTGCCTACTTATGTTTATTTTATTTTTATTAGTACATGCTTGCAACATACAATGATTACATTCCTCATGGGGAGTTGCCACATGTGCAGAGCATGTCTTAATTCTTTATTCAACCCTTTCCCCTCCTCCTCCCCCCATTATCGACCCTCCCTCCTTCTCTGAGTCCCTTTCCCATTTGCAAAATATCTATCTTCCTGTTTTCTACTGTCTATCTTTTATTTTGCTCTTTAATTTACTTGTACTTTGGGTTTCTCATATAAGAGAAACCATGTGATATTTAACCTGTATCTAATTTATTTCATTTAACATTATGATCTGAAGGTGCACCATTTTCCTACAAAAGAAAGTCTATCCTTCTTTATGGCAGGGTACTGCTCCATTGTGTGTAAATACATTTTCTTTATCCATTCATCTGTTGATGACATATGAACTACTTCCAAGATTTAGCTGTTGTGAATTGTGCTGCTATAAACATGGATATGCATGAATCACTGTAATTTGATGTCTCTAACTCAGGAAGATATCTAGTAGGGGAATAGCTGGGTGAAATAGAATTTCTACTTTTGGTTTTTTGAGGAATCTCCTCATTTCCGTAGTGGTTGTACTAATTTACATTTTCACCAACAATGAAGAAAGTTTGGAAATACAGGTAGACAAAAATAGGACAGGGAAAATGCAGCCATAATCTGCCACTTGGAGAAGAGCTCCTGACACTGGCCTGTGTGAGGCTCGCCTTGCTGCGGCTCTTCCGGCACTCTGTAGGAAGTGTTCAGCAGGGCGAGGTGGCCATCAGGAGGGTGACTTGCAGAAGCCTTGCTCTGAGCTGTGCGTTAGGTAAGTGGGAAGGCCAGTGAGGGCATGGGAAGACAGGTCAGTCAGAAGCAAGGGGACAGAAGTGGCCCGTGTCCTATGTGAGTGAGAGGACAGGGCGGGTGATGAGCCCTGGACTTCGTCCCCTCCCTCATGTCCACATGCTCCCATGATCACTGACTTTCCACCTGCTGTTGGCCCTGGAAGTACAGAAATGGATGTTTGCAAATCCAAAGAATCCCTTGCACAATAGGACAAAGGTGTCCAGATCCAGCCCGGAGGGTCAGGAGATGCCCATGGCCCTTTGAAACACTTATCAAGTGCAAAATATTTTCTTAAACTTTGGGCCCCTCCCTCACTGAATTTATCTATTAGTGAAATGACTACCTTGGGGGTGGTATGGGAAGGGTCATTTCACAACAAAAGAAGCTTTCAAGTCAAGTGATTCTCTAGTCCTGTGCCACATCATAGGAACACTTGTACCTTCCCTTAAATGTGTAGGCTTATAGAGAATTCTGCTGGCTCAGATCTGCCCAATAGAACAGGCTATGCAAATTCAGAGGCAGAAATTTGGACTTCTTTGAACAATAGAGCAAGAGCATAGATTTCCAGGACAGCACACATAGACCAATAAGATGGCAGAAAGGAGGCCATCGTTTGTGGTACCAGACCATGAGAGCCAGGGACATCAGAGGTGAGGAGTGGCTAATATCCAGAAGCAGTATGACCTGTCCCCATGATGCCCACACACTCACCGAGGTCTATGTCATCATAAAGTGGTTTCTGTCCATGGGTTTCAAAAACTGCACATAGACCCAGGGAATGTGTCACAACAGTGGGACAAAATTTGAAAGCACATAAGAGGAGCTGGAGGTAAAGTGGGAGAAGACCTGTTCTTGGAGAGCCAGAGCTGTTCAGGAAGGCAGGGAAACACAGCAGGCTTTGGATTCCCTTTGGGTGTGGGACAGAGATTCTATGTGCAGTGCCCTGTGTTGGAGAGGCTGGGAGACACGACGTGAGCTTAGGCTCTGGGTCTCTTTGTTTCACTGGGTGCAGCAGGAATATATGGCACATATTCCAGGGTGAGGGATTCAATTAAAAGGGAAATATGTTCTCTGATGTCAAAGCTAATATCCCTACTTCATCCAAACTGGTGCTATTTGTGCAGGCAGAGCGGAAGTGGGGAGAGACCCACTGCACACAGAGCCAGAGAAGGTCAGCCTGACTCCATCAGGTGCTGATTTAAGGTCAACACTGCACTTCGCAAAGCAGCTGCACTATTTGCCTCCTCCCAAAGCTTATATTTGAGAATAACTGAGTTTGTGCATGAGCAAGCAGTAGAGATTTGAGTCGAGGTAGGGGTCTTCTTCATGGTGTTTTCTCTAAAGTTCGTGGCCCAGGATCCTCTACTTTATAAGAAGAGCCTGTGACCTAGCACATGTGGATGCATTTGTCTTCTGTATGAACTATTTCATTCTATCTGAATATAATTTGATTTTCAGTGGTAAGATAAAAGTACTCACAAAGTGCAATATTTCCTCTTGCACCCCAGGGAACCAGCTTCCCAGTATATGCGTCACTGGGAATCTTCCAAGCATAGACGTTGAAGAGAATATTTGGGCCATGCAAGAGGGCAGAAGGGCAGAAGGGAACCGAGGGCTTCTTGGTGCACTTACTTGCCATCGTGAAAAGTTCCAGTGAAGAAGCCATATGCATAATCCATGAGTCTGTCCTCCAGGTCGGTATTTAAAACCCAACCAGTGAGTCACAGAGGGATCAGCTGGTTCTCGGTGTCAGGGACACAGCCAACCATCATATGCTCCTTCATGCCTTTGTCATGAAGGGAGGACAGGACTGAGTCTCAGCCACCTGCTCTCAGGCCACTGTGATGTGGTCTCCACAGCCCACAGTGAGTCTCAGAGCAAGCAAGGTCTTCAGATCAGGTGCCACAGGAACTTTAAATCTGCTTTCCAGAAGAGGGAACAAGGATGAGTGATATTTTGGTTTCCTTTAGAAGAGCTCTTTGGGGAGGGTGGTCCCTCCACTCACCCAGGAGGTTGATAAATGACACCTTTTAGGGGGCACAATCCCTCACTATTGTGTTTGTCCTAGCACTGCCAGGTGCCCAGGGAGCTGCAGGAATAGTGGAGAAAGGAGCCACAGACAGGAAGCAACATAGCCAGGGCAGATCTCTAGCAGCCACTGATCTCTAGCAGGCTGGGGTTCAGTGCTTTCCATTGTAATGTGGCCCTAATTACCATGGAGGACCCAAGAGTGGACAGGAAGAGTCACTGGCTCCACAGAGACCCATAGAGGCTTGGCTTCCATTCTCAGAGCCACATGGAGAGGAAGAGCTGCTCAGCTCCATTCACACACAAGAATTGAAGGTCAGAGGTTCCAGGTGCACACAAGATGTCCTATGAGTCTCAGAACCTGGGCAGCCTACACTAAGAGGGAAACTCTGCCAAGGGGATCATATGATTTTCATGTAAGGAAGAAAACCACGACAGCTTCTAAAGGGTTCAGTGGGGCCTCAGACACAGTTGTTAGGAAATATTTTTTTATGGCATGTCTAAACACAGGACAACAAAAGCATAAAGGACCAGGTTTCAGAAGAAGTCTTTCCAGAGTGTGCTGCCTGTCAAGCTCTAAGGTATGCCCCTCAGGGGAAGGGGCTGATGGAGACAGGAGGGTTCCTGAAGTGCCAGACACAGGGGACCTGTGCCCTTGCTGGCCTGGGTTGTCTGTGAAGCTGTGAGGACTAGGTTACCCTGAGCTCCTTGGGGACCCCTGGGGCTGGCACAGAGAGTGGGACCAGGACAAAGCTGCTCCTGTGCTGTGAGGTCTTTCAGTAGAGCTGCCCTGAGCTGGGCACAGACTTGGCCAAGCCTGCCCTGGGTCAGATCCCTGGTGCCCTCACTGACACCCAGTCAACTTCCCACTGGCCCACAAGCCTCGCTGTTACCTGGCAGGAGAGTGTTCTTATTGTTGTGTGGGTGGAAAGTGGTCCTTTCCATGCCCTAAGATGGTTTTAGAGACTCACCTCTCTTTATAAACCACGGGAAGCAGTTGACTCTGATTTGAGGTGACCCTTCCATAGTAGAGACTCCTTAATGAGACTCAATAAAACCCCTTGCAAACAGCTCTGTGCTTCTGACTCTGCCCTGCCCTTGACCAAACAGTTTATGAACTCCTCCCAATGTTATGCTTTCTCCTGAACTGGGCAAGGGATTATTTGCTTTCAATCACAGTAGTTCACTGACGGTGACCATGGCCAGATTGGGGAACACTGAGCCTCAGGGGCTCCTGCAGGAGACCACAGAGCCCACGTGGCATGTCTGGGTTTGGGCCTAGTGCCCCATCTAGATAAGGATTGGCCCTGAATGTGGCACACTCAGGTCCAGGGTCTGAGCCAGGACCCCTGCAGGCTTTGGTTGGTGACTCAGTTCCACCTTAGTCATGAAGGAGGTGATCTTCAGGAGGACAGGGGTCTTTGGAGATGACATAGGTTTCCCCTCCCTCTAGGACACTGGGCTGCTGTTAGTTGACTCCATCCCTGCCTGGCTGCCCAGATGCGGATGCAGCTTAGCCTAGGTGTGCTAGGTCCATGGTGAGGGTCCCAGGGTCCAAAAGTGGCTGCAACTTTGCCAAGTGACATAAAAGTGGAAATTGGCCTGAAGCCATGCTGGTCAAGTTTCAGATTCACATAGATGCACCCCCCTCCATGAACACACAGACACACATATAAACAGACACATGAACACACACACACACACACACACACACGCACACATGAACACACACACCTAAGACAGAAATGCTGCAGGCCCTGCTCCAGAGCATCTTCCAACAGAAGCAGCTGAGACCCTGGTCCTCTTCCCCCTCATCCTCCCCACCTCTGGAGCAGCACAAGCAGGAGACAGGGCCGCTCCGGAGGATGATGGGTCACCAGAAGACCATGATGGTAACAACACTACAGTGTGGTCACCACCAGCTCCCCTGTCAAGGTGCATAGCCTGTGTAGGCACACCCGACCCAGGGGCTGCCTTTCCCTGCCCACTTGAGCAAAGGGGAGTGGTGGGGTTGAGGCCTCAGTCTTCAAGCAGACACTGGGAGCAGGTGGAGAGAACATGCTCATTCCTTCCTCTCTTGCGAAGAAAATCATAGACCCCATGCTGTAGCTCTAGCTAAAGAGAAATGCAATGTGGCCTTAGTGCACTTTGGGTTGAAGAAACACACATTCCTACATAGAGAGGCCACATGTCCACATTGCAGCCTCCCTTCCCTCACAGCAATGCCAGCCAAGAGGAGGCCTCATGTCCACTCTGACTGAGATACTCCAAGTATGCGTTTTCCTCCTGGCATCTGGTGGGCTTCAGTTAAAGATGTGTCAGGCATATGATATGTGCGACGATGTCCCTGAGGGTCCAGATATTTATGATCTGGGTCAGCTTCTCAGCTGCCCTTGCACTTGGCCGCCAGCTCCCATTCTTCTGGACAATAGGCAGATGGTTTAACTGTTTACTGCTTCAGATATTTTAAAAGGTAATGAATGTACAAGCAATAGGAATAGAAGAGCCCTCTGTGAGGTGGCTCAGCATCGGGATGGAAAATTCAAACATTATTAGCCTCAAAAAGTCAACATTAGGCACCCTTCAACTAAGGACCTACAAACAAACAGAGTTCCTCTGTACACACATTAGTGAGCGCAACCTCTTGGGGCCTCATGTTTGCCTGGGGCTTAGAAGGTTCTGGAACTTCTGAGGAGGGGCTCAGTCTCCTAATAGCTCTCAGTGTTGGGACTCTTGCCCCTGCTTGTCCAGAGGGATGAGGACCAGGGCTAGGATGCGTCTGGCCTGAAGGCCACACCATGCTTTTGTGGGGTCCAGTTCTTTGGCTCCTCATGGCTCATGGAGAAAAAGACTAAGAACTCCACCACAGGCTGCTTATGCCCATATATCCTCCATCCCTCACACTTGAAAGGCAGAGGAGACCCTTGTAAAAAGCACACAAGAAGGGAAAAGGAGGCTACCATGTTGTCCTCCTACTCTTGTAAGCCTAGAAAAGCCAATTTATTGGCTGTCCTTTCAAGCTTTGAATGATGTGATTGAAAAAATACATCCTAGTGTATTCATTTTTTCCTATTTTGTGAGACACTGATCTCCAGACTCTTCAAAGATATCTTTTTATGGTCAGTTGAGTTTCTATTTATTTTAAACAAGGTGGCTAGGTTCCTTAGACATCTTTCCAGAAATGTGAGATTGTAGGAGTAAGCTATCCACTGGCATGTCTAACATTTACTAGGCCTTATACTTCCTTCCAAAGGGAACCTTCCCAGGGCTGTCCACAGAAGAAATGATTAGAAGATGTGTTTGGAAAACACAGCTTTCCCCTCCCTATTTCATGTGCTTAGCCCTCTTACAAAATTGAAAATAATGTTACGTCAGATTTAGGATTTTCAGTTTTGAGAAAGGAAGTCACTGTTTGCCATAACACACCAGAAGAAGTAGAATGGGAAATAGAAAGGATATTCTCAACAATAGCTTTTCCACATTAAACTGGTTTTCAGCAGGTTCTTTTGAATGTAATTATGCAAAACAGAAAAGTTAAATATTGCAATCAATAGAATTTGCCCTTTTATAACCCAGGGTCTTTGTTACCTTTGCTTTTTTGTAGCTTCATGAACTTATTTATGCGCATAAGAATTTCATGCGATAATGAAGAGAAGGTGATTCTTCTTTCGATGAACAGTAAGAGCAATAACCATGAGCTTATGAAATGGAAGACTTGCTCCCAGCATTTAGAAGTCACACAGGAGAAGGTAGTTTATATCTTCAGATTATTTCAACAGTTTCAAAAATAGACAACCTGTAAAATGTGAGAAGAACAAGCCCTTGGAATTTTTCAGGGTCAGCCTGGCATGATCAAGGTTGGTAGAAGGATGCTTTGCAAAGAACCTTTTATATGGCACACATTTCCCCAGAACATTCTTGCAAAAGGCATGCCTCAAAAGCAACCCAGCTTTTTAATTGAGGCGGGCTTAAGGCCTCACCGGAGCAGGTCAATAGCAGGCCCAGTACCGGTGGCCCGCTGGCTGCTGCCCTCCCACGTCTGATAAAGCAGGCCTCTTCCTCGGATCAAGGCATTAAGGTTTGGGTTATTTGTATTGATTTTAGGTACTGCTGGCCTGCGCCAGCCATGCTCATCTCTGTGGTTCACAAATTCCTCTTTAAAATGTCACTGCCATTTCATTTCCTCTGCCATCAATACCGCAGCCAGAGAGGCTGCTTGCTAATCTTGGGGGCCATGGTCTTATCTGAGGCACAGGGGTGGGGGCCTTGTACATTCCTAGAGCTTCACAGATATCAGAAACATGGGGTGGGTGGTCCCTGAGATGCATCTTTCAAAATTAAAAAAGGAAAACTTTCAAATCTTTTTCTCTACTAATTTGAAACCTTTTCCCATTGCCCAAGAAACCCCTGGAAATGGATAGGCCCTCTAGCGGCTAAGGAGGGAGCTCAGAAATATCCGTCTCTTCCCAAATGGCTTGACATCATTTGGAAGCACAGCCACACCCACAGGCAGGTGTGGGCACAGGAATTTCCACACCTGCACACAGCTATTAGGGACTACAGCCACACCCTGGATTCTACTGAAATGAATCCTAAAGAAACTTTGGATTTGCTGATCATTTGTAATCAATGAAGATGTTCCCCAGAAGTTCTAAGGTAAATCCTTTCCAGTGAAACAGGCAAAGTCAGCCATCTAATACTTTTAAATAGATACTTTCTCTCCTCTGCCTGAAATAAAGTTAGCTTTAACTGGAAGCCAGACAGAAACCTACACACAGGCACAGTCATGACTGTATTTATCAGTCTACTGTGATCCTTCAACAAACATGCGGTGGGTAAAAATAAAACACATGTTTTCCCTTATTTCTCTGTCAGCGCTTACTTAAGGTTTTATTATATTTGGCCATGGGACATTCAGTAAACTTACTGATGATATCAAAGAATGATTTTACAAACACTAAAAGTTACACTATTGACACCTCCAAATTCTGGAGTATTTACATTGTGTTAGGTGCACACTTGCTCTGGGAGATTAACAAACATTACTAGAAAGGCTGTGGCCAAATCCACCCTGGTTGTTTATAAAACCTTTACAACTCATCAGCTTCCACTAACACACTGGCACTGTTCAATTACCATCAGTTTTAGAGAGCCTTAGCAAAACATCTAGTGCCCATGTAAATAGACAAATCTGAAAACTAGCTGGTCTGTTGGCTTACATACTGTAGGTAATGTTTTCTTTTGCTCAAATTTGTTCTGGAAACTAATCACGCTCTGATAAAGCCATCTGCAAATATGAGAAAGATTGACACCCACATGTCAAAGTTTACACAGCCTGACCAAGTGTACTTATAGTACAGATGATGTAAGGCTCTGCCGTGCAGAGTTTCTCTGGGGCCATGTTGGAATGGAGCTTTCTGGATGAAAATGCCCACATGAAAGGAAAACTTGTCATTTCCCTTGCCAAGCTGAACCTCTTTCAAGGGTCTGGGTGTGGACTTCAATGTTCATCACAGAGCCTTAACTCCATTTCTCAGATGTTATCAGTCTAGGACCATGGATGATTATCATTTAACTGATTCCAAGCACAATTGTTTTCTACACATCACTAAACCTTTGTGTTAATCCAGGAAGTGACAGTAACTTATTGTCCACATGCTAGAAAGAATACCATTAAATATTAATGACAGTAATGATAGGAAATAACATTTGTCTAGCAATTTACAGGCCAGCAATTTTGGGTGTGTGCTCTTTAATATTTGCAGGGAGGAGTTTATACATAGACTCATCCATCCATGCTCAAAGGGGCTAAAAACCTTTTCTGAGAGCTGCTGGAGTGTTGATGTGTTTGGATACAAGCTCATCTGCATTTCACCTGAGCAAGGAGCCTTTCAGATTTGGAAGTCCTGGCACAAACCTCTTTTTGTTTGAGGTTGATCATGTTCCATAGAAATAAACACAGGAGTGCTATTGTATGGTCCTGCTGCACCTTTTGGGTAGTACAGTGAAAGATGAAATGCAGCCATGTGGAGGATCAGTTGGTTGAGAACTTATTTTAGCTGCCAATGCTGGCTCTTTACTAAGGAAAAAGTATGTTTGAAATTTTATTCTTGAATTTTTCTGCAGATAGACTGTAAATTCTTTTGTTCACATTTCCAAAATGTAGCCTAATAATTTTTTTAAGAATATGGCATCTGTCTCTCTCTTTCTGACAATTCTCATGATTGATGGTTTTCATTTTTATGTTTCAAATTTTTTTTGCAGTGCTGAGGAAGGAACTCAGGGCCTCGTGCATGCCAGGCAAGCACTACAAGTGCTCTATCACTGAGCCACCTGTCCCCTACATTTCTCTCTTTTTTTTTTTTGGTACCAGGGATTGAACTCAGGACCTTGCACTTGGGAGGCAGGTGGCAGAACCACTGAACTAAATCCCCAGTCCGCCATTTCATTTTTAATTGCCAAGTAGAGCTCAATGATTTCATCTGTCAACTACCTCAGCTCTCATTTTAAAGATAGACAATTTCTTAATATATCACCAATTCAGGATTTTGCTTCTTTTAAATTTCTGATTTGAATATTATTTTTCTCAGTAGCTCAATGACTCCAGATCAACAAGAGGGTCTCCCTTCTTGGTTCCTCATTCCTGATCTGGTTATCACCAAATAAAGCCTTCTGGCTGTCCTTCGATTTTGCTCTTTGAAAACACAACTAAAATCTAGTCTTTTCATTTCCTTGAAACCCTTTGATGCTGATATAGTTCTGTCCTTTTGTATAGCAGAAATCTCTTTGTTCAGCTGCAATTGTTTAGATGCTGTTATCTTTACTAACTGAATATTCCAGCATTTCCCAAGCCTAAGTCTCATCGTCAACAACCTGTACGTCTCACTGAGGTAAATTTTCATGAGTTGTACCTATTCCTAATTAACTGCTCCTCCCATAGATTTTTGGCCTTTTGGCTAAGATCAAGTCTAATGAACTGGTCCTGTTATTTCAAATGCTTACTCTATTTGCCAAGAATGCATTCACTCGACCTGTCAAGAATTTCACACTTCCCAACCCTTGGTGCCGTCTTTGATCCTACAAAATGACTTCTAGAATCCCATAACCTCTGTTATTCTTCCCTACATCCATTGATGTAAAATGTATAACAACTTTACAGTAATTCTTATCAAACAGAAGCCTCTTCTACGTTCGCTCATAAAACTTAATACTCAATTTCCTCCTTCCAAAGAATAAGTGATCTTTGTCCCCAGGTGGATAATTGGATCATGGAGGGAGGAGACAGCTTCACAGTTTCTAGGTAATTCTACCTGAGAGGAGGTGGCTAAGGGCAGGATAACTCTCGTTCCTGTGAGGATGGGTTGATGGGGAATGGCAAGAACTTACACTCACTGATGCTCATGCTGTGCCAGGCCCCGGTCTGAGTGCCTTACATTATGATCTGCTGTCTCACCCATTCTTATCTGCCACCTGACTCATTTTTATGACACTGATACTCTTGCTAAATACCCTCATCCGGCACTGCAGAGCTCCAGTTGTCTCAGCGCAAGACCTGGGAGGCTGGGCATGGTTTACTCATTCTTTCCGCTAGCTCAATTCTTGCTACTTTGTTCCCTTTTCTTTGTCCTTGTGCACAGCCACACAGTTCACCAGAACATCCCCAAGCCTCGTCCAGGTCTGGCACACGGCAGATGACAAGTCAACATTTCTTGGGTGAAGGAACAAAAACTTCATGTATTTAGTCCTCTCAACAGTCCCAAGGTGAGGAGCTAGAGGAGCAGGTTGATTTTGTCACAGGCCTGAGTCAGAGCTCATAGGAGGCAGAAGTTAAAGGTGTCTCAGCAATGTGGCATGGGTTCCCTAAGGTCCCTGTAAGGTCCATGCTGAGGTCTTCAGTGGCCCAGGGATAGCAATGCCTAAATGAGCTGTGGAGGCACACTGGGACTCTGCCTGCGGGACTGCGTCCAGAAGCAATTTTCTTCCCTGGATGATTTTGTGGCCATGGTGATCCCGTGGAGGTTTTATTTATCTGTGGATTTTCTTTGAAGAAAGGCAGCCAGAGATGTTTTGTGGAAGCCAAGGTGAGAATTAGTGAGATGCTTTGACAGGGCACCTTTTATAACATGGAAAGATGATCATTAGACTCGCGCTTAAGGATGAGGGATTTGCATTTGGCTTGCTTTGTTCAAACAGGGCTTTTGTTGATTTATCAACAGGACTTCGCTTGGGGTTTTGGATTGGATTCCAGAGGTTGGCACCTACGCTCTAAAAAATCTAAACAGAAGGAGAAAATAAATCACCAACTGGCACTTTAAAGCAAAGATTTATACCAAATTTAATGAACTTCCTGTCTTGCTGAGCATGAGGAAAATGTCATGTTTACCCCAATGCTCTCTGCTTGGCAGCAGCGTGTACCAGGCTGGAAGGCTGCAGAAGTGGGTCAGAATCACCCTGCAGAACCAGGGAATGAGTTAAGGGACCTCGACGAGGACTCTATTGCCTGAGCGCCCTGCCTTGGTGCTAACCTTATGCTGGGCTCCGCCAAGGACAAATGTAGCCTCATTGTAGCATCTTATTTGAGTTGATGGTGAACATTTAAGCTTCAAGGTGCAGGTTCTTCATGTGGGGGTGGCGTCAAGATCCACAGTTGAGTAGGGGAGGCAGCAGTCAGGAGGTTGTGACTCCTGGTGGGCACCTGCAGCTCGATTGTGCCAGGGACCTTTGAGGTTTTAGGGCAAAACAACCCAGGGCTACAGGGCTGGAATGCTTACTGCTAGCTCTTGGAGCTTGGCCAGGGGATGCTCCCCAACACTGGTCCATGGCCCAAAGGGGTAGAGCAGACTCCAGGACCCAGGGAAAGCCCTTAAGCAGGGTAGGTAGGCATTGGGGTGGGAACCTGGGGTGCTCAGTGAGTTGGTAAAGGTCTGGATGTGGGGCAGCCACCAGGTCTCTAACCCAAAACAAAGCAAGTTACCTGCCACACTTGTATCTCAATCTCTTGTGACTTCCCTTTCCAACTTTCCTATGATTTACACTGTTGCCTGAGAGGTGCACACACCCTATACCCTTCCATCATGCACAGCTAAAGAAATGTTCCTGGCCTTATTCCTTACAGTCACCTATAATTCATGTCCTGCTGCTGGCATTGCAGGCTGTTCTGAGACTGTGCCTGGCGCTGATCATGACAGCAAGTGTGCAGCCCTAACAGTCTCCATGCCAGACTCCAGGAAGGTGTAGATTCACATCTGTATGAGCAGCCTACCTGCCTTTGGATTATAGGATATTCAACAGACTTGATTTATTTCCAAGTAGGGCATAAATCCTTTGCCAAACTAAATATACAATCAGGCACTGGAGAAGAAACAGAAAACAAGGCACACTACTAAAGAGTCTGAAAAATGAGGAGGTGACCTGCAAGCCTGGTGGTATCAGGGGGACCTCATTGCCACTTAGGACACCCGCTGCCTGTGAGCCCCGAACAGCACCGTGAGGCTTGCCTGGTTCTCCTGGAACCTCGCCCTTCCCTGTCAGTCACTGAGGACCGAGTCTTATAGCCCTGAGGGCATTCATTCCCCTCCTCTGCCCTGGTATCCATCTGCAGTCAGGATCTTGACTTTACCTTGACACTGGAGCCTTTCTTTGTGGATGACTTCAACTTCACTCAAACTTCTAAAGAGGAGCCTTGGGGGGGTTAAGAGGGGACACTGGGGCTTCGGCCAGGCAGGCCACCTGCTGGCTTGGTCCCATGCTCAGTTACCATGGTGTGAAAAAGGGGTAGGGCAAGAGGGCTGAGAGCTGCATCAGCCAGCATTACTTGTCACTGTGCATGTTTCTGGTGATGCCTTCTCTAACAGTCTTCATCATGGCCACAGGAAGGGGCTCCCGCCATCAGAACATGGCTGTGCACCCTTTTGGGGACATGATTCCCTGTCCTGTCTCACTGGGACTCAGGGAGGAGGATCCATCATGAGCATCAGTGAACTTTCAGTGACACAAACCTGTTTGTGCCCCTCTATTGATGGATGAATTGATTAACGATTCATTCTGACATTTCAGAAAGCAAAATGTCTAAAAGTCATGACCTTCTCGTTGAGTTAGCCATGTTAGTTCAAATCACAGCTGTTCTTTGTCTCTATCTCCTTCGTGTTAGTGAAAATGTACTTCACCAGACTTTCCAGGCGCTAGTGGCAAAAAAGTACATCCTGGTGCCCGGAAATCCTGGGTTACCGTAAGTAAGGCAGGTGGGAAATGCTAGAAAAATGTTAGAGAATCAAAGGAGCAACAGCCTAGTTAAAGAGCTGGAGGGTCCTGTGGAAAAGAAATGAGGAATCTGTGTGCTGCTGCTGAGATGTGTGGTCTTAGAATATAGATGTTGTGTAAATCATCTCATATCTGAGAGGTGCAGGGGCAGGAATGTGAGCTCAGAAAGGACATCATGCTTTGCAACATATTCTCTGCTCAGAAAGGAAGCCATAGCTTCTTGTCTTCCTCTCCAGGACTGTTTGAAAGAATCCAATTCTGGTTGTGCAATATCTCTAAGGATGGTAAGGTTGATTTGGCTGTGTAGATGGAATACCACTTTGAGTGGAAACAGAATTGTGTGATGAGGACTCATGGACACGTAGAGGGGGGGCATAGTTATTGTTGTTGGTGGAGCCCATGTGTAAGGGCAAAGAGTGGGCAGGGTATGGGGCCCTGCACAGCATCTCCACTTTGGCATGCAAATCACCCTGTGCATGATCAAAATGTTGCCATGTGGATTCTGAGTTGGCATTTCCTTATCTTGCTGTTGAAATACCCAAAAGTTGAAGAACAACAGTCAATATTTAGATGTGTTGTGAAATCGTTTTGGTTCTTCTAGATTGGGAATTTACTTATTGGGATTGGTGGAATTAGTAATTTCTACTGTCAGTACCCACTGCAGTGTAAGCACGACTTGAAATATTCCCAAGCAGCCTGTAATTAATAGGAGGAAAGGACTGTTACCCTGTTTCCTTCACCTATGTAACTAGAATAAAAGGAAATTGGATAAGTCTCCAGACAGAAGCTGTTGATAGGAATTATAAAAACAAAACATGTTCTGTTAAAAATATTATTTCAGTCCTGTTCAGTTAGCACTGAAAATGAGAAGCAGATCCTGGAAATGATCACAAACTTGTATTCAGTGTGAAAATATTGGTTGAATCGTGTGATTCCCAAACTCTCTGTTAGTGTGGCTATTTTAATGCCTAGTGTCATAGGTACTTTCTTCATCACTGGGACATAATACTAGACACCCACAACTCTAACGTGGAAAGGTTTATTTCAGCTCACAGTTTGTAGAGGTTTCAATCCATAGTCAGCTGGCTCCATGGCAGGGCCACATGGCAGAGGGGCATGGCAGAGGAGAAACCGTCCATGGCATGGGCAGTAGGAAGCAGACAGAGATCAAGGAAAGAGAAGGGAGACAGACCCTTGGTCCCGCCCCCAGTGGCCACCTCCTCCCACCAGGTTTCACTTCCCACCATCACATTTAGGTATAAACTCATCAGGGGACTAATCCAGTGGTATCAGGCCCCCATGATCTAGTCACCTCCCAAAGTCCCACCTATAAGTGCATGAAGTTTTGGGGGGGGGCATCTAGATATAAACCACAAGACCTAGACTTGTACCCAGGTACACTCTTGTGTCTTGACACCACTGTGGGGACGGGATCTCTGTAAAGGATGCCCCCTTTCACCTGCCAATCCAGCAGCTTGTCTTGGCTTGTGTTTGTGATCCTCCATAGTCCAAAACTGTTCTCTGTAAATTGCTCCCTTTTACCTGTATTTTGTTTTTTGTGGTGCCAGGGATGGAGCCCAGGGCCTCTAGCCTGCAAGGCAAGCACTCACCATTGAGCCATATCCTACCCTTGACCTGAGTTTCATAGCAAGAGTTCATGGAAAGAATAAAACAGTTTTCCTACCCTGCTGTTCTCTACCTCACCCTTGATGCATCAGATCTCCTTCCCAGTGGTTTTCAAACAGCAGTGTGAGAGCTGTAACAGGTTGATACACAAAGTTGGCCACTGGAAGTCACCTGGGGAGCTCTATGTGGTGACTTTGTGACTCTGTTGTCATTTTCATCAGTTCATGGAAGCCTTCCTCACTTTGAAGATGGGCCCTGGGTCACCTCCAGGGCAACAGAAGGCTAGGTGCAATCCCAGCGGGCCTTGAGCTGGGTGCAGAGAAAGGCATGTGTCCTCTGCTCTTCACTTTCCAGCTCTTTGCATGATGCCCCCTTTGCACCTTTAAGCAGGTCAGAAATCCCAGGGTTCTCATGACAGTTATGCAGGTCCTGGTGCCTGGCTCACTGTCAGCCCAGTCTGCACTGTGTCCTCCATTCTTGCTCCTCCCTCTTCTCTCTGCCATTCCCTTCTAGTCCCATTATTTGAAATAAAGGGCAGAGTTTATCTGTCTTCTTTGAAGTAAAGAAACCACCTTGCTCTCCTTACATAAAGGTGCCAAGATCTTTGAAAACCTCAAAGACAGGTTCTATGCCTTTCTCTCCCTTTCTCTCTGCTCTGCTTCCTCCCAGTCACAGAAATGTGCAGAAACAAGGAAACAACCGAAGAGACCACTTTCTAAGTGATGTCCTGATCCATCCTTATCTGCAATATCTATGCAAGCCAGATGGAGCTGATTAACACAGACAGCTCACCTGACACAGAAAACCAACCAACCAACCAACAAACAAACAAACACACAGGCAGATTCTGATTTCCCTGTGGAAATCGTACAGGGGAGTTAAGTTATGGAGGGTACACATAGCGGAAATTGTCAAGCAGATGGGGTTAGCAGGGACTGCAGTCTCTACGTGGACTGAGTGAACCAGTTCAGATGAGGAGACCCCAAGACTTTGACTGGGAACTCAGGTGAAAGCCGCTGCGAAGTTGCAACCAAGAAAGATCTCCCTGCATGAGATCTGTGCACAGCCATCATTTTATTTAAGCAGGGGCTTTCCAAGTCACAGTGAAATGATGGTTAAGGGTGCTTGTGTCAGATGGAGAGAAGAGGCGAGGAGGCTTGCTGGGGCTGCTTGGGAGTGGGAATTCAGGGCCAGGGTTTCCTTAGAGTGGTGGCTGCCAGAAGTTCTGACAGTGAGTGAGGAGGGGCATCTACTCCATAGAGTGTGAGCCTGCAGTCCTCATGAGATTTGAGGCTGTTGCAAGGGCAGCATATAGCTTTTTAGCATTTCCCGCTCACTTTCATCATTTAGGGACTATGAGGAAATGTATCACCTAATGACTCGTGGCTTACACACTTGCCATCCTGAAATTTTTGTGCCCAGCCTGTGAGAGGCAGCCCTCATCTGAGCGATGCATTTGGCACCATCTGTATACAAACTTATAGCTGTTTAGAGGATTGTCCTCCCTCAGGCTGGGAGAAGGAGCTCTGTGGGGAACCCGGCCACCGAGCAGGTCTGGATGGACAGGAGCAGGGCACTTCTTGGACAGAAGTAGGAGCACGCTCTGTCCCCACAGGTCTGTGTCACCAGGGCAGACAGCTGCTGATTCAGCCTGGTCCTGGACCCAGAAGGGGTTCCTGGGCATCCAACCCTCCTCACATTGTTCGGACTTGACCATGAATTCCACATCAAAGACGATGGCACAGTGGGTTCTTGGGTGAGATGAAGTGGAGTGGAACTGGTTCCTTGATTCCATCTGTCACTGCGGTGGGGCCCTGCTCTGGTGGCCCTCCTGATGTGGTCACAGGGATGCTCCTCTCAGCCCCTGAGCTCAGTGCCACTGCCACCCTCCAGGCTAGCCTCAGCTGCAGTATTGGGGGAACACAGCAGGCTCCATCAATGCTGGGGGGTCTCTTCTCCATCAGTGCTGAGGGTTTCTTTTCAGAAACATTGAAGTGTTTTCTTTATCTTTCATCTGCCTTCGAACTGTTTTCTGTTCTTATTGCTTTTCCTATTTTCTTTAAAATATCTTGGGCAGATTCAATTACTCTCTGATCACTTTTTATTTTTAATTGTAGTAAAATATAGATCTTAATCATGTTAAATGGACAGCTCAGTAGATTAAGTTTAGAGTGCAACCAATCTTCAGAATTTTTTCCTATTGCAAGCTGAACACTCTACCCACTGAACAATTGCAATGCTGTCCATACTATCCCAGAAGCTCCTAGCTATCCCCTTTGTCCTTTGATGGCTTTGCCTTCTTAGGGATGCTGTGAGCCTGGCTTCTCCCCTGGTGTCCCCTGCTCCCAGCCTTGAGTCATGTCTGGCCAGTCGCTTCCTGTGTCCATGCTGACCCAGCTGATGGAGCCCTGGACACATGAAAGAACAAGGACCCAGACAGTTCATTCAGCCTAACCTACTTCAGGCATGTCAGGCAGGAGCTCAGGAACCCAATACCCTGCAAAAGGGACGCAGACTGTAGTGGTATGCCTGGCCTCGGGGGCGCCATGGCTTCCAGAAGATGAGTAGGGTAGGCATGGGCAGAATTCACCAAATGGACTTCTCAAAATGCAGGAAAGGAACTGCCATAATTGAGGCTCTTTATCAGTCTCAAAAAAGCAGGGATGTGGGCAACATTGCAGAATCTAGGTTCAGCCCTGGAGCTGGGGAACACGACATCATCAGGACTCTGCCACCATGACCAGGCTCATGGCTGCCAGCATTCACCCCCATGCTGTGGGCGGGTTATGTCCTGAGGGTGGGGCAAGGCAGCTGAGGGTTCACGAGTGACCTCCCTGCAGTCAGAGAGCATGTTCTGCATGAAGGGGGATGGGGGTGGGGGGAAGGACAGTATCCCAGGGTCTGTCCCTGATAGACCTAAACCTGGAAGATAGCTTCTCGATTCCTCAATTGGAAATGAGTACTCTTCCAGTTTCATTTACTCTCTAATGTGAGAATGCTTTGTAACAGGTTCCATTCAGAGGAATTAGAATTGGGCTATTTGATTTTAAATATGCAAATGAGAGCAATCCTTTGGCCATTTACATAATTTATGAATTATACTCGAAACATATTTCCTGTGGGAGGGAGAAGAGTCCCTGATCCCGGGCCCCAACAGTAGCCCAGATCTTCCCTGCAAACCAGTTATACAGGTCTTAGAATGTTTGGAAGGCAACTTTTTGCCACTTATTCATTGATTGATTGTTTTCTTGAGGCAGGGTCTGGCTATATAGCCCAGGTTGGCCTGGAACTCAGGAGATCCTCCTGCCTCAGCCTCCTGAGTGCGGGAATTACAGGTAGGCACCACCACTCCCAGCTTGTCAGTTTATTTTTACCTCACTAAGCTAGAATGTGTTGTATGGGGTGGGGAGACAGATTCCCAAGGCTATGATGACAGTGGCAGGGGATGCCCCAGTTCTCTGGGTGGAAATCACCGGTGAGAGAGACCAATTCACTCCGGCTGGGCTCCCATGAGAGGTCCTGGGTTCCAGGTGGGAAGGGCTCACTTGCAGTGATGCTCAAAATGAGTGCAGCCACAGGACGATTCCAGCCACCTCCCTGTGGGATGGCTCTGATGTCCTACCCACCGCTGCCCTGGGTGCTGAGGGGTGGCTGTCACTGTAGTCATGGCAGGAATCCAAATGTCTCTGTGACTCCAGGAGTCAGCCCAGGCACCCCGAAATCCTCTGGTCCCTGCCCTGCCCAGCCCAGCCCAGCTCGGAGGTGTTCCCAAGACAGGGAAACGGGCTTTGCTGCACTTTGCTGCACTGTGGCCAGCGGCCTTGGTCCCTGTTGTCACACATCTTGTGTGCCATTGATGCCTGGCAGAGTCCCCTCTGACTATGGTGCTGCTCGGCACAGTGCCAGGGTGCTCGAACTCCACAGTGTCCAGGCTGAAGCACACATGGTCCTCCATGTCCTTGAGAGAGTGGGCTCCCAGATGCCAGCCCACCTGACACCAGCATCTACAGTTGCTCACGTCCCTGCACAAAGCTGAGCGGTATCTGCAGAGAAACCACACATCAACTGTGACTGTAAATACTCTCTAGATGACTTATGGTGCCTCAGGTACTGTAAACAGTATGTAAATAGTTATACTGAACTGTCCAGGGAACAATGACAAAACAAAAAGTCTGTACCTATTTGGTAGAGATGGAAATTTTGTTGTTTTTTATTTTATTTTATTTTTTTGCATTACTGGAGATTGAACCTAGGACCTTCCCACTGAGCTACATCCTCACCTCCTTTTTTTTTTTTGGAGACCCTTTCTGGGCAACATTACAAAGTTTCCCAAGATGGGCTGATACTTGAGATCCTCCTGCCTCAGCCTTCCAGACTCCTGGGATTATAGGCATATGCCATCACATCCTGACAAGACAAAATTCAAAAAGAATCTTTCCCTCCTGGGTTGGTTGAATCTGTGGACGCAAACTGGTGTGAATGGAGGCCAGCTGTGTAGTCAGCCCGTCTTTCTCAGCAGTGATGGCCTCCAAAAGGGCTGCAGACACAGTGTCAGGGGAGGTTGAGTGGCTGCTCCTCAGGCTTCTGTGGTGAGGCTGACACACCCTCTGGTGAGAACATGTCCTCCATTGGTCAGCACATAGGCTGATTTATTGTGTGTTTCCTTACAAATGAATAAGACACTTTATTTTTTATATACAGTTAACTCTCCACGAGTGCCTGGCAAATGGCATGCATCTCTGGGGATGAAGCCGCCCCCAGATCTCCTGTGTCCCCACCTCCTACCCCTGCACCTCTGCTAGCAAACTGATGGCCAAAGCAGGAAGGTGTGAGAACCTGGTGCCCGGTGCACCCTGGGAACCCCGTGTAGGCCCTGTGCACCAGTCACAGACCAGGTGACACTGGGAGAGTCTACGTGGGCACTACATGGTGATGTGGGTTTGGGGCACCTCTGAGAGTGTGGCCAGCACCCAGGGCATCTGTTAATGAGGAGGGTGAGCAGCAGAGACAGAGGCAGGACTGACCTCAGGGCTGCAGGCTGAGGCAGGGTGGGGCGGAGCAGAGCAAGAAGAAGCAGCAGCGGGAGTGACCTCCATGCTCTTCCCTGGGGAGCTCCCACACAAGAAGGGGACCCCAGCAGCAGGGATCTGAAGGAGGTAACTGGGTGCTCCGTGGGGCTCACTGAGTGCTTTCTGAGAAATGCCTTTCCTGTCAAAAATAGTGATGTTTTGCAAATGGGAAGACCAAGAGATGGAGGGAGGGAAGAGAAAGGGACGTAAAAAGAATTAAGCTGCGTCTCATGTCGGTGCCGATTCCCTCTGAGGAATGCAACCATTTTGCACTACACACATGACTAATGAAAATAAAAATGAAAAAATACACATCCATAAAAAATCAGTGAAGAACCCATGGAGAGAGGCTGTCCTTCGTCCCACAGCAGAGGGCCGTTGCTGAGCAGAATATGCACCCTCAGGCCTCCTCCATGGAGAACCCAGTGTGACTATTTTATAAAGAAGAACTCTTTCTCCTTGTGTAACTCTCTATCCACTTAATGAAATACCTTGGACAGTTTTCCACCTCAGGCTAGATGGCTTCTCTTGCTGTTTGAGCAGAAATCCAGTGTAAAAGTGTAGTTTATTTCAGCAACCCCCTCTGGAAGGAATGGCGAGTTTTTTGAACTTTATTCTCTTAGATGAAACCGCAGTGGCCAGCCCCGAGCAGATGTGGTTTTCTAGAGAATGAGTAAACACACAAATAGAAGTGCAAAGAGAAGAGGAGGTGCCATTTTGATTTTAACAGTTAGTATCTCAGAAAGGCCTCGAATGCACACCGGCGTCTCCTGTGCTTGAGAATGCAGGATGAGCCAGAAATGCCCTCACTCAGCTGGAGGAGCTGGCTTGTCCTGGGGACTCTCCAGTCTTTGTTCTATGCAGCCACCACCATGGGAAGCAGGAGGCTTTCATACAACCACAGTGAGTCCTGGAATTTTCTGTACTCAGATTCCGCTTAAATGCTGGACAGTGTGCGAGCAGTTCCAGCTAGAGAGATGTGGATTTTCAGAAATTCCAAGGCCTTGCTGCTGCCGTATTCGTGGCATGGTGTGTCCCTGTTAGAGATACTCTCAGAATCCCAGGACCCAGGCTGGGGGTCAGAGGACAATGCTGGGCTCACATGCACCTGGCACTTCCCTCTGGGCCTCAGCTGCCAAATCTTTCAAGTGGGGATGATAGCATCTACTGCCTAGATTTCTGAGAGGATCACAGTGAACGTGGAAGATCGGAAGGACTGCCTGGTGCACTGGAAGCACCACAGTATCCGTCCTTGTCTATGGTCTGCAGTAACTACAATGGGGCAACTCTGACAGCAACACAATTCTCTTGCTTGTCACCTAGTTTTTGTTGTCTGTACTTGGAGCACTGGCAGCTGGTGGGCAAAGGCCTGGCTCTGCTCCCAGCCCTGCAGGTTTAGGAAACCAAGAGGGGCCTGTGGTGGCTGCAGGACTTCTGATTCTCTCTCCTCTCCTCCTAGAGACCCCAGCCTACTTCCCTGGGTGCCCTCTCCCTATTCACTGTTCCTTGCCCCCTACCCATCCCCTTCGAGCCTGCTTCCTTGCAGAGGTGGTGGGCTGTGTGGGTGCCATCAAGGCCCAGGGTGTGGAGTTCCAGTGCTGCAGTTGGGGCAATGAAGACACCGTGCAGGGCTCCTACCGGGGCCCTTCCATCATTGGACACAAGCCACCCCTGCCTCCGAGGCCCAGGGACAGCAGTCACCAGGTTTGCCCTAAACAGGCTGTCCTCTGAGTCTGCAGAAATTAGATTGGCTTCTGCTTTCTCTTATTAATAACTTCTGCCGCTTTGTAACAGAGCAAAGTCCTTGGCTCCTGGGCCAGGGTTCAGAATATTTATTTTCTAAATGCACACTGAAGGGTAAAGGCTCCTCCTTGCCCATCCTTTGCTGCCTGGTGCAGCCACTAAGCCAGCACTGTCTGCCTTTGTTTGGTATTCAAAGCACAAGAATAATGGCCATGAATATCAGAGCAGAAAGAGCGGAGGGATTTTAGGTGGAATATCTTAACCCCAGGAGTGTGGCCCACGCCAGGGTGGTCACACTGTTTGTTTAGTAGGTTAGACTGGGGGCTAGAATAGAGACTAAAATGCTGTGACGGCCTGGATTTGAGGGATTGGAAATAATTCACATGTGATGCAAGCACCGGAAAACTACAATTTTCTTTGGATATTTTGCCCATTTGGTCAAGTGGTATTAGGAAGCAGTATCTATTGAGAGTCCATTTCTGCACATTTTGAACAGCAAGCAGCAGTTGGATCTGGGGCACAACATCTGGCATCCCCACCTGCCAAGGAAGGGGACAGTCCCTCAGTGACTTGCCACAGAGAGAGAGAGAGAGTTGGATAGGTGGATAGGTAGACTGATGGACAGACAGATTGATAGCTAAGCTGTTAGATAGTTAGAAAGCTAACTAGAGGGCTAGACTGATAGATGTTAGGTAGCAGATAGATAACAAATAGATACACTGATAGATAACTAAAGGGTTAGTTAAAAAGGTAGCTAGCTAGCTAAATAGATAAAATAGATAAATAGATAGATAAAGAGATGGTAAGTAGCAGATAGATAGCAAATAGATGATAGATTGCTAGGTGGATAGATAGCTAAATTGTTAGATAGCTAAAAAGTGCTACCTACCTACTAGGTAAAGTGATAGATAAATAGCTGACAAGTAGCGAGCAACAGGAGACAGATAAATGATAGATGAAAGTGACAACAGGCAGACCATAGGAGAGTGATAGATAGATGATAGATAGATGGATTGATAAGTAGATTGATTGACAGACAAATTTGAAATATTTTACTATTTTCTTTGTTAAACAGACTTGTATACGATAATAAGAGGCCTTTGGTTATCTGTGTGAAGACTGAAATGGGCACTGACTATTTCATACCTAAATGAGAAAATGGAGCTGAGAAAATGGGGTGTCCATTGTAACTTCTGGTAGAAACCCCACAGATAAATTTTAAAGTATAAGTGGATGAGGAAGTTACTGAGAAATTATGTGGAGGGATTTAAAATTTTGAGACTTTAGGCACCAGCCAGCTGTGCCGCTCTAGCCGCTCTGAGAGGGGCACCTGGGCCAGGATCACCTGCAAAGTCTTGCTGAGGTGCCAGCTGGCCTGTGCCACCAAACACAGCCAGGGTGCCTTCACAGCTGTCCTGACGAGGTGTCGGGCTGTGGCTGGGCCAGCGGCACAGTCCAAGATGGGGAGCCCAACCCGGTAATGGGCCATGGGCTGTGCGCACATCCAACTGCAGCTCAGGGCTCATCCTCCAGCCCTGACAACATGGTCCAACAGAGCCAGGCCCCAGCTGCAGGCCCTGCTGTGTAAACAGTGGTGCAGCCGGGACGGCCAAATGTTAGGGTCCCCATGCGATCCATTGTTAGATGATAGACAAGGCATACACCCATCCCAACTGACCGTCTCTCCCCTCTCATCAACTGCCCTCTCCTTCCTGTGTGCCGGCTCCAAGTGTCCTCTTCCAGGATGCATCTCACTGTTTGGTCCTTTGTGTGCCCCAGGCAGGATCCCCATGACTCCCTAAAGGGTGCTCTTAGTGGGTGTGGCCCCACGGTGGCCTGGTGGTCCCTGCACAAGCTTTTCCTGTTCAGCCCACGATCAAGACTCACTTAACCTCAGTGTGGGCGGATGCTGGGGACCCATCAGCCCCTACTCTACCTTGCAGTCACTAGACCTAGGCTGACTCTTAGAGGCCCTGGCTAATAGAAACTCGGGATGCAGGTTCAGGCCCGCTCTTAGGCACTGGAGGACGCTCTCTGGAACTCGGGCATCAATCACTGTCGGGCTACTTGAGTACCAGGGTGATGGACTGGCCGATGAGCCCCTCACCCGCCCGCCTTGCACACTGCAATTCAATTAGTCATGGTCAGAGGGAGGCATTATTATTCATACACCGCCGATTGTTCCCAAAGCAAACAGAGCTGGGATGAGGTCTCTGATCCTCCCTGTGCCTTTAGCATGGACACAAAAGAAAAAAAACTCTGGAGACACCCGGGAGGGACAGTTGGTCTGAGCCCTGACCGCCTTTGCAAGCTTCCAGTCAGATCTCCTTGATTTCTTTCTTTCCTTCTTACTCTCTGCCTTTCTTTCCTTTTTTTTCCTTCCACAACCTTACAGATAAGTGCCCTTTGTGTGCATAGGCAGACCCAGCAGGGTGATTTTACTGCTTTGTTGCCAACAATGGCAAAAAGTCCCTTCCCACTGGGGTGCCCTCCCCACACCTATTATGAATGGTGCCACACAAAAAATCAGGAAGTCCATCCTTTAAACGGTGTGAACGATCCTGTTAGAATACAACAGGCCAATAACTTGCCAATTAGCAATAAATACTCCCTGCAGAAATAAAGGGTGACATTTGTATTTTGTAAAGTGCTAACCAAATTAGCCATGGCCTGGCCAGCCCCCATCTGTTTATCGGTTTAGCCAAGTGCAAGTGAACCCAAGATAAATGCCAGTTTTCCTTGGATAAATTTTACAGCCATGCTGGAACTGCCAAAGCACACAGCGGAAGTAAAAGCCAGGCTGTGTTCTCATTGACAGAAAAGTCAATTTTGCAGGGCGGACTTAGGCAGCCCCTCCCCCTCCCCAGGCAGCTGCTCCTTTAGAACACGGCTGGCTGTTTTCAGTGGAGAGCTGAAGTTCAATGGAACAAGCTCTCCTTGAGACCAGGCTGGTTGCTACTGGGGAGGCTGAGGCAGGAAGGGTTCACCCACTCCCTGCTTCTGGGGTGACTTCCCAGCCCCGCCCAGATCCTGAGCGCATCCAGATGACCCAGAAGCTCATTTTCACTTTTGTGGCCTGGGTTCTGCAGTATGGTCACTGCACTCTGACACTCAGCTTTCAGGTGCAGGATCTGGCAACACAGCTGACCTAGGAGGGCCCTGTGCCACCCAGCCAGGGCATGGGAAGCCAGACTTCAAGTGAGAACCAGAGAGCCTCTTCCCATCATGGACCCCCAGGCTGGCCCCAGGTCTAGTGAATGGGAGTCTCCTGGGACAAGGTCCTTGTCTCTCATGAGTCACAGTGAGTCCCTGTGATATGGGCCCTCTAGGGGAGGAAGCTAAGGAAGGACTGGAGTCTCATCACCCACAGTCTTTACCACCGGCCCCTTCGAGGATGAGCTGGCTGCCCAGAGCTGAGTAGAGAGCTCATGTCCCCCACCCCACACCACCAGGCACCCATTGAGTTCCCCGGCCCGTTCCCTCTCTGGACATTATGTTGCCCCATTCTGTCTGAGAACCTCCTTCCCGTGGTGTGTGGCACCCGAAGGCCCTCCTCCATGGCTGTCACACAGGTTGAATCCAGTCTCAGAGGGAACCAGTTTGGTTGGAAGTTCATTTCTCACAGTTCTGGAGGCTGGGCATCTGCTTGGCAACAGGTGAGGCCTTTAGCTGCACTGTTCCCTGGCACAGGGTGGCACAGGGTATCACATGGAGAGATGGAGGGATGGCACCAGCTTGGACTCTGTCCTCACAAAGCCACTGATGCCACCTTGGGAGTGCCACCCTCATGGCCTCATCTACCCAAGTCACCTCCCAGAGTCCTCACCTCCAAGTACCATTGTGTTTGTTTGTTTTTTGGTACCAGGGATCAAACTCGGGACCTGCATTTTCAAGGCAGGTGCCAGAACCATTGAGCTAAATCCCCGGCCCAATACCATGATTGTGTAAAGGTGAGGGCTTCTGGGAACACTTTTTTTTTTTTTTTTTTGCTGCTCCAGTCAAGTGTGGAGGGAAACTTTATTCGGGGCCCAAGGCCAGTGCACTTGGGCAGGTGGTGCCCTTCCGGAGGAGGGGCTGGCGGAGAGCTTTACTTGACCTTCTTCTTGGGGTGCAGGTTGTTGGTGTGGCCACACTTCTTCTTGCGGCAGTTGACGGCACGGGGGTGCAGGTGGGCATAACACTTGGGGCAGATCATCTTGTCGCAGTTGTACTTCTGGGCAAGCTGGCGCAGGGACTACTCGATGATCCCACCTCGCAGGCGAAACACTAGGTGCAGGGTAGACTCTTTCTGGACGTTGTAGTCAGAGAGAGTTTGGCCATCCTCCAGCTGTCTGCCGGCAAATATCAGACGCTGCTGGTCAGGGGGGATGCCCTCCTTGTCTTGGATTTTGGCTCTGACATTCTTGATGGTGTCACTGAGCTCCACCTCGAGGGTGATGGTCTTGCCCGTCAGGATCCTCACGAAGATCTGCATCTCTGCGTCTGCCGCTCGGCTGCCTCCCTGAAGAGAAAGAGGGCAACGGAACCGGAAACCACCAGTTCCCCGCCAAGAGCGCCTGCGCACCGAGCACGCAGCGCGCTGCGTCACAATCCGCGCCTGCATACATAGCCAGCTTATGGGAAACACTGGGCTGGGAAACACTGTTCTTACCCAGCACTCTTCAGCCCATCCGTAGGTTCTTCCCAGGAAGTCACGAAAGGTTGCACACGTGGCCTTGGCCCAGGAAAGCCAGAATCAGAGACTGCTTTGGGACCAGTCCCTCCAGCAACCCTGGAGATGACAGATAGGGCCTCTTAATTCTCTTGTTTTCCACGGAAATTAGAAGGCTGTGAGGCTCTGGTGTTCGCGATTAGTTGAATGGAACCACCTACTTAGCCCCAGTTTCTCCTCTCTGAAAATGTGGCGATGGAGGGGTAGATTTTGGAGGCTGAATAAGTAACTACAGCGACCTCAGGACTGTTTCCGGTCCTACCCTCTGTGACCCAGGGAAAGGAGACAGGGAGATGAGAAGGAAGGCAGGTGTCCAGGACATGGCCAGAGGCCTAGATTGGGAATCACACCCTCTGTGGGGGTTGAAATGTCCTTGTAGCCTCTGAAACTCTGGAAACTCCTGAGGTCCCATTGTCTTTCCCAGCCACAGGGCTGCTTCCAGGTCTTAGTGCTCAGCAATGTCATGTTGCCGCTAGTGGGAAGACCTGGTCAGATGCTAGCACCATGTTCTCAGAGTTCCCTCTTCCAGAACGAGGAGCCAAATAAACTATTCTTTATAAATTACCCGCTCACAGGTAGGGTACAAGGTGTGACTGAAAAGTGTGGTGAATGTTTAAATGTAAAAAATTATGGTAAGAGTCGCATTGCCATTCATCCCTCTCAAAATACTCTCATTTGCTTTGAACACACTTATCCCATCCATCTTGTCACTTTCTGCAGCAGCTCTGGAGTCCTCATTCATGAGTGTCTTTAGTTGCACTGTTCTGGCTGCCTCAATGTCCTGAATCCATTCAAAATGTTCGCCTTCCCTGGTCATTTTGACTTTGAGGAAGAGCCAGGAGTCACACAGTGTCAAATCCAGTGAATAAGATAGGTGAGGACACTGTTATGTTTTTTACAAGCCTGCCTCTCCTTTGGATGGTGCTCAGCAGCAGTTGTGAGGTTGACTCTGGCTTTACTTGCAGGGTCCAGCTTTGCTTTTGCTTTTGGTTGGCTTTATTAGCATTGTTTGTTTTCTAAGTGGAGAACTGAAATACATTCTAGAATCCTCTCTTCTCCTTGCAGAAGGGCTGCTGTGACTCTCACCAGAGTTATGGACAAGACCTGCTTTTGTGTTATCCCGGGTGGGGACACAGTCAAGTCACACTGTGCTGTGAGCTGTCTTTGTTGAGAGCAGTTTGTGGACTTCAGGGAAGCGACTGGCCTGAGTTTGTACAGGAGGCCAGGCTTTCTCAGGTCTATTGGGAAATCAGCTTGTTTTTGTTTTTTTTTTCTGTGAAACATAATTTGGAGATGACAGTGGAGGAGGTTATAAGGGGAAATATCTGTGTGTGTGTGTGTGTGTGTGTGTG
>NW_004624741.1:22439505-22510634 GCF_000247695.1 Heterocephalus glaber | reverse complement strand
AAAAAAAAAAGACATTTGTGCACATGTGTGCACACACTTATGCACACACAGACACATCTGCCTTTATTGGGTCTAATGTTTCATTCACTGCCTTTCACATTAGCAGTGCCTTCCCTGTGTTGACTTGTGTATGTTTGTGCGTACACTTGTGTGTGTGGGTGTGCTCATGTGGGAAGTATCTACCCTGAACACAGTCTCCCAGAGTTGTGTTGTTTTCTTACATCTCTGTGTACCATAAGTTCAGAATTTGAGGACTGAAAACTATGGGACACAAAGTTTACCCAAATTGTGTGAAATTGTTTTTCTAATTTGTGAGTACAACCATATTCACATTTATCTGTGGAGGCTGTACCTAGCTTTCTTAACTTCTCAAAAGAATTATAAGAAAACAAAGAAAATAGTTTTATAACCACTGCCCTGAATCACTGTTTTGATACAATGTACTGTTAAAAAATTTCATATTGTGTTTTGTTCATCAGCTTTCTGTCACTGGTACAAAATACCTGAGAAAAACAACTTAAAGAAGAAAAGGTTGGCTTTGGCTCATGGTTTCAGAGGAGTCACTCCATGGTCGGCTGGCTCCATTGCTTTAGGCCTGTGGCAAGGCAGAAACATCATGGTGGAAAGGCATGGTGAAGGAAAGCTGCTCACCTCCTGGCACCCAGAAAAGGAGCCAGGAGAGAGAGAGATTCTTCCTAACTTTGTGCCATCCAGGTTCCCAGCTACAGAATGGAGATACAATCAGGATGGGTGTCCCATATGCCAGTCACTCTGGAAACACCACAGACACACCCAGCGTGTGCTTTACTTATTTCCTAGGTGTTTCTCAGTCCAACCAAGTTGCCAATTAATATTAACCCAGAATGTTGAATTCCACTGAACTCACATGTGACCAATTACTGCCTTTGACAGGTTCTGTCAGTTATGATGGCAAATGGTGGAGAAATTCCATAATAAGACTCAAATAGTCTAGTTCAGTGGTCACCTCAACATGTTTATAGAGAGAGAATCTGCCAGCATTCATATTTTTACTTTCTCCATATTTGAGAAATAGCATATTTAAACCTGGTGATTCAGACTTTGGTTGATAAAATGAGTGTCCTTGTGCTGAGTGAACGTGGGTAACTCTAAGGTTGTGTTTGGGCTTTGTTGCAGTCACTCAGGTCCTGGCACTCAACCATGTACAAAGGCACAGTACCTGAGTCCAGCTACTGATGGGCAAGACAGGAAATGGTCAACAGAGCCTGAGTGAGTTCCGCTCACCCTCAAAGGCTGCAGCCTTCTGTTGAGGGACGTGGTCCCCCCAGTGACTCAGAGGGGAGAAGGCTGGGAAGAACATCACCAGTCCCTCTCTTTCTCCCCTCTAGTGTCCTGCTGGTGATTCTGCCATTGGAGCCCAGGGAGAAGCCCTGAGGAAGAGAGCAGATGCCAGTCTGCAGGAGCAAGCAGGGTAGAGAAGGAAGCATCTGGTCAGCCATGGGGAAACATCCAGGTGAGTGTTCCCCAGGACGGCTGGCCGAGCATTGTCTGGTGTGATGTCACTCGGGGATGCTGGCCCCACAAATTGTCCACCTGCTCCCTCATGAGCCAGTATTTTCTCTCAGTCATTCACCATGGCTCTGTGGACTGTAGCTTTCCAGGTGGCTCCTCCAGGAAGAGATACAAGAACAAGAGAGCAAGAGAGGATCGTGGCAAGTGGCAAGGAGCCTCTGGACCATGATCAAGGGCCAACCCCACTGAAGTGCAAGGTGAAGGAAAGGAGATGTGGAGGGGATCTGGAGTGCAGAGCAGCTCTGAGGAATAAGGTCTCTGCCACAGAGGGTCCATGGAGGGTCCATGCTGGAGGATGTGGCCAGTGTGCCCAGTCATTGTCTGTGTGCCATTCAGGCATCAGGGCTCACAGGTAATGCCATCCCCTGGGGACAAACAGTGCAGATTTTCAGCTCACCACTGTTCTCACAGCTGGTCACCAATCCTTTTCTGAAGGGGATCTGAGTAGACATTCCTGAGTAGCCCCAGATCCACGGCAGTCACCTTTGAAGAAAAAGGAGAGGACACATGGGAAGCATCTCATGGAGGGCCACCAGGGAGAGAGGGAAGCCGAGGCAGGAGGAAGCCATGAGCTGGCCATGACATGTTGTCCCCCACCTGGACTGAAATCTTGGGTGTGGTGAGGTCTTAAATTGGGAAAACCAAAACCTTGAAACCCTGGTTGGAGAGCACACAGAGGGTGGCCCTGACTCCCCACAGGGTGGCCACGGTTGAGTGGTGCCAGCACAATGGACTGATTCGGCTGGAAGGAGGCCTTGCTCATACTCCAGGCCCCATAGGGCAGAACCACCGTGGTGGGAAACACACCCTCCCAAGGCCCAGACCTCCCCCAAACTGGGTAGCAGCCAGAACTCAGGCTCTGTTCAGTCAGGGAGGGGAGCCCCTCAGCCATCTTAGCCGGCAGACAGACACATACCCATGGGCTGTGGACTTGGTCAACAGACACAAGCCTGGGGCCACTCCAGCAGAGTCTAGCAGTAATCCAGAGGACCATGCTCCTCTCTGCACCACAGGGCCCCTAAAGCCAAAACCATCCTTGGTTGCCATCTTGAGCCAACACAGGAGGATTAGAGCCATCCTAAGAGAGGGGAACTTTGGTTCCACTGATGTTTACCTGACTTGAAATTGAGTGAGAATGGAAGAAACTGAGATGTTCTTAAAAAACAAGAGTGAGTTCTCTGGCCTCAACTCACTTCTATTCACTGTCAGCTCCTCGAAAGACCTCAGAAGAAATTCTTGACGGAACAAAACTAGCTAATTGTTCTGCTGGAGTTTGAAGGGAGCCCACCTTGGCAGTCTTGGTGTCTGAGATTGAGGAATCCGGGCTGGGTGGGGTGATGGGAGGGCAGGCCTTGAGGTGTGGGGATAGTTTGGGAGGGGACAGAGTTTGTACCCTCATGCTCCGAACTGCTGAACTCTGAAAGGCAAGTGTCTTGGAGCAAACCTTGGAGATCACCAAGCTCCTAGAGCTGACCGATGTCTTTTTGGATGAGTGGTCATTCCCGAAGCAAGCAGGTGAGTCACTTTTTCTTGGTCCCAACATTGGCAAGCACGGGGACAGGGACAATGTCTGGGCCCAGTAGTACTTAGGTCACTGACCTAGAACTGCACTGACTTTGATTCTCACTGCTTAAAGGGTGGTGAATTGTGCAAAGAATCATAGAAGTCAGAAATAAAGATGTGGTTATTGTCTTTGTTATTTCATGTTTTTAAAAGAAAAAATTTTTTTAGAGTAGCTTGAGATTTACAGAAAAAAAATGTTCAAAATGGTACTGAGAATCCTCATTCACCATGGCCATCCCACTTCTCCTATTATTAATATTTTACTTAGTGAGGTGCATTTATCACAATCAATGAACAGCATGGACACATTAGGTCCAATTTACGCAACTCTATATTTCGCATGGATTTTCTTGGTTTTTACCTAATATTCTTTTCCTGTTTCAGGGTCCATCTCCCAAGTGTCTTTCAACTATCACAGTTGCTCAGATCTTCCTGATTTTCATGGTCTGACAGTGGTTGGTGGGGCCAGGCACTCCATAGAATGTCCCCCATTAGGATCCATCCTGAGTTTTGCTCTTGCTAAGACTGAGGTCATGGGACTTTGAGAGGAAGACGCAGGGGTAAAGTGTACTCATTGCATCCCATCAAGGGTCAGTGCCTCAGCATGACTGATGGGCATTGAGGATGACCTTGGCCACTTGGCTGAGGTCAAGTCTGTCTTGGTGAAGCAGTGAAGTTCCTCTCCCTTCCTCCCTCCATGCTGTGTTCTTTGGAAGGAAGTCACCCCTGCAGGCCACACTTAGGAGTGGGAATTTTACTCTACTCTGGAGGCAGAGTTTCTGCATAAATTACTGAGATTTTTCTTTTTGCATGAGAGATTCATCTCTTCTACCCCATTTATTTGTTTACTTACTTATTTTATGTATTTATCAATATATACTCAGGATAGTTACTCTGTACTCTGGGTTATAGGCTAATGTTACTTTAGCACTCTGGTTGCTTAAACTGTTCCAGCCTTGGACCCCTGGCACCCCCTTTGGTGGGCTACCAGGTCCCTGGAAGATCCTTCCTTCACTGTGTGCTTTCTTGAGAACTTTCTTGCATCCAGGCACTGCAGGGTGACCAGGCTCATCATGTGTGTCCCCCGTCTCCGTGTGATGGTCATCCATTGTCCAGAGAACTCCAGCTTCTTCCACTGGAGCGTGATGTTGGAAACCAAGACCTGGTCTCAGGCATGCTCATTGCTGCTGGAGAGTCATTGCTGCTAGTGGCGTTTCTTTTTCACATCTGAATATTACATTTTCCACCCATTTCCCCCCATGGATTGACTTCTCTCCTTCCCATGATAGTGGCCCAGGGGAAGTCACAGCTGTCATCCACAAAAAGAATAATTAGATTCTCAGTCTCTCTTATAATAAAGAATCTTGTAGGCCAAGAAGAGCTCAAAGAAAAATTACCTTCTAGTACTGTTGCTCCAAAGTGTTAAAAATGATCTCTATTTACCATGCAGGAGACCCACAAAGTTTTCCTATTTTCAGTGCACATCGAGTTTGGAGCAAGGTGAATTAGAAGTCTGGGAGACAAAGGACCATCTCCGCATGACTGATGACTACTCAGGCTAGTGATGAATGGGTCTCTAAACCAAACACATCAATACCTGTGGGCGTGAGAAGGACAGGGCCTGCCGCCTGCGACACCGTTAAACCCTCTCCCAAGGACTTCGTGTTGAAACAGGCTCCATAGTTACAGTGTGATCCCAGGACAAAGAAATAAAGGTCAGTGATTGAAGGCAATTCTTTACCTTCAAATTAAGACGTGACAAATCTGTCTTCTCTTTGCTGACAATATTTTGCTTCTTTTGCAAAACGAAGATTAAAGTGAAAGGGAGAAATAAAGGAAAAACTAAGCTTTTTAAAACTCTCCATTTCAAGTCTCTCGTGTTTTTATGTTTGTTAATTTAGGCATTCTCCATAACTGTTTTGGATACAGTAAGATATTGTACCATAAAAATTCTTAAAAACTAAAATAAGAAAATAATTTTAGTAAAGAGAGCTAAGTTTGACTCTAGTGAAGACTTGAGTTTCAGTTAAAGGATATGAGGATTAAAGAGCTGCCTACAAATAAATGAATACATGTGTGAGACCCTTCATAAGTGTGAGGTGCTTGTTCAGCACAGGTGCGCCCTGGACACAGAGACACAGGTTTTTCTTTGAGGGCCTTGGAGAGCAAATATGTAAAGGTGACCCAGGGACTTCTTATGCATGTGGTCATGTGACCTGTGTCATGAGCACCACTGATTGTGCCAGGACTACTCAGTCCCGTACAATGACACATCATGGATCTCAGTGCTGATCTGGGGGCAGCACTGTGCCTGGGATAAAAACCACATTAGATTATGACAATCAGCCAAGCATACCCACTCCTCCAGGAGATGGGGTGTGGGGTGCTTGGCCAGAACTGTGGCCACAAACATCTGAGGTCTTCACGAGGCCTGGCCTTGCATTGCTGAGACAATTTCCTGTGCTTTCTTTCTTTTTTTTTTTTGGTAGCGGGGATCGAACTTGGGTCCTTGCACTTGCACAGCAGGCTGTGAAACCACTGAGCTAAATCCCCAGCGCTTTCCTGTGCTTTCTAACATGCTAGAGGATGTTTAAAATAAAAATAGTCAGCAATATCTCAGCTTGTCCTAGCTCTTTGAAACCTGAGTCTCACAAAACAGTAACATATTCAAAGAACCAAGAGGACACACGGTAGGTTCCTTATGGGAAGTTGTCAGTCCTCCCCTTGTGTCCTAAGTCAGGCACTCAGCATCTGGTTAATGAAAGGGTGAATGAATGAATGAATGAATGAAATGAATGAGTAAATAATAGGACCCTGAGAGATTAAATGACTCACCTAAAGCCACTGAGAACAGAACAGAATTTCCTGACCAGTGCTGGACAGTGCTGGTCAGAGTAGTCATCCTTCCCTGTGCCTGAGTCAAACTACACCAACACCAGGCCAACAGTTTGGCTGCCTGTCCCAAGCTCTCTAAAAGAAAGTGACACCAGGAAGCCACTGAACGATCGACTTGCTAGCGAGTAGCTTCCTTGGCAAGACTAGCTTTGAGCCCTTGCCTCGCTGTGGCTGTGAATCCAAGCCCATAATATCACGAACCCCACAAGACGCAGCCAGGGCCTCCTGAACAGTGACCTTCCCACTCGCCTAGGAGTGCTCCCAAGACTCTTCTCTGTCATCTTCAGCCACCTTGAAGACTCAGCAAGTTTGAGCTCTCCCTTGTCAGATAAGTCTCAAAAATGTTGTTTTGTGGGCCGGGGATTCAGCTCAGTAGTGCTGCCACCTGCCTCGCAAGTGGAAGGTCCCAAGTTCGATCCCTGGTACCAAAAAAAGAAAAAGAAAAAGAAAAAAATGTTGTTTTGCTTGGTAAATGGATTTCTCTGATGGCTTTCAGGGACCAACATTCACTATGAAAATTCACTACGCACAGGGAAGGGATGGATGTCATTGCCATCCTGGAGAGTTTGAGCACAAAGCAAATCAGGCCTTTTCTCTGTTACCTTGAGGAATGAAATAATTGGACTAGGATTTGGGTTTCAATAAATTTATGCAAGTGCTTATTCGATTCTGTTTTGCCTAAATGCCGTCATTACCTGCTGGTGTGCTGAATTCATACGCAATCTGACCTTGTCTGGATTCTGAAACAGAAGGTGGCCCCTGGTACCTCACAAGTTGTATTGAGGTGCTGTGGCTCATGAAATGCTGAGTTTAATTTCTCAAATATACACAAAAATGCAAAGCTACAACTTGTAGCAGAGTGTCTGTTAGGAGAGTCATTTAGCCTAAATGACTCTAAAAAATGGCTGTCACCTCCAGACATCTCCAATTGGATGGGATAACAGCCACCACATGTCCCACAATACACCACCCACAATGTAAACATACCATTCACATCCACGACTCAGATATTTATGGCATTTTCCACAGTTGCTATGTCAACCCATGCAGCGACAGGGCCATTAAATCACACTGCCAGAGGCCAAGACAGCTACCCTGCAAAAATTCCAACTGCCGACAGGCAGCGTTGTATTTATTATTTCAAGGCTTATTTTCCCCACCTGCCTTTGTGCTTCATGACTTTTGAGTTGGTCTTTTAGGGCACAGTGAGAATACACATGAGCTGTCTAAAACACAGTCAGAATCCCAGCCAACTCTTGATGACTTTAATTTTCATAGAACTTACTTTCTTAAGGTGGCAGTCTTGAGACACAGGCCACAAGCAGGTAGAATGGGTCGAGGGCTGATGTGGTGGTGATGTAAGTGGCCCTCGGCTTTCAAGGCTCTCACTTCCGCTTGCTGCCCTATCCCCTCCTGTCTGTAGGAAGTTATTGTCAGTGAGCCTCCTGTCTCCAGTGAATTCACTCTCACCATTTCTGACCCCAGCTTGGGAGCTCCTGCTGAATCTTTCCATGGACCGTGGGGAAAGATTAATCTTTCGGTACAAGATGTGGGCTCTACAACTAACTGACAATGACGAGGCAGAGCTGATTTTCATGGGCAGTCCTGCTTTAAGAGGCTCCTACTTACTTCAGAAAAAGTGATTCCTAGAGTGTACAGCTGAATAGAATTTAATGCTTTTCAAGTAAATTCATACATCAAAAAGGACATAAAAAGAATTGAGATGTGCTACATCCAAGTACCAACTCCACATGCTGAATGGAATCGTTACATACTGCAAACACATACTCATAAAAATAAAAAAGGTTTTCTGTTATACAAAGGGCTAAGGATATTAGAAAACAAGGAAACTGGTGTTTCAGTGCACATCATGATAAAATTCTCAGGCCAAGGACTGTTGCACGCAGATACCCTGCTGAGGAGAAACCACTTCTCTGCCTGACTTTGTATCTGTCTTCCTGTGCTCAGCTTCCTCCCTGAAGGTCAGGCCCACAGGGTTCTGACAGGACGAAGGCATGGGAGCCCTCATGCGTGAGTACCCTGTCCCCTCCTCCTGAGAGGCCACCGTGAGGGCCTGCAGGGCCAGGCAAGTCCAGGCAGGAGCTTCTTCTCCCTGGGACCCACAGTCCTGGAAGGCAGAAAGGGTAGAACCAGAGTAACCAGGGTGTACTAAAGGAGTCAGGGTGAGGGTAGCACATCTTGGCTGACCTAAGGTGAGCTGCTTTGAACTCAGCCACCCAGCGGCACAAGGTCAGCAGGAGAGCCCTTGGATGCCAGGCAGCCTCTGGTCAGCATGGGAACATGAGCAGGCGACCCTCACGCATGGGAAAGGTGACTTCAGAAGAAGCCCCCGACCCAGTGCTTGGAGGGAGGAAAATGGGGCCCCAGGGTAAAAATGAAGACCACAGGTTTTCCAAATGGGCACACAGCATTCAAAGAAGTGCCAACCCCATCATCTCAAGGGAGAACCACGAGTGTTGGGTGAGGAGAGGACAGTGAGATTTGGAGAGAGGAGTCCGGGCAGCTCTGTTCTCCTTGAGGGTGTTTGTGAGAAGAGTCTAACTGGAAGGAAGATAAAACTGTGAAGTCATTAGAAGAATAGTCAGATTTAGCAGGGGGAAAAGATAATAAAAAGATTCAAAACAGTGATTTGAAGTTTGAATGAGCTGGAATGTGGGAAATCCTTCCATATGTTTTAAAAGAATGATACCTTTAGAATGAATGGGTAGTGGTTTAATTACACAAGAGAGTATTAGACTGCAGTGAAAAAGAGGGTTGATAGTTAAGCACAAAAATATGGTTTAACCTTATAAATATAAGATTGAGCAAAAGAAGCCAGGCACAAAAGAATAAATGGGGTTGGCTGCATTTATTTAGAAATAAAAAACTAATCTCGGCTATTGGGAAGGGTAAGGGATTAGAGGGGAACCCACTTGGGGTTCCAAGAGGCAGGTCCTGTGGCTTCTCTCTCTGGATGCTGGTTATGGGGTGTGCTGGGTTTGTGAAAGCTCACAGGGTGGTGCACTCAGGATGTGGCCACTTTTCTGGATGGCAAACTTCAATCAAAGTTGGCACATGAATGGCTGGCTTTGTTTTGGGTTAAGAAGGCATCGTCCAGTGAGCGGCCTAAACATTTAGCCATTGAATCTATACACACACAGGTTAGTCAAGGCCGAGTTTCCCAGCAAGTCTGATTCAGCAAATGAAGCATTGCATCATAGCGCAACCTGACACCTCCGCCTCCGCCCCGGACCGGACCTGGAGCCCAGGTCAGCGGCCCAGCCCGGGCTTATCACCAGGCCTGCCATTGTCCCAAGGTCTGGAGGAAGCCGAAGAGTAAGAAGCGCTAAGGTGTGCGTGTGGGGTCTCTTACGCTTCAGGACAAAACCAGTGGCCTCAGCTCCCAGTTCCTGCACTCAGCACTAGAAATGGACTGGGCAGGAGCCATAATGATTAACTAGCCCCACCCACGCCATCACCGCAGAAGGGACTTTCACACTCAGGCCTGCTCCTGTGTGGTTAGGAAGTTGCTGCTGCTCACTTCCTCCAGAGATTGGGTTCAGTGCTAATTCCAGTAGCCCAGCCCTTCCCAACTACTCCCCAAGGGGAAGAAAAGATGCATTTCAAGTTTGAAAAAGCCTCAAAGTCTTCTCCAAGTTCATTCCTAAGAAGCATCCCTTAATTCTGAATTTCCACCTGCTCATTTATTAGATACTCACAGATTATTAACCACGAGGGGCTAGGACAGAGGGTAGTTCGGGGTGGCGGCAGGGAAGGCCGTGCCCTGCAGTGCAATCCAGGTTAGAACATTCTCTTCGTCACCCTGCTGCTCCAACAGTACACAAGGTTGAGGTTCCCTCACCTGAAAGCCCTAAATCTGAAGTGCTCCAAAATCAGAAACTTTCTGATCTGGGACAAGACAACCAGGCTGGAAAATCCCCCACCTGCCTGTATGAGACAGGTCACAGGCAAAAGGCAAACGGACTAAAAACATTGTATCAAATGACCTATGGGCTATGTGTGGAGGTGTGCATTGAAACATGAATTTCATGCTTGGACTTCGGTCCCATCCCCCAGGTCAGCTCATTACATATATGCCAATTTTCCAAAATCTGAAAAAAAATCCTGAAATTGGAAACACTTCTAGTCCCAAGCACTTTAATACAGGCTGCTCAACCTGTATACAATTCCCTATAAAACGTGTGGTTTACAATCAACACTTTCTACTTCCCATCAGAACTGCTTTAAGCAGATAGTATATTTGCTTTTTTCTTTTTCTTTTTTCCCTGCTCTGACAGAGAACACATTGTGTGTGTACAGCACTTGACATTATTCAGAGCTGTTTTGCTGGTGTGAACAACCCTCTCCCCCGACCCCTGCTTTCCATTTTAGCTGTTCCTGCTGTCGATGATAAATGTTAATTAAGCATTGTCTGCATACCAGGCCTGCTTAGGGTGTCAGGGACAGGGACAGCAGGAAGTCAGGCCTCTCACGAACCTCCAGACCCCATACTCTCCTGGCTGGAGCCCACTGCAGTTGCCTTCCCTTGGGCTCCGGCTTTCGTGAACTTTTCCCACCTCTGGTCTTTCTGTTTCCGCCTCTTCCTGGACTCTGGCTGTGACAGCAAAATCCTTTAGGAACAGATCCAATCATCTCACAGCACCTCCTTGGCTCCTGTCCATCCTCCCACCAGATGATGCCAACATGCAAGTCCTCCCCACCACCAAAACTCAAAAGGAAACCAAATCTTTAAGGAGACAAGAGCAAGGCCTCAGACTAAGAAAGAGGTCCAGAGTCCTTCAGAACTGGCTTTGAACTCTTTCCCAAGGTCCTGCCTTGTCTTTCCTGGTGCCACTGCAAGACCTTCTCCACCTCCCTGTATCAGGATCGTTTCTTTCTTGCCTTTATTTAAATGTGCTTTTCTTTGTGAAAGCTACAGAAAACGGGAGACCACTGACGTCTCTTCTCAAGTCCTTGTTCAGTGGTGTCATGCTGGTAGCCTGAGTTTGGTAGTAATGAGAGTATCTGCACCATGGAAATTGGCAACTGCTGTACATCAGAGTTTGATTTACAGCTTCGTTGGCTGACTAGATTTAAGAAAGTGGTGGAGAAAATGTTACAGAGCTGATTAAACTTAAACATGTGCTGTGCCCATAGCCATTACATAGTGGAAACAAAATATTTGAAGAAAGAGCTTTCTGTTATTTGGAAATCTACTCTCCACTTCAACAGAAGCTGTTGGCACCACTGATGAACCAATGAGGTCCAAGATATCTCCATTGCCATTTTACCAGTAACATGGACAAGGATGTCCATCAGCCACTGTGTTGGGGAGAGCAGCTCTGCTGCTGGATAGGGTCAACATCAACAATGGATAAGCAAGCAGGTTGACTTCAGGTATCAGAGGAGTCTTAGCTATGGAGCTATGATGATGAAGACAAAAATTAGCAAAATCAACATATTCTGTTAGAATCAATGAGTTACGTGTAATTTATAGTAAAGAATACTTTCTGAAAAAATTTTAACTTCCATATAAAAACTTTAAACACTGAAGGTATCCAAGGTGATGATTTGATATACTATAGATTGCATACAGATTACCAGTCAAATTAACGAACACGTCCATCTCCACCCATGATCACCATTTGTGTATGTGTATGTGTCAAGAACACTGAAAATCTGCTCTTACCAAATATAAGTTGAGAAGTGTTCTTTACCTATTTTAGGTTAGAGATGGGGGGAGAAGGAGAAGGGTTAGAGATGAGGGGAGAAGGAGAAGCAGACAAGAAAAAGAACTGAGATATCTTATGTCCATGCACCAACTCTCCATGAAGAACTTAGTCGTGTACTTCAAACATGTGCTAATAAAATCATAAAATAAAGCTGAGAAAATGCATGTTATCAGCCACACACACCACACAGGCCTATGTCCTCAGAGCTTAGTCATCTTGTAACAAACAGTCTGTCCCCTTGACTGGCATCTCTTCATTCTCCACCTCCCAGCAATTGGCAGCCACCATTTTCCTCTTGGCCCCCACGAGATCAGCTTGTTTAGATTCTATGTGTTCCTGAGGTCAGGCAGCACTTCCCTGTCTGAGTCTTGCTTACTGTTTTAGCATGACATCTCCATGTTCACATACACTCTGGAAATGGGAGGACCTCCTTCTTCTCATGGCTGTATTCCACCATAGCGCTGAACAGTGTACCAAAGTTTCTTTATCCATTCATCCATTTTTCAGTGAACTTGGGTATTGTGAATAATGCTGCAGGGAACATGAAGGTGCAGGTATTTCTCCATACTTTGATTCCATTCCCTTTGGATCTATCCCAGTGGTGGAGTGTATGGTCATTCTATTTCTCAGGGACCCACATACTGGCTTCCATCATGGTTTCACGCATCTATATTCCCACCAACAGTGGAAGGCATTTCCTTCCCTACATCCTCACCACCGCTTGTTATTTCCTGCCTGTTTGATAATAGACACCCTAAGTGATGTGTGGTGACACCTCATTGTGGCTTTGATTTGCATTTCCCTGATAATTAGTCAAGCTGAACATTTTTCCTTATATCTCCTTGTTGGCCATCTGTCTGTCTTCTTTGAAGAAATATCTACTCAAATCCTCTGTACATTTCTGGACAGGATTTTTTGCTCTTGAGTTGTGTGAGTGCCTTATTTATTCTGAATATCAGCCTCTTATCAGATATATGATTTGCAAATATTTTCTTCCATTTTGCAGGTGGCCTTTTACTTTGTTGATTATTTCCTTTGCAGTGCAGAAGCCTTTTCAGTTTGATGTAGACCTGCTTATTTATTTTTCTTTTGTTGCCTGTGTTGTTATTATGTTAAAAAAAAAAGTTATCACTGAGGTCAATGTCAGGAGTTCTTTCTCCTGTGTTTATTTTCTAGGTGTCTGTTTAAGAAAAGGGAAAGAAGGTAACACATGTGGAGCAATTGGCTCACAGAATAACAGTAGCACAAGCACCCCATGATAAATGCAGTGAATATCTCATGGGAGTTCCCCAGCCTGGCCCTGTACCAGGCTTCTTCTAGGCTCTCCTTGGTCTCTTTCCACCCTGTCCAGTGAAGTGGGTTCTGTGTTGCTCCTGTTTTATAGGTAGAAGAACTAAGGTCTATGAAGATTAAGAAATGTGAGGGCCGGGGATTTAGCTCAGTGATTCTGGAGCCTGTCTCGCAAGCGGAAGGTCCCGAGTTTGATCCCAGGTACCAAAAAACAAACAAACAAACAAAAAATCAAAGAAATGTGAGCAACTTTGGAGGAGTTAGACAGCATTAGAATGTGGGTCTAGACCAAGCATCCTCTCCTCTTTTTCCCCGCCATCCATGATTCTCGGTTCTTCAGTAGGCCCTGTTTCCCTTCCTGTTGCATTTCTGTTTCCCACCTTAGGTTCCAGGCATCAGAAGGAAAGAGAGAGGTCACAGCGAGCAGGATTCTTTTTCCTATGAATGCTTCCCTTTCTTCATTGGTTGCTCCCTTTGGAATTTTATTAACTTTAAAAAAATTTTTTGATGTAAATTTAAACTTGTAGAAGAGTTACAATAGCTGTCCAAAGAAACACCATGAGCACTCTATTTAGATTACACTCTGGTTTCCGTGTTGTCCAATTTGCCTTATCATCTTTTCTCTTTGTCTTTTCCCTACCTACCCTGAGCCATAGAGAAAGGGAAGCTGTCAACTGCCCTAGCCTATTGACCACTGCAGCAACAACTTACTTCTTCACTTTCTCCCTGTATTCCCACATATAGACACTGACCCTTGCCTTTTCTACTTGTACTTCCTTCCATGTCTGTTTCTGGCAGAGGACTGTTGGTCCCAGGTTGTGATGGTTCCTGTTACTTGCTTTGAATACCTGAGACATGTGTGCATTATGCTGTCCAAATATGGGGGTCCAAGTGTGCTTTAGAATCAGCAATGTAAAGATTTTTAAAGGTGCAGTGAGGAATGTTCATGTGTTTAATAACATTCCCAGTGAGGTCCAGGGGAGCAATCCCATGATCAAACAAAAACACTTCTGGAGCAAATGCATGTAGAATAAACAAAGACTTTGCATATCCTCTATTCACCTCACTTTGGTATAGCCATTGACCTAGATTTGGAATCAAAATTGTAGTATTCAGAGCCTCTTGTTTTTGGATTTGCACACAAATGGTGCATGACTGCACAATTTAATATAATAAGGAATAGGTGTTAGACAATAACTTTAGTGAATGACTGGCAGTCTAACATCTAAATTGTATGGAAAAGTTAGAAAATAGATCACTTTTACTTTAATTAGTAACAATAAAATTACAAAAATTCCAATACTACTTAAAATAACAAGATGTTGACAGCTATATATCACCCAGTACACATACACACACCAGAGTAGAACTAAGTCTTAGAGATGATATGCAAGGACCAATGCTTTCTCTCCCAGGAGGAAGAGTTTCTTTGCAATCCCAGGGTATTGAGGATTTGGCCATAACAAACATGGCAGATTCAGGAGAGCAGGGCATGGTATAGCTGTGGGATGATTGCTAATAACATTCCATACCAAACAACAGGTCACTGTCTTTCCAAACTAGTTTCCATAACTACAAATAGTATAATCTATTTTACAATAACACACTGGCTATTACTGAAAATAACCAGCTTCCTCAGTGTAGTATACACATCTTATGTTTACTACATATGGATGGATTATTCTTCTCTTTAGCAATTTCTATCAAGACTTCTTTTCTCTGTACCTTTAATTTTGTTGTCCTTTCTGCCAGATTTCCATCCAGAGAGATTGGCATGTGCTTCGGCACTGAGTCACAGGCCTCTCCAGTGACCTCATGGGTGCTGCTCATTTGCTGCATCTACCAGAATCCACGTTTCCTAAGCTAAGGTTTGCCTAAACAAATATCTGAGGCTGTTTGCAATAAATCTAAAGGAAAAGTGGCAAATTTGAATTGACATGGAACTTAATGATCCTTGATGTTTAAAGTTTTGTGATTAATTTATTGTTACAGGCAATTCATTCTTGATACCCATTTGTTGGGGTAAATTCATATGCACCCATTTTAAAAATTGAGGAAATGAGTTTAAACAAACTGCTGTGGCCATCAATCAGCGTGCGTCGGCCAGCGACACTGAGCTTTCAAGGGTCTGGCTCCTGAATTAGCTGCACAATGCCTGGCTCACAGTATTTAGGATATTTCTTGCTGGAATGAGAGGCCAGGAGTGGTCAGTTTTCTGAAAAGGCACTCTTCCCAAGAGGGCAGCAAACTCCCCCTCTGCAGCAGACACCTTGGAGTTGATGTTGCCTGTAAAACTCATGGTTGAAGCTTCTAGTTGAGTGTACCCCAGAGGCGGCTTCCACAGAGAGGTGGGCAGCTGAGCACTGCTGCATCTTCTTCAGGGAGATCACGCCCGAGCTCTCTGGACAGCACAGCCAGACCTGCAGCTGCCTGCCTGCTACCAGACAGCCCTCTGATGTGAATTATTAACGGAAAGTACTGTGGCCTCTACTAACAATAGAGGAAGTCTTGGGATTTGTGGGTGATGCTGGGCTGTGTGACTGGGCAGTGCCAGCCAGGGGAGGGCAATGGTGGCCGAGGGGCAGAGGGCAACGCCAGGACCACCACAGACCCTGGGTGGCGCATTCCAGGAACCAGACCCGATGTTGGCCCAACAGAACTGCAGGGGAGGAGGACAGCAATTTAAAGCATAGCTTCCCAGCTCAGAACTAAAATTATATTCAAAATTCCTGCTTCTGTGCAATCCCAAGAAACCAAGGGAAAGTAATGCGCACTTCAGGGCAGTAAATCTGAAACTTCCTAATCCCCAAAAGTGCACACTAGGCTTCTTGCCTCCATGGAAACAGCAAAGCATTCAGCCAACTGATTGGCCTCCAATGAATTTTAGATAAGACAGCTTGGAAGGGAATGGATGTGATTTTAATGCAGAAGAAAGCGCTGGAAGGGAGGTCCACTTGGTTCATATTTGAATAAAGCAAACAAGGCAGACGAAAGGCTGACAGCTGTAAATGACATTGTCAGTACAAAAATTATCAGCCAGTTTACAATCTGTTTGCTTGTGTTGAACAAACAGACTGTGTGTGGCATCCTCCGGCCCCGTGAATGGCAGGAATACTTGCGGGCTTCAGAAAAGCTATCTGCTCCCCCACAGCCCGGCCACATTAGATCGCCATTTGACAGCCACCCTGAAAAGGAAACTGTCCTTTGCCTCCCCTCACCCCCGGGCCTCTCTCCTTTCTCTTTTCCTTTCTTTCTTTCCCTGCATCCTCGTCTTCATAAGTTGGGTAGAGACACTCGCCCTGTTGTGTCCATGACGTGAATTATGTTAGTTCTGTTGCTGGATCGAGTCGTTTACGGATGGCTCTGACATTCCAAGTGGGAGATCGTCAGTAACCTAGCGAGGCTCAGCGCCAAGTCTTCATTTTTTATTCCTTACAGGAAGCAGAGTCCCAGAGCCTCCAAAAGAATGTCACTTTTTCTTCTTTGTGCAGCCTGTCCCGGAGACCCTTTCCTTTGAACTTGCTAATGCTGCAGTGGGTGCAGAAACAAAACACAGTGCAAAGAGGGCTGCATCCAGCTTGTCCCCCAAACAAGTCCCAAATGCCCCAGTTTCAGGAATAAAACCCAGAGGGCTCTCGCTGTCCTTGGGGGCCTGAGCAGTCTTCTTTCCCCCAGTGCAGCAGGCAGGGATGAGCTGTGTGGTCCCATCCTTAATCCCCTCTGTGGTCTGCAAAGTCCTAACAGAAATAGCTTCCTTTGTTCAAAAAGAAAGAAGAGCAAACACAGGTACTAAATTTATCCTCTTGTTCAAGGCATCCAAGAGATCTAAGCGGTGACAGTGGCTTTTCACAGGGCCTGCGGCTATTTGGAAGCTCTTGGCTTCTTACCTAGGAGTCTGTAGCTTCCCTCCAGTGAGCGAGTGACACTTCCTTGGTCCCAGGGGACAGTTTACATCCCCAGAGCTGCACCTAGGAAAGACAGTCATATCCTAGAGGACAATTACCCACCCAACCCAGAGCATTGATTTTTGCTTTCTAGCCAGTGTGTTGTCATTGTTTGTTGTGCCCACCAAGAGCACTCATCTGGGAAGCAGATCGCGTCTCCTCACTGTGCTTGGTCTCTTTCCCTGTTTAGCATTAAGCATCTGTTTAGAGGCACTTGGCTTGTTTGGACAGAAAGAGAAGAATAAAGGTGGTAGGTGAGTGGGGCGTGTTTGCAGCAGATAAAGGGGAGAAAGGCGCAGGAGTCGAGACCCTGGTAATTACTGCTAAGCACTGAAGCATCACAGCACCCTGGATGGAAAGTTCATCCAATTACCAGAACCTGGAGAGGGGGCCACATTGTGCAGTGCTTTCCATTTTAATCTAAATTGCTGTTTCTTTTGCTCTGATATGGCCACCGGTCATAAAGAGTTGACCATCATTAAAACTGTTTGATTTGGAGCTCTGTCGTGTTTGGCTAAGAGGCCAAATGCAAATTTGATGAAAGAAGAAGGATAAATTTACATATCAGCCTGGGCTCACCCGGAGAGGGTAAACATTCTGTTTATCTCAAGTGTCACTTTATGATTTCAGCAGAATATAAAACTGACCTTGGCGCAGTCATTGCAAAAGACCTAAATGAAATATACGGTTGTCTAAATACGATTTACTCAAGTAGAACTGGTGGGCAAACTCTGCTGAGCTGGGCAAACAGGACTGTAGAGCTCCATGATGGCACTGTGCTCCGATAAACTCCCAAACCGAGTCCTGCAGCCAGGAGCTGGGAAGGGAGAGCGGATTTTAAAAAGATAATAAAAAGCCCACCTTGTGAATGTCATGTAACATGATAGCAGCCTAAGTAGCTTATAGCTTTAGACTTCACTTAGCTAAAAATTTAAAAAAATTATGCAGAAATCTTAAACGGAAGTGTCAACACTGTGTTGTTGAGAATACATCTCTCACTAAACCTGTGTTTTATCACCGGGACAGGAGAAAGAGTCCCGTCTGTTTGATTTCTAGAGACTATAATTGGGTGGAGGAACTTCGACACAGCATGGGTAGTTTAAGATGAGGGAAGGAGAATTTCTTTCTCCTGTTTAAATCAACCATCTTTGCATTTCTCACAACATTTTTAATTAGTTTTTTTCTCAGGCTAAGTCAACATTCATCACTGTGGTGAAGGAACATTAGACTTTTGCCCACAGAGGAATTTTCAGTGAGCAGGAAGATACTCGGTGATACAGGCAAGCATCTGAATTGATATTTTACCTCCACTTTCTCACCCAAAATTCAGTGTGGAGAAGGAAGGAGCAAGATGAAATTGCTTTCTCTCCTGAAGGGAAATGGATGCCATAAATGTAGTCAGGGGCTGGGGGAAATACGTGCCTAATTTTTGAAAAATTTGAGCTGTCCTAAAAATTGTGTTCACCATAGAGCAGAAAAATATCTCAAATAAAAGGTGAAAAGTATTTGCCAGATATAGTTTTAATTAGGAAATCAAAGAATATTCTTTAGGGTAGTATGTATGCATTTGGGTCCATAGTCTACAAAGTAATTATTTTAAAATAAGTAATTATGCCCAGGAAGAATACCACAGTTTTAACAACCCATCCCAGGGAGCTTAGTATGCGAGCACATCTGACATCTTAGCTGGGATCAAAGCAGCACCCTCACAGCTCTTGCCACCTGGGTTAGGGGCTCCCCGACTCACTAGACTGTGGCCAGGTCCCCCAGTGTATTTGAAACTGACCTGTTGCCCACACTGGGGAGAGAGTTAAAGAAGAAACAGAGCGTGCATGTGTGTTGGGAGTGCGCGCGTGCGTGCGTGCGTGCGTGTGTGTGTGTGTGCGCTCACATGCATAGATTTGAGGAAACACGGTTGCGGAGATTCTTTGCTTCAGTGTCCCGTGCTACATGCAGATGAGCCGGGGGATTGCACCCCACATTTGAGGCTGAGGCGAGGTTCTGCAACCCCACCGACCCCCTTTCCTAAGACCCAGAGATGTCTAGAATCTGAGTGACCAGACTTTCAGAAAGCAAAGTCTGCCTGCAGCATGCGGAGAACTGGAGTTTGATGAATCAGAGCTCAAAGCGAAGGACTCACTGCCCAGGGCAGGGCCTGAGCTCAGGAGGAGGGTACTGGAGAGGCACACTTGGAGGGGCACATGTGGGCCACGTGCAACACCTGAGTCCCTCAAGGATAGAGACCTTCTACTTGGGTTCCTACGGCCCTCCCTTGACCCCACTCACAGAGCAGAAGTGACAGCTAGAGAAGGACACAACCAGAATGCTCACCATTTGGTAAGTGAGCAAAGAGAATACAGCCCATCTACATGAGAATATTATGTGACAATGAAAAGGGGCAACATGCTGATACACAGGACAGCAAGGAACACTTGGGAATATTATGTGCAAGGAAAGAAGCCAGCCACAGAGGGCCACATACTATAAGAGTCCTTTCTTTCTTAGGAAATGTCCAGAATAGATGAATCTAGTGGTTGCCAAGTGTCTGGGATGGGGACGAGGTGTCAGCAAAAATCCACTAGGAAAGAATGGAAGATAAAAGGCTTGATTTCAATAAGCAGTGTGCAACCCAGGTACATGGCCTTCTGTGCAAATCTGAATTCCAGAAGGAGCAAAGAGAGAGGGGCTGGATTATGTAGAAGTCCTCACCACAGTTCCCCAGTTTATGCACACCAGGGTTGCAAGAGTGCTCAAAGCTGATTGGCCAGTGTTATGTAAATGAGGGATTCGTCATGTGCTCTCCTGGTTGGGTGACCTTCACATAGCGCTGAAGGCCACAGTCCACCCATCAGACCCTCCAGGCTGCCCATGCTGGTGGCTGTAACAGCTGTGGTTCCCCAGGAGCACAGAGTGTAGGATGAGCTCACGGCCAGCCAGTGGCCTCAGGCTCCTTGGGGACCTGGCCCTGTTAGGCCAGGCATGAAGAGCTGCTTGTCTTCAAGTTCACCAGGGAGCATGGGCGTGTGGGGCTGCCCTGGAGTACAGCTGATTTGTTCTAAAATGAGATTGTGACCAACATTGCCCACGTCTGGACACTCTGAAGCCCTGAACTGTGTGTTTTAAATGGTGAATTTGATGGTATGTGAAATACAGCTCAGTAGAGCTATGAAGAAAGAAAACAGTGCAAATATAGCCAGGACTGTTTGCAAAACAGAAAGGAGCTCGAGGGAGTATTGACAGGTGAGAGGTTGTATGCCTGCCCTGGGCCACCTCCCTGTGCCCACCCGGAGGGAGGCAGCTATGCCAGGGCCGGATCTGCCTGGGATTTGGAAAGCATGTATTGGTCACGGACATGGTGCCAAGCATTGTGGCCACAAGGCAGAAAGGACGTGTGGGTCTCAGTCTGAAGGGACAGAGCAAGTACAGATGGTTCGCTTGGTCTCAAGCCTGACTACTGCCCATGCTAAACTGTGGGCTTTGAAGGGCCAGGAACACACAGTCTCCTGAAGGAGTCACTGTGGAGCACAGCTCTCAGGCGACAAATTTTATCCTATAGGAAATGGGGAGTCAGTGAGGTTTGTCAGAAAAAAAGGGACAAAGTGTTTAACAAGCCTGGTGCCACAGTGCTGGACCCCAGCACAGATCCCCAAAGGCAGCCCAGGATAAAGTCTTGGGTGCTGGTGAACACAGGGAAACTACTTTCTCTGTGACTTTGCACAGGGGGACAGCACGTGTGGTTTCAAACATTAGCAAGATCCTCAAGTGCGTGAAGCATACAGAGGCTGGCATAGAAGTGGGAGCAACTGGGCCCGGAATTTAGCTCAGTGGTTCTGCCGCCTGTCTCTCAAGCACAAGGTCCTGAGTTCGATCCCCAGTACCAAAAAAAAAAAAAGAGGTGGGAGCAAGTTTACCTCTCTAAGACCTGGAGATCACACAGAAAGGCCACACTTAGGGGGCAACGGCCAGGCTCTGGATGAGCTACCAATTATATAAGGGACAGAGGGGTGGGAGGGGACATCTGCACCAGACTCCCAGACACTGGAACATCTGGACACTCAGACACCTAGATACCTGGACACCCAGACATTCAGACACCTGGACACCCAGCACCTGGACACCAGAGACTCAGATATGGAGGACATCCAGGCTCATCAGCCCTGCTCACCAACACTCACCTTTATCCTCAGGATGAGAGGGAGATGATGAAAAATGATGTAATCTGCATTTTCCAAGAGTAGGAAAATGCAAGCATCTGTTTAAGGTCAGTTAGTAAAGAGCAGAGCTTCTCCAGCACAGTTTCACTTGAGGTGATATCTAATCATAGTATTATTTGACTTTCTTGCTCCAAATTTGCCAATACTAGGATCAAGAAGACAGTGAGCTCATTCCTGAACTCTATAAAGAACAGTAGAGGTGTTCTTCAGGAAGGGTGTGTTCAGGTAACCAGCAGGGAAAAGTGGAGCTTTGAAAGCTAGGCTTTCCCTTCTTTAGAAACCAGTGGCTTTTCCCACAGCTTCAGGCCTCGAGTGTAAACTGCCATCCCCTTCTCCCCTCCAAGTAGAGGAGTAGACCGAATGCACAGATGCAGCCCCAGGAGGTCAGGACCAGTTTATTTTCCATGGAAAAGACAGAGAGTAGAGCAGCTGGGCACTGTGTGCTGTCTCCTGTCCGCCTCTCCCCTGTCCTGATTAAGAGAGGCCCTCACATGCCTGGTCACAGAGAGATGGGGATTTGTGTCCATACCCACAGGCCCCTCCAGCTTCTTGTAGTTGACTCCAAATAAAGACTTTTCCTGTCCACCAAACATAGCTTTTGGAGAGCAATGAGCAATCAGACTTGAGCCTATGGCTCCTAAGTGGCAAGGACATCCCCAGTTATGGAAGGTCCCTGCAGAATCCAAAGGAAATAGGTGGAAAATGTGGATAGTCTCAAGAATTGGGATCAAGTGGTCTTTTTTTCTTTCTTTCTAGTACTAGGGTTGGAACCTAGGGCTTTGCATGCTGGGCAAGCACTCTACCATTGAGTCTCATTCTGAGCATTTTATTTTATTTTATTTTAAACAGGGTCTGCTTCAGTTTCCTGGGCTGGCCTGGAACTTGTGATCCTCCTGTCTGAACCTCTCACCCTACACCACCACCCCAGGCCCCAGGCTCAAATGACCCTAGTATTCTGTCAACCTAGCTACTCTGATGTGCCCACTGTGGGATGCTGGGCACACAGCCAGAGCCACTGCACCCAAGGGCCTGCAGATTGCTCCTCACTGAGCTCCAGGGTGTGCGGATGCTTCACGTTCACACGTGTTGTGGATTTGAATATCAATTGTCACCATTTCCCTGAAGATCTGAGTAAAGGGTTTTAAGGAAGAGCAGCCCTTCCTGCAAGTCCTAAGTTCCATGTGTGTCCTTAGGGTATAGGCTGCCTATTCCTGATACAGAAAGACAATGTAGGGAAGGGGATGCAGGGCCCTGAGGCCAGAGAGGGAAAGGTGAGCCAGGGAGTTTTGAAGTCATGTCTTCCCTGATAGCCAGGGAGAAAGGGAGAGGGGCTGGGGAAATGGCCAGGTTTGTATCAGCTCGGGGTGAGCTAGAGACCCGTGTCAGGTACTGCACATATGAAAGAGAGAAAATATACAGCGAAAGGCCGAGGAACAAGGAAAGGTGGTGTGGAACACAAGGCAGTGTGCAGATTTAGGTAGCTGGTAAGGAACCCCAGAGAATGTACTACAGGGACAGGGCACTTGGAGGTAGAGTTCTAGAGAGGACACAGACAGAGGACAGAGAAGCTGATGAGTGTGGTGGCTGCAGATTGCTGTGACCTTTTAGGGATCATGTTCAGTGGATGGAGAATGGTAGGGAGCCACCCCAATAGGGGTGGAAATTGGGAGCCCAGAAGGGCAGCACTGACCAGGAAACATATGGAGCTGTAGCTTGCGAAGGGAGATGTCACAAGAAGTAGATAGGGACCACATGTAGCTTGGATGAAAAACCGGTCATTAGCAGGAGCCATAGCTCAAACATCTCCTCAATAACTGGCAACAATCGGGGGCTGACTAGTTGCATCCCACAATTCCTAGTACAAGCAATTATGGTAAAAAAAAACAAACCCCTCCTTTGGGGGAAAGATCTATATTTTTGGTCTCGAGTGGGTCAGAAGGATGGCACCGTCCTGGCAGAAGGTAGAAGGAGAGGATGCTTACAAGCAGCTCACAGCCTGGAGCCAGGGTATGTGTGGGTTTTGGCAGGTCTCATCTGTGCATGCCTTCAATCCCCCAGAACAAGCACAGAAGTTTTGCTCATGAGGGTGTCCTGGGGACCCAGGGGCCACAACCTGTCCTGGAGCCACACCCTGCACCCTGTGCTGCCACCTCTTCCTCCTGCTGTTTCTGAGACATCCAGGAAGCCAGGGCTGAAATGCTGTCATGCATCAAAGCTCTTGAATTGGCTCTGGGCAATTGGCAAAAAGGAAAAGAAAGCAGCCGGAACTACTTTGCTACCCTATTGTATAATTATTATTAAGCTCTTAAGGAGTTCTGCAAAATGAAAGCATAACATGTTGTAACATAGGGGAAAAAAGGCATGATGATAAAGCAGACATGTTGAAAGACAGTGACATTTTTTTAAAAAGCATGACATGTTAAAGCAAGACATTTATAACTTCATTATTACCCGCTGAGGGTTTCCAAAGTTCTACATGTGTACCAAAGTGAACAAAGGTGAGATTGTGAGTGATTTTCATTATCCTCATTATAATCTTCAACACTTGAAAGTAACCATTGTTATTGCCATTATGTCTTTTCTTTACATATATACATCAATTATTATTTATGTAATTGAGTTCAACACAAATGTGTTGGATAAATAAGTGAATGCATCTACATTTGAGAATTTTCCCCTTGAAATAAGTTGAAAAATTTCCCATAGTTAAATGTGTTTTTCTACTAGATAATTTATCTCATCTTCATATTATTGCAATTATGTGCACTTATGTCATTTGTTTTTTTGTTTTGTTTTGTTTTTTTATGTTATTTGTTTAAAATGTTACTATTGGATATTTAGATTATTTCCCTTTTGCAATTATATACAGTGCCTCAGAGAATATAATTATTTTCAACTCCTTATTACTATCCTGAAGATAATCTGATATTCTAACTTTGTAGTATAACATACTTCACAGAGAATGCAGTTTTAAAATTCTGCTGTTTGATGTTAATTTTCCCATTAGAATGGCTATTCCAATTTACATTTCTCTGAGCTTGTAAGTGCTGGTCATATTCATTAAAAAGAAAAATGTTGGCCAATTTTAAATGGTAAATGTTGAATATATGTGTGTGTGTGTATATGATGTGTTGAAATTTTCATTTGGCTACAAATGAAGTAATAAAAAATATTTTGCATAGTTAACACCTATCTTCTTCAGTAATATACCTGTTTATATCTTCTGCCAAATTTTCTGTTGAAAAGTTATTAGTATAGCTTTTTCTTAGTTATTTATAGCATTTCTTTGTAGAATAAAGATATTAGTCTTTCCTCTGCCATGTGTAAGGATATGGTGTGTGTGTTTAAAAATTTGATCTTTTTGTTTTCTTTTGTTTTTGTGGTGCTGGGGATCAAACCCAGGGCCTTATGCCTGTTAAATACTTGCTCTGCCAGTGAGCTACACCTCCAGCCCTGAAATTTGACATTTTCATGTAGTCAACCAGAATGCTTATTTATTTGGTGGTATCTTTGCTTGCTGTTGGGTTTACATAAGAATCTTTTACCCTGACATTATATATTTTTCTATTCCCTCTATTTTTATTCTAATTCTATTATGTGAAAATGTGTCTTTTAATTTTTAAGAAATCCATAAATTTTCTGCAATGGAAGTACATGTTTAAAGCTCTAATACTGATTTTTTTTCCCCCAAAATTTAATAAATTGTCTCATGAGTGGTTTTCTTTTCTTTTCCTTTTGTCTTGAAAACTGCTCTTATCACCTACTGAACTTTGCCATGCTGGTTATTCTGGGAGGCTATTCTGTTCCATGTCCTGTCTGTTTTCTTCTTGATACCATACAGTTGTGATGATTTATCAGCTTTCACCAGTGGTGCTCTTTAGAGGAGAATGATAGCATGATGATAGCAGTAAATTTAATATGATTTAGCCACAAAGTCTGGGTCCCAAGCAAAAAAAGGCTCAAATTCTAATTTCATCATTTGTTACCAGAAGGCTATGGGATGTTACTTGAGACCCTTGAAATTTCAAATACATTTCTTCATTTAAAAACTGAGATTCTGCATGCCTAGAATTGAGGGCTATAATATTTCTTTTGGCAGTCTGTTATTACTGTCCCAGAATCCAGTGAGTTAAATCACACCCAACCCCTGAAAATTCCAGTTCATGATGGCTTCTTCTGCATATGGCAGAGCCAGCGAGACCCAGGCTTCGTTACATTGTTGCTAATGTGTAACCCTACTTGAAAGAAGGGAAGTAAGGAGTTACAATTTTAGTTTTCAACCCTAATCATTTTGAAGACTCACCATGGAATTCACCAGGTAACTAGCCATGGAATCAGTTTAAAGAAAGACTATTCAGAAAAGAAAAAATAATATAACGTATCTTGAGCTACCTTTTGGTCTCAGGAGGAAAAGGCCGTTCCAAGACAAACCTTCAGTCTGAAGGCATCCACTGGCATTGCCCTATAGGAGACACAGCTACTCCTGGCTTGGCTGACTCACTACCTCCTGAGCTATTTCAGGGGGAAGGCTGTGTCTTCCAAAAATAATTTATGGGTCGTAGCTGCAATAAAAAGTGTTGAAATGAATACTTCCTCTGTGTTCATGTTTGGACCAAAACCCTCAGCCATGGAAAGCCAAGTCGAGCAGGAGAGAAATAGGCTTCCAAGGATGGAATGTTCCAGGTAGAGGACAAGGAGCATTGGGCGGGAGTCAGGGACATGGAGACCTGCTGTCATCCTACAGTGACGTCCTGCATGCCTTGCTGAATCTGGAGTTCAATGTCCTTGTTTGAAACACAGTGTCTTCCTATGGTTTGCTGAAAGTCAGTATCAAATTCACTGTGTCCCACAGGAGTAGCACCTGTCACCTGGCCCCCAAGGCTCAATGCTTCATGTCCAAGCAGAGAGCAGGTGGGCATGAGCTCTGGGAAGGTTAGGGTTAGGCTAGGTGAGCCTCCTGTGCTCACGTTCCTCCCAGGGCCTCGCACCTCCACCTCCACAGAACACCCAGGGAATGTTTGTCAAACGAATGAATAGAAAGAGTTGAATGGATGGGAAGCAGTGCAGGTGGTCCCTACCTCTCCAGAGGAACCTGAAAGAAGATGTTTACCCTTTCCAAGAAGCAGCAGCATGACTTCTTGCTCTCACATGCTCAGCCAGTATGGACTCTGTCCCACCTGGGATGAAAGGGATGGGCTCCTCCCTCAGGCAGACCTCCAGCCAGGTCATATTTGTCCCACAAACAACTGCCCCTGTTTGTTTATTCTGCCAGCAGGGTAGGAGCCCCGGGGCAGCACTTCAAGGGCAACCCCTCCTCTCCAGGACAGCACTCGCCTGCCAGGCAGCCTGTCCCTCCAGCACACGCACACTGCACACCGTGAACAGGAGCCAGCTCCCTGGGCCAGGCACGGTTCCCACCATAGTTGCTGAAAGCATTGTCTCCACGCGGCTTGGCAGAAAGCCCTTCGTTTGGACAGGTGCTGGGCTTTCTACCATCAGGCAGGAGTTTTCTTCTTTTGCTCCGAGCACTGTCCTCTTAGCGGGTGGGGCAGAGCAGAGCGCATTCAGCATCGCTGCCTTTGGAGAGATGGGATTACTCTGCCTTCGTTTGTCAAGAAGTGGAAGCCAGAAGATTAGGGGCAGGTGCAGAGATCAAACATCCCCAAGGCTGCCCAGACCTCCAGGGCACACTTGGGAGCTGAGAGCCAGGGAAGGATAGAGCAGTGAGACCCCTGAGAAAACCACCCTGCTCTGCCTGCACCTCCTGGGTTAAACTGGCAGATGGTCCACCTTGTCCCTGAGCTTTAGCTCCTGGGGGCCCAGAATGTTCAGAGAAGACTAGAAGGCAGGCTCCCCGAGGCTCTGACTCTGCATTTTGCAAAAATGAACAGCCTAATTCAGCAGAAGCCTCAGAAGGCCAAGAAGAAAAGGCTCCTCTGAGATGCAGCATCTCCTTCAAGCCAGAACCCTGCCCCGGAAGCAGTTTCTGGGAAGGGGAGCACATTTCTTTCCCATTTCCATAGTAGAGCCATGGTTCCAGCCCTCTCTTCCTCATAGAAATACATGTCAGTGTGGTCTAAATCACTACATTTGAAAATAGTGTCCCTCACGTACATTACAGTCCAGTACTGCGTCATTCAACATAGAGGATGACCCAGTCAGCTCCCTAACTGTCCTTTCGGCAGGAGACAAATGTACATTAGAATACAAATCTTCTCACCTTGTTTCTTGAAGAGATCCTGTCTCCTTGGTCCAGCTTCAGAGGCCAGGGCTCCATAGTGGAGAAATTTCTGAATGGGGCAGGCAGGGAGGGCCCTGGGGCTACAGCTAGCTTGATTCAGTAGTTAGGTGTTTGGCTCTGTAAGATAGCCTCTCCATTTGTCCTGTTCAAATTTGTCTCTCTGCAAAATGAACAATTAATGCATGGCCACTTGTAAATGTTAAATCTGCAAATATCAGACCAGTTGTATAAAATGTTTCCATAAATTGCAGGCTTCTGGCCATGTTGTCTGATTTCTCTTGGGAAGGGGAGGAGGGTGGGGATGATCATTCTATACACGGGGAGGTAAAGTCACAGGAAGCTCAGGCTTGCTCAAGAGAACCAGGTCATTGGAGAGGATCAATGCAGGAACCATATTTCAAATCCCCTGGGAGGAAACTCACAGGCGGGGGACCCTCGCCAACCTTCTCAGCTATAAATACATTCTTATGCAAACATATTTCAAAATGTGAGCAGCAGTGAGCTCCCATCCGAATGAGGTTTTATTCACCACAGGGAAGGTCGCGGTTTCACACGTAGAACTTGGCGGCCGGGGAAGATGAATCTGTCTTCTGTGGAAATGGGGTCATGTAGGTTATGGCTCCTGCAGGATTTATTTTAAAAGAAATAATTCCTACTTCTCATTCATAGGAAAAACAAAATATCCTCAAGAAAAAGTTCAACTTATAAATATTGTGGTGTGATTCATTTTATAGATAGGCTGCATAAGTACTTTCATAGAAGGGACATGCATTTGTTCTGACAAAGCTAACAGGCTGTATTATTAGGCTGTTTTTCTTCCTTGATAAACTAAGCAGTTTCTTATTCACACCCTTTCTGAAATTTCACATAATGAATGAAGGAAGGGCAAGGTTTGTATTTTAAAACTTCCTGAAACCTCTAACATGCAGGTGATCTCATCTTATACCTGGATGAGTGGAAACAAATTCTTTTTTATGTTTAATACAGCAGAACTCCCAGATACCTCAGGAAGACTAACGTTTGAGTTGGATATTGTTCAGCATGGAGCCAGCTCCAGAGAGTAGAATATCACACATTGCTTTATAGCTCCTTGAAATTACAGAGTGCCATTTTTACTTTCTCTCAATACAAGTAATATGTTATTATTTAAAACTAGAGTTCAGACATCAGCACTGTTAGCATTTTGATATGTACGTCTAAATATATCCATATGCATTTTTACAGATTTAGAGTGGTATTGTATGCAGATGTTTATTTTTGTTACCCCTTTTTTCCCCTTAATAATATATAGTGAGTTTCCCCATGGAATTAAATATTTTTAGACAAACATGCCCTTTAATGCTATAGGAAAAATCTAGAATATCCTGTGTCATATTTTAACGTATTTCATAATAAACAGCTGTGCCTAGTCCATAAAGTATCATGAAATCAGTCAATTTAGTGGGATAAATCAAGCATGTTTTGTATGGCACCAGACTGATAACTATAACTTCATTAACAGTCTAGCTTGTCAACTGCTGGTGCACTATGTGACTGCAGAAGGTCTGGGGATATCTGGGTCCTTTCTTTTTGGGATGTTAACTGCTTATCGCATTTCATTTTATATACAGTTCACATGAGCTGTGGCTTAGATGCGATCTGTCCCTCTGCAAACCCATGGTGAAGTCTCATTTCCAGTGGACTTCAGTATGGAGAGGTGTTTGGATTATGAGGGACTCACCTCAAGGGAGGAATTAATGTGGTTCTCACAGGAGTGGGTTGGGGATCACAAGAGTGGGTTGTTACAAATGTCGGATTCCTGGGTCTCCTTTTTTGTCCTGCAGGACCCTGCTTGCCCTGCATCTTTCTGCCATGAGTCAACAGTGACACAATCCAGCCTCCTGAATGGTAAGGGAAAAGAAGCTTTTCTTTATGAACTTGCCAGACTCTGGGCTTCTGTTACAGCAGCACAAAATGGGCTAAGACAGCAGACAAAGAGACAGAGACCTACGGACAGAGAGAGAAGAGCAAGAGGAGCATTCCCATGCCTGGGCGCTTCATGAGCCTCATGCAGAGTATTTGATTTTAGTCCAGGAAGAAAAGGAAGACCCAATATAAAAAGTGAACAGCTTCTCAGTGGGTATGGTAGATAAAGATATTTTACTAAAGAATCCACTGTTATAGTTTTTAATTCACTGTTCTAAATGAATTTAGTTCCAAGCTCTTCATCCTATACCAGGCGAAGTTCTAACAATCAAAATTCTAGTTCAATCTTTCATGCTTTACTCCCTTGAGCAGATAGACCAGTTAGTCCTTTAAAATATCGCTGACCAAAATGATCCCTGACAAATTTTAGGATGCAGAAATGTGAAATCTCATATAAGGGTTTAAATGTCACGTACTTAAGGAACAGCAGCAAGAGGTCCCACATTGGTGTCACTTTTACTCCAATGATTTTGGGGTGTTGGTGTGTTCATAGAGCAAGCATCCCAGAGGGTCATCACAAACACTTTAAGGGGAGGATGAGCTGTGTCTAGAAATCTGGGTTTGCATTTAAGCTGCAACCATGAAGTGTTATCTTCCCCAAATTCCCAGTTCATTTCCTTTGCCATATTGAAAATGGTCCTGAGTCTCCTGGGAACAAGCCCACATATGATGGGCTGTCACCGCACAGCAGCCTTCAGCTTCCTGTCAGAGGCAGAAGGTTTAGGTAAAAGATTTTGAGTTGCATCTCTATTCCACCCCTTAGGAGGCCACCAACCTATGCAGTGGGGACCACGGGGAGGCAGTTTCAGCTGGTGATAGAAACATAAAGGAGGTCTACAGAACTTGAGTGCAGTCAGAAGTGTGGTTTTTCTGACCCAAGAACACCATCTTCCCTAGTCACAACTTCCTGAGTTCAACTTCATGTCCCTTTTGGGCAGCCCAGGTGTGCACTGGCCTAGCACTACCTCCCCCAGCTCACCAGGGGTTGCCACTGTGCAGGGGACACTCATGATCAACAGGTGCCTGGCTCATGGTCCCTTAGGTAGCAGCCCTGCCCCACCTGCAGCGTGCAGTCTTCCCTGTGAGGAGCACCAACCTGGGCCTGAGAGACCAGGGTTCTGGGACAACAGTAGACTGCAGTCCTCTACCAGGTTGGTCTCTGTGGTCCTTGACAGCCTTGACCTGGTCCTATCTGCAGAGCGGCCACCCACACCCTGCTTTAACCCACGGCTGAGGACTCACCTCCTCTGGACTCCTTGTCCCTGCAGCTCCATCCGAGAGGTCCCTGTCTCCCTGTGGGTGACCCTGGCTGGCTGCCACCCCTGGTACTCCATCTTGATTTATGGTTAAATGAGTATTTCAACATCTGCACTTTTTTTCCTTAGTGTTGGGAAATTGGGTTTGTGGTTTGGGCCAACATGAGAGGGAGAAGAAGTTGTTTTCCGTGACTGTATCAGTTACACGAAAGTAATTCTACTCTCTTTCTTGAAATGCCCCATGAACATTTTTTAAAGGTATCAAGTATAATTACAGGGAGCAATACAAACTCGCAAACTCGGAGTGTGGCTTTCTCTTCCTGGTTTCTCCTTTCTTCCAGCATGGGGCTCTGCCCATTGACCCACCTCTCAGAAGGTGCCTGTGAGAGAAAAGCAGGCAATGGACTCAACATGTAGCAAGGCTTGGTGCTACCAAAATGTGCAAGTTGAAATCTTTTGTGCTCTTGGGAGTTGGAGTTATTGGCTGATTCTGTGCCTGGTGATTGAGGAGCTCTGAGAAGCTGCAAGACTGGGTTGTCTCTGGAGAGGACTCTGTCCTGTGGTCACATGGGAGATGCACCTTAGCAGCCCCTCTCTGTGATTCTATAGAGCCCTGGACTCTCCCCGACTCCCACTTCCATGTGTGGGGGGACCCTGGTAGCTCAGCACAGCCCCCCACCCCACTCCATAGTGTCTGTGTCTTTCTCTAGGAGGCATCTGCAATTCAAATGTAGGCCAAAATAGAGACTGAAAAAATTAAAAATAAATCCATACTCTTTGAGAAGTGAAAATTTAAGAAGCAACATTGATTTATGGGCAGACAGGGTCTGTTCAGCATTGCTCTCCTTAGGAGAAAAATCCTACCATGTTCTTTTAGCCAGGATCTCTCTCTATCAGCCCAATTCCCTCTTTCAGGGCTTCTGTTCTGGTGCCTTGAAAGTTCCAATTACCAGGAAGGAGTTGGTCTCTGGCTTCACCCCATCTCCAGGATCCACAGCCTCTTCACACTGGGGCTTTGGACCCCCGGTCACTTACACACTGAGACTGTGTCTCCTTATCACTGTGACCTTCTGGTGTTCACATCCCAAGTCTGCCTTCCTGGGCATCAAACTGGTGTCACCTAATATAAATAACAGCTAGCGGCAGACAAGGAAGTTAGTGATATACATTCCATGTCCCTTTTCTAAATGGATCTCTTCAAGGATGTACATGAATCATTTTACTCTCATCATTCAAAGTGAGCATAGAGCAGAGAACCATCAGCAGTGATGATGACCTGGGACTTTGCTGCTTTAAATAGTTTACAAATTCCACTTTGTAATGACATTCTTACAGAGAGTTAAATAAAAAACATTTCAGTAACTTTTGGTTGGATATGATTTGAGGATGTCTCCTATAGGCTTATGTGTGGAAGTTTGGGGTTGAGTGGGGAATAGATGGGGAGGCACAATCATGGATGTTTGGCCTCCAAAACTGAGCTACATGAATCTCTTCTCTTTATAAAGGACCCAGCTTTAAAGAATTTCTTACAGTCACAGAAAACAAATGAATACAGTCATGATCAATTGTCAATGCTTTTTAAAGACGGAGGTATCTGTGGTAATAATGGAAGCCACCAGCAGTTTGAAAGTTCATTTTGATCTGTTTGGTGGAGGGAGGGAGGGAAGGAAGGTGTGGATGTGGACAGGTATTTCTCAATAGGCTGCATAGCTCACTCTGACCATAAGACAGGAGGCATGATTTTGATGCAGTGTCTGCTAACAGGACACTTCAGACATGCTGAGGTGGCCATGATATGTGGGCATGTCAGGGTGAGGCCCAGCTCCTCCCAACAGGACTGAGACCTGGGACCATGGAGCCCGCACCTCTGCTTAGTTCCAGGTCATGTTTCTGCTCCTCTATCTTTTTTTTTTTTTTTGGTACCGGGAATTGAACTCCAGTCCTTACACTTGCGCAGCAGGTGGCGAAACCACTGAGCTAAATCCCTGGCCCCTAAGGTCATGTTTCTGCTAAAGAGTGGAGCAGGGTTGTACACTAACTACTTCAGTGCTGTGTCCTAAAGAGACACTTTGCCTAAAGCTCAGGCTAGCTGTCTTGAGTCAGCTTTGCTTAAGTGTGGCATGATTAACCAGAGAGAAAAAGAAAAGAAGAGGGGGAGAGAGAGAGAGAGAGAGAGAGAGAGAGAGAGAGAGAGGAGGGAGAGGGAAAAAAGGAAGGAGGGAGAGAAAGAAGGAAGGAAAGAAGGAAAGAAGAGGAGAAGGTGATAGAAAAGACTTTTAACACTCATATCTTTGGGAAAATAAATCTTGCAACTCACATGATGACATTCCTCTTAATTTTTTACTGAGCCACTTTCACATTTTGCATTTTATGTTTATTTCTAACTGACACATAACAATTTTACAAATTTGCAGGGTTCCCTGGGCTCTTCCCCCACATGGACGTGTGTGCAATGAATGATCCAACAGGGAAATTAGATTATCTGTCACCACAAATATTTATCATTTCTTTGTACTAAAATGCAAACTGATACCTTACTGAAGTTACCAAAAAATCTAAACAGATGCCCGATTCCTTTTTGGCTTATGGAGAAAAGAATTGCTTAGACCAGACATACATAATTAGGACAAAGAGAGAGCCTCGAAAAGCTAAATGCAATGTTTATTTTGAAATGTCCTAAGGTGAAGCCCTTGCTGGAAAGTTTTTATTGCTGAGCTACAACTCCACAAGAAAAGTGGGATTTATAATGGAAATGCCAGTACACCACCTTAATTACCAGATCTCTGCCGGGCATCCACATAATGAAGGAATTTTCTTATTTTTGCACAATGAATACTAATTGAAGTGGAGAGAGGACACTAGGGTGGCGGCAATGCAGTAGGAGGGCGCCACCTAAAGGAGATGAAAGGAGCCACTGGGTGGTATTGCAGAGGGACAGGGCCTCCTCCTCTAGTCCTGAGACATCCAGGTTTCTGCCCTTAGACTTCTGACTCAGAACAGAAGATTGAGTTCTGTTGTTTCTTGAGCACAGCTGGTGTCAGGCAGAGGTGGTGCCATGCAGATGCTGCCAGCTTCTGGGACCCAGCTCCATATAAATCAGGTACCAGGAGGCCTTGGTCAGGCTGCCCAGGAGAGGACAAAGGAACAAGAAGGGAAAGAAAGGGGGAGGCACAGTGGACAGGACAGGGAGGGGATGTAGATGACAGGAAGAAAGGAGGGGATAAGAGAGGGCTAGAGGTTATTCCATGCCAGGTAGCTTGCTTTTGGATGTGCAGTGTCAATTACCCCTGGTGAGGCAGCTGGCCAGCGCTGTCTGCTTCTAGGACCAAGTGGTTCTGCAAACTGGGTCAGGCACAGAGTGACCCCAAGATGTTCTCCAACAGGGACTCACTCATTGCACCTTTGTGAGGATCTCACATCGTTAGGGTTTAGACCTAACATGGCCCTGAAATTATCAAGTGTGTGGGAAGTGAGGGATCCCGAAGAGTGGTGGTCATAAGTGGATTCACCCACAGGTGAGTTCATAGCTGGATGTGCTGTTAGAGATGGGGTCTGCTGGGAAGAGGTGGTCGCTGCGGGGTGTGACTGGAAGGGTGCATCTCCTCCCTGTCCTCCCTTCTCTCTGCTTCCTGACCCCTTAGGACGAGTGCCTTCTCCTCCCCCAGGCCTTTCCACCATGCTGTTTCAGACTTGGAGCCAGCTGACCATGAATAGAAACTGTGAGCCAGAAGAACCCTCTCCTCCTTTATGCAGTGAACTTTGGGTATTGTGTCTCACAAGAAAATGGCTAAGACACACATGTAAGTTCAGGCTCCACGGACAGGGTTCATCAAACAGTCCGACTAATGGGCTTGGAGAAGCCAATCCACTAGCCATGGTGCATGACTCCTTTCATAGTATATGGAACTCTCTCATGGTGCACAGAGACCCCTCATGGGACACAACACCCCCCCCCCCCATCACAGGGCTATGGTTAAAGCTCTGGCTTCACTCCACTTTCATGCTTTTAAATGTGCATCACCAATTCATGTGAGAACAGAGGACTGAGAAGGACCACTGAGATTTTGACTTGAACTTGGACAAACTGCCTCTGTGAGTTGAGGTCTTTCTATCACCCAGGACCAGTCTGTCCTTATCGCTCTTCTCCAGGAATATATAGGACACAGATGCCACTTGGTGCCCACAGATATTAGAGATCTGAAAACATGAGGCTTTACATGGCCATTCCCATGCAGGAAGCTGACTAATAACCCTGAATGGCATGGGTCAAGGTAAATATGGGGTCCACAGTGCTGCGACTCCAGATGTGGCCAGACACAGGATGGTCCTTGATGGAGAGTGCTTTACACTTAGAACTGGCTGGTGCAGTAATGCTAGTAGTTTTGACACCCTGAGAAGCCCCTGGAATCCTCAGGGGCAGACAGAAACAGTCACTGTGCTGAGATGGTCAGGACCCTCTTGCTACCTCCCTGCAGGCTCTGTCATCTCCCCTGGACACAGTCTTCACAGGACTGGTGTTCTCACCACAATCAGCCAAACTAATGCAGTCAAGCATCCACGACAGGAGCAGGACTGCATGCCTCCATAAGGCCAGTCCTTGGGACATTCGGTTGGCCAGTGCATCTGCTGCTGCTCTCATAGGAAGTGTGAGAATATCATTTCCAGCTTCCTACAGAGGTATCACAGCTTCCTACCAAGGCATGAGTATTTCTTCAAGGGGAAAAACCTGCTCACCACCTATCCCTTTAACCTGCAGGCAAATAAAATGTGATTTCTATTTTCCCACTGATTATTTGACAAAAGTTTGCTTCTGGGCAGTGGAGGTGTCAAATGCTTTTAATCTCAGCTTCTTGGGAGGCTGAGGCAGGAGGATTCCAAGTTTAAAATTAACCTGGGCATTTTAATGAGATCCTGTCTGAACAGAAAAATAAAACAGGTTAGGAGTGGAGCTCAGGGGAAGAGCTCTTGCTTAGCACACTTGAAGCTCTGGATTCAATCCTCAGTACTATAAAACAAAAAGAAATTTGGTTCTGTCTATGTTTTTCACATATGGTCATCAACTTCATATTACAAAGTTGGTCAGATAGGAAGAAAGAACACTTTGAGTGTTATGAATACATTTTAATTGCAGAAAATGCATAACATTCCTGGCATTTGAAGATACACACAAGAGGAGGCCCCAAACTCATCTCCTTTGAGGCAGTCAACATTATTTAGGCCAGAACTTTCCAGAATTCATGCAGGAGTCCTTCGGAGAAGCTCAGAGGCCAGGCGATTTGGCAGGCTCTGGTCAAACAGAGGTAAACAGAGGCTACTTCCCTGAAGGACGTTCCAGAGCCTTCCGTCCACAGCCAGGCTGCAGATGCCATGCAGGGCTAGGAAGAAGGGCTGCCTTCCCGGCATTGCGCCTGCATCCTACGGACCCCAGGGAGGGCTGAGGGGAAAGACGGTGGGGGCCGGTGCTGTTCATGAGACTGTGTTTCCCGGAGCCAAGCCTGAGTGCACAGCAAGGCAGCACAGACAATACCCTGGCACAAGTGCAGGGTGAAGAGCATCTCCTCTGCCAAGGTGAGAGAGGGCAATGAGTGCCTGAGACAGGAGCCCCTCTTCCGAACTGTGCCTTCCTAAGGCTTGCTGCAGCTCCTGAACCATGATAGCACTGCAGAACCTCCTGGCAAGCTTTGGCTTCACCAGGAGGAGGGTGACCTGAGAGTGCCAGTGGCCTGGGCCAGCCCTGGGGGACTTTGAAGGATAAGGCTGCCAGGGTGGCAGGGAAAAGCCTGCTGCAAGGTGCCCTAAATCCCAATGGGCTCCAAACACTGCTGAAAACCTGTCTTGCATTAATTTGACCATGCTGCCTCCAGCCCTATGGTGTCCATTTCCTTGCCCTTGAGGGTGACCTCGCACCTCCCTCTGGCAACTGAGTGCACAGAAATGCTGGGGGCAGACCAGGCCAAGGCTGTAGATGCTGCTCCCTGCTCCATCTTCTGGAACCAGAAGGCCGAGAGGCACATGGAGTAGAGGCCAGGTGCCCCGCAACTTTGAGGGGAGACATGCAGGGACTCCAAGAGGACAGCCAGCCGGACCAGGGAGCCTGTGCCACCTGCTGCCTGTGCATGCTGTGTCCCCACACACGCGCCCCTCTGTGGCCCTGCCTTGTGCAGCTTGAGGGGCAACAGGAAAACTAGTGCACATTTTCTTTTCCTTCATGGATAGAAGAGTTGTTCTCACTATAGCGTTTAGCAACCTCAGCCTTTCTTTCTTTTCTTTTTCTCTTTCTTCCTTCCTTTCTTCTTTGTTTCTTGCAATAGCATCTCACTTTGTAGCCCAGGCTGGCCTCAAACTCACAGTAATCTTCCTGCCTCAGCCTCCTGAATGCTGGGATTATAGGTGTGTGTCACACACCTGGCATGTGATTTTTTTTCTTTATTAAGCTGAGAACTTTTCACTTTCAGGAAGCACTTTAAAGCTTCCCTTTGGCACACTTGAATTGCACTACTCTTACACTTTGGGACCATTATTGAATAAAGTAAAACTAACTGAATCACAGCACCTGGGGTACCACAACGGCAGGTAATAAGGCTGGTGCTGAGTGGCTCTCGGTGTGCAGCATCTCCAGCAGGGACTCTCTATCAAAAAGTGTTTCCTGTCTGTGATGACCGGGAACAAGGTGGTGTGCGATTTCAACATGCTGTTCAGAGGGCCTCCACTGGGACTTATGCACTGCTTCTGGCATTTTGCATTGGATAGTTTTGTGCACAGTTGACCTTGGATTAGCTGAAACTGCAGAAGATGAAGGGGATGGGAAGAGGGAGAAGGCTGTCAGGGAGCTCAGGAGGTGCTTTCTTGGGTTCCAGCTGACTATGGGCAGGAGCAGCCCACAGTAGGAAGGACACAGGCCTCTGAGCTGATCTTGAGTCCCTTCATCCTGCCAGTGCCGTGAACGGAGTTCCACTCACAGGCAGTGAGCTGGGAGGAGCATCCAAGGCCCAGGAGTCCTGGCTGTGCTGAGACAGTGAGGAGAGAACCCTGCTGCCCAGCCCGAGCGGGACTCACGGACACGGGGAGGCCACACCTGCTGCTGTGGAAGGAAATGGGCAGGGCTTCCACAACGGATACGTCAGAGCATGAATGGCCTGAAGATCCTGGAAAACAAATTGAGGAGATTCCCTCAATTTTTATTTATGGAACTTTTCAGCAAATCAAAAAGTTATTCCAAATAAAAGTTACCCAAGATAGAGTTAACTGAGGGTTTGCTATAGGCTGTTTAGATAAAGTATATTAATATTTCCAACTCTTGCTAAAAAACAAACACCCCCTGCCATGACCTGTTTCAGAGAGGAAACCAAGGCACAAATTTCAGATGACTCATCCATGGCCACACAGCTAGGCAACGGCTGAGCTGGGACCCACATCTGGCTGCAGAGTCTACCATCCTGATCACTGTGCCATGCAGACTCGGTGCTACAGAAAGGCCGTGACGCCACGTGAGCCAGAGGGCAGGGCTGTGCCCTTGGGCATGAGTCCTGGAATCCACACAGACTCATGTTTGCTCTACACTCTGTGTTTTATTTGCTGCGCAGGTGTTTGCAGTCACGGTGTGGTCATCACGGCAGAAAGACTCACAACACGGGAATTGGTTGATTAATTAGTTAACTTGCAGGGCTTGGGATCAAACCCAGGCCTTGCATATGCTAAGCAAGTGCTCTGCCACTGAGCTGCACCCTCATCCCTGGAATTATAATTAGAGTATATTTGGCTTCTATCGGTGATTTTTAAATATTACCAAACATATTCATATCCCATAATTTCCTCTCCAGAAAAGTCTCAAATCTCCATAGTAGGGCGAGATAATACACTGTAAATAGATGAACGATATTACTAGAAGGGAGAATCTGTTGAGCATATAAAATGTAACCCAGAATGAAGGATATAAAAATGGAAGCATGAGGTTCAGTATACTTTTAAAAAGTTGGTTAGAAACGTGCTTGCCTCCTTCTTTCTTAATGATTTTACACATTTGTAGTATTCCAGGCTTTGGAGTTGATGCAGCCAGCCACACTCCATTGCGAAAGGTTGGCTCCTCCAAATCCATGACCTCAGAGAGGCAAACAGTGAGTAATTCGAAATATTTTTGAATGAAAGCGTCACTTCAAGATCCTCAGCATAAAACATACCTACACAGCCTATTTGCAAAGTAAATTTACTCTGGATTCTTGATACCTAAGAAAGTTTTTTCTATTATATTTATTTAAAATTACAACAGTTTACATTAGAAACAAGCTCAAACAATTAAGGTAAAAGATAAATAACTGCATACAGTTTAATTTTACAAAATGCAAACAGACATCTTTCATTGTTCCATTATCTGAGTATTAAGCGCCACATAATTGCACAAGGCATTTTTCAAATGTCTTAAAGACTCTGAAATTATAGAGTTGACTTTTGTGAAATAGTCTTTATTTTCCTCTATTATTATACAAATAATTGACCACACAGATTAAATTTAAATCAGAATTGGATATGTCCTCTGTAGAGTTCATTTGCCTTTTGCAGCTAAAGGTGGGCAGCATGTGACAACTCACAGGGCTCCCTTGGCCCTGCAGGAATACAGAGTTGGGGGCTTAAGTTTCCAGAACTTAGGCTGTTTCAGCCAGGAGGGACCTTAGAGTCCCCAGGGCCTGGAGTGACAATGTGTCCAGGTTTGCTCATGAGGATTCCTCTTCCGGCTATTCCAGGGTAACTCTAACCATGTCCCTTGTCACTCCTAGAAATGCTCAGTTGGAGACATTGTTCAGATGAGGATATGGAAACTACAGATTCTTTCTGACCCAGAGACCTGGGGTTGCTCCTGGGGGTAGGAACCCTACTTGCTGTTACCTTCAGAGGCTTGGAGCAGAGATGGAGAAACAAAGGGAAGAGTCTCTTGCCCCTCCTCACAGAATGGAAAACTGTCCATCTTTGGGGTCACTTGCCAAACAGAGAAGAGGACAGAAGAGTACAGATTTGTTGCAATACCTTTCATTGAAAGCAACACTCACTCTGTTGATCAGTTGTCCCACCTGGATGCAGAGAATGGAAACCAGTTGAGACAAAACGCCCTCCACTGGACACAGCTCGTAGTTGCAGGAAGTGATGAGTTCTTGGTAGTTTCCAAGGTGCTCAACTTTTAGCAACTGATCTGGGGACTCAGAATCATTTTTGAAACATTATTCCCCTGTCCTGCCCCCTCACTCAGCATAATTTCTCCTAATCATGACTCAAATATTTTCCTATGTGATCACAGGGGAAGAGAAAGAAAGGAGACGTGAGACATTAGGTTTGCTATCACTTTGCCGGGAGTGAGGGAGGCAGCAGGTCCCCTCTGCTGCAGCATCAGGACCCAAGGCACAAGGTAGGCAGGCTGCTGTTGGACCCCAGCTGTTGGACCCCACAGTCACATGGAGAACCAAACACTGGAGGTAGCAGTGTATCTGACCACATTGTGAGACAGATGTGAGTTCAAATCCCAGTCCTGTGCTCACCAGTTTTGTGACCGGGCAAGATACTCAGTGCCCAGTACTGCACTCAAGCAGGGCTGGTGATGGAGCAGACTCACCAGGTGCTGAGGTTAATGTCCTGACTGACAGCTATGCACCCTGGACAAGTGACCCTTGCCAGGTCTGTTCTCATAAGTGATACACAGGTGAAGCAACACTGTGACTCCTACTGATCACCCCATGGCAAGCTGATTGTTGGCATGAGCCCCAGTCTGGGTGCCCCACACAGCCCCACTCTGCCCTGGGGACCAGAGCTAAAGGCCTCCACTTGGTATCCTTTGGAATCTGAGGCTCCTGTTGAGGCAGAAGCCTCAGGGTGGAGACAGAACACCTGGTCCAACACCCATCCTGGGTGCTGCGTCCTGGTGCCCGGCCAGAGTCCCTGGCACATTTACCCTGTGCAGCAGTTTTCCAGTTGCTGTGTGTCTTTGCTGATGAGATTCAGCTGCAGTTGGCAGAGATTGCCTGTGGACACTGAACGTTATCGAAGCACAGACAGGTGCCACCCCAACCCCACGGCCCAAACCCCTGCAGTAGAGTTAACAGTCCAGGGTGCTCCAGGAAATCAGGCCCAGCTGGGTCCCACCTGGAATCTCACCCTGGCTTCCCCTCCCACCCTTCCCTGGCCAGCCCCAGTCCCGACCCCTGGAGTATGTCCCTGATGTGGCTCCCACCTGAACCTTCAGCACTGACACTGACCCACAAGGAGCTGGTCACAGGAGAACTTTCAGGTCAATGCACAGTTGCAGTTTTGCATGGAAGTGGCCACATCCCAAGTGGCTTTTTGGGGCAGTGGGGCTGGGCAGTGAGGCAGGATCCTGAGGTCAGGCTGGGCTATTCCTTCTCCCTAGTCCCCAGAGAGCCTGGCCTGAGCCTGCAGCCCAAGAGCCCTTCTGTGTTCCTGACTCACATCTGTCCCAGGACATGGGGATGGACACCGAGAGCGGACACAGGAGCCATCTGTTTTAATGCTACCACCTCGGAACACACGAGAATGGCTGTGACTGTGCTGGTGCTGAGAATGGAGAGGCAGGGGGTGAAGCTACACCGCCAGTGTCACACAGCCAGCCAAGATCCAGGTGGAAGGCCTCCTAGGTCTGATAACTGATTCCCTAGTTAGCCCCTATTGTCCCCCCATGAGCTTCCTGACCCGAAGACTGTTAAGCATGCAGGTTGCTGGGATCCATTCCAACAGTGCATTCTAGAAACGCCAAAAACGTTTAAGAATTAGGGGGTTAAACTAGGGAATCTAGGGTGATAGTCCAACTGCTCTGTGGCTTGGGATGAAACTATATGAATTTTAAGTATCTGACAGTATACACTTCTAGAGCATGGCCATATCTGGTACTTGGTGACCCAGTGTTACCTGCACAGTACACCTCATGGATGACTGGATTTGGGGACAGAAATCACTTCCCCAGGAGCTGCAGTCTTTCACTCTCCACCATAATCCCCTCCCTGGGTTTCCAAAAACAGCCTGTTACCAAGCACAAGCAAGGTGGCTTATGTACAAACTGACTCCAGGCTGCAAGACTTTGCTAAGTATGGACCGGCTCTGGATTTCATCAGCATCACTACAGCCCTGGGCACTCCCGAGGTGTCCTCGATCCTGCTGCTCGCGTGTCCCTCTCAGCTGCTTGCCGCTTTGCTGTCCATTACCTACTGTTTTGAAGCTATACTGGGATGACTGTCCAAAAAGGGAGGGCTGCCCACCAATTTACTGTTCTGTGGGGAAAGGGTGCCCTGCCAGCCACTCCCAGGAGACATGGGAGAAACCTGAACATCAGCGAAGTCAAGTCCATCAGACCTTGCTGCTGGGGGAGCATGGCCACTGTGCACGGTTCAGTGATGTCTCCAAACCAGGTGGCCATGATGGGGCATGCAGGGGACTTGTGGTCCCCTGGGTGGCTTGTGACATAAAATCTTCAGGTTGGTAGCCCAATGAGGTGAAGCTCTGGTGCTTGTCTGGATTAATGAGCCGTTTGGTGCAGAGTTTGGTTCCATGGCTGCAAATGCACATGACAATCACTGAGCAGCCATACGGGCCATGCATGCCACCCTTGGTGGCAGTTTCAGGAAATACAGGGTGGTAGGCAGGTTGAGGAGGTCACTTTTAGGTGACTCTGATTTCTCTGCTGTCACTAGCTCTGGCCACTTCCTTATGAGGCTGGTTCTGGCGTAGTGATAGAGAGCTATCGCGGTGACGGTGACAGTGCCTGCCGAGAGCAAGGGACTGGAATGAAGTGGTGCACAGTACAGAGTGTGGGCTGTCCCATCAGGGCATCCTGCTGTCACAGAGAATGTGACGAGCACCGTCATGTGCACGCCAATGCCACTTCAGTGTGGGACTCTAGCTTCGTCCTTTGGCATAGTCCATCCTCTTCCAGAGCACACAGAAGTTCTCAAAGAACGAAGCCTGTGGCTCCCCAAAATTGCAGTGTCTGTCTGCAGTGAGACACCCACTTGCAGCCATTAGAAACCTGAAGCCCTCTCTGAAATGGAACTCACAGTTTCACTGAAATAAAAACAAAGTGGCCCAACTTCCCTGCATGCCCAGAAGACACGTGATAGTCCGCAACTCGCAGGTGTTGGGTGCCTCCTTCCCACGGCTCTGGAGATCTTCCTGTCAGCGCCAGGTCAGAGGCTGCCAGCTCTACCTTTAAGCAGCTGTTGCTCCCCTGGTGTCTCTGCAGCCCAGTATTGTTTCCATTGATTCTTTGTAGTCAAAAAGAGACCGCAGCAAAGCTTCAGAAGCCTTTGTCCTCTTCTAAAAATGCTCTGAGAAAGACAGGAAGCACTGTACAAAGAGATCTGGGAAACCAGAGATCTGGGCGGCTCTGACCAGGTGAGCTTCCACTTATACCAGCCCTGGCCCAGGTCATAGATGCTGTGCACCAGGTGGAGGAGCAGCCTGGGGACAGACTCAGAGCAGTCGCCTCCTGGGGAGGTAGCACAGGGCCACTGGTCAACTCAGGCCATCATGTTCATCCATGAAGCCATTCCCTCCCTGCCCTGGGCTCTCCCTGTGTTCACTTTGAACAATGGAAATTTTCAAAGGCCTGAATGACTCACACTTGTTGTAGAAGAACTGGCACCACACAGAAGTGGAACAAAGAAAGAAAGAGTCACACTGCTGTCTGCATCACCCCAAATCCTTCTGTACATAATTTGTCTCTCTGTTAGGATATAATGTGTCAGGTACACGTGTGTTGCTCTTCCCCTTTCATTTAACATTTTAGCATCATCATCTGTGTTATTACAATTCCTTTGCAAGTACCACTCAAGATTTTGCCTGAATTTCTCAGGGTGATGTCACCTCTCACCCTCCATGAATGTCCCTGTCCCATGCTGATCAGATTGCCCTCAACACTGCTGGGTCCTCAACCGTGCCCACTTTCACTGTCACGGAAGCGGCTTCCCACAAAACTGCTCAGCTCTTGGACAGGAAGCAAAAGGGAACGAAAAAGAAGGTTCTTGAGTTTCCCTATCCCCTTGGGGTGCCTTCCAATGCCCTCAGAACCTCTTACATGGCCGAAACTCCTCTCACCAGTGCCTCCTTGGGGATAGAGCCTTTCACACATGAGCCTTGGGGTCTAAACTCCAGCAAAGGGATTTTGTGACTGGCTGGAGGAAGTGGTTTTATTATTTCACAGTTACACACCTGGGTGTTCAATGCCATTATTCTTATATCATTAGGGTTTCACACCCGTGATCACTGAATCTGAGTTACAAGCCATGAGGGGTCAGGACATAGAGAGGAAGCAGTGAGAAAAGGGAAGAAGAGGAGCATGTTGGTGAAACAAATAATAGATAGCATCTTAAGTCTGTGTTTCCATCTCCATCTACAAACTGTGTCCTCAAGGTATTCGTCATTGGGGAAAGTGGCACAGAGGGGTACATTCAAGACTCCGGAACTTCCAGACCTCTAGCTAAGTAGAATTGGTCCAATCCTTTCACCTCGAACATTCCCCAAAAGACAAAAATCACAGGAGCCTGGGAATTTATTTAAAATGTGCCAAGGTAGAAAAACTCACTGCCATATGACAGGGAAATCTGATTGTTTGCACATCACATTCCTGGCCAAAGAATATCGATCTCAATGCTTTGTGGAAAAGGCCATGTTTTCTTTTAAGGAAAGAATAATTCTTTTCTCTTGTATTTTATTTTTATTTGTTCTTTCTTTTTAGTTTATGAAAAAATAAAACAAAATTTCATAGCAAAATTTTAAGTAGCTCATACACTGTATTGTTATCTTCAAGAAGTTACTCAGTACAAGACACAAACAAAAAGAAACAGATAATAGCATAAAACTTTCTTTTCAATGAACTAAGATAAACTAGTAATATAAATGAAACAAATTAGCATACTGTATGTTAAATATTTAAAATAACAGAATATGTAACTTGGTCTTTTTTTTTTTTTGGTACCAGGGATTGAACTCAGGACCTTACGTTTGCGAGGCAGGCGGTGGAACCACTGAGCTAAATCCCCAGCCCTCAAAGTATGTAATTTGGGAAAGTAGTTGAACTTGCCCCTACTTCCTATTTATCTCTCTTCTGCTTGCCCTTTATTTGTATATCTACTTATATATTTTGAGCTGGATAAGAGGAAGAGTTTTTAAAGGAGGCAGGGACAGGTGTTTCAAGTCTCTTAAATGATACTTGCTCCTTCACCTTGTAATGAGAGCAGGGCCTGCCAAAATCACAGCGACACAAAGAGATTGAAGAAAAGACGTAGAAGTGCAGGATACCCTTGGCTCTTTCCTAAGAGCCTTTCAGAGAAAAAGTGGCATTTCTAAAGCAGCATTTAGTTTGAGCTTCTCAGGTCAGGAGTATGATGTTTGGAAGGTACCCAGTGTGCAAAAATCCATTTCCTAACCCTTGGTTTGTACAGAAGAATTAATTAATTAATTACCACACATCTAGGTCACCAGGAAATGGAATGGCTGCCCATTATCAATCACATTCATAGAGGGAAGAGATTGCAGACTAGGGCAGGAGGGTAAGTCCAACTCAGTGTTAGGGTTTTTTCTTAAGGTTGCACAGTATTTTAAGTTGACTCAAATTCCTGGACTTCAATATGTGAATATTTCAAATAAAGGTGTTTTTCTGGCTTATCTTGAAAAACAAAACAAGGACAGAACAAACTGCATCTCCTGAAGGCTGCCCCTTCAGGTTGGGCACTCAAATTACAGGTCTCTGCTCACCAAATCCACTCACCCAAGCACCATGAGTGTAGGAACACTGGTTGATGCTCACTTCCACGAGGATTCATCCTGCAAACTGTCTGGGCTACATGTCCTCATGACACCCACCCTCCAGGAGGAGACAAAATCCTCAGGACTTATGGGGTTTGCTGCAGAGCAAGAGGAGATGGGAGCTCTCTTTCTGTACTTGCTTACTCCACCACCTTGGGCAGAGTGAGCTTACCAGGCTTTGGAAGGAGGGGCAGCTGCTGGCAGGCATGAAGTGGAAGGAGCCTCATAGGAGACATAGTTCTGTATCATCTGTGAGCCACAGGCAAGGTGTCCTAACCTGGTGTTTCTTCAGTTTTCCTGTCTTAGGGAAGAGAGGTTGAACTTGTGGAGACTTGAAGTTTCATACGTGATGGGATTTTTTTCTTTGTTTTAAATTGTGGCAAAATATACACAAAATGTAATGGTTAATGATTTTTGAGAGTATGGTTCAGCAAATATGGGTCAGTGCATTCACATTGTTTTTCAGTCATCACCGTCACGCATCCCAGAACATTTCTGTCTTCCTAAGCTGAAACTGTGTCATGAAATGACTCTCCACTCTCATCCCTGGTAACCACAGGTCTACTTTCTGCCTCTACAAGTGTGACTATCCTCACTTCTTCACCTGAGGGAGACTACATATCTTTCTTTTTGCATCTGCCTTGTTTTGTGTGTACAATGTCTTCTAGATTTTTCTGCACCTGAGTCTCCTTCCTCTTTGAGGCTGAATAGTACTCAATTGTACACACACACACCACATTCAATTTACCTGTTCATGCGAGGGTGACATGTGGATTACTTCTGCTTCTTGGTGACTCTGAATAATGATGCTAGGAGATCTATTCAAATCTCTGCTTTTAGTTCATTTGATTGCATACTCAAAAGTGGAATTTCTGGATCATATGGCAATTCTATGTGTGTTTGTTCAGGAACTTCATGTTTTCTACAGTGGTGGTACCATTTTATACTCCTACCAGCAGTGTGCAATGATACCAATTTCTCTACATTCTTGAAAACATTTGCTATTTTCATTTAAAAAAATAATAGATATCCTAATGTTTGTGAATTGCTCTCTCATTGGGGTTTTGAGTTGCATTTCCTAATGACTGGCAATGTTGACCATATTTTCCTGTCATCAATGGCAATCTGTATACATATCTTTTTTGGAGAAATGTCTATTCCAGTCTTTTGCCCATTTTTAAATGGCAGTGCTGTTGATGCTGTTATGATGGTGAAGTTTTTTCTATATTCTAGACAGTAATTCCTTATCATGTATTTGGTCTACAAACAATTCTTTCCATTCAGTGATTGTCCTTTCACTCTGTTGATACTGTCCTTTGATGTACATAAGATTTTAATTTTCAGAGTTCAATTTTTCTTTATCCAGTGGTTTTTGAATCAGATTCAACTGTGACTGCCAAATCCAATGTCATGTTTTCCTTTATGTTTTCTTCTAAGAGTTTTATGGGTTATATTTCAATATTTGGCCCATTTTAACTTTTAAGTATGGTATAAGGCAAAGGTCCAACTTCATTCTTTGTGTGTGAACATCCCATTTCCTCAGTAATGTGTATTGAAAGACTGTCCTTTCCCAAATTTGTCTTGGCACCTTTGTGGAAAGAGTATATTTGCAAGTGTTTATTTCTGGGGTATCAAGATTATTCCATTTGCCTGTATGTTTGTGTTTATGCCCCTCCTACACTGTTTTGATTTTTATAGCTTTGTAGTAACTTGAAATTGGAAATTGTGAATTGCCCTAAGATACATTCCATTTTCCTCTGTAGTTTCTCCTTTGAACCACTGTTTAAGTGTATTTAAAAATTTTTACATATTTGTGAATTTTCCAGCTTTCCTTCTGCATCAATGTCTAGTGTTATTCAATTGTCATCAGAGAAGATATTTTGCATGATTTCAATCTTTCTAAATGTATTGATTTGTTCTATAGCCCAACATATCATCTATCATAGAGGATAGGCAGTAGAGAGAAGCCTGTTCTGCTATTGCTGGGTAAAATGTTTTGTATAAATCTGTTGGGGTTGATTGAGTATAGTGATGTTCAAAGCCTCCATTTTAAAATTGATCTTCTATCTGATTTTCTATCCATTATTGAAAGTGTAATATTGACATATGTTATTATTATAGAACTGTATTTATCATTACATAATATCCTTTATCAGTTGTAACAAAGTTTGACTTAATGCCAGTTTTGTCTAGGAGCAGTATACCTGTTCCTGCTCTGTTTTGGCTACTATATGTATGAAATATCTTTTTCCATCCTTTCACTTTCAGCCAATCTATGTCTTTAAATATAAAATAAGTCTCTTTTAGACAGCAGAAAATTGGAAACCTTTGTTTTTTTAACAGGAGAAATCCATTCTGCTAGTCTATGACTTTTGATTGAGAGTTTAATCCATTTACATTTGTCTTAATCCATTTTTCCTTCTCTAACAGAAAATAACTGAGCCTGGGTTGTAGGGGACTGCCGTATTGATTATGCCCAAAGCAGGCTGTAAGCAGTGTAGGCTGTAAAGAGTTAGCCCCTCAATTGGCTCATTTTAAGAATCGAGTCTGACTGAAACTTATGTGACTCATAGAAGTACCTCATAAGCACCACGGTACTGTGCAGGTTAGCATGACTTTCCCACTAATGGCCACAGCAGAGACCAGAGAAATGGCCTGTAATGCTGTGGAGCTAAACATGAGATAGTAGCCAAATATAGTAACTTGACCCAAACTCCATTCCTACAACTAAAACCTTCTTAACTAGAAGGACAAGGTTCTAATTACAACCCTATATTTTGTCTATTCTGTTCCTAATTGGAGAATACTTTATCTTTTCCTTTATAAGCCTTACCTGCATTAGTATCCATAGCAACTGCACAAGTGGATGTCTTTGCATGTAGTTCCCCTTTATCCCAGTTTGATTACCAATAAAAATCAATGGCTTGGACTGACGAAGGTCTTTGTTGGTTGCTCAGCACTGGCCATCCTGGCTCCCCACTGTTTTCTTTAATTCTGTCTTTGAATCTTTCTTCAGCCCATGTTGTACACTGGACAGGAGACTGAAACCTACTGCAGAAGTTTCCAGGACTGCGTGATTTATAATGAAGAAAAATTTATTTATTACTGTTATGGAGGATGAGAAATCCAAAGTTGAGGGCCCCTATCTAGTGAGGATCTTCTCAATGAATTATCTCAAGACAGAAGACAGGAAGAGTAAGGGACTTGGAGAAAAGACAGCAAGACAGTCCAGACTTACAGCCACAGCCATTCTGCCATCAATTTTGATTTATTCATTCAGCCAGGGCACTCATCTAAGCAAGTCTCATCAGGCTACTTTGGGGATTAAGTTTTACTGTTAAGCTTTTGGGGAACACATTCAAACCACAGCCACATTTTGAGTCACTACTGATACAGGAAAAGTTATTTTTGGCATTTTTTTTCTGTGAGTTTTATAGCTTTTCCTCTTCATTTCCTTAATTATTACCTTCTTTTTGGCTTAGTTGGTTTTTTATGTATGTTAAATTTGTATCAATTTAATTTCAGTAAAATAAAAATCTGTACCCCTACATCATGTCATTGATGTCGTAAATTGTGTCTTTATATGCCAAGTACACATTAACATGGATCTATAATTATTCTTTTGTGCATTTACTTTTTAAATCTTGTAAAAAATGAAAACAGAATTACAAACTAGAGGAACAGTAATATTGGTTTTTATATTTGTCCACATATTAACTTTACTAGAAATCTTTATACTTTCATATGACCTTGAAATGTTGTCTAGCATCCTTTCATTTCAACTTAAAGGACTCACTAGCATCCTCTGTGGAGCAGATCTAGTGGTAATGAATTTTAGTGGGTTTTGTTCTTCTGGGAATGGCTAAATTTCTCCTTAATTTTGAAGGATAGTTTTGCAGACATAGAAGTCATGATTGACTCTTTTCTTTCACTACTTTAAATGTATCATCCCCCTGCCTTCCCTATTCTGGGTTTCTGCTGAGAAATTCACTGATATCTTCTTGAGGGTCCCTTGTATCTGAAGAGTTGCTTTTCTCTTGCTTTGTTTTAGGTTCTCCTTTGTCTTTGGCTCTTAATAGTTTTGTTGGCCCGTGCCTCAGTGTGGGTCTCTTTGAATTCATCTTACATAGAGTTTGTTGAGCAGATGGGTCAGTAGATCACTGTCCTTCCAATTCTGGATTCACACTGTTTTATTAGTGGCCTTGCTGAGACATAAAGCACCCACCCTCAAATGAAGCCTTGCATTAGTCTTGTCTAAACCTGCACCCAAAGGTGAGGCTCCCTTCTCCTGGAATTTTAATATTGTTGCCCTTGGGACTCTGGCTTGCTTTCAGACCTAGTCTAATCTGTCTCCCATAGGGTGGTTTGCAAGCCCTCCTATTGTCATGTTCATACGAGGAAGTACAAAACAAAACCCCAGGATTTAAATCAGAGCACTCAAGTTCAAGTCCAGATTCTTGTTAGCTTTTTAAATTTCAACTCTCTAAACCTTATCTTCTTTATCTCTGAACCTGGAACTTATATTACCAAACTTCAAAGTCATACTGAAGCTCAAACAAAAAGCAGGTAGAAGTTTTACCCTTTAAGACAGTATTACTAACTGTGGAGCAAAAGTGACCAGCACCACATCCACATTTCCTTGGAACCCATTCTATGCCATGATGCTCCAACATATCCAGCCCCTGTCAAGGAGAGGGGTAGAAGAGACAGTGGCCACCTTCCCCACACAGTCACAGCCTCAACATGGCATGGTACTCACATTCACATCCCACTGGCTAGGACAGAGATGCATGCCCATGACAGTCTGTGCTCCCCAGAGGACTGGGTGGCTGTGTACTCACAGCCCAGACACAGAGGATCTGTTGCTAAGGGAAGATAGAGGGTGAGTAGGGAGAATGGGTATTGTAGGAAAACTACTTATATGGGAAAAGCTAGCTATCTTTCCATACTCATACTCAATACTTCCAGATGTGTGCATGTTTTCCCCACACTTAATAATTCTTGTTTCCCTCAGGACACAAACTGGTGCCTTCTAGAATTCAACTCAGGGCTGACATAGTTACCTGGAGTCAGCACTGACCCTCAGATTAAGAGCTCAGTCCTCAAAGGCTAGTCCTTCCTGCAGATGTCACTGTAAGTGGAGAATTCTCGGAGTGCTCCCAAATTCTGTTTGATTTAGCTGCAAGTCAGAGGTTCTCCCGGGCCCTCTTCATGTTCAGTCATTGGCTAGAATGGCTCAGAGACCTCAAGGAAACACCTAGGCTTCCAGGTTTAGTACATAATAAAATAAAGGACATAGATGAATAGCCAGATAAAAAAGGTTCGAAAGGCGAGGTCTAGAAGGATCCCAAGCACAGATACATCTGTGCCCTGGAGCCAGGTGTGCCGCCCCTGGTGTGTCTTTTAGGGGTTTTTATGGCAGCTCCCTCACACAGGTGTGATTGATTTTTAACTTCCTCACCTAGGTATGACTGATTATTAACTCACTCTCCAGCTCTCTTCCCCTCCAAGGACAGTGGTGAATGGAGCTGAAAGTCCCCGGATCCTCACTGTGGCTTGTTCTTCCTGGTGCCATCTTGGAACTCACTAAGAGGGGCCTTCAACTGGAACCAAAGACTCCTGTCATCTAGGAAATGCCAAGGGGCTTAGAGGCTCTGTGTCAGGCACTGGGCAAACATTAGACAAATGGTTGCTCCTTGTGCCCCTGTCACTGAGAAAATCATGAGTTTTAGGAGTTCTGTACCAGGAACTGGGGCAGAGACCGACATATATATGATTTCTTATGACATGTGACATGTTGTGAAGCCTTTCTAAAAGTGTCTCAGCTCTTGGGTGAAGTGAGTCAATATGTGTATGCCACTGGGTAAGTTCTCAAACAGATTTGATGATTGCTGACAACAACAGGGGAAATCACAAAGAAGCCGCCTTCGCTGCTCACCCCCTGCACTTCTGGAGCCCTAAGGCATGCGATGGAGCACAGGACCCAGTGCAACCTGAGGCCTCAGGTCTGCTTCGAGGAAAATTCCCCTCCAAGGCTCATGGACACTTGCACCCCAATCAAGCAATGCCAGAAGAAGCTCACTGAACCTACTTACTCCATCACAGAAACACAGTTTATGATACCTGTACAATGATACACCTGCACTGAAGCACAAGGTGAGATTCCAGGTCCGGGACTTTTGTTCATGATCTGTGGTCACCTGGGACTGGATAGAAATTCAGAATTTCAGGCTTCACCTCAGACCTACCATGTCATTACCCATTTTCAATACTTGCAGGGATTTACCTGCAAGAGTTAAGTTAGATAAGCACTGATTTGGGTGTTGTCTGAGGGAAACAAGGAGTGTAGGTGTTTGGCTGGGGCCTTTCCAAAGCCAATGACCAGGCCTGCAGCACACTCCAGGCATGGCCCTTCTGTATTCACACAGACGCCCAGGTAGAGATGAGACACACCTGTGGGTGCTGGCATGCAGCTCAGTGGTGGAGCATGTGCTTAGCATTCAGGAGGCCCTGGGTTCAACCTCAGCAGCACAGACAGGAATTAGAACAGCAGAAACTACCCACAATCACTAAGATATTTATTATAGGGTCACCACTGGGGGCTCTGAGGACAAATAGGCAATGAAAAATATTTCCCCTCTAAACTGGGCACAGAGGGTAAATGCCTCTAATTGCAGCTTCACTGGGGGCTGAAATGGGAGGGTGGCAGGTTCAAGACCATCCTGGGCAATGTTGTAAAACTTTGTCTCAGGAAAAGAAGTCTTCCCTCTGGTTTAACCTTCAGTGAGGTGACCAGCAGGAGGTCTTAGCTGAGAAATCTTAAGAACTCCAGGTCACTCTTCAAAACACTGATGAGAAGTCTCTGAAACCCCTGTGAAGAAGGGCAGAAATGAGAGTGGCTAATGAGAAGCCTAATTGTAGGATCTACATCTTGCCCCAAAGTCACCAAATCTGTGCCTTGAGGCTGCACACTGATCTCTCTGAATCCCCTTTAAATTGTTAAATGGAGATTATAGTCGCTCTCCTACCTACCTCCCAGTGCTGTTTACTGCTGGAGATTAGGAAGCCAGTTTCAAAATCTGTAAATGTATTCAGCACAATTTGCAAATGTCTTGCACAAGACTTACTGTGGCCCCACGGCCACCAAAAACAACAGAGGAAGGACAGTCCCCCAAGACCTCAGCTCTGAGATCACTCTGTGACAATGAGGAATTTCGGTAAGGGACATTTTAAATCTTTTACATGCATTGCACTGTTTTAGCTCAATATTCTACAAGCAATGAAGAAAAGTGGATGATTTTTCTAAAGCAGACACGGACAGAAAAGCTGAGAATAAACCTTTGGAAACATCATATTTATACATCTGTCATTGTTTCCCCGCTTCCCTTCTCCTGCTTGATTTGGAAATAAAGATGGATTTCTGTGTCCCTGCACCCTCTTTTTTTTTTCCTTCAGTACTGGGGATGAACTTGGGACCTTGTGCTTACAAGGCAAGTGGTGGAACCTGCTCTCTTTATGAAAGCAACTACCTGCAACATGACTTCAGATGTTTTAGCAATTAGGCATATATGTGTGAAGCAAGCAGGGTGGTCCATGCAGTCCTGGTCAGGATGACTGCTAGAGACTGGTATGCTGAGGTACGCAAAGTCCCAGAGAAATGCCCTTCACCCATCTCCAGCTGCTGGAGGGAAAGAACTTTGGAGGGAGCATCTTCTCAAGTTGCAAACAAATTCAGTTAGCAAAGAAGGCAATGGACAAAAGGGATGAGGAGCATGGTTCATGAGGCCAACTTCACCATGCTGCAAAGGAATCCATACTTTACAGAACTGAGGAGACTTTACCAGCTCTGTCTGGAATGAGCTGTAGAATCCTAGGCTTTGTGTGGGAGGTGACCAGAGATGTTAAAGTCTCCTGTGAGGAGGGAACACGTTTCTCATGGAGATTGAGGGACTCCTTTGGATTTATAGACTTTGGCAGAGAGAAATGGAATCAGACAGGAGGCCCTGGGACTCCCCATGTACTGCTGTTCCTACCGATGGCTGGAATTCATTCTGGGAGTTAGGTTTACAGGTTATAAAAAAGTCACAGCATGAGCTGGTACCTTCCCAGCCATGAACCAAGTATAGCCATGCAGAGCCATCCCAGAAGTCATCGTGAACTCACCAGCTCTGCATAACAAGGCTTCTAGGAATTCCACAATTACTAATTTATGTGTGGACTCAAGATAACCAGGGGAAGTATCTACACAAGCACACAGTGGGCAGAGTCCTGGGCGCGAGGTGAACAGAAGGAAAAAGAAGAGAAGGTAGACATCTGGTAAGACAAGTTAGTTTAACTTTTAACAATTTCTCATTTTAAAAAGGGGGGGGGAGAAGCTATAATCTTAACTAGACCAGCCTCACTAAAAAAGAAAAGACCAAATTTTCATATTAAGGAAATTATTCTTCATTCAGTTAATGTATTTGTGGTAATATTTGTCCAATGGAATAATTGCTTTATTATTCTGCTTTCTAGATCTGTTTGTAAAAGACCCTGGGATGCAGCTTTCCCACTGGGTGGAGGCCGAGCTCAGTCTTTGAGAGCTGTTTTCCATCGCCCTGGGCTCCAGCTGGTCCAGATGTCTCTTCCGAGAGTTGACGGTTGGAAGACTTAAGATCAGTCCCGATAGGTGGCCACTATTTCAATAAATATTTTCCTATTCATAGAAATATTTGTCGATGGTTGTGCAACATTGAAAAGAGAGATTTACATTTTTTAAATGTCTCATTTTGAATTAGGCTATAGGAGAAATAATACATTGATCGATTTTCCACTTGCCGTTGGTTATTTGACTGCTAATTTGATTGTAGAATTGTTCTTACGTGGTGGTTATTGTTTAGGCTAAACTAAGCATTCAAGAGGGTTTTAAATTGCTGCTTTCAAATTGACTAATAGTCAAAATATATAAAAAAATACATTATACTGCAATGAATCAGGGTCAATTGTAATTTTTAAAATCTCTCGATTATTTGAAACATAAGTTAATTATAGACAAAGAATGAAATACTTTTTACATCTTCAACTAAAAAATGTAAAAGGTGAATTATATAGGAAAAAGTACTATTAAAAAAGAAATGGAAAATACTTGCTTTAATAATCTTTTCTTTGTAGAATACACATTGAGTGAAACATGGAAGGATTTGGTGATTTATAGCATTTTACAGAGCTAGGGACCACCTTGATTCTGTCAGATAACTTTCCTGTGTTGTGAGGGATGTAAGCACTTAGCTGGGGGTCAAAACCCTCTAAACTCTGATGCCCCACAGCACATTTAACTCCATTTAAAAATAGTTTGCAGAATAAATTATTTTAAAGAGTACAAAGAAACTTAGTTAAAATAAGTACCAGCCCTGGATTTTGGACATGGAATTTATAATTTTCCAACTTGAATACAAAGCTTTCTAGTTATCCTTGAGTGGGTGAACCAGGAGTGGGCCAAACAGCTACTGTAGATTTGACTTCTGAGACATCTGAGAGCTATGCGCAGATCTGGGATTGTGTAGAGAGGTCCCCACTGCTAGGGGACCAGCTGGGCCACTTGTTCTTCTTCCCCTTGGCTTCTGCCATAGACTTGGTCCCCAACTCTGGGCACTGCCACAGGAGGGCGCTTCTTGGCTTCGGCACAGCAGGTGGAAATGATCACCAGTGCCTCCTGTCAACAGCCCAGCCACATTGTGGGCCCTGCATAGAGCCATAAATGTCACTGAATGGAGAAGAGGTCTTGCACATATGTAGCAAACATCAGTGACAGTGCATGTGATGTCCCTGCCCCTGTGCCCCACAATGAATGGGACAAAGAGAAAGGAAGTCCTTGTCGCTCTCCTACAGGAGCTCCTGGGAGCCTGTGTACCTCCCTCAAAGGCCAACCATCCACTCCTTCTGACTTTTCCATAGAAATTCTTGCCAGAAAATCCCTCAGAATCCTTTAGTGAAACACATCCAGTAAATTCTCAATAAGCTAGTCACGGAGTCACGGAACCACCGGGGCCCCAGCTTCCTCTCTGAGAGGGAAAGAAGGTTTCCTTGTGCCCCTCCAGGCCTGAGGAAGCCCAGCTCTCACCACTGGCCAGCTGCTACCCGTCCAAGCCAGGACAGGGACAGTGCCTGTCTCCCACTACCTCGAAACATTTGCCTCTCTGTTCCCATGCAGCTCCTGGCATGAGAGTCTTTGTTTTTCCAAACTTCCACCACTTTTGAATAAGAAAGCATTTAAACACATTTGCACCTGCTGCTTGAGGGACATTTTCAACACAGGATAGAGAATACGCCCCTGCCTGATACATTTTCCCAAGAGTTGTTTCTCTAAATCAGTACAACTGAATTATTTTTTCATGCCAAAAAAAATTTATCTCTTCCTAAATATTGCTTTGGATTAGATTTCGAGATACTTGAGATCTTTTTCATTTAGGAAGTTTCTAGGTGATGAAATTCACAAGTTATTCTTTAACTCTATCCACAATGGAAAGGATGAGCCAAATCTTGCCGACAACCTGTGATTGTAAATAAAGTTTTATTGGAACACAGCCATGTGTTCCATGACAGATTGACTATTGCTGCTTTTTTGGGTAGTCACGACAAAGATCACATGGCCCACAGGCCTGAAACATGTACTGCTTTTTGGCCCTTTCCCAAAAACACTGGTCTGAGAGCTAGCAACTGGGCATGCTGCTGACTTCCGGCCACCCTACATATGCAGCTCTGCATGCACCTTCCTGGAGGAAGCATCTGTGCAGCCTGCAGTTCCCACCCAGTTGCAAGAGTGTGAGCCTGTATTTCCATGCATGCCCATGTCTGGAGATGTTCTTCAAGTTCGATGCATCCTTCAGTTGTCACCTCCTGGATGCAGTTACCACTTTGCTGTGGTCTGGCTGTGGTGCCCAATGCTCTGTGCTCTCAGCATAGGTCACCCTCAGCTCTCAACAGCACCAAGGTGTTGGGAGCCTGGCACCTACTGCATAGGCAACAGACCGAGGTCCAGTGAGGCAGGGTTATTGGCTCCAGTTTCCAAAGCCGGTGAGTGACAGCCAGAATCGAAAGCCAGGCTGGCCTTGTACCCTATCACCTACAAAAGAATTTCATTCACATTGGACCACTGGAATAATAGAGTAACTTCCTGTATCAGCTGTTCCAGTGGATCCACTTCTGAAAAATTTTACGCACTTCTCTGTCATCTCACAAAGATCTCCCTCCACATAAGTCACCCTATCAGGATAATCCAGAATTACCAATACCAATGCTGGTTCTACAATGGGAAACTTCAGCAGGGTCAACCCAGGCATGGAGTAGCCTCAGCTATGCCTGCAAGTCTGCATGTGTTCTGTGGTACCTGGCATCTCTAGCACCAAGCACTGCTTCATGAGAATTTGTTGTTGCTGTGGACCTGGGCGTGAAACCCTGTCTTCAGCCTGTCACCTGGACAACAGAGATAACCAGTTCCAGCATCCAGCTGGCCACAGTTCTCCCCAGACTGCCTAGAAAATGAGCAAAAGATCATAATTTTAGTAATGTACTAGTGCAGAGACATGTGGAGGCCCTACCTGTCAACCTGACCAAGGTTTCAGGTGGCCCTGCCGCAGAGGGATGGGGCAGGGGCCTCCATGGGGATACTGTTCCCTAATGATTCTGTACCCACCGCTCTTCAGAAGGGTCCTGGATGTGGCTGCTTCAACTCTGAAGTCCCCAGCACTGAGGTTCTGGAAGAGTACTGTGAATTCCAGCTAACGGAAGGGAGGACAGAAGCTCATGTGCATAGTGCTCTGGCGAGCTGCACTTGGCTCTGGTTTGACTGGAACATGCACACGGTTTCCCGGGTGCTGTTAGCTGCAGATTCCAGGTCTGCAGGGCTGGGCCAAGGCTCTGCTTTTCTAACAAGCCATGGTCCAGGTCAAACATCGAGATTTTGCGGGGCCTACAAAGTAGGAAGGGGTCATTGGCAACCCCTAATCTTCCCTCCTGGAAACTGGGAGACTGTCCAGCCCGTACCCTAGAGCTCTCACCTGGACCCTCTGCTAAGGATTCTAAGTAATGTCACCATGTCATTTCTCACTTGGGCTAGAGCACTCTGGGAATGAAAGGGGCATTGTTATGTTGCACCCTAAATTGACACTGAGACTTTTTCCTTATAAACCTTCTACTGATTTTTCTCCCTTTCCATAAAATCCTGGTCTTACACTTCCTTTACTCCTAAAAGAGTATTTCTTATTTCCCTATTGCTTTTGTGGATAAAGGAAGCATCTTGGGTTATCTGTCTAAAGGGAAACGAGACCAAAAAAAAAACAAAAAACTGTTCACACAGTAAATGAAATGTTTAGGATGAGATGCATGATCCTGAGTCATGGAGGAGGAAGAGGACTCAGCCCCTCTGCTTGGTAAACCGCAACCCTGGGAATCAACAGCGCTCATTTGCTGTTCTCGTAGTGGCAAACTCCAAGGTGGCAGTGTGGCTGTGAGGGGCTCCTCCCTTCTTTTCATGTGCAGTGTTTGAACACAGTCTGGGTTTACTGCAAGGAAATGCTCTGCTCTGCTGTGAGGGTGGTGGCTGGATTCTGCCCACGACTCTGGGACAGGGAAGCCTGCAGAGATGTGACATGGCCCGGAGGGCCACAGCCCAGGTTGCAGATGCTCAGAGGGAATCTGTGTCCCCCTGTCCCCTTTAGTGCTCACTGTGACCCAGAAGGAGGTGGGGCTGGATGTGAAGGAAGGACCACACGAGAAGACTTGTGCAGGCCTTGAACTCCTGCCTCCCAGACTGCAGCGCTGTCGCTTACGTTTGGCTTTCGAATTGTAGGAGGCTGTGTTGCCATCCAAGCCTTCATCCTGCAGGGAGGACGCTTGGACCAGAGGACAATCCAACACTGCAGCAGAATAGGAACCTTGCTCCCCAGTCCTGGCTTCCTGTCCCTTCTGCCCCTGCAGAGCCCATGCCTGTGTCATGGTGTGCACGGCTGCCACTTCCTTTGCCCTCACACCCAGAACATGCTCTGTTCCCTCCGCCCAGCACCCTGTAAGCACAAGACTATGTGCAAGAGTATGTGTGTGTGCAAGCTTGCTTTGTGTAAGTGCATGTGTGCAAGGCTATTGTGTACATGTGTGTGCAGGGCTGTTGTGTGTATGTATGTTTGAGGCTGTTTTATGTAAGCTTGCATATGTGCACAGGGGTGTTGTATACAGATATGTGTGTGTGAGGCTGTCATTGCAGATGAGCATACCTGTGCACAAGTGTGTGTATGCTTGGAATAGAGCAAGAGAGAAAATATTTCTGAGTCCCCAGCGTGTGCCTGGCCATGCTAAGTTACTTTGTTGAGCACACGACTGAGGTCCACATTGTCCTCATCTGCCTTTCTCAGTTCCTAAAACTTGGAGCATGTGATTAAACTCAGTATAGCACCCAGAGAACACACACTACTCAGTTAATATAATGCAATACTGGCAAGAGTCATGGGGACAGAATGCAAATTCCCTAGAAATGAGGCCTTGCTCCCTCTCTGGCTCCGTGTGACTTCTGGGAGGCGTGGAGGTCAGCATTGCACTAAGTGTGGAGACGGCCCGGTAAGAAGTTGCTGCCGGATCCTTCTGTGGCCTCCACGGTCCTAGAGCATAGGCTCAGGAATCTATTGTACACCTTGGCTTGCTCCCAGCTCACCTGCATATCAGGAGGACACCACACAGCGGTTCCCTGAAACAAGACCCCATCCACCCTTGGTGGCCAGCACTTTGGGTGCTGCTCTGTGGACACGCAAGGGCGCAGCCACAGTTCTTGCCTGGATGGCAAAGCACAATGTGGCAGTGACAGCCATGGAAAGTACTGGATTGCATCATCCTAAATTACCATTGACCAGCTGTGACTTCTCTACAAAAATGATGACTTTGTATGGCTTAATCTGATCTTCTATTAAACTGTAACACAATGGGAAGTGGTCATGACTGATTGGCAAACCTTTTAGGATTTTTTTTTCAGTCCTGGGGATTTAATTCAGGGCCTCTGTTGCATGCTGGGCAAGTGCCACACCACTGAGCTCCACCCAGCCAAATAAGTGTAGGTGACAAGAAGAAAGAGTTGCAGACATCACATTGCAGTGATCCAGGCACACCCACATCTATAGCAGCACAACTCACAGTAGCTAAATCTTGGACACAGCCTATACATCCATCAAGAGATGAATGGATAAATAAAATGTGGTATTTACACCCAGTGGAGTACTATTCTGCTATAAAGAAGGATACACTTGAGCCATTTGTAGGAAAGTGGATGCACTTTGAGATCACAGCATTAAATGAAATAAATCAGGCACATAGACTTAAATATCACATGGCTTCTCTTATATGAGAAACCCAAAATATAAATAAAGAGCAAAAAGATAGATAATAGGAAGCAGAGAGATAGATCTTTTGCGAAATGGGAAGGGAAACAAGATGAGGGGAAGAGAAAGAGGATGAAAATAGAATCAATATTGTCATGCGCACTTACCGACTCCCTGCAAAGAATGTAATTATTACATACTGTGAACACGTACTGACAAAATAAAAGTTTGAAAAAATACAAAGTAAAAAAGGGAGACTTTGCACTGCTTTGCCAAAGCACACCCTCTTGACTGGCCCCTGGCAGAGAAATCCCCTCCTCTTTACCTTGAACTCAGCATGCGCCGAGGGCTGAGGGCCGAGACTCAGAACCAGGCGCCAGCATTTTAGGTCAAATCCAAGTTGCTGGCCAGCGGGACTTGGTGGTGGTGGTGGGGTCCCGAGTGGCTGCACGGGCGACCGCAGTGGACCTGACTGGAAATCGAGGGGACAGTCACGTGCTAGGGCGCAGGAAGGCTGAGCAGAAGGAGCAGAGCCTAGTGTAGTCCGGCCTCTCTGAGCACGGCCTCTGGGTGTCTGCGCGGCTCCCACCAGTCCGTCACCTTCTACAGGGAAGGCAGTGACCGGGCCCAGGCCTGCAGCCACAGGGTGCTGGTGTGTGCCCCGCCCACCCCGCTTCTGCGCTGGGCTCTGCACCGCCCCTGATGTCGGAGGCGCAGTGCCCCTGCACGCCAATGCGCTGGTGCGGAATGTGTGTGCCCCGCTCACGGCTCCGCTGGTCACCTTGCCCTCCTCACCTGAGCAGGTCCCAGCCGATAATCCCCCTGCAGGCGTCGCTGCCCCTCCGTGTGTACCCGTCAAGGCCGCTGGCCGCTGCCATGTTCAGGTGGCGGGTGGGACTTGGCTGGGTCTCCCATCGCTAACGTCCGGCCTGAGTATCACACCGGGTCAGAGCTCATGGTCGAGCGCTGGTACATGGCTGCTCACTGAGGTCCACAGCGCACTGCAGGGCTTGCTCTTCCTGTCCTCATCCTGTGGGTTTGGACAAATGCACAGTGACATGGAGTCACTACTGAAGCATCGTACACAACACTTTCTCTGCCTAAAAATCCCACATTCCACCTCATTATCTCTCCTTCCACACATCCCCTCCTCCTACACAGCTGAGCCTCTGGCAATCACTGATCTCCTGTCTCCACAGTTTTGCCTTTTCTGGGTTGCCATACAGTTGGAATCAGGTGTCCAGCCCTTTCAGACTGACTTACTGCTTTAGCGTATGCATGTAAGGTTTTCCAATGTTTTTTCATGGCTTGATAGCTCATTCTTTTTGACTGCTGTGCAATATTTCATTGGGTGGATGTAGTACAGTCCAGTGCCCCTCACTGGTGAAGAACATCTTGGTTGCTTCTTAAGGTAGGTAATTATGAACAAAGCTGATTTAAACATTTGTGTGTAGGTTGTGCATGGAACTGACTTTAGACTTGTTTAAATAAATCCTGGAGAACAAAGTTGCTGGTCTTGGGTGGGAATTGGCTCATTTGCTGGGCTCTGCCAGGCTGTCTTGGATCCAAGGCTGCCCATTTTGCCTGGGACAGGAGCTTTGTTCCATGGGAAGATCTCGACTTCGGATGCTGAGGGCCTGTTTTCCACCTCTCCTGCTGCAGACCCGGACGGGACCCCTGAGCTGACCCTGGACCCTTCCCCTGGGCCGGGAGGTTACCCAGCCCAGCCGCACACAATCTTGCAGGGTGACAATAAAGAAGGGGACCGCAGCCACCCCTGGCCAGAGCTGAAGGGAGCAGAGGCCTCAGAGTCCTGTTAAACCCTCTTCTCCTCCCGCTGTCTCCACCCACCACACCCAGACAACTCACTGCATCTTTCTTGACCCAAATGCATCTGTAGAGGCAGCGCTCTGCCCTTGCCGTGGTCGCTGGGCGGCTTGGGGCACTGGCTAGCCTAGCGCGCCCCCTGGTGGCCAGCACTACCCTTGACCTAAGGACTTTTAACAAGAAAAGTAAGGGGAAAAAGTAGGCAAAATAGGAAACAATATATGGCGGACATTGGAGACAATACATGGTGTCACTGCAGGATAAAAATATGTCTGTTTAACAAACTCACCCCACGGGGCCCGTGGCCCCAATTATGAGATGGTTCACAGGCCCTCGTGGGCTCCGTCTCCTGCTGTTTGGCCAGTGCCACCCCGTTTGGATCATGGAAAGAAAGAAGGAAGCCACTTCTGATCCACCCCTGAGTCATAAAGGTAGAGCCAGGCAGCTGGCACGGGTGACTTGACAAAGTCAATGTTCTCTGTTGGTCCATTTGTCCTACTTATGTCCTCCCTCAAGGTATTTAATGATAGCTGAGAAGATTAAGTTCAGCGATTTATAGGTTGGTAATATCTATTGTGGTGGCACATACCTGTAATCCAAGCTACTAGGAAGTCTGAGGCAAGGGGGTTCCAAGTGTAAGGACAGCCTGAACAACTCAGAGGACCCTGCCTCAAAATAAAATGTTAAAAGGGGTTGGCAATGTGGCTCAGAGGTGGAGTGCTTGCTTAGCCAGACTGAAGCTCTGGGTTCAGTTGCCAGCACTGTAAACACACATACACATACACACACACACACACACACACACACACACACACACACACCATACACTAAAGAAACCTTCCTAAAGCTGAAGAGCATGAAATGAACTGGTGACTTTGGTGATTCTAAGCTACCATTTTTTTTTCTGGAATCACCTTGTGAGTACATTTACACAAGCAGCATTTGTTTTTAAAAATCATCTGATTGAGAGTATGTGGTACATATTAGTCAGCCATAAAAAAGAATGACTCTTTCCATTTGCAGCGAGGTGGGTGGAGTGGAAGTCACAGTGTGAAGTGAAGCAGCTGACGGGGAAGACAACACCACAGGTCCCCTCTTCAGGGAAAGCTAAGGAGACAGACTGGTGGTGTGGAGTGGGATGGGGTCACTGGACTGGGAGAGCAGGGGAGAGGGATTGGAACTCCATGGCAGGAGCAGGATCCTTGTTCCTCCTTTGTCACAGCAGGGAGCTGCAGTCAGAGCAAGCTCAGCATGCTTCAAGGGGAGCAGAAAGGATGAGTTCAGGCTTCCCAGGTCATGAAAATGATGGATGCTGGGAGAGATGGAAGTGCCTGTTCCACATCAGGTCTCCATCACCTTGAAACAAAACAAAGCCCTTCATTCAGTTACTCGACACAGTGCTGTGCACGATCGATGTCTACATCATCCAGTACTTCCTTCTGCCTGTATTATTATTTAGAACACTCAACATCAGCTCGAGCCACTTGAGGAATGCTAAGTGCACACTGCAGTGTATTAACGACAGTCACCATGTGGCACACTAGATCCCTGGAACTCATTCGCCCTGCATAACTGGAGATTCTTATCTTTGCTCCACACCTTCTCTTTGCCCATCACCACATGACAGACATTCTCCGGGTCCATCTGCATCATTGCAAATGGTAGAGTCTTCTTTTTCAGGGCCAACTAGTATTTCACTTTGTATAGACTGAAGTCTGCTTGTCCATTTACACAGGGATGGAATTTAGGCTGCTCCTGTGTCTTGGCTGGTGAGTCTGCATGAACATGGGGTGCAGGCTCCTCTGCAGAGCCTAGGGGGGCACATTGCCCCTCTCTGCTGATCTGCTTTAGAGGCATTGCTGTCTGTTCCTTGTTGGACAAACAGAGCAGAAGCAGATGGATATTCCTGACTGAGAACCAATGCACCACAGACACAGAGTGCAAAGAACAAAGAAGAAGTCCCAGCTTCAAATCCCAGCCATGGGAGTTAAAGATGTGCTTGCTCTGTGTTCTCTTAATTTTCCACCATTTAGCTACCTCTGTTCCTTGTTTGGGGGTCAGGACACAGACTTTGGGGAGGACAGGAGGGGGCAGCATGGAGCAGCTCAGCTGCAGAATGGGGTCCCAGTTGTTATTCACCTGTTTCTCTCTTCATTGTCACAGCATGCAGGTCATTAGGGACTGGACCACCCCAGAGAACGGTGCACAGCCACTGTGGTATTTTATGAGGGTGTAGTTTTAGGATACAATGAGCAAACTGATTTTCACAATGAAGTTCCAGAAATGATCCTTGAAAAAAGAAAATACAGGCTCATGACAGAAGAAAACCAACCTGTGTGTGTGTGTGTGTGCACGCATGTGCATGTTGCATGAACCTTACACACAGATCTGCAGAATGAAGTCACTGGTAGAGTAAGGACAAGTGCCCATTTCTCAGATTTAATTGGGACACCATTTTGATTGGGACCAAGCTAATAAACAGAGCCAGAAACTGGCCACAAAGCTAAATTGGTTATAAATGATGGAGCTCTCTTTTAGGGCTGGGTTGTATGACTGAAGCTCAGAAGGAAAGAAAAGCATCCTACCTAGAGTTACAAGTGTAATTGGGTCATGATATACTCTAAGGGGAAGAAATGCAAAAGTCATCCCCAAAATACTAGAGCGAGAAACTCTGTGAGGGAATCCATGAGTCCAGGAGTTCAGGATGGAGTCATATTTATTGTGTGGTTTTTCAGATTGCAAAGACACCTTGTATCTGGAGTTGATTCACAGTTAACTAAGAGTGACCAAGAAAGGCAACGAGTGTGGAAGTAAAGCACGAAGGGGTTGAAACATTTACCATGGTGATCCCCATACAACACCTGGGATGGGGTGGAGGTGCGTCTGACTGAGCAGCTGTCCTGAGCCCTGGCTGAGGGGTCAGGAGGGCCTAGTAGACCTGCTCCTGCTTGCTCAGATAGCAGATTCCTCTGAAATTACATCCCAGTCCCAGCAGCACAGCTATCTACCATCAGGTAGGTGACTGTGGTGGCCGATCTCATTGAGTGGAATCTGAGGTTACTAATGCCAGTCAGAAAAGTAAAGAAAACTTCTGATGATGGGAAAGATGAAGCAGAACCAAGAGAGTAGTGAGTGGGTTGTGTGAATATAGGGCAGGGGCACTGGGTGGCCTCTTGAGAAACGGGGAGGGGAGAGTCTGAATTCCTTAAGGAGATGGAGTAGCTCTGCCTAGAGTCCCTGGCATTAGCACTTGGATCTGAGAAAAGGAGTTGGGGCTCACTGTAGGGTGTGGAGACCTCTGTGCCCCGAGAAGGCCCTGGGAGCATGAATGGGAGATCTGAGGGGACACTGGCTTCTCCACAGGACCTATGTGCTGCAGAACCCTGGTTCCCTCCTCATTCCACAAAGCAGTTTGTGGGTCAGTGGGCAGCAAGGAAGGCCTGGCCCTGGCCCTCCTGGATGAGATTATGAGGTCACAGCTTAATGTAAATTGTGAGGACTGATTTCTAAGTTGGAAGTTAGAGAATCTCCTCAAAATTGGTAAGGACCTGTGGATTTTACCAGAGATTTAGCAGTGAATTCATCAGCATCACAAGCCTATAACAAGACCTGAGATATATAACTATCTCAAAGACAAAAGGTTTATTTTGGCTCAGTCTCGGAGGCTTCAGCCCAAGATTAGGGAGGGGCTTGGATCTGGACCTCTGGTGAGGCAGCCCATTGTGTTCATGGGAGAACAAATTGCTCAACTCCTCAGCCCAGAAGTAAAGAGAGGAAGAGAGCAGAGTTTCACCATCCTCCTCCAAGGGCCCACTGCCAATGACCTCGCTTCCTCCCACCAGGCTCCACCTCTCAAAGTTCTAGCATCTATCAACAGTGCCACCTCGTGGATCAAGCCTGTAATACATAGGCCCTTTCAGAACATTCAGTCAGTCTGTCCAGGAAACAAGTCCAGACCAGAGTTGTCCACTGAGCAATAAGAAAGCCCTGTCTGACAGCCATTTTCTGGGGTTTGCCAGAGGCTGTTCAATAATGAAGGAGGGACCAAGGAGGAAGAAAGACAGGAAGGAAAGAGGAAGAAAAGAGAAATAAGAAGAAAGGAAAAAGAGGAAAGCAGGAAGGAGGAAGACAGGGAGTCAGGGACTTCCAAAAGAACATCTCAGAGTCCACAGGAGGAATCCCTGGCTCTCACAGGGAGCTGGTGCTTGGTAGACACCGATGTCAAGGGCACTGCCATAATAAAAACCCCTGCTAAAGCCAGGCTTGCAAGCAGAGATGGAAAGAGTCCCCCAAAAGCCCTTTCCAGAAGACCCATTTGGTGAATCCAGCATGGAGAATTCCAGATTCCCATGAAAGCCAAAAGCAATTATGTTGGATTAGCAGGAGATCAGGGGCGGCTTACCTCAAGCATTGTTTTCTACACCCGCAGGGCTGGTGGAATTACTCTGTGGCAGTAATTCCTCAAGCCCTGAAACTGGTAACATTTGTTCTAACTGAGGAGGAGAAATGAAAGACTGTGACAGGGGTACATGAATTTTACACAGGACAGAGTTTAAGTGGGCTTTTCTGAGATTTTCTGTTTCAGGAAAATGTAGGAGGTGTGGAGGAGAGGGCTCCACCTGTGCTTTGGGCAGCTCCGAGAGCCAGGAGCTCGTGGAGGGGAGGTCAGGACGCATCAGGCCTGGGCCGTCCTGCGCTGGAACATGGTGGGGGTGGGCTGGCAGGATTTCAGAACCATGGTGCAGTAGGAAGGAGGGTGACAGCCACTAAGTAAAGCAAGCCAACCCTGGGAAAGACAGAAGGAGCCAGAGGATGGGCCAGACAATGTGAAACCAGTCACTGAATTTGAGAAGTTCTTTTTACAGGAAATATGGCTAATTTATGAGGTAAGAGAGTTTGAAACAACAAGTGAAATACAAAAACAGCTGTGAAAGACCAAGGTCTTGATCTCTGCCAAGTTTTCCAGCCCATGAAGAGGTCGCAAGTAAGTTACTTTTCAAAAAGACAACATTTTCAATATTACTTCCTGGGAAATTAGGGCCAAGCAGCAAGTTTTGTGATGCCAGACTATGCACGCTTGGCCTCAGAAACTGGAGGGCTGACAGCGCTGGTCTGGTGTCATTGCCTGTGTCCCCGTGCACCCTGGAGCGTGGGGTAGTAGCCCTGTCAGTCCCCCCAGTTCCCTTCCCTGAGTGAATTCCTATACTCACTTCTCTGGGTAGAAGATCTTACCTAAAAATCCCATTGATCTCAACAAAAAGCAATCGGATCGTTTTTATTATTGTGTCTGCAGCAGTTGCATATTTAGGCAGACAGTGTATTTATTTACAATTGGCTTCAACTGGTATTTGCAATTCTGTGATTTTGTTCTTTTTGTACTATCTGAAGTGCAGACGCAGGTATTGTTCTCTGTAGCCCCCAAGTGGACGTACCGGGTATGTACATGTTAGGTACTGGGCTTGGGAAGGAAAAACAAGACAGATGTTCAGTTTGCATTAAAGATGTCCATGAAACGTATATCACACGGTGATGGAAAGGACTGATGTGAGTAAAATCAGACCTCAGTCTGGCAAAGTGGCACATGCCTGTCATCCCAGCACTCTGGGAGGCTGAGGCAGGAGGATCACAGGTTCGAGCCCAGCCTGGGCAATGTAGCAAGACCCTCTCTTAAAAAAATCTTAAAAGGGCTGGGGATATAACTCAGTGCCAGGACTCTGGGCTCCATTCTCATTACCAAAACACCAGAAACAGACCTCAAAGAGTTTCATTATTGCTGTTGGGTGAAAATGAGCTGAAATAAGGTCAAGTAGGTATTTTCAGCCATAAATCCATGTAGGGCCAAACACACTCCTGTGCAGCAGCTCCTGCCTTGGCTCTGTGTTCCCGCTCTGGCCTCCACTCCATGGTGACTGGTAGTAGCTCCACAGGCTTTCCTGACCCTCCTGCAGTTACTTTGTCCGGCCCACACTGTCAGTCACACACACACACACACACACACACACACACACACACACATCTTCCAAAAGTCCTCAGGCAAACCTGAACTGTCTTCACTTATATCTTTCCAGTATTTCGTGGCTGTCAAGGTTCAGTCACACAGAGAGACCCTCCCCCTTTTACCAGTGCACCTCACTTCTACCATTTGCCAGCCTGTCATGTACGATACCAGTGTGGACAGATGCCTTCTTCCTCCCCAGAATCACTTAGCAGACAAAAAGTGTGTGTGTTTACTTTTAAAACCCACTGTGTCTAGGCATAGTTCACAGACAGCAGAATTTGTTCGGTGTAAGAGAACAGTTGATGAGTTCTGATTGCCACACCAGCCCTGGGCCACCATCTGGATGGAGATCACGGCAAGTCTGCACCCCAAGATAGACTGATTCCCGCTCATTTGCTATTCCTGGCTCGAGCACACAGGCAGGCCAAATGTGTGAGAGTGGCCTGATGTCCCTGTGTGCCAATCCTGGAGACTTGTGAGTGGACCCAATTCTCCTTGCTCTCTGGGAGCTCGTGGCCAGTGCTATGGTTAAGCAAGCAAGTTAAATTAATTCCTATCCCAATTTCACCAGACTGTCAGGGCTCAGTTGAAGTCAACCACATTCACTAAGTTGACTCTGACCCTCATTCTTTTTCTTAAATTTCTCAGTCATTTAGCAGAAAGGGACCATATCTTCTCCAGTCCAGCTGGTCCCCAGCAAGACCTGCTAAACCCAAATCCTCAATAGCCTACAGATTTAATAATTGACAGTTTTACCCTCATGACCCTCCCTGCAAAAAGTCAAGTATTTTTCAGGTGACTTACAAAAATTCATAGTACAATAAGGTATAAATGAGGAAGAATTCTGAGCCGAGAAAGGATGGGGCTTGAACAGGACCATAGAGCAGCCCAAGGCAGCGCTCCATGAGCCCCCACACAGAGGGCTGGAAACCCAGGAGGCAGAAGGCCATGGACCATGAGGGTGGAGGCAGCATGAAGAGCAGACTCTTGCTCACAGCTGGGTGCCCTTCTGCCTGGGCTGCGATGCCAGCATCAAAGCTGAGTCCTTACAGCAGTCAGGGACTGGACAGAATTACACCAATAGCTTGCAGAGGAAGAACATTTGAGGCACTCATAAATTTTGCAAGATTTTAGTAGAGTCCAAAATAATAATGGCAAAGTTATGATCCATTATGACCTAATTCCGGCAATGAGGTAGGATAGAACATATCTAAACACGATAGAAATGTAATGGAACCATAAAAGCAATCCATTTCAGGAGTATTTTCACTGTAGTCCTGTGATTCCTCAGCCAGCCTTGGCTTCAGGACGGCTGGGTGTAGGTGCAATTCCGCCACAGACGGAGGGGTAGAGGTCTCCCAGAAGGAGGCACAGCCTGATAGGATAACCAGGCACAACAGGGCTTCCCTGGAAATGGAAACATGCTCTTAATTTATCTGTCATGATTTAAACATGGTCTTATCACAAGCAATAATATCTACTTAAACATTTACCACACCCCTGACGTGTGATTATGATTCCCTTAAGAGTCTCACAGAAACGTACAGCACGTTCTGTTCTGCTGCTAAGAGGCAATGGCAACTTTCCAAAGAATTTCCAATTTATCTGGATCTTCTCTAAAAGGAAACTTGTAAAACACTCTAGAGAGCTTTCTCCTCATTCAACGCAGAGAGGATTCAGGGATAGACCTCATACTGGCCAATCTCCCTTTATCTTCCTGCTCCATGCCCTGGGATGGTGTCCAGTGATAGCAACACAATCTACACACAGGCAGCACCTGTTTACCATGGTCCCGGGCCTTCGCCCTTGAGTTAGTGGTTGAGATTGGGGTTCATCAGCCATTGGCTGAGGGCAAATTGTACATGGAATTCTGCTGTGAGCTCCCCTAGGCAGTGCCTGGCCCACGGGGCCTTATGTGTTACTCAGCACGAGCCAAGCCTGACTTAGAATATCTATGTAGAGTGTGTGCCTTTGGCTACAGCATGTGTGCAAACAGTGAAATGCACAGTTCCTTGATGTGCAATGTTCTTACACATCAGACATTTGCACATGCAGTATTAACCTTTATTCACGCTCATTCATGTATGTATTCATCATGTATTTATTGAACAAATATTTATTGCTAATTGAAGATGGGAGGGCACTAGGTGATGGATTCCATAGGCCAGCCTCCCCTCCTCACATTATTTACTAACCTACACTGGTTATTTATCCCAACTCCAGTAATTGCAAGGTGCCACAGAGCAGGGAAGGAGGAGACCTACACAGGGTGGGGGTCAGAGGTAGCTTCCTGGCAGAGGGGCTTGTAGTGAACTTTCTGTACAAACCTATGCCCTCAGGTGCAGTTGAAACACAAGCTGGGAGCCAGGAGATCTGGGAGGGAAAGTCTGAGGTCTGGACTTCTAACAAGTGACCAGATGCTGCTGGTGGGGGACAGCCTGAGCATGCACCATCTAGGAAGGAAAGAGAGAGAAGTGTGGCCCATGAGGAGATGGTAAACTTGACCCTAAGACCGATGGGGGTTCTGGGTGAGCTTGATGCTGGAACCGGGCTGCTGGGCTGTGCCAGGAAGTCCTCACTCTGGAAATGCAGAGGGCAAGTGGGCTGGATGCACCAACCATAGATGTGGGAGACTCTCACTGAGCAGATGAGGCAGGAAATCGAGGCTAAGGGAAATGGAAGAACTGGATACAGTTCACATTTTATATGTGGAGGCAAGAATGGGAAAAAAATATCCTGACTCCAAATCCAATGTCCTTTACACTCTAGGAAATTGCATGGGGCAAGGGAAGGGAACAGAAGGAGAGGAGGGAGAAGAAGATGGAGGAGGGGAGGGTAGAAGAGCAGAGGCAGAGGGAGATTTTATTTCTTCAGTTTTATGAATGAAAAAACTATGGCTCAGAAGACAAGATGATAAGGAATGTGCTACCTATATTGAAATGAGAGGCCAGGATGTTGATCTATTGAGCTGTCACCTTTACAGGCTTCCTGTTGTCTTCCAGGACACCACCTTGCTGTGGTCAGACCCCCCTCTGTCTTTCAGCATCTCTTTTCTCCCCTGTCCACACTTTGTGGCTTTGTCAACCCTCCTGTCATTTCCTCTCTCACACAGCCCTGCACTGTCTTTTGAGGTCTCTATTCTCATTGTCTACTACACATGAATTTATTGTTCTACAAGAAAACTGAGCATGTATAGTGTGTCCTACACATCGATTTGGCTATGTAATATCAAGATTCCCAGATCTGGAATCTGAATTCTGGCTCTACCACTTGCTAGTTGCATGATACTGAAAAAATTCCTAAACCTCTGTGCTCCAATTTCCTCCTCTGTAAAATGGAGAAAATGGTTCTCTTGTGTCTCTGATGACCAGTCTTCAAGGGTTGTAAATAAGCAAAGTATCTGCCTTTAAGAAAATGTACATGAAACTAAGATCGAAGTGGATTAAAGATCTAAATATTAAGACAGGAACACTAAACTTGCTGGAAGATAAGTTAGGTAGAACTCTTGAAGACATTGG
>NW_004624741.1:22327549-22438450 GCF_000247695.1 Heterocephalus glaber | reverse complement strand
GGAAAAAATAAGAACCAAGATACATCATGTACAGGTACAAGCACCCAATGATAAATGTAAACATACTGTATACCTAAAATGTACCAATAAAAGAATTTATGGGAAAAAAAAGGAAAATGTAACCTAGGTGGTTCTGATATCAGTACATCTACAACTTTGTGATATTTAGTAGGGGATTAATAACTGGTTGTCAAATTATTCATTCATTATGAGTGTTTCTATTGAAAGGAGGAGAAACTCAATTTAAGTTTGTGTGAGCAGAAGGGGGAATTTATAGGCTTACATATATGGGAAACCCAGGTATAGAAGGATTTTGCAGCTCAACGATGCCTCTGCCTTCCCTGCTCTTCATTTCTGCTCTTCTCGACTGACTTTGGTGGGAAGAATTTTCATGCTTTGGAGAGCTTTACATCCATAGTCTAAGCCTATATATTCCTGCACAGCTCCTCAGGAGACCAGATCTCTTTCCAGAAAAAGTCCCCTGTCCTTGTGCTGGCTTTGTCCAAGGCTGAGTCAAGTGCTAATCTTGGAAGATGAGCCAGCCTCAGTGATTCATGGGTCCTCCTCTAGCAGATAAAGGAAACTCTATCACCAGAAAAAAAGGAGGTAGGATAGGTGGTACAACACCTGTGAATTTCAATATATTCAAGCACTTTAAAAAAGCCATTACTATAAGGAAACTTACATGTGTTTGTCATAATGCAAGGCTTATACATTCTTGTACATTTTAACAAGAGCAAGTTTACTACCTGGCCAACAAGCTCTAGGAAATACCAAGGGAGTGGGACCTCAGTCTGGCTGCATTGAGAGGAAGAAACTGAGCTCAGGGCTGTGTCACCAAAAATCAAAATGAGAACAGGGAGACTTTAACCTTGAAAGACTGGGAAATGGAGAACGAGTTCTCACAAAGGAAGTTGAGCTCCTGATAAAAGCACAGACGAAAGGCAAAAATGTCGTGTTTTGCTTGAGCAGAGCACAGGAAGATTGTATGTAAAGAAATTAAAATAAGAAAAAAAGTGAGAAGTTGATGGCTATAGGAATTTCTCTGTTCTCAGAAAAATTATTTTTCATTGCATTTAGTCTGGTTAAGAATATGTATTGGTATGCATTTTTACTTCATATGAAAAAATTGAAGAGGATACTGATGTTTTAACTATGGTATATTCAAACCCAACTTGTATGTCCTGGCAAAGGGATGTTCCTCCTCGTATAATCAAGAAGATGATCTCAGATGGTCTTTGCCATATTAATTCCTTACACTTTTGTAAGTGTGCATTTTTTCTCAGGGTTGATTTTGATATATATCCCCCAAATCTTGTCCCAGTTTGATTTGAATCCTAACCACAGAAGATGGCTTTAACCACTCATTCCCATGTAAGTTTTTTTTTCTTTTTGTCCCAGGGATTGAACTTGGGTCCTTGCACTTGTGCAGCAGGCAGTGAAACCACTGAGCTAAATCCCTGGCCCTAACCACTCATTCCTTCAACAATATTTACAGAGTTCTTGGAAAACCTGTCATGATAAAATTTAATCCTGGTGGTAAAAGGGATAGCAGTAAAAAGGATGCTCCCAGGAAATCATGCCATCCATTGAGTGATAAACTAAGGAATTCTAGGTTCTAGAAGGGAATTAACTGTTTTAAACTTGAAACTAATTTTTGTCATTTAGAATTTGGTTTCATGGTTAAGCACATCAAGTGAGTTCCAGCTTCTTGGATGGAACATTCTCAATTGTTTTGTTTTTGTTTATTTATTGTTTTTGCCATTCTGGAGATGGAACCCAAAGGTTTGTGCATGCTAGGCAAATTCTACACCACTGAGCCACACCCTCTGCCTTCTCAACTGGTTGAAGACTGTAGTCCCTGTAATGTTCACTTGTGAAAAACTAGTGGACAGAAAAGCTCAGTAATTCCATTTTTTTAGACAGGGTCCTGCTATGCAGTTCAGGCTGGGCTTGAACTCACTTGTAGCCCAGGCTGGCCTTGACCTTGCAATGACCCTCCTGCCTCAGCCTTCTGAGTGCTGGGATTACAAGTGTGCACCACCACACATGGCAATATTTGTGAACTGAACCAGTTTCCATTTGTTCCAGCCAACAGAGCCACATGGCCTGCTTCTGTACCTTCATGCAGTGAAGTCCTGTAGTCAATGTCCCACCTGACTGCTGTCAGGTGTTAGACACTGGTGAACATGAGGTCCTCTGATTCTCTTGGGCATTAGCCAAGTTTCCCAGGCAGCGTCTTAGTTACTTTTTTCATTGTTGGGACAAAATACCTGACACCCACAAATTAAAGGAGGGAAGATTTATTTCAGCTCATTTTGTAGAGGTTTCAATCTATAATTGGATGGTTCCAAGGCAGGGTGGCATGGCAAAGGACCATAGCAGAGGAGAAGCGGTCCATGGCAGGGCAGACAGAAGGCAGCAAGCAGTGAACCAGTCATCTTCCCTTTCCTTTTTATCCCATCCAAGCTACCAGCCTTTCGAGTGGTGCCACTCACACCCAGGATGGGGCTTCCCATCACCCACACCGAGAACCATGCTAAACCAATTAGTGGACTAATTTAGTACCATACACCTTTAATCCCAGTATCACATCCTTAATCCACATTCATATACTCTAGATCCAACCACCTCTGAAAATCCCACCTATGACCACATGAAGCTTTGGTGGGACATCTAGATACAGGCTACAACAGATAGACTTGGAAGGTTCGGATGTGGGCAACTGAGTAGGAGAAGACTGCCTGGAAGCCTATTTAGAATTTGCTTTGGTTTTATAGCCCAAGGATTCCAAGCCTTTGTCTACTTGGATGTCATAGAAGTTAAAACCAATAAAGCTAGAGTTTGTGGGTTTGTGATTTGTTTCATCCTTCCATCCAGTCCCCCTCCTGCTCCTTAAGCAGGGCCTATATTATCTATAGTCAATGGGTCCCAAGTGCCAGGCTAGATGTGGTGAGTGGTGTCTTTGTGCCTCTGAGGTAGACAAGTGTGGTGAGAAGAGGAACAGGGCTTTATGTGATAAGGCTCCCATCAGCTCACCTAAGGGTGCTCTTGTACACTAAATCTATCCCCTGAACAGAACCACTGAGGGACCCAGATCAATACCTGGCCTAATCCCCAGTCAAGATGTCAGGGACCAGGGAAGGCTTTAGAAGCTGTACTTTTTAATGTAGATGACAGGTAGCTTCTCCTAGCTTGAAGAAAAGACCAGCTCCTAGCTGGTTGACTCAAGGCAGAAACATATTTTGTTCTAACTCCACCCAAGGCCTTTCTTTTTGTCCTTTCTGAATCATGCATATGATCCACACCCCAATTGTCCTGTAGTAGACTCAGGACTTTGCTACCATCTGTAACATAGTATTGTGCCAAATCCACAGCTGCCTTTGATCTGGGTGGGACTGAGGTGGGCTTGAGTAAAGCGTGGGACCAAACTAGTCCCCAAGTTCTGATTTTTTTTCAGTGCTGCATGGAACTCAGGGCTTTCTTTGTGTGTGCTAGGTGAGTGCTTTACCACTGAGCTATATTCTCAGCCCCTGTGTTCCTTTTCTTTTGATACCTTTTATTATTACCATTGTAATACATTTTTTAAAAGCTATCCAAAATTAATCTTAAGTTATTTTAAGCACAACAATAAAGGAATACTTTCTTAATAAAGGGAAAACTGTTCTATCAGTGTAAATCAGCTGTTCACTGCACAGTATTCCAATCACGTGAGTTTCTAGGCTTGCTAGTGGGTATGCTTAAGGTAAGGGAAATAGGTAAATTCGAGTTAGTTGATTGAAAATAATTACTCATATTACTCAAAAAATACTTTAAAACTAAAACAGAAAAGCCAGAATTTTGAAAATCTTCTCTCAAGCCACATTTTGCAAAATTTTTACTTACATTACATTGATTTGCATAATTTAAAAAATAATCATCCATTTTTCTTACCCATATTTTCTGGGGTAGTTTTTAGCTTTAACTGTACAACAGGATCCTTAGACGTTATAGGATAAAGTTTCTTGTCACACATTTTTTTTTATTGTTACTTTCAACAGTTTGGAGATTGCTTTGAGGTTAAATAAAAAAGTCTAAGCCTTGCCGTTCATATTTTGTTTTCCCTTGGGGGAAAAAGCAGTTCATTTGGCTCAGTTCTGACAAGGTAATGAAAGTCATTCTAATTTTTATTTAAGAAAAAGCAATTTTCATAAACGGTGTGGCACTAATGGATCGTGATCATCTATAAGCCCCACGGCAAATTACTCTTAATCCAGTGTGCTGCACTGCCTTACCTGAGGGAAATAATACCCACCCTTCCGTGGCTGGCACAGTGTTCACGGGGCTGCTTCAATATATATTAATCCCATCATTTATCTTTGTCAACTGAGAACAAAAATAATTTGCGGAAGAGTAAACAGAAGCACATCGAAGAAGAGAGCTAGGCATTATTAAACAGCAGAAAGCAGGTGCTCGCAAAGCCAAGCTTATTTTTATTGCAAAACTTGAGTAATTCTCCTTCTGCATCTGTGCATAGTAAATACAAGTGAGGCAAAATCTAATATTTCAGAGGAAACTGAAATCACTTCAGCGGAGGAATGAGGCCAGGCACTGTACCGTGGATTGCTTTCTAAAAGCCAGTCTGCAGATGGGGACCAAAGGCTTGCAAAGGGCAGAAAGGAAGACAGGAGTGGTGAGGCTGGGAGGAAATTCCATTTGATTTGAAAACCATGATTCACTTTTCAGGGCTGGTCTGGGTCTTGGCTATCACCAGTTCTCTTGTCCACAAACTTTTGTGATGACTCCACGTGCTAGCACCCGCCCTCGTCCGCATCAGTATGGGACGTAATAGCAAGCACACTCAGGCAGGACCACAATGTTTACCTTTGCTTTGGAGCCAGCCTGGTTAGACTGCTGGCCTGCACTCTGAGATGACCTGCGATGCTGTGTGGGAAGGGAAGGAGACAATGAGGGCCAGAGGTTCAGTGGTTCCTCCCGTGCTTAGAAATGAGCACCTGCTGTGCGTCAGGCACTGGGATGGCAAGACTTTGAGTGCTTATACAATTTATTCCCACCTGTGGATGAAGAAAGCGAGGCAGGAAAGGTTCAGAAGCACACCCAAATCCCCAGGATCCTTAAAGTAGCTGAGCCAGAATCCTTCACCCAGGCCTCACCAGCTCCCGCCACTCCTGAGATCACAGTGGAGTTGCGGGTGTTTCCGTCTGGGAAATCCATGCTCTTCCCACGACTCTGTGGTATCTTGTTCAGGAAAATGCAAAGTGACCCAAGACAGCAGAACAAACGGTCCTGTTATTCCAAAGGCCCCAGGTCAACCCCGCTCAGCACTGCAGCTTTGTGGCCCAGGGAACATCACTACTTCACCCTGGGCCACACCGCATGCCCTTGCTCCTCTGCTGTGGCCTCTCAGTTCTTGAGTAAGTTATGGTTTGTGCCTGATGTTGGTGGAGGTCTTTGCTGGCAACATTCAGTCAAAAGACAATGTAGCAACATGAGGAGATGAAGAGTGTGCACCTTCTCCAGCAGCCAGCTGGCCATGGAAAAGGATCCAATAGGTCCACAATCCTAGTTAGCAGAAATGGAACATTTGCCACCAAGGCTCATGAGCAGGGAGTTTTATGCAAAAAGTTAAAAGCGGGATCTTGTTTTCCATCAAATGAAACTGATCTGGGAGCTATAAAGAGCCTTTCTCAGTTTCTCTTTCAGAGTTGAGCTGCATGATAGGAACTTTGGCACAGTTCGATCTTGGTACTATACTCATTCATGAATTCCTCACTAACCACAGTTTACTGAGGACCAAGCACTGGGAGAAATCAAATGAAATAAATCCAGACTCTTCTCTCAAGGGACTCAGAACTTCTAAGTCACTGACACACAAAATTACGTGTGTGCAAACAACGGATCTGCCTTGGGTGTCTGTCACGTTGAATGACAGATCAACAGTTTGGCCACAGTGGTAACTGTGCCACACAGGAGGCCACAGCAGCCTTCCTGGGGTCTCTAGGCTTTGGGAGTGACACGAAGCTGAGGAAAATTCGATCTCTGCAGCTGGTCTCTGTGGGAAGAGGCCTCAGCATTTTTAATAGTCGACACTGGCAACACCAGTGGTGTCATAGCCCATCTCTGGGGAGGGTCTGTACCCTCAAGAGCTCCCCACAGTGCACCATGTTCTGTGTGTGTGACGCAGAATATCTCCAAAAGGCCCCAGATGTGTGCTTTTAGCAGTGCTCTGCGCTTTTAAGAGAAGCCAGGGAAAGAGGAATCCACCCGGGAGTTTTGTAATCAAGGGGCTTCCACATCTGCTTGGACCCTAGTAGCCACCACGGAGTGGCAGCAGTCTGGCTTCGGATGGAACAATCAGAGAGGGCTAAGGAAATGAGAATCTTGACTAATCTTAGGAGTTGCTGTCATGGAGTGAAGATATGGAAGTGAGTTTTCTTATGCCACCCTTGCTGGGGTCTGTGGGAAAGGGGTCCCCTTCCTGAAGAATGTGCACACCTGAGTTTGAAGATCAATGGTGCAGAACGTGTGGTCCCACTTTTTCTGGGTTTGCGCTTTGGAAAACCAGTGCTCCTCACTGCTGTGTCAGGTACTCATAGCATGAGCATGGAGGAAGAGGAGAGGGGTGGTAAACACCTGGATGGCTCTGCAGTGTCTGTCCATCTGTGCATCTGGTGTTGAAATGGTGATGTCTAGGAGTGAGCCTGAGATATACAAAAAGACAGTGAGGACCCCCCATTCTCATGCAGGAGGATGCGTGACAACAGAGCGGGTGGAGTGAGGCAGGTGGCCCTTGTCTGCAGAGCCTGTGTGTCCTGTGTTCTGCTACCAGGGTTGGCTAAGCAGACAGGCCAGGGCCCTTCCTAGAGCATGTGAATATCAGCCCATTGGGATTGTTCACTGTGGTATAGCCTGGGGCTTTGCAGTCACCTCTGTACATCAGAATTTTGTTGTTACTGTGCAAAAACAGCTGCCAGGTTTTGAGCTCTTACTCTGAGCCTAATTCTGCATGTGCATCGCAGAAGTAACTCAGGACTTGGGAAGACCAGGCATGGGGATTCTTGCTGTTTCCATTTGCAGAGGAGGAAGCTGCAGCCCAGAAAGGCTGTCGGCTTCCTCAGGGCATGGGCTGTCTGCTCGCCCAGGTGGCAGTTTGTGGGTGGCTGGACCAGTGTGGAAACCCAGGTCTCCTGGGCACAGCCAAGGATGCAAACCTTGTGAGTGAATCTGCCAGTGAATATTTCCAGTGACTTTATGATGAACTCTTTAGGCTCCCCTCTCACCTGTGATCCACACTGGTCTCGAAGCTCAGCCAGGTGGAGGTTGTGACTGCTGCTTCACCCTTGGTGGCAGATGACATCTAGGTCCCTCCAGAAATCTGATTCTTCTTGCTTTCAGTTCCCTGCCTCAAAATAAAAAATAAAAAGGCCTGAGGATGTAGCTCAGCACAAAGGCCCTGGGTTCAATTCCCAGTACCACAAAAAATAATAATTTTTGCTTCTAAATCATTCTTCCCACCTCTTCTTCCTACTTCCCTTCTTCCTCTTTGTTCTTTAAGGTAAAGTTTACACTGGGCAAAAACTGCAAGTCCTAAGGGTGAGTTTGGACAAAATCACACACCTCCCAACATGCCTATTTGTTCAGGACCATCTCAGTTCTGAGCCTAAAACATGAAAAGTATGAAAATCTAGGGAGTCAGTTTGTCAACTTCAGCCCTCCTCTTGTCAGATCATGCTCTTCCTTTCTTTCTGTCATCTATTATTCTCAAGCAGTCCATACTGGTTTGATACTAACTTTCCATGAAGTCACTGGATGATTAAAGAGGGGACATTTGGGAATTGTAGTTTAAAGGGGTCACATGTGACCCCTTACACTAACCATGTAAGGTGACAGTGGCAGAAGACACCACACATGACCAGAGTATTTGCCCAAGGACTCACCGAGATCCCTCTCCTGCACCATGACACGTCCCAGTGCTCATCATCCGACTGCTCGGACCTGGGCCAAGGTTAGTGTTAGGGTTAGGGTTAGAGGTTCAGGAGGACACTGCCAGACGTGTGTGCGGCAGGGGCTGAGGGTGAACGATACACATGGAAATGGAGAAAACCGAGTCTCTGTAGATGCGATTCTGTGCTCTGAAAATTACTTCTCTGAATCCTTGTGTTGGTCTGAGCCCTGATCCAAGTGGGAATTACCTAGGATTGTGGGGTCCACCCCAAGCTGTCGAGCAGATGTGGGGTGAGGAGTTTGTTACTGACCCCTCTTCTGGAGGAGTTTGTGGCTGCAGTCAGTTAGGTCAGTGTGAATATCAGGTGGGAAGTGGGGTCTCAGGAGAAGGGAAGCACTGCTTTCTAGAGTAGGGCTGACTCTCTCAGCCAGGTGAGGGAATGGGCGTAAATCTGAGGAGAGATGAGTGTCAGGTTCCTACCTGCTGCTTCATTTGAGGGACAGCGAGGCTGGGCCCTTAAGCTCTGTGTCACCACAGGTCTGGGACAAGTGAGTGGTCCCAGTCTCAACTATGTAAGGCTATGTAAGACTCTGCTTCCTGGCTCCTGAGTTCCTCCTCAGTGTTTATTTTGATATAATTTTAAATTTATAAGACATTTAAAAAGTGGTACAAAGAACACTCATATACTCTTATTCAAGTTCACTAATAACTTCGTTTCATTCATTTTACATTTATATTTATCTACTACTCCACTCCTCTATAAACACACACACACACACATCATGCACATATGCTCATGCCTCAGCCTTTTTTATCCCTGGACACTGCAATGTGTATTTCCTAAGAATATGAACATTTTTCCTATAAACCCAGTAAGATTATTAAAATTAAGATGTTTAATATTTATGTAATACTAGCATCTCACAGTCCATATCCCAACCTCATCAGATACCCGGTGTCCTCCCCCCGTGTGTGTGCATGTGCACAGGCATAGATGTGTGTGAGTGTCTATGTGCTCATCCAGAGCCTCACCAGAGTCACATATGTGGTATTCGCTCCTCAGGTCTCCTGAGTTTTTGAAATCTGGGCTGGTTTCTCAGTCTCGGTCCTGGCCTTCCATGCTCATGTCAATATCGCAGTGTCCAGGTTGGTTGTTTGGTGAAATTTACTGCTTGAGTTTTTTTGATGTTTCTTGTGCTGAGACTCCAGGCATGCGCATGTGGGCAGGAAGATCCGGAAAGGACACCTGCTCATCAGGATGCGTCGCTCGTCAGGAGGCTCATGAGGTGGGTTTGTACCAACACCAGCCAGCACTAGTCTCTTGAGGAAGGGGGTTAAAAAATAAGAAACCGCGCGGAGGACTTAGCTCAGTGGTTCTGGCGCCTGCCTCAAAAGCTCGAGGTCCCGAGTTCAATCATCGGCACCAAAAATAAAAGGGAACCATTTTTTTTCCCCCACAGAAGATATTTCTTACTGAGAGAGATGCTTTTAAGCCATTTAATATCTGATTTTTCATTGACATTGCACCAGATCTGCGGTGTTTGGTAATAGCTCTGAGCTTTTCCCTACTTCGTGTTTCACCCTGGCTTTGCCTTGTCCCATCATTCCTTGAAAGATCCCCATTTCCTGTCAGTGGAGAATGTATTTGGAGACGGAGAGCTGTGAAGTGTGTTTCCTGTGAACAGGGACCTTCTGGCCCATAACGGCATTGTCAGAGTTAAGGACTTACCCTTGATGCGCTGTGCTACTGTCTAGTCCTGAGCCTGTCTTCACGCGACACCCCTCGCCCCCTCGACGTCCCCTCCAGCCACTGCCTGGCCCCCCAGCCCCTCACCCTGGGCCGTCTCCATCCTGCTGCATCAGACGTCTATGGTCTCACGTCCCGACCGTGGTGTCCCGAGGCGCGTAGCCGGTTATTCCCTAGATGCCCCGCAGCCCGGATTAGTCCAGTGTCCTTTAATTTGGCCAGAAAGCCACAGAGGTGATGCCGTGGTGAGTGTGGGACACAGAGGATCTGTGCCCCGGAGCGACAGTGTGAAGGGAGCTGAGTCCGTTTCCCACAGCGTGGAGGGAAATGAGTGCGTTCGTGCAGCGCCTGCCCGGCGTGGACTCAGCCCGAGCTGATGCGCCGTGGTCAGGAGTGAGGTTGAGTGAGTCCTTGGCCTCTGGTCAGCTCTGGTCAAAGATTCACTCGCAGGGGAAGGAGGAAAGTAGTGACCAGCTGACGCGTCAACTCGGTTCTCTTACTAGAGGACCGACTTTGAAGGCCGCGGATAAGATGCTTTTCTTTTCAGATGAAGTGAAAGATAATCAGCAGATGTTAGTAATTTATGGGAATCCCACCTGGCTCGAGTTAGAATAAAGCACTTTTGCTGACGTCAACGTCAAACGCTTTGCTTTTTTCTAGGACGCGGCAATATGTGAGAAGAACAGCAGGTGGCGCTCCGGTCCCGGCCTTGCTTTCCTCCGGTTCCCGCAGGACACTTAAAAGTTGGCTTGCTGAGCTCCGGGACATCCTAGGCAGTGATTGGTCTTCGAGACTCTGCCTATGTGCGTGTTCTGAGTGGGGTTGAATTTTTTCGGTAGTGGAGACTGAGCTATAACCCCAGCTCCTTCCCACCAACTACACACACTTTAATATTTTGAGTCAGGGTCTCACTAAATGGTTAAATTGCCCAGGCCGGGTTTGAACTTGAAATCCTCCTGTCTCAGCCTCCCAGAGTGCTGGGATTACAACAGGTATGTGCCACCTCATCAGGCTGGGGCTGAATTCTTTTCTTTGTTTCCCTCCTTGTTTTCTGGCTTCAAATTTAGGAAAGCTGATTTAGATGCCTGATTAAAAAGGGGAAAGAATCTAAGAAACTCAACAGAATCACAGGTCTTTAAACCTTTAAATCTTAGAAATCTTTTAAGTGTCTTACAGCTGACTTGTGTTTACCATTTTTTGAAGGAAAAGAAATATTTAAAGCCAGGAGCCTAACTCCTGTTCGGAGGAGGCTGTGTGTGCATCTGTGTGTGTCTGCGTGTGGTGCATGTGTGATGTGTGTATGTGTGTGTGATGTGAGGGCATGGGAGAGAGAACCGAGGATCCAGGAGCACTCTCTTTGCCGCTCACACCATCTTTCCCATTTCCCTCAGGCCCTCCATGCTGGGCATGGCCAGGGGCAGAACCTGCAGCCCAGGTCCTCTTACACCTGACCTGCTCACAAGCCCCCTCTTCAGCCCTCTGTGTTTTTCTCCTTTTAGCTACCGGAGTGTTTTAAAATTGAAGGAGGGCAGCTCCAGGCCTGTGCTTGCTCTGTGAGTTGACACACTGGCTTTTAGTGCTGTCCAAGGCTCGTCTGTGACTGAAAGCCTGGCCGCTACCTGCCTGGCGTCTACCTCCAGAGTGGGCACAGCTGTAGGCACCCAGGCTGCTGACCCCCAACTGGTGTTCATGTTGCACACGAGTCACTTAAATAGATGGAGCAGCAGGTCCTCATTGCCACCACACTCCTGGAGGGGCACCAGGGAGGGGACAGAGGCCACAAAGTCCTGGCTGTGCTAAGGTCCTGTGGTCAGGACTCTGCACAGTTCCTAAATTGGAGGACAGGGTACTATATACAACAATATCCTATTTCCTTCAATCTTGACAGTTATATCTTCCTAGCCTTTTTGGCACTACTACTTTAAATATAACAATCCTAATAAGTTTTTATTTTATGAATAACAAAATTCCCTTATATAGTAGTTAACAGATTATAACACGTGTGTGCAAACCATGTAGACCATGGGCAGCTGGACATACAGACTCCACTGACAGCTTTGCTCCCTGAGAGTATTGAGGATGAGGAAAAATCCTTTTCCTGTGAGTTTTGTGAGGCCCACATTGCAATGGAAGGTTCAGGATGTGTGAGCCCCACCCCCCCCACCCCTCAGCTGTCAGGGACCAGGACGCACATGTGCATCCCCTCTCCCATGGTCTCAGGCTCTGGGGTGGCCACAGTGAGGACAGGAGCTGCCGCCCAGTGACCCGGAAGGGACCCTCATCTTAACCACCGCTAAGGAGGCAGAGGCATGGACCTGTCCTTCTCACTGAATTCTTACTTCATGGGCAGCAGAAGGGAACAATGACAGGGTGTTCTCAGCACCCTTTATACATGGTGTACATTTACATGTCCTGCTCCTCAGGGCTGCCTTCACCACCACAGGTGCAGTCAGACCATGGCATCAGCCCTACAGAAGACAATGAAGTTAAAGCTCTGCCTGCCCCACAGCAAGAACAGCAAGGAGATGAGTCAAGACTGAAAAGTGGAAGTGAAAAGCCATGGGCATCAAGCAGCCACCTAAGAGATCATCACTGTGACCCAGGGTGAGCACATGGCACACATGGAAGGAGATGATCAACTCAGAGGACCGTGATCAAATGTGAGCACGGAGGCAGCATGAGAGCAAAGGGCATGGAAACACTGCCCCGGAGGACAGAAGGGGCAGAGGGCTGGTGTGTAGGGTAAGGAAGGCAGGCCAAAATTGACAGAGATAGGAAACAGAAAACAACCAAGGGGATGCACTGGCAAAACACTCAAAGGGGAACGCAATAGAGAGAAAATATGGATGGCTAATACAATATGCAAGATATTCCACTTATGGAGCAATAGGGAATCTGAAAATCATAAAATCAAGTGAAATATCATTTCACACTCACAGAACTAAAACAAAAACTGTTGGCATTGTCAAGGGTTGGCAGGTTGTGCAGCAATGGGGATGATTCAGCCATATGAAAGACTAAAGCACTCCATTTCCTCCCTGGAAACAACTCTGTATTGTCCAGGAATGCTGGAAATATGAATATCCCAGGCCCCAGCAAGTCATCTTTCTGCATGTATTTTATAGTAAAATGTTCATGCTTATATTCATGCAAAGAGCATTCATAGCAGCTTTGATTGTGATTGTGGATTTGCGTGCTCACACGTACACACACACACCCACACCCACACACACACACCCTGAAGAAACCCAGACTCCCATACAGCAGATGGTGGTGCATCTAAGCAGAGGGAAAACTCATCAATGCCAATGTGTGGGCGTGGCTGCCTGGGAGTCAGCATGGATCTCAGGACCACTCAGTGAATAAACAGGTGGCCACCTCGGAGGACACGCAGCTTGATTTCTTGTGCAAAGAGAGAGCTCTGTAATGCACCAAACTAAGCTACTAAACCCCAACTCTGCTTAGGTGAGCTTCACATGCAGCACTGTTACAGCTGGGATGAAGGGAGAAGAGCCAGATACCCAGAAGGGGCCAGAATTGCACACACAAAACAAAAAACAGAAAACTGTCCTAAGTTATTGGTACAGTCCTTTGTTTTCCCATCCAGGTGATGGGTCAAGGGCATTTGCTGAATTATAACTCATTATGCCTTAAGTATTTTTTGTGTTTCTTATATTTATTTTAAAATTTATTTTTCATCTCTTTAATATTTAATTAGAGCAATCCTAAAAGAACATGATATAGACAACATAAGAATTTAAAATATGTGAAGAAAACTTTCCTGTCTGCCCCACCAGGGCTGGTTTTCAGCCCTCCAGCCCCAGTCCTGGAGCCTGGAGAACTGTCTGGGCTGCCTCTGCCTCACCAGAGCTCTGCCTACAGCAGTCCAGGCCCATCCACCTGGAACACAGGTGTGGACACCAGAGTCCACAGTGGTGACCACAGGCAGGGGCCTCTGCTTCTCCCGTGGCCTCAAGCTGTGGTCCTTGCTTCCTTCTGTCACAGTACAGGGGACAGATGCAAGTCACAGTCACAAGAAGGAGAATTCAACTCCTTAAGTCAAGAACTGTGGAAATGGCGCGACACCCCAGGAGCCTTGGCAGGGCCTCCAGAAGCAGGCACTGCAGGCGGATAGCATCCCAGGGTAGGGGATCTGAGCTGGCTTCACCCTCCTATCTTCTTTTCCTGCCAGGATCCAGGAATTCAGTGTGTGTCACTACTTTCCCAGGAATAATGTAATAATTATGTATCGAAAACATATGCTAATAAAAATCTTCAACAAGAGTGCAGCCTCCTGGTCCCCAGCCTTCCTGGGGTCATGGGTGATCAGTGTGGCCACCTAGAGTGTCACTAAGCACAGAATTCAGAAAGGTATTTTAAAACTACCATTGCTTGTATCAGTGCTAGAAAGCCTGCAGCTAAGCAGGAGCGGACTAAACTGTTCCACTGAAAACATTAGTGCAGAATCCTAAGAGACAATGCAGCCATCAGGAATGTAATCTGTGGTCCCCCTCTTGGGTACCTCCACCTGTCAATGCGGTGACCCCACAGCCTCAACAGGATGTGGGCAGGACCCCGACCTCCCCAGCTGGCATCTGTGTGTGGGGTGCAGACACGGGGGGAGCTGACACACCTGCTTTATGTTCTGTCCTTGTTTTGACATCTTTTCTGCTCTCAGTCCACCACAATGGCCAAGTCTGTAAAGCCAACCCTGGGGCTCAGGGTCTGCATTAAGGGCTGCCCTGTAAAGCCATGTGTGGCCAGGTTGGACACCTGCCTTCACCAGCACTTCTTGCCTGTCACATCTGGCATTATTTAGCGCCAGGCACAGGATTTCTCCAGCAGCTCGAGCACCTTATGAGGCCCAGGAATGAGTGTAAAATGCATCTTCCTGGGTCTCTGCCAGAGCCAACCAACCAACTGTAGCCGTTCCTGGGCAGGAGCCCCTGGGGAGGAGGAAGGATGAGCGGCCAGAACTTCAGGGCTGAGCACAAATTCCCCTCATTCATACAGCAGCAAATAAATATCTATCTAGGGAGAGCAGGTGGCTGTGTACACAGGTGTGTGCTCCTCGGGGTGTCGCTGACATATGTACGTGGGGGGAGGGGTGCAGCTGTGCAGTGCTCCCACTGTCCACACGAGGGTGACAGCGAGGCCCATCCCTGTGTAAAGGAGGGGAGGTCTCTCTTCCCTAGCAGGTCTCAACCACAGACCACATCTGGCGTGGACTGCAGAGGTCAGCTGACCTTTCTGAACCAACCCGCTGTGAGGGCCCATGGCAGCCCTACTATGCACAGTGCCTGCCATGGTCACCGCCTTCTGGGATGAGGAGAGGAGTTTGGACCTGGAGGCTATGTATCGTGGACTGAGTCAAGTCCACCTGGGTTCCACCCCACAACCTAACTTGCTATCTGTGGTCTCTTGGGAAAGTTCCATCGAAGTTGTGCTGAGCCTCAGTTTCTCCATCTTTAAAACGATGTCACATTCCAGGGAGGCTGGTCACAGTTTGTCACAGAGCTACTGCCTGTGCACCTGTGACCTCATCTTTCTTACTGCTTGGCCCTGAAGGAGCTGACAGTGTTTTCGGAGGGAGTTTTCCCATCCACTCCCAGAATCCAGGGCATCTCCCAGGAGGGGAAGATCTGATGAAGGAGGGACAGAGCAGCTTTGCCATCTGAGGGCCAGCTTGCCCCATGCTGCCCCATCTAGTGCACCACTCACAGGATCCAATAGGCTCTGCAGCCTGGTTGCCCCTTGCCGGGAGCCACAGCTACTGCAGGGTCTTAAGGCCTTTGGGTGGGGTCTGTAGGCCCAGCCTGAATCCCGTGACCCCCCCCCCCATTTACATGAATGTGCCTGAGACCCTGCCATGGAAGGTGATGGCGTACTGGTCTCTATCTTCACCTGCCCTGGCACAGATTCATTTCTCCCCCCATTCATTCATTCATTCATTCACCCCTTCCTTCCCTTCTTCCTCATTTCTTTCCTTCCTTTCTTTCCTTCCCTAACTCCATATTCACTGGGCCCCAGGTGCTCTGGGTACAGCAGCAAACCAAGTGGACAAACATCTTCCTGTGTGCCAGCTACAGACAACAAACAAGATGAAAGGGCCGGATGGATGACGTTCTCAGTACCACACATGCTGGGAGAGAAAGAAAGCAGCACAGAGTTCAGGGTGGAGGCTTTGCAAAGACCCCACTGGAGCTCCAGAATGAGCCTTGATGGAGGTTCTGGGGTGAGCACCCCAGAAAGAGGACAAACGGCCATGTTCAGCAGGAACAAGGTCTGGGACTTAACCATTGGTGAGAGGGCGAGGGCTGGCACAAGGCTGTGTCCATCTCCTGGGGCACCCGATCCTGGTGGGCCCTTGTCTAGCAGGAGATCCAGGGCACTTCCCCGAGATGCCTCTGCCAGGGCCATGGCTGGCCTCATGGATGGCACCTCTGCCTTCCCATTGCCCTCCTAGGCCTCTCAATCCATCTCCTCCCAGCACACCAGGGGCAGGTGGCTGGAGACCTCCTGGTCTCTGCTACTGCTCATGCCCAAGACTTTGCCCATACTGAGAAGGTTGAGGGAGGGGGCACTTCCTGCTGCTGGGTCTGGACCAGAAGGAGGATGAGGGGTTTTGGATGAGGTGGACCCAAAAGTCCTAAATGAGCAGAAGATGGTGGTGTGTGCTAGGCCATCCGGGAACCTGAGGATGTCACAGAAGCAAAGCCAAGGGCCAGGTGCTGGCTCGAGCCTGTCAGAGCAAGCAAGGGTCCCAGCCACAGACACCAAACATGCCTGCTTCGGGAGACGCTGGAACACATTACACATCCTGCTTCCCCTTGTCAAAGCGGCCTGTGATCACAAGACGCTAGCATGAGTTCACTGAGAAATAGCAATTTCACACTAGACCCCACTGCTGCTTTTTAAAGGAATACTGGATTAAACCATGTAGTGGGGATGATGTGGGGAAACTTTTGGCCAAAGATCAGAGGAGACCCTGGTCTTCTTGCCAGAACCTAAATGAATCAACAGGCTGTATTGTATGAGGCATGGAGTTAAAAAAAAAATCACAATCCTATGAAGAAATAGATAACAAAGGACTTTGCCATCGAATATGAAGATAACATTAAGAGCTTCTCAGCTCTCTGCCACAGAGATGGCTTGAGTAGCTCAGAGGTGTGAGCAGAGCTGGGGCTCCCCTCTTCCCTGTCCTGTGCCCTGTCCTTACCCCTTTCCATTCATGAGTGTCAGGAAAACAGCTCACTGGGTCTGCAATTGAGGTCCTGCTGGCCCCCTCAGCACCACCTGAGATCTTGTCAGAATCGAAGAGTCTCAGGCCCACCCTGACCTCTTGACTCTGGGCCCAGGACACTCCCCAAGACCTTCTGCAGCTGGCTAAGTTGGAGACCCCATGCTGTGGTAAAGCTGTTGGAACACTGCATGGTGCCCTGCACTGGAACACCAACACTTGCACTTTAGCAACAGCCCCTCAAGTCCCTTTCATCCAGCAATGAAGAAGGCCTTTCACCTGTCATAGCCATGAGGTCCTGTGGCCTTCTGGTGCAGTTAGACATGTGGCAGGGCATCTCAAGTTGCATTTTAGCAAATTGTGAGAATGCAGGAAGAATCCCATTGTTGTTGCATGGCTCAAGAACCATCTGGAAGACAATTCCCAAAGTATTCCACACAGGGGGCAGATCAGCCCCCACTCCGCTCTTTTGATTTCCGAGGTTCCATCAGTAATTTGGGTGAAAATTTCAATGGCACATCCTTCAGGTCATCTAAACAGGTGATGTGTTCTTAATGACACTGTCTAACAAAATTAAAGCTCCAAAGAGTAATAACCTGCTTCAAACAGTTGGCAGTGGTGAATGCATTTCTATATCTTTGGGACTCAGACATCAGTGATGCTGCATGAAAAAGGTGATGAAGTGGCATCTAGCTTCTGAAGATCTCTTGATGGGGCACTATAAGATCATCACATGGGGCCTCCAGTGTGGTGGCCATAGGTGGACATCTACATTGGGCTACCTTCAGAGGACCCTGGGTCTGAAGAAGAAGCGTCCTTGCTCTGCCCTGCTCTGTCCTGGTCAGTGGTGTTTGCAGCAGGACACCCAGAGCCAGGCACAGTATTTTGGGGGGTTGAAAACGTCAATGGGGTACGTTCAAAGGCAGTCAGCCTAGAAACAGGAGGCACCCAAAGTTTGTCTCAGGAAGCACAAATGTGGCCTATGGGGTCGTAATCTGGAAAAGAGAAGGTTTGAGACCTGTGCCAATCATCTGAAAGTCCTCTACACACTGCTACAGGTCCAGAGCTGTCCAGGCAGCCACCAGAGATAGGGCCTGAGCAAGGAAGAGTCAGCTGCAGACATCGGCTTCTTTTCAACACGGCAAAAATCCATCCAACAAACACAAAGACCTCCCCAGGTTGCAGTAAACACTGTGCTGGTGGAGTGTTACATCCAGAAGGCCACTTAGAGATGAGGTTGAGGAATTCCAGCTGGGTGAAAATAAACTCTCTTCAAAGTCTATTTCACCCTCCTGTGCTTACACATGTATCCATCAGCACCCTGGAAGTATGACAGAAAACATACCATAAAATAGCAAAATCCTGCTGAGCTCTCCCTGTGCCAGGCCCTGTCCTGAGCCCTGTGCTTACAACCACTCACTTCATCCTCATGACCACCCTATGTGAGCAAATGATACCATTATTACCCACACTGCACTGATCAGGAAACTGAGGCATATGGAAATGGGTGCTGCACCCACATCCAGGCAGCTGGAGCATGCCTGAGCCAGAATTCCTCCTAGATTGGGCTGAGAGGCCATGCTTGCCTCCCAGCTACCTCTCATGGAGGTGATGTCAGGCTTGTCCAGGATGACAGGCCTTGCAAGTCCTGTCATGGGAGAGGCATGGACACAAGATGCACACATATGCATGCGCACACGTGTGTAGATGTAGGTGTGGATGTGAGAGCCATCATTGTCTGGGATCTACAATCCTGTGACCTCAGATCCCCTAAAGAAGAAAATCCCAGTGAAGGTCATGAAAATCACACCAAGCAGAGCCCCTGGGCCCTGTAGTCTCCCTCCACAAAGGCTCTGCACCTGCTGCCCTTGCCTAAGCTCCCTCCCCAGGGAGCCCTCCCTTGAGCCTCTGACCTGGAATGTCCCTCTACCCCTTCAGGCCCATTTGGTGATGGTCTGCTGACCTCCACCTGATATTTTCTTACTTGTTTACTTTTGATTTTCTGCCCTCTCCTTCTCCTCTCCATTGAATGTATAAAATCTAGGCATAATTTCAGTTAATACCTAATTGAAAGGCCATCGAAGGGTACTGATGGACAGATGTGATTCCAAAATAAGTATGTGGTTGAGAGTATGGAGGAATGAATCAGCCAGTCAGTAAGTGAGTGCTGAATGAACACTCCATGCGATTTCGGATGTCTTATTCATACCACTTTGAATTGGTTATGATGGTTATGGCTCCAAAGAAAGGAAGAAAAAAACAGAAAACAGTAACTATTGGCCAGAACATGGAGAAACTGGATCCCTTGTGCACTGTTGGTAGGAAGGTAAAATGGTGCAGTTCCGTGGAACACAGTGTGGAAGTTCATCAAAAAATTGAAAATAGAACCCTCACATGATCTGGCAACTCCTTTTCTTGGGTTATACATAAAAGAACTGAAGGCAGGGCCTCAAAAAGATAATTTGAACACACATGTTTACAGCAGCATAACTCATAGCAACAGGAGAAGCAACCCAAGTGATCATAAATGTATGAGTGGCTAAACAAAATTTGGTTAACACATGCAGTGGAATCTTATACAGCCTTAGAAAGGAAGGAAATTTTGACATATGGTACAACAGGATGAACCTGGAGCATATTACCTTAAGTAAAATGTTACACAAAAATGACACTGATTCTACTTCTGTAAGGTACTTAAAGTGGTCCAATTCAGAGATTAAGGAGTTGTTTAATGGGTGCAGATTTTCAGTTTTGTGAGATAAAAGTCGTTGGACAGTGGTGATGAGGGCCAGCACTGTGAGTGTGCACTGTGTGGACAGATGGCTAGAGGGTCATTTTGTGCAATATGCCTTTTATTCCAATTTAAAAAGACAATAATTTGAAGATGTTTCTTTTGTGAGTGGGTGAAGGCTCTGCACGCCTCCTTTGGGTGAAACTGCGGCCTTCTCCTTGACCTGGAACCCTGTGCAAATGCCTTGGGAGGTGAATGTGTCTATTGCCCCACTACCATCTGAATTGACCTCCTGCTTGCTCTGGCCTCAGCCTCACCCAGAGTCCTCAGCAACTTTCCTGCCTACAAGGGTAAGGTGTAAACTGCAGGGAAATGTTTCCCCATTGAGTCTTTCTCCTGGGAAGGCACGATTTTCCAGAATGAGTTCAGACCAAGGAACTTTGCCAAGTCCGTGTCTTCCTTCTCTGCTTCTGAACACCTTTGCAGCCTGCTAACCAGATCTAGGTTTGTAGCCATGAGACTCCTGCTGCCCCAGCCAATGGATGATCAGCCTCCTTGGTCGGAGTCATTTAGGCAGAATCTCATGTGCAGATTAATTTCTTCCAGGTTTGTTCCTGGAGATGAAGTTTTTTGAGTCCCATGGGTCACATGGCCTGCGTGTCCTTATCACACTGGGACATAGGCACACATCATAGGCTGAAAGGCCAGAGACCTTGTGGGTTTGACCTTTGACCCCTGCTGTGTGTGTCCATGGTCTGACTTCCTGCACCTGGGAGTGACACCGTGACAGAGCAGACAGGGATGGGATTCCCCATCCTGGTCCCTGATCCTCCCAAACACCATCTCTCTCCATCTGGCCATCCTCACCTTGGAAGCTACTCTCCTTAGCTTCGCTCCTGGCCCCACCCCCACGTGTCACGGGCAGATATCACTTTCGTCCCCCTACGATGGCTTTTCTTTAGCTGTTTTCCATGGATGTGCCCTCAGGGATGCACAACAGGGACATCTGGCACACAGCTGCCCGGCAGAGGCCACCTCACTGGTGTTCTCCCAGGGCCTCAGCTCCTGTCCTCCCACCTGCTTCTCTCACTGCTGCCTGTCTATGGGGAGCTTAGGGTTCCAGGGAGTGGGGCTTCAACTGACCTCGTATGCTCAGGAGGAGCCACCGTGAGGCTTGATGTCACCCACCCCCCCACTTTTCTAATGTCCCAAGCCGCATTCCCCAGTCATGGTCCAGAGATTCTCAGAGTCCCATAAACAGAAAGTAATTTGCAAATGCTTGTTCCTACAGCAACAGGTTTCAGAGGGTGCAGGACACTCTGGATTCTGTACAGATGCTGATGTTGGCCACCGTGGCTGTCACATGTGGGTCAGTGTCACAGTGGCTGACACCCTCTTGTGCCCATTTCCATGCAGACCCACCATCCATTGCTTTGAGGGACACAATGGCCTTGGCATCTGCTTTTAGGACCGACTGGTACACATTCCCTCTGGGACCTGACTCTCCTGGGTAAAGAGAGAGAACTGAATTGGTGGGTTGCATTTTCTATTTCTCCATTGGCCATTTTTCCCTAGAAACTCTGCATTTCAATGTGAAATTGGTCTCCCTGTTGGACAGAACAGCAGAACTGAGGGACAGGTACTGAGTCTCTGAGGAGCTTTCCTCCAGCCCCTGATCAGCACGCAAGTGACAGGACAGACCCCAGAGGCTAACCTGGCCATGCACAGAGCCATCCCGGCCATGGCCTGGGCCTCACTGAGAGCTTGCAGGTTTTCACCAACTTGCTCTCTTTTGCTTTTTGTTGATTAAATCTGAGAAGAGTCGTAATTACTGTGACATAAATGTGTTCAACTGTGGAAATCCTGCCCTTAGAAGAATCTGCTGTATCCTCCTGTAGTCAATCAAGGGCTTCAAAGAGAGCCACTGGGGCATCTAAAGTGACAACAGTTGCCTGACAAATTGCCATTTCAAATCCCTTTGAACTAGAAGAGTGAACTTAATAGCTTTCAGCCACTGATTGTTATTCTTTGAATGAGAGAACGTTTCTTCTTGCCTTTTGGGTCATCTGGGGAGCCTGCTTCTGAGGCCTTGGGGACTGTTCTCTGCACCCAGTTTAGATTAAGATTGAGATGTTTCCTACCCATTGGTGGCTGCCATTTGCATCCTGTCCCTGGCTGCCTGAGTCCATCACAATGCTGGCAGAAGGCCAGGAGCCTTGTGACTCCTGGTGGGGATGCCTGGCAACCAGCCACACTGGAACAAAATGCACTGCTGCCAGAGAGGCGACTTTAAATTTGCCTTGGGTATAGAGCCCTGGTTCACACAACCAAGTCCTCACTGCAAGGACAGGAGACCAAGCCACACCACGAATTCCACTTATTTCCTGAAATCATGCTTTATGGTAGCACTCTCCAATATGGTGGCCACTAGGCACTTGTGGCTGTTTAATTTAAATTAGCTGAAAAGAAATAAAATGTAAAATTCAGTGTCTCAGAGGACACATTTCCTGCACTCAAGGGACAGAGGCAACTGGCGGCTGCTACACTGAGCAGTACAGGTTAGACACCCTCACACTCTGGTTTCTATTGGGTGGACCTGCTCCAAAGCCAGTGCTGTTTTCACTGTCTGGATGCAGAAGGTGCCAGGCAGAGGTGTAAGTAGCCCGATGAAGGTTCCATGGAGAGATTCTGGGGGCAGCAGTTCTCTGCTGGCTGCCTCCCACTTGCCCCAGCCTTGGGGACCCTTTTACCCCATTTTTTTCCTGGTCCCCTCATCCCACCCCCTCTCTCCACCCTCCAGCCAGGTACCTGGTACACACCTGTCAGTGTTTCAGGCTTAGTGATGTCCTCTCCTCATACCAGGACCCACCATTTCCACCCGACCCCTCTCCAGCTGTGGTCAGCCTGCTCCTTGTGATAACCCTGTTCAGGCAGCTTGGGTTCTAGGTTGACATCTGCAAGGAGTTTTGTAACTGTTCATTACATATCTGAACACACATACATATCTTAACACATGACTGTTTCATACTCTTTTACTATATGTAGTCAGGCTAGTGGGGCTTTTAAAGACAGCTTCCAGTTAAAATTAAATACAATTTTTGATTTTCCCTCACTTTGGCCAGAAAAGTAGTGCACATTACGTCAAGGTTTAATATCTAAATTTGAACCTTTGTTTTGGAGCCAGTCAGTCTGATTTTTTTTTTCTCAGCCAGAAGCACATAAAGTAAATGCTGTCTAAGCTTACTGTCTTAGTTACTTTCTCAGTGCTGGCATACAATACCTGACAATCACAATTTAAAGTAGAAAAGGTTTTGTTTTGACTCACAGTTTGTAGAAGTATCAGTTTATAGTTGACTGGCTCTGAGGCAAGGCAGCACAGCAGAGGAGCATCATAGAGAAACACAGTCCATGGCATGACAGTCAGGAAGCAGAGAGGGATCAAGGGAGAAGGAGGGATATATATATACCCTACCAGGCCATTCCCACAACAAACCACCTTTTCCCACCAGGCTCCACCTCCCAATATCATACCCACCTATCAACCCATCAGCATAACACATATATGTTTCAGTCACCTCCCAAAAGCCCCACAGCACATGAGGCTTTTGGGGGACATCTAGATATAAATCATAAATTTCATTTCCTCTTGGCCTGATCACTTTAGCTGCATGTCCTTAAGTGTCTCCCTGGAACTTTGAACTGCAGGTCTCTCTGAGAATAGAGCAGGTGGGAAACGTTTGGGACAGCCCTGGACCAACAACTTGGGAAGGTTGGGTTCTAAAGCTCTAAGCCCAGGCCCTGGGGCTGGATGGCTCTGAGACAGATGTTTTAGATCACTTGGCAGAATTTCACAGTAGCAGCCTTGGTCACTTGCTTGGCAACCCTGTGAAGTGCTTGGTGGATCTGACTTCCTATTCGTCTTGTAGCTTCTTGGGCTCCACTCTCAGATAAGCACTCTGCACTCAGAGCTATTCTCCTAAGTAGCTTTTGATAGAGTTGAAAGTCATTGTGCACACAGTTCCCATATAAAAACAATGAGTAACTGAGGATGGCAGGAAAAGGCAAGGAAAAATGTACCCAGAGTCTGCTCTGTGGGTGCTTGACATTTGAAATGTCACTTAATCTCTCCGCACAGTTCTGGAAAGAACCAGGGTCATGGAGCTAAGAAGGAGCAGAGATTCAAGTGACATGAACCCTGAAGGTGCCCTTTGGGATGATAGTATGTTCTGGGTTGGAGTCTGTGCCCCATTCTGTGAAAGGTCCTGAAGCTCCAGTCCCACACCTCACATGATGTTATTTATTGTGTGATGATCAATAGAACACCAGCCAAGGAGGAAGTGTTTGGGGTTTCATTGAGCAGATGGGCTTTTCCTGGAAGTCTTGACCTGGCAGGATGTGTGGTGCCCAGCGTATGGTGGTTACAGCCTTCCTACATATAGGATCTACCTGCACAGGGCCCCAACACCAGAAGGAACACTGTGGTTTCATATGTTTTCATTTGTTTTTGAGCATATTTTGTCTTTATCATCTCAGATCTGAAGAATCTAAAAATAACACATGTCAAAATACTTATCTTTTCTGTTTTTGCTTTAGGGGATCCTAAATTAACACACATTAAAAGGATATGCATTCTTATGAATTCATGGGCCAGCTTTGAATACAACATAAAAGGAGACAGTTGTTATTTTTAGAGTCATAAAGAAAACAAAGCTAATTGGGCTCATTTCTCTGTGGTGGCCACCATCTCTAAAGCATCCTGTAAGAGCAAAAACATCGCCTCCGTGGGGGACAGTAGGAAGGCCACATCACAGGGCCCTTTTTGAGCAGAACTCACCAACATGCAGGGGTGCGCATGGCGGAGCCGGGTTCCATGTGAGCCACCCTTGGAGCAGGCAGCAAACTAATCTTGAGGGCTGTGCAGTCTGCAAGAATAAGAAGCTGCTAGGTCAAGTTGCAGCCCCTTTGGCTGCCAGTGCTGAGCCACCAGTTTTCACCAGGGAACCACAGACCCACATCTGACCATACCTAAGTGTGGCTGTAGATGCCCAAAGCGCACGGGCTCTATCATAGAGTTCTCTGCCCCCATGCCACTCAGGGAAGGCTTCTGTTCCAGGACAGTGGAGAGAGGGCTGGTGCTCCATGATGTCCTGGGCCAGCCCTCCCTCCGGGCTCTACCCAGCACTGTGGCCTCATAGCCAGGCCTGCAATTGCGCAGACAGCACCCCAACACCCCCCTCACCATCTCTGATGGAGGTTGGTACCCACTACTACTTTAGGGTAGGGAAGATGGTGGCACCAACTCCTTCTAACCCTTTTGCCAGTTTGTTCCCGCAGAGTCCTCAGAGCTGGCAAACCAGACCCAGGGATCTCCCACAGATTAGAGGAACCCAGAATTCAGTTTCTATGCTAGAGAGATGGCTGTGCCTCCTGAACCTCTCTACAAGGAAGTCACCCTTTTGTGTAAGGAGCTGTCTTGGGGGCCATGACTGATTGAAGGGCTCCTCCTGGAGCATTTGAAAGGGAATGGGGAGAGAATGGGAAGGGAAGCTGAACAGGAGCAGCTTCCTCAGAGATGCAGCCAGAGCCTGGTCCCACAGGAGCTGCCTCAGTCAACCATGGTCTAAAAACTGGAAATAAGCAATTCATAATTTAAAATTGTGTGTTGCTGTGAGCAGGGTGATAAAATCTCATACTACAGCCCTCTACCCTGCCTGGGAAGTGAGTCATCTTTTTGTCCCTGTGTCTCTGCTGTGGGTGCTACCTATCCACTAAGCACTTAGCAGTGGTCTCTGTTATCTGATTGACTTTATGATATCCCAATGTCTGTATCAAAGCAACCCCTTTTGAGCAAGAAAAAAGAGGCCCAATTTACATAACTTTTATTGCAGTATTATATTATTATGTGTTCTATTTTATAGCCAGTTATTTTTAATTTTTTAACATGCCTAATTTATAAATTAAACCCTAATGCAGGGATGTGTCAATGGGAAAGGATAGTACTGTATATTTAGGGCTCAGTACTGGCTACTTGTCAGGCAGCTCTGATCGTCTGGATTTCCTGTCCTGCAGGGAAGGGTGCCCTGTGCCCATAATGATCCACACCCCCTCCCTTGAAGTTACAGCACTAATTCCAGGATTGAATTCTTCCTGATCCTTCAGCATCTCTCAAGAGCTATATGGCTTCTAATTGCTCTGTCTTGATCCTGATGAAATCTTACCAATCATGCAGTCACTGCCCACTACACTGGCTGGAATAATGACGACTTCTCTATCTTCGTGTAGGAAAAGGACATTGTAAGTTTCTACCATTGTTGCCAAGATGGCACAGGAAGGCTGATATTTGAAAGCTCTGTTCATTCAAGAAATGATCATTCATTCCCTCTTAAGTCTCAACGGAAGGCAGCGGGTAGGAAAGAAGGGTGAGGAGAAGCCTGGATCAGAGGCTTGCATTGGGGTGTAGCAGCAGAGGGTCCAGATTCCACTAAAGGACTGTCCGGAGAGTGTGAAAAATGTAGCTTTGGGCAATAAATTCAATCCTCTGAAATGGCAAAATTGTGACTACAAAAACTGGATTGATTTCTAGTTGCTCTAAAGCATTGGCAGAGGTGTTCTGAGGTCACCTCATGTAGAGAAAAGATGATGTAAAGTCATTGATACTTGTCATTTGTAGTCAGGTCCATGCACACACATGTGCATTTATACACACAAAAACACACACATTGAGGTATTGTTTTATTTAAGCTTTAACATTATGATCTAAACTTTTCACTTTGCAGAACACTGGGATGTTAAGTAGCTGAGCACTCTTCTTCAAATTCCATGTTTTTCTCACTTCATTCTTCTGAAATCTCTTGACTTGTGGAGAACATCATTCTCCCTCTAGAACATTTACCCAAATGGAGAATTGTGTTAGACAGGACCATCTCACAGCTAAGGCTGGAATCCCAGCTAAACAGCCCAAGCACAAGGACAAAACACTCACATAGGGAAAGGGATACTGGTGATTGGTCACCAGGAGGACCCAGGTTCTCTAATGGTACTGTGACTGTGCCATTCCATTGCTTGGCCCCGAGACCCTTTGTGTTGACGATAAGTTCTTGGTAAAGGGGGTTAGAACTGATGAGAAAACGTGGATGCCCAGCTATCGGATGCATTTCCTTGGCAGGCACCACCTAGGGGAGAAACTGGAGACCCAGATGCCCAGGGTCTCTGTAGCCTGCAAGCCTGGTTTTCTTTTATGCAAAATCTGATGGATTGTTCTTCATCATTCTCCCCTTAGCTCCAGCTCCTTCTCAGACAAACCTCTAGATCTTCCTCCAAGGCTGGAAGAATGGTGGTCCAGCCTCCTGTGGACTTTTCACTTCTTCTGCATGTGATTTTCTAAGATAATGTAGAGATAGAATATCATCACAACCACGGATGTAGCTAGTGAAGTTTTGAATTTAATAAAGTCTTTATTTTACTCAGTAAAATACTGAATGTTTGGCTTTTTAAATACTAAGGGTTGTGGGAAGGCAAAGTAGTGCTCAATTCTATGGTACTTCCTCCAGAAGTGACGTCATTCCCAGTGTCTGCTTGACCTGTATGCACCCTTATCTGCATACATTAACTTAGCACACTTTTCCCTACCAACTTACTCTGACCTCCTTACTTCCCCTAACACAGTGAATTCCCACCTGACTCAGGAGAGCACCACCCAGCAAATTTCACTGTGGGACTAGAGAGGAGGGAGAGGGACTTCAGGTACACCAGAACTGTACACTGAGAGGAATCCATCAGGATAAGTGCCCTGCAGCTCTACAAGGAAACAGTGCCTTTGCAAACAAACCACATGTTCCCTGGAGAGTCTCAGAGTGACCCAAATCTGGAGGTGATGGTGTTGGGAGTCCCCAGATGTAGAGAGCTGTAATGGGGTCTGCTTCTTTGGTGGACTGAAACACTGAGGTTGTATTTATGAATGAGGTAACATTTATGAAAGTGCCAAATAAATTTGTCTAGAATCAGCTCTCAGATAAACTACTTGTATTAGAATCCTTGTGTGTGATCTCTTTGGGGGACTCCATTCTGGGTCAGCATCTGCCTCTAATGCACTGTTACAAAGCAATCAAGCAAAGCTCGGAGAACTAAAAAGTGAACATAGATCTTGCCAAGGGTGGTAGTGAGTCCCAAGGAAAATCTCCCAGAGGTGGTAGCATCAGAGGTGAGGGAAGGATGGTCATTGGGGATTATAAAAGAGAGGAGGCAGATATATACAGTAGAGGAGCAGCAGCCACAAGCTTCCTTTTTTCAAATATTATGCATATCATATAAAATATATGTGTATAAACATGCCCACATAGAATGTTTCAATCACTTAACTCCACCTGTTAATGCTTACATTTCAACTGTTATTAAACATTCAAATTAAAGATGAATGATTAGATGTTTCAGAAAAAGTGACCCCAGCATCACCACAAACAGGAAGTGGTGTGTTCTAGTCATCACGATGGTGCAACACCACTAGGCCATAGGAATTTTCAGCTGTATTATAATTTTGTAGGACTGATGGAAGCATCTGTATGTTGTGCAAGGCCATACTTATAATCCCCCAATTTTTTCTAAGGATGTTGGGTGGCCCAGGCAAGGGCCTTGGTGGCTTAATGGAGAGAAAGAGTATGGTATACATGGTGGTGGGCACCGACATGTGACCAGAGCCATGTAGAAAACTAAGCCTGTGAAGCAAGAAGGAGCCCTGTGGAGCCCGAAGGGAAGCTGGAAATTGGAAACCAGAAGCCGGAAGCAGGAAGCAGAAACACTTGGTGCTGCTTGGGGGCGAAGAAGCATTTGAACAGTGACCTGGCTTCTGGATGGACAAGAAGCGGAGAGGTTGTTGGCTGTTTTCTGAAGCTGTTCACCAACTTTAGTGGCTTCCCCACTAACAAAGTCCTCCAATGAATTTGTTTCACCGGCCACCACTCTGAGAGTGAGCTCAGTGGTGACTGTGAAGTAGGTCACCGGGAGTGTGGTGGACGCCATGCATAAGCCAGCCCCTTGAGAGGATGCATTTCCATGCTATCTCGATGTACCCATGGCTCCTTCAGCCCCATTCCCACTTCCTTCTCCCTCACTTGGGCAGTAGTTCCATCTCAATGGAGATAGTCTCTTACAACATCAATGCAGTGAGGAACAGCAGAGCCACCCAGTGCCTCTGACAGCTTCTCCCCAGATCCACGTGGACTCCTAGGTGAAAGGTGGGAGACTCTTACTATCTCAGGTGACAGTGCTCATCACCTGTCATTCCCATGTGGATAGAGGCCTGTGACTCAGCCTCAGGGATGGCAGGAGCTGGAAGACTCATGAAATCCTCTTATAGTTGGAGAAAATTACCCTGGAACATTGATTGCTCACCAAAAAAATGCAATATAATCATTTCACTGGTAATTTAAATGTTTAAAAATATTAAAAGACATGCAGACACATTATGAAATAGAATGTAATTCATAGAGATTTAAGAAATATGTTTAAAGGAAATGCTCCGTTGCTCACAGGCCTTTGTGGATAAATCCACCAGGACTCCAAGGAAGATCATGCAAACTCCTCTGATGTTAAAAGAGGATGATTGGGTTGAAAATTCTGAGAAAATCTTTGAAAAAAATGGAGTCAAGAGGCCAGGTTTAAATTCTATATCTGTCCCTTAACTGTGTGAGGTATTTAATTGGTTCAATTCACTATTAGGTTCAGTTAAATCATCCAGATGCTCGCTATATGCTATGTCTTGAGGACACAAAGATTAATACAGTCTAGGCTCCACTTTTAAGGGACACAGGAAGTGAGAGCCTGTAGAACATACCCTTGGTCCCTTGGTCCACACTAGATGTCCCCAGAACAAGGTTCTAGGGTCTCTTTGCCTGAGAGCATCCTCTGGGCAAGGAGACTGCTTTGTTGAATTTGAGGGGACTGGAAATTTGAGAGGGAGTTTGAGGGGAAGTATGTTCCAAGGTGGAGAAAGGAGGTACCACAATTGGGTGACAGTGACCCAGGTTCCTTGCTCTTTGCTGCTCCATAGCTCTCAGCTTCCTCAGGGGGTCACAGCAGGATTAAGTCCACATGGCCCACAGGGAGAACCTGCTCAATACTGCACCTTTCATGTTTATCTCCCTTCCTCACCTCCCTGGCAGTTCCCAATGCTGCCTCCCATGTCCAGTACAGGCATTAGAAACCTGTCTCTGGGTCTCCTTTTGGAAAAAGGGTACAAGCTAAGACAGAACTAGTTTGTCTGATACGCTGTGAGAAGCTGTATTGGAAATGCTAGGCAGTCCTGCGAAGCCCGGAGAGGACATACTGGCTTCCAAGAAGCAGAGAGTTGAGAGAATTTCTCCAAGGTAGTGCTGTTAAAACTCAGTGAATGATGGTGGGGTGAGTCTCACCAGAGGACTTCAGTATGAGAAGGGTGGGCAAGATCGAGGACCGAAGTCATGGAGGTCCATGAAGCTTAAGGACCCTGGGTGACCTGGGGAGCAGTGGATCCTTGTGGCGACTTGTAAAGCATCTGCATGATTGAGATGTGGGGCTACATAACCTAGTAGGACCTGTTGGCCTTAGGGGAACTTCATTTCCACCTGTGGCTCTCATTCAAGGGAGCAAATCATGCATGATCTACTCTGCTGAGAACCCTTCACAGAATTCTGTTCAAGAGTGCAAGGTGAGAGCAAAGGAGAAAGAAAGAGGGGATCCAGTTATGGTCCCCTCCAAAGGGCCTGCTTGTAATTTAAGCCACACTGAGTGACAAGGCTTGGGTAACCACAGTGTGCAAGGAAGGGTAGATGGGGATTGTATGGCTGTGCTTATTGGGGGTAAAATGAGTCTGAAAGAAGTGGAGAAGGAACGTTTGACAGAAAAGAGGACAAGAGGGCTGTGCCCAAATGGAAAGCAAGCCAGACCTTCCTCAAAATGGAAAGCTTGCTGTAAGGAGTGTGTGAGCAGAATGGAATGCTGTGCAGAAGGAGCCTAGATGGTGGTGGTCTCCAAGGCTTTGTGCTCCAGTGGGTGGAGATGATGGCTTTGTGCTGCTCCTCTCGGATGGTTCCTTCATGAAGGAAATATTGCCATGCTTGCCCGAGATTTCACTGCCATGGGTTTAATAGCCATGAATCAAGGTGCAGCATTTATATGATATTGAAAAGGAAACTTCTTGAATTTATTCAGGTGCAGGCCAGATGTTGTGTTGGCATTGGCCCCACTAGGAGGGACTCTTGGAAATCAACTGCAGACTCTGGAATCCTACACTGCTTCCCCAGTTAACCCTTAGGAGGCCATGACAGCCAGCCCCGAGACTACCCACTGTGAAAGGGGCTGATGGTCATAGGATTCCCTTAGTGCTATGACATGCAGAGTCATGCCCAGGGAACAGCAGACAATGTGTACAAAGTAGCAGGAGAGTCTCTGTGTTGTATGGAGTTTGGTGCAGTAGGACGCATATGCAGGACAGACAGTGACAGCCTGTGTGTTGAAACTCATTAAACGAAGTATAAGGTCCTCTGCGAGGGGAGAAGTGTCATCTGTGCCCCATGTTTCTAGAGTTTCAGTGAATGTGCATTGGGGAGACTGTGTGGAAGCTCCTGGGAGGCAGGCACCGTGCTTGCAGGCACCATGCTTGCAGCCACCTGATGCTCTTTGACCTCCCCAAATGGCCTGGTGATACCCACAGCAGGTGTCCGGTAGATGCTGCCTCATATGAAATTCCTCATAAGATGGGCTTGATGGCTCTGCCAAAGGCGTTGCTGGGACTGCGTTTCTCATCTGTGAATGACAGCCTCCCTGAGATGTAGCCTCCCTGTTCCCTCTCTCAGGCACTCATGAGATCCAAATCCATCCTAAGGAGGCAGCAGCTGTTGGGCCAGGATAGGAGAGAGCCAAGGACATGGCTGAGCCATTGGATTTGTCATAGCAAGGTGGTTCCCTTGTTGGCTTGGTCTAAGTGTCCCTTCTGTGTTTTCCTTGTCTTGGATATGAGTCAGGTGGCACAGCTCCATCAGGCCAAAATTACCACAGAGCAAGGAAGCCTTGAAAAGGACAAGACACTTGTCTCCATAGTGCACCAGGACCTTAGTGCTTTTAGTGGTCTAGGTGCTTGCTCTAAGGAGATGCCTAGACCCACACCTAGAGCCAAAGAATGTCCAGAGCATCTTCAGTTACATACAATGACAGGATGAATGACCATTCAAACTGAATGAAGGATTCTGTAGCAGGTGAAAATTCTTTTCTGTGCACCATTGGTCCCAGCCAAGTTCTCTGTGGCTGGAAAGCTCTGGCATGTTCTGACCTGAGGCCCTCTTGGCAACGTCAGAACACATGTCCACGAAAGTGGACATCTATGATTTCACCCTCCCAGAACAGCATTTCTTGTTTCCTGGGTGAAATGTTTATTCTCCAAGTTTAACCAAGTTTAACCTGGGCAGGACTCTCAATCATGATTCTTGGATTGGATGATCAGATTTCTCTGTGAGGATGGTTTCCTTGGGATCACAGACAAGCTGAGTCCTCTCTAGTTAAGCAGGGTTCCAAGAACCACTGCTGCAACTTCACCCTGACCCTCATCCAGGGATGAGGACACAACACGGGATACAGGGATAGGACGCAGAGTCTATATTGTCTTCTGAAACCACATGTGAGCCAGGGAGATTGAAGAGACAGTCACGGGGGACAGCCCATAAGAGATGGGCCCTGAACACTCTTTCTGAGGGAATAAAGGCCATCTTCAGTGTACGTACATCAAAGCACTCCCATACACCAGGAACCAAAAAGTGAACCAGCCCAGGGCCCCAGGTTGATGAATTGATCACCATTGGATCTCCTGGTGGAGGTCAGAAAAGAAAGCCAGAGTTTCGACTTCAGAAGAAAGGTCTGTCTTTACCCAGAACAGTGAGTGAGTCAAAAGGAAGAAAGGATAAGGAGAAACCTAGGAAATGTCCTCTGAATCGTATCAGATTCATCTAACCACCAGCAACAGAACTCCGTGGAACAATTGTCCATCTTCGCAACACAACTTCAGTCAGTTTTGGTGGCCTCTCTCTCATATCAGGACACTCTTTTTCATCATGTACTTGGACATGTAACATTTCTATTAAGACTTGCAACTGACAGATGTCGGTGAGAAGAGAACATTCAGTAAAATACTTCCAGGAAGCCAAGGAATGGGCCCATGAAAGCCCGACTTCTAGTATAATCAATACGTATTTGAGGCTGTGCTCAGTTTTCTTGGCTCCCATTTAAGCAAGTCATTTAGGATCTAAGAGAGAAGTGGAGAGAGTGTTCCCTGTTAATCAGCATTCATGTTAACGACTTTGCAGGCTTTCCATGTGTACAGTCAGAATTCTCCAGAGGAGTCCCAACACTTCCGTTGTTGCTGCTCTGCACAGATCTCTTCTTCTTTAACAATTTTATTTGTTTCCTGTTCAGCCCCTCTCTTCTTTTGAGGAACTGCTCTTAAGGATGCAGAAAAAGAGGAAATTTCTCTGCTTCTGGTTTACATGTAAAACGGTATAAGCTCTTCAGAGAACAATTTCTTATTTAGTAAAGTTGGGCTTCACTAGGTACCTGAAGATCTCCCTACTTCTCTCCAGGTATAGACTGTGGAGAAACACCCACATCAACAAAGACGTTCACTGAGCTTTTTAAATTTTTTAATTGACACAATAAATGTAAAGATTCATGGGATACAGCATGATTCAATATAGGTACAGAGTGTGTAATGAACAGGTCAATGTAATTAGAATTTTTTCACCTCCTTAAACATTTATCATTTGTGTTGGGAGATTTTGAGCTCTTTTCCAATTCTTTATAAAATTTATGAAGTATATAATAAATTTGTGTGTATTGTAGTCACTCTATTGTGCTGCAAAGCACTAGAACTTAGAAGCTTTTTGAATGCTCTAAAATTGAGGCAATCAAAATGCTCATTCACTGGTAATGGATAAATTGAGGGTGTATTTTAACTACTACACAGTTATTAAAATGAATACACTAAGTCCATTTACTTCAGCATAGATGAATTTCTAAAATCTAGTGTTGCAAGTAAAAGCAAGTTGCAAAATGTGTAAAATCATACCCCAGTTATGTGAATTAAAAAACATACAAAACAACACCATGTGCTGTGTGTGTGTGTGTACACATGTGTTATAAATTTTAAGATATGGGTTAGAGGAATGCAAACCACCTTAGGATGGAGGTTGTCTCTGGTAAGTGAGGCCAGGGGTTGGGGAAGAGGGTCTGTATCACCAACATTGCATTGCTTTTCATAAAATATCCTGAACAAATATGGCATCACTATGTTAATATTAGTTGGAAAAAATATGGATGGTATGTACATGGGTGTTTATAATATCTCTCCACAAACTGTTTAAAATATTTGAAATGTTTGATAATTCTAAAAAGTTTCAAAAGAATTAAATGGATTCAGTATAACAATTAATAGAAAAAAGGTAGTTGGGGCAATATGAATATAAAATAGTATAGAATTAGAAATTTAAATCCTAAAAGGAGCCATGCCTATATTCATTTCTATCTTCTCTTACTAGTATTTTATTGATACTTTAATTTTTACAATAGGATATGTGCTCTCTTATACCACCTACTATGCTCTGAGGAATGAGAGAAAACATAAACAAATGACTGAACGCAACAAACTTGACATGGATCGCAGCGCTGTTAAAGTTACTCACCTTGTACTATCATTATGGTTGCTTTAAGTATATAGAAAAGACCACTGTCCACCCTGGCTCATGGATGTATCTTTCTAGACACTTAAAGATGCAGTCAACAAGGCCCAGATAGGAAATATTCTAGGACCTCCCAGAATAGACTCCTAGATTACTATGGAGTCTTTTTTTTTGGTACCGGGGATCAAACTCAGGACCTGCCCTTGCAAGGCAGCCATGGTACCCCTGAGCTAAATCTCCTGCCCCAGGCTAGCAGTCTTTGTGTGATTACTTGCCACTGCTGCAATGTCACACACAATATGTAAATGGATGGTGTAGCTGTGCACTAACAAAGTCTCATTTACAAACAGAGGCACAGGTTGTATTTGGCTGAGAATTGTGCTTGCGCCTCTGCTTTAGGGCACAGGACCCCCAAGGGACTTCACAGGCCTCCCTGAATAGCTCAACTCTGTAAGGATGGCAAAGGCCAATCCCACCTCAGTTCTCTGCTTATATGGACAAGAGCTTTGGCTTCCAAAACCGGGTGGTATGGGGCATTTTATTATATTTTCAAATTTTAAGCAGCTCATCTATTATTTTTGATTTTCCCCTTCAAGGAAAGGGAAGGATAATTTTCAGAGATTTCAAACCCTTTTTTCAGTCCTGAAATTTGTGACTTGGATAAGTCTTAGGAAAATTCTGTCTGAGATCTGCTACAGCCTGAATCAGAAATGAGAAGACTCATCCATAGTGATTTCCCCAAGATGGGGTCGATTCCGTCCCCATTCATACCAAATCCCAAGGGACAGACAGACAGTAGGGGCACAACGAATCATCCCAGAGCTGGAATAGGAAGAGAAAATGTACTAGACCACTGGCCCTTTCTCTCACTTTCCCAGTCTTTACTGGGCAGTGCTTATGGTCTAGACCAGTGGTGGCAAACCTCCATGCTTGGCACTGAGAATGTGGGGGTGAACAGGATAGAGATCGTGTTTTTCTATTCTGACTCCAATCAACCTCTCTGCTCCAGAGATTTGGATGGAAGGTGTCAAAGATGTAAACAAGCAAGGGAACTCAGTCAGCTAGCAATTCTCACCCAGTAGGAAAGCTGCTCAGAAATGAAAAGTAAAGCACAACCGAGTTAGCCCATCCATTGTCCAGGAAGGTGACCATTCAGAGTCATCTGATGGATGTAGACACCAGAGTGTGAAAGGAACAGAAAGCTGATCCTGTTGGAGAAACTTCTTCCATATGGAATCAGGTGGGCTCTTACTTGGATATTATAATACTCACATTGTTATTATTGCTCAACTGCATTAGCGTTACCAGCTGAACTTGAATGATCTGGTCATGCAAAACCTTTAGGGTGTTTTTGGTAGAAAGTGGTAGCCTCCAAAGAAGTTATAGGTGGGACAGTATTGACTTTCCTCTGTCCCTCCAATTGGCTCATAGGCTACTAGGAAAGCCAATTTCGGGCAAAATTTGGACACACATATGGACCTTGCAAATACCACAGCTCTTAGCAAACAGATTGTACAACTAGTTTTATGAGCTCAATGAAGCCCTGGTTCTGTATCCCTTCAGATGTTTCAATCATCAGCTGGCTTAAAAGGTTCAGGTGGGTAACCACCTGCAATTCCATGGACAGGCTTCTGCTCACATTGTGGGCAGCTTCAGGCAAACAGAATCCTGTGGATTATGGCTGGATATAGGATCAGATAAAAGGCATTATCTTCAGAGCGCTGCTGTGAACAACAGCCAGGTCCTGGTGGCCCATTTGTCATCCTAGAGAAAAAGTTAAAAGCAGTGTGACCGCACACATAAGTGGTACTGAAGTTTGCGCTCTAGGTGGGCTGATTGCTTCCCCTCCATTACCATATCCACTCCCTGCGCAGGCTCATGTAGGAAACCCTGTGACGCCCTTGGAGGAGGCTAAACCCTGTGCCCAAAGTCATGCAGGGGATGAGTGGTCAAGCTGGATTGTAACAGTTCACGTGATCCCATGCCCACAGTCTTTCCACCCCACTAAACTGAGCTTCTGTTTGTTTGTAGGTGAGGGGCTATGCACGCTCACGCAGCTTTTCTGAAATCGTGTGTGAATGTTGTGCACCACCATGGACCTCTATATAATAAAGATAAATAAATGCCTGTATTTTGTAAGAAACTATTCAATAAGCAACTTCATCGTGGATGACATTGTGCACTATCCTTCAGTTTCCTTTTCGAGATCCTTCTCACAGAAGATAAGCTCTGGGAAGCTTGGAATTTATATATTTTTATTATTAACTTTCTCAACTTCCCTTATTTCCAATCCAAATTCTCTCTACTATTGCCTATTCCTCCCATGTCTGCCTTGACTTTGAACACACCATTTTTTCTGCTTGAGGACCATGAACTCTTTGTGGTCAGCATCCAGTCTTTAATATCATTTTCCTCACCTCTTTTGCTTGGCCCAAGAAGAATGATATCCCTGACACAAAGCAGGATTCTTCTACCATGTGAGTTCTTGCCCTCCTTCACCTTCCCTCCTGTTTATGTCCCTGCACATTTTGAGATCAGTCTTTCTGAGTGCTGGCAGTGCACCTTATTCACACTCTTCTGCCTCCCCTACTCCATTAAGTTATCCAGTTTAGGCTGAAAACAATAAATAGGCCACATTGGCTTCAGTGTTTGCCTGGATTTAGCTTGTGTTATACAATATTTCAAGTTCTTTGGCAGCTCCAAAGGGTGGTGTCCAATACGAATGACTTGCTCACTGCTGTAGATTCAGCACATAGTAAACTGTGCAATAAGTACTTATTGAATGGCATTGTACTGTTGTACTTTCCCATTTGTTTATTTCCTTCTGTCTTTGTTTTATCAGGTTCTCAGAGGCAGAAGTTATATTTTATTTACCTCTATATTTCCAGCAGCTGTCAACTGCAATACATTAAGGGTACCAAGAACTTGATACAAACGTATTAGGATTTCTACATGCCCTTTTAGATAAGTCAAATTTCATTTATCAGATAAGTGAATTCACTTAACCAGATAATTCTGGTTATCCTTCAAAATAACAAAATTAGCTTGGCAAGATGTACTGCTAATGAATATACATTGAATCTAATTTCCTTACTGATAAATTATCTTTAAAAACCACACTATGAAAACATCTTTTTAAGTAACTCAATAATATTTTCATATGAATGTACCATAATAAATTTAACTAAAGTTTATTGTTATATTGGCCAGCTTTTCAGTTGGTAGAAAAAATATTTGACACCACCAAATTAAAGGACAAGAAATTTATTTTTGCTCATGGTTTTGGAGATTTTAGTTCATGGTCAACTGAGTCCAAGGCAGAAATAGCATGATGGAAGACTGTGGTGGAGAAGATGGAGTTAGGTGGTGCCTAACTCATGGAATTCAGGAAGCAAAGAACAAGAGCCAAAGAAGACAAGGCCAGGAAACAGATCTAGTTTTCAAGGTCATGACCACCATGACTACTTCCTTCAAATAAGCCCCATAGCCTGATAGCCCATTCAGCTATGAACTTTACAGTGAATTACTCCACTGATGAGATTGGTGCCCTAACAATCTGGTCACCTCTCCAAGAGTCTCTACATACTTTCAAGCTGACAATCAATAGTAACGGGCACATTCCACCCCTTGCCAACTTGACACCCATACACATCTTAACCATGCTTAATTTCCAATGAAGGTCATATTTCTGCCTAGCATGATGTAACTATCCTGTTTACATCTTAAAATGCATGAATTTCTTTTCCAAGGTATCAACAGTTCCCTGATTGCTCAAAGATGCCAGTCCAAAGTTTCACCCAAGATTCAAGGTAAATACTTAGCTGTGAACACTTATAAAACCCAGAAGGCACATTACACATGGCCAAGACACAATGGCATAGGCTAAATATTCCCATTCTGAGAGAAAGAAACAGAGGCATCGGAAGATATAGGATCAAAGCAAGACAGAACCACAGAAGGGCAAACATTAAAACCTTAGCCTCATGTTCAGCACCTAGGGCACATGGTAGCAAGATGTGAGCCCCAGACATTTAAATTGCTTTAAATGTGCTTTGGTTTTAAATATCACTGTCATGAACATTTATATAAATTATTGACTGAATATCTGGTTGCTTCCTTGGGATACATTGGTTAGGATGATATATTGTGTTAGCGAGCATTACAATTTTAAGTGCAGAAAGTCTGTACCAATTTATATGAATATGCATGCATGATCATGTTCAGGAGAAAGTATAATTATCAGCATCTTGGTCCATTTTGCATCGCTGAAATAAAATACATGAAACTGGATACTTTATAAAGAAAAGAGACTCATTTAACTCACAGTTTTGGAGGCTGAAAGTCCAAGAACAGGCACCCCCATCCTTGACCCTCTGCTTACGTCCTTTTGCTTGTCACAACATGGCAGATTGTGTCACATAGCAGGAGCATAGTCACACAGTGACAGAGAAGTTAAGAGATAGGGAGGGGCAGGCTCACACATTTGTTCTCCTGGGAACAAATCCACTCCTGCCAGACTTCACCCACTAGGCAAGACCAGTGTCATTCCCTTCGGAGGTGGTGAGCCATGTGTGACCTTCAGCTCTGCCACTAAAGACATTGTCACCAAGGACCAACCTCAAGCACAGGAACCCTTGGGAAACAAACTATATTCCAACTGAAACAACTGGATTTGACTGATTTCTAATGACTGTGTGACATTTTGTTGATTTTAAAAATAGATACTTTTAATATTTTAATCAGAAAGAATGCATTGAATTAAAGTTTATACAAAATGAAAGGAATAAGTCAATATAAGACTGAAAAACAATGAAACTATCACAGGTGTGTAAACATTTGGCATTGTGGCCATGGTATTCTCAGGGTGCTCTTCCCACCCCATGCAGGGGAGTGCATTGATGAGCACAGCCCTGGTGCCTCTTCAGCGCCCTAGGGACCCAGAACAGCAGGCTGCCTGCTGCTTCCTCCAGCTGATTCCCCACACGCAGCACTGCCATGCTCAGGGGGAAGGGGCTTGGTAGGTGTTTGTCCCACAGCTGAGTCCCTCTTCCCTCTCTCCAGATTCCCAGGTTGGGCACTGAGAGTCATAGGAGGGACAGTGTCAGACTTCATGTTGTATGCTTTTCAGAGCAGCTTTCCCTCCTCAAGTGCTGCCTGCTGCCTTGTCCTGCTGTCTTCAAAAGTCATCCATGGGTGTCATCTCTGGGGAAGCCACAGGACACCTGATTCTGTGTCCTGTGGCCATGCCACCCAGGATTTAGCATCATCTGGAGCAGTGCCTACTGGACCACGTGGGAAAAGGGCACAAATACTAACAGAAGTAGACATGAAAACAAGCTTCAACATGAAAATTTGAGTGCCAGATAGGTTGAAAATAATATTTCTTAGAAGAATTTTGGAATAGGAGAAATCTGTGGGCTGGAGAAGAGACTGAGATTGGTATCAGCAACATGACCTGGTACACAGTAGATGACCTGCGTGCATGCACAGGCAGGCACACACACACACATGCCTGCGAGCTCGTACACACAGGCACATACACATGCACACACGTTCATGTATATACATGTGTGTGGGCACATATATGCATGCACACATGCGCACTCATGCCTGCAAGCTCACGCACACAAACACACACATGTGCACACACATTGAAACCATGGATGGCTAAATAGGCTGGTGGTGTGTAGGCAGGAAGCAAGGAGGAGAATGTGTACAGATGTCCCTCTCACTATTCGCTCCTTCCTCTCAGGGTCAGACAGTGTTGACCATCAGTGCCTTTATAGTCATGGCACAAGCAAAATTTGCACATTGGTCTGCTTGCCTGAGACAGAAGACCAGGACTGAAGCTATGGCATGGCATGCCTATTCCTCCCTGCTGGTCATGGCCCACATGCTCAATGTCCCACCCCTGCAGATTCCAGCTTTCACTCCTAGGGTATGCCAAGTGCCGAGTGACTGGGGTGCACGCACCCTGCCCACCGGCCCGGCTCCCTCTGTGGCTCTGCCTCCTGCCATCCTCTTGCCACCACCCTGGGCAGCAGTCCCATGTGCCATCTCTTGGTGGGGACTAGGAGCTGGCAGGTCCCCACTGTCTCAGCAGGCCCAGCAGGAAATGAGAGGCTACCTCCTGCCAGGAGTGCACACCCCACTCTGTGCACATCATTCCCTCACACTCAGCTGCAAAGCAAAGCCCCCCCCCCCATTTGCCATGCCTCTCTAGGTGGGTTGCTGCACCCACAGATGGGGCATCTGTTGGCTCCAGTCCTGGGGAAAGGGGCCTGCGGGTATCATAGAGGAGCACATGGTTCCTCTTTGGCACAGGGGTGGGCAGAACGAAGCGTGTTTCATGTCAGGACGTCAGACGTGGCCAAGCACTGGAAATGGAGAAAAAGAAACAGACCTTTCCTGCCCCAGACAAGCTGAGCCTCAGAATTCCAGGCAGCTGCTTCACACCCACTTTTCTTCTTTTTTCCACATTACCTACCGAGTGCAGCATTCCATCTCCAGCTCCTGGTGGCTGTGGGAGAGGGTCTGAGACCAAATTAGGAATGGGAAATGTGTCACAGCCTACTTGGAATTACTGGATTTCAAAGACTTTCCCAGAAGCAAACATCCAGACAAGTTGCACGCCCCACTCAGGGATCTCACAGGCTCCACTGGGACAGGTGCTCCTGCCTGTCTCAAAGCCAGTTCTAGGATGTCACTGTGGAGCCACTCCAGTGAGTGGCTCTAAGGGTGGGGAAGGAGGAACAATAATGAGGACATCAACAAGTAGGGAGAGGGAGAGGAGGGGGCCTTGGCCACAGAGCTCAAGATACATACCATGGCCAGGTATGGTGGTGCACACCTGACATCCTAACATTTTGTAAGGCTGAGGCAGGGGGTTGCAAGTTTGAGCCCAGCCTGGGGAACTTACTGACATAGCAAGACTCTATCTCAAAATAAAAAATAAAAAGACTTGGAGATGTAGCTCAGTGCGAAGGTCCTGGGTTCAATCCCTTGTACAATTAAAACAAACAAAACAAACAAGCAAACAAGCAAACCGAAAACCAAAACCAAAACAAAAAACCCAAAACAAAAGAAACAAAAAACAACACACATAAAGTGTCAGAGTGCAGAACAGGAAGCAAATGGCAAAAATCACATCAAAAGTTGGGAAAGAACAATCAGGCCTGGGGACAGCTTCTGAAAAACCACCCTCTGTGGAAGGGTGGGAAGGGGCTGGAGAACACAGTCGGGCCTCCCTTCGAGGTGGCCTTGGTGACTTCAGGCCCCATCACAGGCCCTCCTTAGCCCTAAGGGCAGCACTTGGAGATAGCCACTGCCACCACCAGCACCAGGCAGAGAACTAGGCAAACAGGAACTCAGAGCCTGACCCCTGAGGTCCCCAGCAGCTTCTGAGCTCAGGCTCTGAGTGCTCATTGTTCCTTTCCTCACTCAGCAGACACTAAGGGCCACAGTATCCAGGGGCTACGGGCGCCAGTGTGAATGGATGCCATCCCCTTGCTACCCTGAAATGTTGGCTTTCCAGGCAACTGAGGCTGGGGGCAGTGGTCAGCTCAGGAGAGCAGAGCCTATAGGAGTGGGATCAGTGTCCTCAGAAGGTGCAGCAAGCTTGCTAACTCCTCGCCCTGTGAGAATGCAAGAGGAGCCTGCGGTGTGCAGCCCCAAGCCAGTCCTCTGGCTCCAGCTCAGACGCCAGTCCCAGAATGGTGAGTGCTGAGTCCCTGTGGTTGAGCTTCTGTTGCCTCCAACTGAAGACAAGAAGACAAGAAGAGATAGAAAACCCTCTATTTTGGCTTCTCTCAAGAGGGAAGAGCAGTGAACAAAATGCACCTGTCAGCAAGTGACAAGCTAAGAATGTGAGTAACGTAAGGGGAGGGGAGTGATGCTCCATGCCAGGGAGCACTGGGAAGCTGCAGTACAGTGCTGTTTGATGAAGGGACCAAGAAGAATCCAGAGATTTCTGAGCATGGGGAGCGCGGGGCAGAGGGAACAGTGAGTGCAGAGGCCCGGGCAGAAGTGTGCTGCAGGAGGAAGGGCGAGGCTGTGGGAAGTATGTGGGGGAGTCTGAGAGGTCAATGTGGCCCCAGGGATTTGGAGACTCAGAGGCCTCAGTGAGGTCATTAAACCTCATTCTTCAGCAAGACCCGAGCTTACTGAGAAGTTTGGGTTGTGATGTTGCGCACTTTCACTGGGGTTTCCCAGCAGGACTTCAGAGTGGTGGCTGGGGTGGGGGTAAGAAGAGAGGTACAGTGCCAGAGTCTCTGTGGGGTTCAAGGTGGGAGTGGCTCTCAGTGGATGATGAGCCCATGGTGTAGCAATGACACTGGAGTTGGCAGCTGACACTCAAGTGGAAAATCTCTCCAAGCCTCTCCTCATGCTGTTCCAGAGCTGCACTCTGCGGTGTGGACGGTTCTGCTTCCTTCTCTCTGAGACTCTGAAACAAGGGCCCTTGTTCCAAAACACTGTGATATACTTGACTTCCCCCAAGACATTGTATCAAACAGATTCCAGAGTGGGACAGAAGTACGATTCAGGGGGTTTGGGGAGGGTCCGAAACACGAGTGGGTTTTACCAGCCACCAGGGGAGGCTTTCTGGCAAGCCCATGCCACACTCTGAGAACTGGAACCTGAAAGGCAACTGACAGCTTCATTGTTGCCAAAAGCCCCCCGAAAGGATACATTCTTGTGGGCTGATTGGGGTGCTAGGAGTGAGTCCACCCTCTGAATTACCTAGGAGAGGCAAGTCCCATGGGTGCTGAGTGCTGTGGTCAGCGTAAAGAGAGGTTAGTGGGCTCCTCCAGGCCTCATCCTAACAACCCTGAAATGGCCCTTGTCACAAGATGCTCGGAGGATGGACCCCACCCACCGTGGAGTTCACAGGGCTGGGGGCAGCAGGGGGAGCAGCACCTCCGGGCTTGCCGACCACCTGCACACCCCACATATTGCTCAGGGTTTCTTCGGAACCTGCTCTAGCTTTTCTGATCATCATGTGCTTGAAGGTTGTGAGGCACAGTGAGAAAACCTCTACGAAGGCCTTTTATGATCTGTGCTAAAAGGATCCTAGCTGAGTGAGTGCAGTATGATCTCATCTGTAAATTGCATGTGATGGTCACCAGAGCCAGGACAGACTCAGCTCCACCCAGCTGATGCAACACCACCAGCCACAGTGTTCCCAAGCCCAGATGGTCTTCCTCTGCCTGACCCTATACAGAGGGAAACTATGTATTCCATGTGGATTCCAGTGTGCAGTTCCATTGCACAAGCAGCGCTGGCTGGAAGTAGACTCCTGGGCTGGGGAGGGATGAGTGAGCATATAGAATCTGCAGAGGCCATGTGATCTTAAACAGCCTTCTGCCTGGGATACGCCATGCAGCCAGGCTAAGACACCCTTGGCAATAACTTTTCCCAGGTGTGCCCTGGAGGGGGACTTGGAAAACAGCAGCCAGTTTTGGAAAGCCAAATGCATGCTAGGGTCTCACGATTAGGGAGCAGGTGACTCACATTGGGACAATTTAAGGCATCTGGCAACTCCTCCTCTGGCCGCTCTTTCTCATTGAGATGAGACTGTATGGGGTGATGCTGGGATCAGTTCGTAATTAGTTATCACTGATGTGATAAAGGATTTGTGTCCTGATGGTTCTAGCACAACTTGGTCAAGAGTCTGCAGGCCAGGAGATCAAGGGCATCTGCTTCCAGTTCATACTCCAGGCTTGGAGACCAGTGTGATTCATGAACTTTGATGCTAAGAGGCCAATCCTGAGCTGCCTGCGGCAGTGTCTGGAGCCTCCAAGGTGACAAATGGAGTCCAGGTTGTCTGGGGAACCTCAGGAACTGTGGGTCATCTCAGCTGTTTCTGGGCCAATCTGCACAAGCTCCTGATTTTAGACACGGCTACAGAGTAAAAGCCACTGAATACGTGGGCACCTAGCATTTGACAGCACCAGTCCAGAAGGTGGCATTAACAAGCACTTGCAGTTCCTGTTCTTCCCACCCCAGGCTTGAGCTGGGAATGGCAGTGCCTCACTGCATGGAATGTGAGCCTCTAGCTGTTGACCAAAGCCACCAATGCCCTTTTTTCAGGAAGCTGCATTGATGATCAGATGTTCAGGCTGTTTCCAGCAGAGAGGCCTGGCTGAGTGCTCTCAATTTGCCTTGTGGAGGGCTGCAAGGCACATGATGGACTGCATCATGTACAGCAGTACATCAGACCCCTCAATGTGGATAGAGGGGCACAGGGCACCCCAGGTCCACTGCTTCCTCCCATTCTGCTTCCCCCTCCTCCCCAGGCTAAGTACCTGGGCCAGCCTCACTGGAGTCTTCTGAATCCTTATTCCTGACCTCTTTTGGTGCACTGAAATCTCAGGCAGATATTTTGAGCTATTCTTCATCCCTCATGCACCACTTTCCAGGTCTTTAAACATCAAGGACCCTGTGGCCTTTTCTTTCTCTTCATGACCTCCCTTATGCTTCCAGCTCTAGTGACCAGCTCTGCAGCTTGTTCCTGCCAGCCTCACATTTCTACTTTCCCAGACTTATAGAACCCAGCATGTCCCTTTGCAAGGGTGATGGCAAAGTTCTCAGTGGAGAAGCTGTGGTTTGCAGTCACAGCTAACTTTCCAGTGCCATCCCTGGGTCATCTTTGTCCTAATGTGAACTAGCAGAATCTTGGGAGGAAAATTGAGGGTGGGCAGGCCAGGGTGATGGATGTGCTAATCATGAACATGTCATCCGGAGTTAATTTTCCTCTTGCACCAAGCTGGGGGCTGGGACTGGTAGAAATATTAGAGCATCTCCAGGTGCCTCCTCCTCCAACTCACCATTCTCCTTTGTCTCCTAGCATGACACACAGAAACAGCAGTAAAATTGAAAGCATAGAAGCATAAAGAGAAAAAGATTCTGGCCAGTGTTCAGGTCCCTCATGTAGATACAGCTGGGTAAGCAGTGTTCTGGAGGCAACCGCACATCTCCTTTGACAGGAGTGGGAATTGTGAAAAGCACTCATCTTTCACACTTGAATGAAGCCAAGTACAACACTGGTCTGGAGCAAGAGTCTAGCACTGTGTTGCAGATGCCTCTGGCCTCGCCCATGATCCCGGATGCTTGCTCAACTGTTTCTTAGCCAACATCTCAAGAAACCCTTAGCCGCTTCTCAATTGTGTCATGTGAATGTGGAGATATCTCTGTGCTCTGGCTTTCTAAGTATCTGACATAAGGGCAGCCTGAAGGTGGGTGGTACCTCCTTCAACTTCATATGCAAACGTCCCAGTGTCCTTGTATGAAGAGTGTCTGTCGACGCATTAAGAAGTCATCAGTGGACTTGGCTTCTTTGGAACATGCCTTAGAGCCCCGCATCCTCACCTACATTTCAGTTCAGGGGCTCAGGTGTCTTCAGTTAGGAATCTTCTAGAAACACCAAATGCAGTTCTTGCTTGGCATTGACTTGGGAGAGGCCGAGGCTGTTCTGAGAGGGGTTCATCAGGGCAGGAAGGGAAGGAAGCGAGGATCTAGATGGGCTGTGGGGAGTTTAACTTGGAAATGAATTCATCCAAGTGACAGGGCTCTGTGCTGTTTGAAGATCACTCTTTCCTCCAGCCACATTCAGACTAAACAGACTTTTTGTCCCTCCTTCTCCTCCTTTTAGTTTTTCTTGTGTGCAGCAAAGCCATTCATGATATCTCCAATTTAAATGTCTCTCCAGAAGTGTACTCTGAGTATGTCCATTTTCTCCCTCTTCAATGAGTGAGATGTTCCATAGGACCGGAAAAATAAGGCATAAATTTGTGACCCAAGGTCCGAAGGGGACCTGTTAATCATTCCTTCTTCTTTGCTTCCCGACCTGGACAACCCTCCCCTTCTTATGCCTACCTAGAACAGCACTGCTCCCTCTGCCAGCCTGTCCTTCCTGACTCCAGGATATCTGTGTCATACAGATAGTGGGTGCTTGATACTCGATGCTGCCGGGCAGCACCCACAGCAGCAGAAGCGGTGACATTTACTGCTCCCTGTAACTGCAAGACGGCACCACTTTATCTGCTTTCCAGACCCGGAAGTAGAAGCACAGACACTTTGCAGCCTGTCTCTGTGACAAGGTGGAAGTCAGTACCTGAAAAGCCAGCATGACAAGCTTAGTGGAGACCACACTTCACTTCCCTCAGGGATTGGCCGGCCATGGTCACCTCACCTGTGGATTCCCTGGTGGTTTATTTTTTATCTCCATCTGGACTGTGAAGCCCTCTTACAGCTCTGGTCTTGGACTTTCTTTCCACCTGGGCTGCCATCTCAGAAACCAGTACCTGTGAGAGCGTATCATGATGCCAGCAGATGAGATCAAGTGCTGGCGAGGGTGTATAAAACTGACTTTAGTAATGGCAAAGTCAACTTGTAGGTAAAGCCAATCATTCTGCTGCTTATTGGTTCTACTTCATATTAGTGGTTAAAGTGAATTGTTTCCAAGGGATCATCAGAATAAGGAAACAATCAAGTCTCATACACTAACTTTGGGGAATGAATTATGGTCAGTGTATCAACTTGATTGGCTTGGAACCTGCCAAGGCGATTGGTGGAACCTACTTCTGGGTGTTACAGGTGAGTCACAAAGTGTGATCTTGGGTACTCTATCTGGTCCCTGGCCCCTTCCTCTTCGATGCTGTTTCTCTGTCTGCTTCCTGGACTCCATGAACTAAGCAGCTTTGTTCCACCACACACTTCCACCAAGATGTTCCCGCTTTGGCACCAGCTGACCATGGACTGAGTTTCCTGCAATGGTGAGCTAAATTAAACCTCTCTTCCTTTATGTTGTAGATATTGGATATTGTGTCCCAACAATAGAAAAGCTGACTAGTGCAGGCCCCGTGTGTAAGTACTTTTAATAAAGCTCAGATGTCTTGCTATTGAGCTGATGTAGTAATTGTGGTCCCTTAGGGTGAGAACTAGGTGTGTGGGTGCTCTTTCCCCAGAGCAGACGGTGTGGACATTTGAGGATGGGGAGGGAGTGCAGTCACTGTTCCTATCAGGGACAGGCTACCTGGGATTGACCTAGTCATCCTACAGAGGCAATGAGGCCAAACAGGCCCTGGAATAGGTCATGGTATCAACTGAGGCATACTCGGGGGAAAGAGGAAGTGAGCTTTGACTTGGCCTGGGGTGAGCACGGAGGATGCCAGGGATGAGGACAAAGAGAGAAGGAGGAAAAGAGGAGACCAGGCCCGTGGCCAAACCAAATGCTGCCCACTCAGACCCGCCCAGGTCCTGGCTGGCCAACGAGGTGATTTGGCCAGGGAGCCAATGTCCTGGTTTGGAGAATGATGGCTTGACAGGTAGGGATAGCTGAGTCTGTACAGATCCCCCCTCTGTTGGCCACTTGTCCAAATAGTAATAAATCACCAGTAAATTTCTGGTGCTGTTTGGAAGGTTCAGACTTCAAAGCCCACAATTCACAAACAGTAACCTTTCATTAACTCTGGAAAAAGAATTTCACTTTATTTCAATTTGTGCACTTTGGTTATTTACTGGGAGTGCACATTGCTGAGCAATACGGCACAGTTTTGAATCAAACACCTTTTATTGTACAGCCATCAGACACCGAAATCATGTGCATAAATACTTGACCAGGCTCCATCTGTACCAAATGTTGAGCCTTGCTTTTGTAAAAGACAAGGCAACTTTGTTTTTTAATTTTTCTTCAAAAGCTGATTCTATTCACTAGATACCATGAGAACTAACTAAATAATTAAATAAATAAATAAATAAAACCCTCAGAGCTGTGACATTTTGATTTTCCTGGAGTTCAAAGTAGTATTTTTCTCCACTAAATAATTTAAAACATCTTTGTAGAGGGAAGGGAAAAAAGCAAGACGTAATCTGGATTGAATGCCTTTGGCGTGTTGTATTCCCAGGGCAAATGGCCTTGTCATCCCTGTATCTGTCCCCATCCCTCCCCTCTCAGCCATGCTTGGGCCTGTCAGGGTAGGTGTCAGAACCCTTGCTCTCATTGCTCCTGAGCAAATGGAACAATATTCTCATATTCTCTCTACCGACATCCCTGGTTCAGGTTCAACATCTCTTTTGATTGCTCTTAACAAGTGCTGCTTCACACAAAGAAAATATTAAACACTTTTGATATGCTTTAAAGCAAACTTTCACAGGAGCATTGATAGGAAATTGAGATCTGCCTCATTTTCAGCTGGGACCACCATATTTCCTCCAGGCTTGGCCTGAGTGTCAGATGTGTCACTTCCAGGAACCGGGGTGAAGATGGATGGACATTCAAGTTTGAAAGAGAAAAATAAACAGGCAGACAGACAACCCAACCTGCCTTGTCTGGGAGCTGTGGCAGAACATTCAGATGCCAGCTCTGGCAAGGTTTGGAAAACTCATCAGATGGAAGGAGACAAAAGCACCATGATCAGCAGATGTAATGGGGAGAGGGCAGGCTGGAGGGTGAGTGTGTCAGTACCAGCATGTCACTGTTATCACTGGGCATGCTCATTGCTTCACTGCAAACCAGCACCGTCCTGCCAAAAGCTCAAATCAAGGGGATGTGAGGTGACACATTTCATGCAAGCCCCATAAAACAGAAGGACACATGGTTATCTGTGCAGGCTGAGTGGCTGGTGTTCACCATGCTGTGTGGTTCTAGGAATAAAACCAGAAGTCTGCATGCTATACAGACACTCCTCATTTAAAGTCAGCATTCTGTACCTGCAGCTAGGTGGTTTAATGGATGAGTGACTAAATGAGGGGTTGTATGTGGTATGTACATCACAATTATTCACAGCAAAGAAAAGTCTAAAGGAAACTCCAGCTTGATAACGTTGGCTTTTTATTTGCATAACTTTTACATGCAATACTGAAAAGTATAACAGAACATAAGACTATGGTACTATCCAGTAAAATCATCAAAAAATATAATACTGTACTGTAGAAGAAGCCACCATAAGGCTGCACTGCTGCTCATGCTCCTGCATCATAAGTGCAGCCCCTAAACAGGTGGGTCATTAGATGAGGAATAACTGTGTTTTGCCTCCAAAACCTGTGATCAGGTTGATTTGAGTGTCAGTCTGGGGTAACATACATTTCCATCGCCAAAGTTTTGTTTTGTTTTACTGTTAAATGGGATCTGCATAAATGAAGAGACCAAGATATTGCAAAACAGTACAAATGTCAACCAACTCAGCATTCAAAACAGTTCCACCCAACCTCCTTTAGAAGCACTAGGGGACCCCAGTGTAAGACTTTCCTGAGACACGAAAGGTACGTTAGTAAGAGAAGAGCAGCTTACTAAGTCAGAAATGAAGACAGACTTGAGAGATGGCTTTTATTATCGTTCTTCAGGTAAGTAGTGTGTGAGAGGACAAGCAATAGCCCTGCCATCCCTGCAGACGGTCCCTACAAAGCAGACCCCCACATCAGTGTGGAGCTAGGAGAGTTTGCATTTTGGAGTTTGCCATGGGTGTTGGTGTATACTACAGTTTATATGCTTTCTAACAGCAATGCACTCCGGTTGTTACTTCAAATGACAGGATAAAACAGCTTGACTTCTCTAATAAAGTCTTTTCATTGACTGTCTCACAAATTTAAAAGGATTGTGTTAGTTTACATTTGCTATGTACAGACTATAAACAGTTTCCTAGGTACAAAAACCTCAGGTTTATAATGTAACCTCAGGTTTATAATGTTGATGAAAAAGAATGAAGGTTCTTTATCTCACTGAAGAAAAAGGACATTACTTCGTTCACACTTACTATTCTAGGCTCCAGTAGAAAAATCATAATTTTGGATAATGAGGAGTAGTATAAATTTTGTAGAACAAAAACTAGAAAGTATAAAATATAAAATCATTTTGTTAAAAATTACATAGATATCAATAAAACTGGTACACAGAAGCAGAGAATTTAGCCTCAGATCACATTTACAATATTCTAAAAGCAAGCAAGCCTTAACATATAGTAAAACTGATGAACTATTTGGTGAATATAAGATATGTATTCAGGCATGTATTGTGGCTAATTATGGAGCAATTATGTCATTTTGTCCATTATTTATTGACTGACAGGTCAATTATGTAGTATTTTGGTTAAGTTCTCATGAATATTTTTTGATTGCTCAAATCAAATGAAAAGCAAATCCTTTGACTTAGGTGTGAATGTGAATATGTATTTGTTCTGGCTTGATCTCCCCACATGGAAGAGGATGGGCCATAAACCTGGATCCTCATCCTTGCTGCTACTTTGAGAAAATCAGAACACCTTTAGTGCAGCCCTCCTTATCACCATTGAGATTCTGTAGAACAAGATCATGATAAGAAATAAAACATACAATTACTTATGTAGATGAGTTGTGCTGCAAACTGCTGCCTATCCATATCTCTGGGCAAGAGTTTGGCTCATTTTCTGAAGGAATGTTGTCCATTTGTATGTTCACCTCCAGTCTCCGTGCAAAAAAAGCAAAGCAAAACATCTCACGAGGCTTGATGCCTATAGTTCCTAAAGGATTCTCTACCTTGAGACTTTGGGCTCTTTGAAAGGAGCCCTTGGCCCCTGGATGGTACACAGCTTCATTGCTGAGAGGAACTGTAGAAGATACAGACAAATCTGTGGTTAAACAAGTAGCCAAAGGGACATAGCTTGAGTAATTCCATACAGTGCAGAAAATTAGAAAAAAGCACCATGGCAGTTTATAGAATGTATCTTTTTTTTTGGTACCAGGAATCGAACTCGGGACCTTGCGCTTGCGAGGCAGGTGCTAGAATCACTGAGCTAAATCCCCAGCCCCTATAGAATGTATCTTAACCTGGGTGCTCAATGTACTACCATTGCCCCATCCTCAAGAGCTGCGGGCTCCTGTGGAAACTGCAAATGGCCACTGTTACTTGCTAGCTATCAGGTGGACTAGGGTTTTGAATCCTGAGCCCTTCTATTTGGGTGTATTCCCAACCCTTCCAGGGAATACCAGAGTGGGTTGGCCTCCAAATCTTGCAGAATAAATGAAGGAAAATGTACAGTGACATCTCAGTTCATGAACTTAATTCTTTCCACAATTCTGGTCACAAACTGAATTGGGTGAGAACTGAATCAAATTTCCCCATAAGGTCAACATTGAACCTAACCACTGAATTTGATTCAGTTCTCATCCAATTTGGTTTGTGATCAGAATCGTGGAAAGAATTAAGTTTGTGAACCAAAGTAGAACTGAAGTTTCCTTCTCTCAGTTATATTATCTTAACCATCAAATTATCAATTTAAAATATTAATTGATTATTATGGAGTGTGTAAATTTATCTGCAGAATTCAAATACTTTTACAATATCCCCAAAAGTATTATCATTTCAATATTGTAGAACATAAAACTGAAGCTCACAGAAGTTAAACAATTTGCCTACATCTCTAATTAGTGAATATTAGTCAATGAAATTGAATCCATCTAAATTCAAAGTTTGTGTTTTTCCTCATTGCATTATATTTTCTTATTTTAATTAAGTAAGTCTTGTGTTTCAGAGATTCAAACTTGGGTTTCAATTCAGGAAATGTTTAGTGAGTGTCCACAGATAACAAGCATGTGACTAAGCATTGTTGATCAGAAAAAAAGAAAGAAAAGTCTCCTGGCCTCCGATGGGTCCTTCCCTCTCATGTCTTGTTCTTCAGTGCCATGCAGGTGCACATACTCACTTCTTCTTTATCCCCCATTGAGGAAAAACTTGAAATAGGTAAACAAGTCTGGGATTAGCTTATCAACAATGATCAGGAGGTGCCAAATTGTGGTAATTTTGGTACTATTTTGTAAAAGTGTCAGATTCTGGAATGCACTGCATACCATAGGCCATTAGCCATGAAAAAGCCTACATCTTAATCCAAAGTAATTAATAGAAAACTTGTACTTTACTAGGAGGCTCACAATCCTGGTTTATTCCTTGTTTGGTGGTTATTCAGTCCAACAATGTGCCCATTCATTCATTCATTCATTCATTCGTTTCCATTGAGAACCACAGGTCCCCAGGGTCCCTAATGCCCCCTGCCCAGCACTGTCAGACAGTGTGGGTTCCCACCTGGAAAATCACTAGTTCCTTATTTAAAACCTTTGCTGACTTTTATTTTTTTAAGTTTTATTTCTAATTGACCGATCCCTGTCATTCTCAAATCAATTTTTCTATTTTCACTATATATATATATATATATATATATATATATATATATATATATATATATATGGTGCCTTCCTGTGGCCATTTCAATGGACCTGTATCTTTTTGTCTGTACAACAGAAAGCTTTTACAAAAATGGTCATCATTTGCTCCAGCCATCTGAAGTGTGACTCACTGGATCTACACCATGCTGCTCTGTGGGGCTCCTCTAATCAAGGACAATGTAGCATCTTTTCAAAGTCATAAGAGACAACCAGCTCCTCCAAAGAGGCTTCTCGTAATGCCTGCTTCAGCCAACAGAGGGAGGCAGCAGCCAACTGCTGAGCACAGTTCCCAAGGTGCCTGCGTTTCCAAGTCTAGAACATTCTTCAGGAAGCCCATCTCTGGTGAGGCTGCCTCTCTGCCTTCACCCATCACCCAAGGGGTCTATAGGTAACTTTGACTTTCCTGATTGATGGAGTCCAGGTTGACCTCCATGACCGTGTACTCAGGAATTCAACAATCTGTAAGATGCCAGATTTCCATTAAGAAACTCACAGATGGATGCACACAAGGGAGCCTGCTCCTGCGGCAGCTTGCAGTGCCACATCTGACAGTGAGGGGCCGGAGCCTGGCCATAAACTCCAGAGCACAAGATGATCTAAAACCAGGCAGTTCCCCTGGACACAGGAGGACAAGCAAGAGCAGAGCAAGGGTGGTCCTCTACAGCCCGGTGGCAGTCAGGTCAGGCAAATGAAGTCCAATAGCTGCTGGCTGCTAACAGATGATTCGGAGTTTTTACAACTGTGTCTCCCTTTCAAAATTAAAACAAGTTTCTATTTTATTTTATTTTATTTTGGTACTGGAGATCAAACTCAGGATCCTGCACTTGCCGGACAGATGCAGTGCCACTGAGCTACATCCTCAGCCCAAGTTTCAATTTTAGACAAGAGAGAAAATGTTGCCATTTTGGTGTCTTTCTGGGACCTGCAGGTGGTCTGGTTGCCTTTCCATGCCTCTGGATTTGTCCCCCCAGGTTGTGAGCAAGGAACTCAGGAGCAGGAACTGAGTCCCACCCATACTGTGGCCCAGCACCCAGCACCCAGCACCCACCCACACAAGTGGACGCTGACCCAAGGACCCCAGTGTCTGCAATGTTGGAGTGTGAACCACCAGGGGCTGCTAGTAGGGCCAGTGACCTCTTCCACGAGATCCCTCATGGGTTCATTCATGGAGACAAAGGTGCAGGAGAGGGCACCCTGGAATGGTCCCTTTTCGAGGAAGGTGGAAGAGCCACGGGTGGACAGAGGAGACCCTGAAACAGGATGGCAGTTGCTGGAATTGGTGTTCTTTGTTTTCAGAATTGTTTTAACTTTTATTTTTGATTGATACATAATAATTGCACACATTTATAGAGTACAATATGATATCTTGACACATGCATACATTATGCTAGGATCATATCAGGGCAATTAGCACATCTATTACCTTAATCATTTATCAGCTCAGGGTTGTAGCCCAGTGGTAGGGACCTTGCCTGGAGTATGCAGAGCCCTAGGTTCTATCCCCAGTACCTCAAAAAAAAGTATCATTCATTATGGTGAGAATATAAATGGAGTCACTTTCCATCTTTCCACTGCCAAGCCTGGTTCCCTGGTCTCAGTAGTCTCCAGCTTTTGGCAGGGCATCCTCGAGTCCGCAGGGTGACAAGCAAGCATCCTCTACAGGGTGGTGAAGTGGGCTGGCTGCACACCACTGCTCCTGTCCCCAGTGACAGCCTCACTCGATGCCCCTCTAACCCAGTAGCTCCCCTCCAGGACTCAGTGCAGAGGGAGTATGCATAGAGGTGCATCGGTAAGAGGGCGTCTTCTCCAGAAGTCATACCTGAATTGAATGCTGCCAGCTGGGCACTGGCTAAATGAACCAGGTCCTGGCCCATGTTGGAAAATTTTCAGGGGTGGTTTCCTGGCACCACTAGTGCCTCTTGACTTTCAGAGCCTACTTCCAGGGAAAAGAGAAGCGTATTTGTGTCTCTGGCTGCTGCCAAACACATCTGGGAGCCCGCTTTCATGCCCCAGCTTTGGCATGCATGACAAGCCCCACATTCAGTTATCTTCCTGTTTGTTTCTCTGCGTTTTCTCCTCCTCTGGCAGTCCTGCTTCCAGATTAAGAGAAGGTGTGGAAGTGAGGACAGATGTGGTGTCCCCTTGAGACCGATAAAGACACACTGCTGTCCACTCTGGGGTAGGATGCTTGGAGATGTGTTAGTCAGTGTTCTGCTACTGGGACACCATTCCTGAGATCCCCAGTGTAGAAAGAGGAAAGGTTCTTTGGGCTCACAGTCTTGGAAATTTCAGTGCATGTTCAGGTGGCTTTGCAGGAGGAGCATGGGGAGGAGGTTAGCAAAAAGAGAGAAGAGACCAGAGCCTGGAAATCCCCTTCAAGGGTGTGACCCAAGGATTTAACCTCCTCCTACCAGGTCCCACCACTTGAAGGTTCCAGCAGCTCCCAATAGTGTCATGGGCTGGGGACCAAGCCTGTGACACATGGTCCTTGAGGGACATTTAAGATTCAGACTACAAGGGGTGATTGAAACGTATGGCATGTGTTTAAATAAAATATTGTTACAGTGAATGACACATTGCCATGAATCTCCCTCAGATCCTCCACTCTCTTCCAACACATGCATCCTATTGTTCTTACTTTGTTCAGCAGCTCTGGAGTCCTCTTTCCTCAGTGTCTCTACAAGGAGTGGCCAAAAAAAAAAATGCCTTGAATGCTGCCGCCGAGTGCCATCCAGTGGAAAGGCAGGCTCATAAAAACATGACACCGTGTCCTCATCCACCTTATTCACCAGATCTGGCACCATATGACTTCCAGCTCTTCCCCAAAGTCAAAGTGATGATGAAAGGTCAAAGTTTTGAATCAATTCAGGACATTGAAGCAGCCACGACAGGACAACTAAAGACAAGAAAGTCTTTGTGTAACCCCATGCCTCGATAGAAAACCACTTTCTACTCCAATTATTGTAATGAAAGAGAAATTTGAGATTGAACCTTACCAGCACATGAGCACAGTTCAGGCATCTGGAAGGCAGTATGGAGAAGCCTCCAACACCAGGGTTTCCCTTGCAGGATGGAGGTCACCATGCTTGGCCACTGGAGGCTGCCCAGGCGGCCTTTCAGCAGATGGCCCTCTGCTTCTCTGTAGTAACAGAAGGGTCCTTCTGTGCTGTGTGGTACAGAGGTGGAGGCTAGTGTCACCTGATCACAGGGGCCAGCAACCATGGTGACAAGTCCCACTCACTCAAGGGGGCAGGGGATCTTAGGGTGTGGACACCAATGAGTAGGAATCTTGGGTGTCACTTTAGGATCCCACTGTACAGGGGGCTACTTGCAGGACCTGCACTTGCCTGTGTTGTCTGAGATCTATGATCTCTCTCTTTCTCTCTCTCTCTCCCTCCCTCCCTTTCTGTCTCTCTCACATCCTTATTCTCATTTCTACACAGGGCTTCTCCTAGTGATACAGCCCCCAGAAACCTGCAGCTTATATCAGAGATTGAGAACCACAGAAGTAGTGACTTCTTCTACCAGATGATCCCGATGGACTCCAGTGAGGGTGACAGACCTCAGTCTATGGCCTTAAGGGCAGGAGTGCTGAAAGAAGAAACAGGGAGAGCCAATTGGCTCTGTATTCAGGGATGCCAAATCCCACTGATTCTTCAGACCTTTTAGAGTTAAAAGAAATATGTCTGAAGCCAAACAGGCCAAAGTCTGGGGAAGGGGCAAGAAAGCAGAAGTGGGTAGAGGGAGGAGGAGCTACCATGCTGCTCAGCTGGGACCCCTTCAGGGCTGACCCATGACACTGCACTGACAGGTCATTTCATTACATGTGAATGCTGGAAACACTTGTGTCTGTCCGAGGCCTCCTGAAGCCACTGAGCTCACAGCTCTCTATACTGCCGGACCCCTAAGACTTGGCTCAGTGGGGGACCTGGGTGACAATCGAAGTGTCCCCACTCCACTGCCATTATCCCTCCTGTCCATTCCCACAGAGATGCCCAGTGCAGGCCTAGAGTCATGGTCTTCATTTTGTCTTCCCCTTCCTCACATGTGCCCAATCTCCTTCTTTGTCCAAAAAACCCTTGTTCAAAACTCCTCAAGGCTCCTGGTTTCCTATGGGTCTAGGTTGCTGAATCTTGGCTGCCACTGTGATCCCTGACAAGGGAACCCCAACCAGTAATTCCAGGATTTTCTTTGATTTTATCCACCCACCTCCACCACATGATCAAGTTTATGTTCTCTAAGTCCATCTTTCCTTGTCTTCTCTTTCCTGGCTTATTTCCATCCCTTCCCTCCTGGTTCAGCATATCTTATTATGAAAATTCCACTGATCCTCCAGAGTTTGACCATGAAAACCCTGCACCACGGACCACAGTGACCTCAGCATTCTGAGAAATGTCAGCTTTTCCCAGTGCCCATGTTCATGCTATGGCACTGTGCCATGAGTGCTTGGTTGGTAATCACTGTGGTCATGGTTAATGGTAGTCCCCCTGAAAGCAGCCCTGAGAGGAGGACTTGAGAGGGCAGTGGAATATCTGGGGGCTGGTTACAGGGAGAAGGAGGGAAGGAAGGAGGGAGGAGTGTGAGGTGGAGCAGGGACAAAGGCCTGTAGCATTTGTGTGAGGAGTGAGTTACTGTGTGGGCACCTGGGTTCCAACCTCTTGGGTGCCGTGTAGCTGTATCTGAGGAGCACAAGGAACTAGGAGCTCTGTCCACCCAGGAGACATTCCTGCTATTCCCAGGGGTTCCCAGGGAGGCATCTGCAGAAGGAACCCGTAATATTCGGAGACAGGGATTGCAGGGCCAGGGGCTCTGAGGATGTGTGTGTGTGGGGGGGGGGCAGGGTCGGCACTGGGCTCATCATCCACAGATCCTCACTGGACTGTTGGGCAGCTCGCTGGGACTTCAGAGGTGACCCTGCACATCACCACCCCTGCCTATGGATGGCCTCTGTCCTCTACAGAAGTGTGGCAGTTGACTTAGTTCAGATTGCATGTTCCTAATCCAAAAATCCCAAAGTCTTCATGATCCAAAGCTTTCTGAGTGCCACCATACTCACATGTTTCATATTTGGGAACATTTCTGATTGTGGACTGGGGATACTGAATCAGTAAAGCTTATGCAATTATTTTGAAAAACTCCCAAACCTGAAACAGCCCTGGTGGTGAGCATTTTGGAAAATGGTTGCCCAGCCTGGGTTGAATGCTTTAGACTGGCTCCTACAGAGGCTTTTTGGGGTCAAGCCTCATTTTAGGAGAGAGAATACTACACTGCTGGGGTTCACCTCCAGTTGTTAACAAATGGAAATACAGTATAATGTCAACCATCAAGATGAGAGGTCAATCCTATTTTAAAAAGAAATAGAAAAAGGAGAAATGGGAGCCACTATGGGCAAGGTGGTAAGGGTAGGAAGGGGTCCTAGGGATGATATTTAGGTAGACTTTGATCTCTAACTTTAGCTGCAAATATGGAGGTTTTGGGAAAGGTTTGTCCTGGGTCACATGTCTAGGAGCTGTGAGACTTGGAATTTGATGACAGGCTTGTGCATTCAGGCCCTGAGCTGCCATCCTGGGTCCCAAGTCTGTGGAGGGAGTAGAGGCGCAGGTAGGCGAGGAGGAAGGGCAGAATGCTCGGTGTCTCCAGAAAACATGTGCCTCTTTCCCATGCTGGAGAAAGCCGTCATCCCACAGGTTTCCATGAAAGCACCCCCCCACACACCTCAGGCCCAGGGGACCCGAGTCTCCCCCGTGACAGATGAGCTGTTGACAGTGTGGCTGAGGTCTGGATTAAAGCTTAGTGCTGACTCATGGGCTAGGAAGGGGAACTTTAGAGTCAGGCTGTGAGCACCTTTTTCTCTCCACATTGGAGGTGTGGGCAGGCGAGTCCTGTTCCTGGATGCCTGCGGGGGACAGTGACTTGCTCCCTGCTCTGTGTGAGCCCTGTGCCTGGCACATTCTGAGTACGTAAAGGATGAGGCTGAGTGCAGTACCTGAGGGCCCACAGGGCCTGCCTGGGGCTCCACCTAAGGACCCACCCTCCCCTCCCCCTCACCACACATCGTGTCCCCAGTCGACATCTCTAAATGTTGTCCCCTGCCCTCCAGCTTTGCTGTCACGTCTTCTCTTGTCCTCTCTGAACACAGGATCTGCCTCCAGCTGGTCTGTCCACCATCTCCAAGTCCACAAAGTGATCCTGGGAGAGTCAGCTGCAGAACACATTTGCAGGTGCTCAGTGAAACCAGGTGGGGAGGAGAAACCCAAGAAGGACAATGGCCCAGTGAGTAGGAGTGGAGCTGGAACCACATGCTTGCGACATGTGTGTTATGAATATGCCAAGCTTGAGGCAAAAGTCCTGACTCCAAATGACAGCAGCCACAGGGCATTTGCCTGCCTCTGAAAGGGACATTTTGACTGTCAGAGAACTTCAAGTCCTCCAGAAGACCATGGCTTTGCACATCCCATGGCTTGCCAATGGGCATTGCACCCACACAGCCAGCAGTGGGCATGGAGGGGGTGGCTGCTTTCCAATGGACACCTGGTATTGTGGTTTAAATTCAAGCTTCAAGACTCAGGAAGAACTGGGTTCAAATCTTGTCTCTATGAGGCACTTCCTGTTAGCTTTGACTACATTACTTTAAACCACAGCTTTCTCCTCCATAGACTCGATCATGTAGCTGACTGGCCATGTAGAGAGGATTATTTGGATCTTGGATCCTCAGAGGCCTTGATGGCCCTGTTTGGCACTCTGGAAGCCTTCAATAAACGCTCAGCAGCTGCAGACAGAGCAATGCCAGTGCCATGTGAGGCGGCTCAAGTCCTTGTGGGGCTGATTGTCCCAGCAGGCCAGGGCCACAAAACAGGATGATACCAGCCAGGTTTGCTGGCTGTGTTTCTGATTAAGACTCTAACTTCTGCTATCACAGTTCAAAGGCGCGCAGGCCTGGGGCTGTGGTCTCCAACCTGCCAGGTCTCTCCCCTAGATCTGTCCTGTGCAGTCAGTACAGATCAAAAGGGAGGTCTCCTGCCGCATGCATGGAATCTGCTGACTCCCGTGTCTGCCCATCACCTGCCTTTCATCTCCCTCCTACCTTTCAGCAGCCCAGTTAGAGATGCTCCCCTCTTGGCTGGCATTTCGGGGGGCTGTGGGCCACAGTCTGCAAGATGCGAATATTCTAGAGTCAAAGCTGGTTACCATTACCTTGAAAGCAAGGAGTCAGGTACTTTGGAAGAAAAACCAGGTCATTTACATACTGTGTTTACAACACCAACGTTCAGGCTCTTTCCAACCACAGGCATTTAAGGACAGCACCACACCATTAAAGCTGGGGGAAAGAGGCCAAATCCCAGACACGAGTGCTAAGGATGGATCACAGCACTTGTGATGTCTTTTCTATGGCAAGTGCTCTGTGCATGGCCCATGGGAATGGGAGTGTGAAGACTGCACGCAAGAGTGCATGTGTGTATGTATGCTGCAGCTCTGCGTGGAAAAGTGGGTCTCTGTGTGTGTGCGTAATATATGAGGCTATACTTCAGCCTGGGTCCCCCAGATGCTCGCCTAGAACCAGAATTCAAGTTCAAGAGGTCAAGCTGTGAGATGCTATCCCTGCTCAGGAAAGCTGCAAAAGATCTGCCACTAAGCCTTGTGAGCTCGTCCCTCTGGGGAGCTGTGGGTGACAGCAGAGACCACACTCAAGAATGATATACATCCACATACTTCCTGTCCATAATTGCTTCTAGCTGGCCCTGTGGCCAAAAGTCAGACCCCAGGCAGAGACCCCAGGTTCCAGGAGCCATTGACCCTCACCCTGTGGACTTGAGTGCCCAGGGAGACTGTAGCTGCCACAGGTCCAAGGGATGTGTTCTACATGGAGTGTGACCCCAGTGCTTCCTGGGCATGTGCACAGAGTGATGATAAAGGGAAAGTGTTCCAGGCAGGTGGAACGGCAGGTGGTGTGCATGGGGCATGGCAGCCAGGGTCTCTTCAGCATCCACAAGCCATTCTTCTTTGATTCTTCTTAACACAAACTCCATGGGACTCTGGTTTAGCAACTAAAAGAAAACCAGGTCCACTTCAGAATTACATTGGAAAGTGCCTTCCTTTGTGCTGGATATGATCAAGTTGTTTGCTTTTTGAAACCAAGTCCTCAAAACCAAAGTCCAGGAAACTTGATCATAGGGCGAGGCCAGGAGGAAAGCTCACTGGCAACAGGGAGCCATCCCTGCCACCTCCCAGACCAGCTGCCTGGCCATCACAATAGCCCTGCCATTCACACGGGCCAATCGATGAGGTCTGATTTGTGTATTAGGAAGCCTTTTAGTCTTGGGAAGAGTAAGGTCAGGGGATTTTCTGTAACTCTCACAACTTCAGGAGAAAACAATGTTTTCTTCTGTATTTTTCATAGGATGTAGGGAAGGTTTGATAGCTTCCCTTTATCTGTTAACATATGTTACAATTGATGATGATGTGTGTGTATATGTGTGTGTGCGCAGTTTCATTAGTGTTAACACACTTGGGCATCCCCATGACCCCAGTATGATTGTGATGTGGTGTAGTGAGTTTTAACCCTTTTTCTCTCTCAGACAAACATCTATAGTTTTCTACTCCATTGGTTTTAACTTACCTTAGAACTACCAATGATGATCTTAATGGAGTTAATAGTTAATGAAAATAAGTTGATTTCGTGGGGGTGAGTGGTGCCACTCTCTTATAATATTTCCGAGTCATGCTGTTTGTGAGCCTCAGAGGGAGGGGTCTGACCCAGGCTCAGATCCAGAGGAAGCCGGCGAGAGAGTTGGGGACACAGTGTACCGCAGAGTCAGGCATAGCGGCTAACAATGACCGCTTCACCAGAACCTCTCATGCAAAGCCGGGTTTTTATGTCATTTGAAAAGCATGACACTCACAAAAAGCATCATTCATCCTGTGAGTTATGGTTGGCTGTAAAATAGAATGAAGAATTCTTTTCCATTGAAAGACAGAATGTTTATCTTTCAATTCTTTGTAGGCTTCCTCTTGGCCGTTGAAATTCAAGTTCCCATCTCTGCTTCACCCCAGCTTTACATTTAAAATTCTAATTTAAAATAGAAATAAAGCTCAAGCTTTCTATATTGGCTGTCTTGGACCAAATTGATTTCTATCAGAAAAATTAAGGGACCGAGCCACACTTCCTTAGGTTGTGAGGTTAAAAAGCAAAACTCCAGTTGGTCAAATTCTATTTGTGGTTGCTTGAAGTCTCTACAAAGTAAACTGGGAAAACTTAGACCAAACTTAGAGGGTGAGGGAGTGTTCAATTCTGTTTTGCTGGAAAACTCTTCCTTTGGTTGAGGAAAGTCCTGCCTGGATCAGAACTGCATTATTCTGCTTTGTGGAATGAGAGACTGGACCAGTGATTGTCTGAGGAATTCTTCATCTCTCAAAGCACAGGATCTTTGTGCTGCCGGCTTCCTTCCTCGCTCTGGCCATGAGCAGCAGAAGCCAAGGGAGTGTGGTCTACACAGGAAAGCGTGCAGCAGGCCTGACGCTTGTCCTCGGTCTTCCTGGAGAGGAGGTGCTGTTTCCCCAGTTCCAGATGGAGCAATCGGGACTTGGGAAGTTGGGTCAGGCCCCCTGGATTACACTGCCTGGAAAGGAAAGGGGCAGATGGAAGTGAAGCCCAGGCCCTGTGTTCACACCCACTCTGCTCACCACTCCCCCTTGCCTTTTGAAAACAAATACCATAGAAGAAATGACATCCCAAGCACAGTCCCCAGGATCATTTATTTTTCTAAGGTGCTTCAGGCAACTAATGTACTTCAGGTTTGAATAAACTCCCCGGGAACAGACCCGCAGGAGGGGGAGTCTTTCAGACAAGTTCCTGAGCTGTGTGTACAAATCTCACGTCCACACCCTTCCCGAGGGAGCCGTCTGTGTTTGTTTTATTTTATTTTTATTAGTGCATGTTTGCAGTGGACAATGATTAGGCTGGCTCTCTGCACACAGAGACAACTAGACACCACTAGGATAGCTGGAACTCTGGCTATTAACTTTGGGACCAGATAGAGACAAGAGTCATTTCACAAGCAGGAAGCACATGGTGGGGCAGAATGTTCATCCTGTGAGCACTGGTAGGGCTGGCAGATGGGGACCTGTACCAGCCAGCCCTCTGTCCAGGGCCTCTCGGCTGAGACAGGAGAATCACAAGTTTGAGTACATCTCGAGAAATTTAGTGACCTAGCAAGACCTAGTCTCAAAATAAAAAATAAAAAATAGGTTAGGAATGTAGCTCAGTGCCAAGGTCTTAGGTTCAAGTCCCAGCACCACAAGGAAAAAAGAGGATTCACAGGTAGAGAGCTGGGAAGAGGGATCTGTGTGAATGGTGAGCTCTCTTGGACATAGAGTCAGCCAGAAACACTTTTGCTATTATATTAACAGCTGCTATGAATTTGACTCAATTCTCAAAGCATTTATTCCATTTATGAGAAATATAAAATATCACTTTTATAAATAAGAATATATACACACACCGTATTTTACAGACTTTATAAAACACTGTTAATTGCTAGAAGCATTCTAATTCTATGCACCGCCAAAGGAAAAACAGTTATCTCTTGTATTTGTTGTCAATGATTTCTTGTTCCTCATAGTTATTATTTTATAAGTAATGAGTTTTAAAAGACATTTTTGGATGTAGATTTTTATCAGACAGCATTCTGATTTGGCGGAAAGTACAGAAATGAGTTCCCTGCAGAGGCCGATGCTATGTAGATCCTGCGCGCGTTTGGGCTGGACTGTGGTCTCTGTCTCACCTGGGGGCTCACTTCCTCCCAGGGTGGGTGGCTGGTTGGGGGGCGGGTTGATTTGTCCCCAGTCACCTCCGCTATCATTGAGAACCTTGAAGATGCAGGCTGTATAGAGGGGATTGTTCTTTATTGTCTTCAATATTTCTCCCCAAGCTGGTGACAGGCACTCTACAAATGCTCAAAATCAGAAACAGAAATGATGACGACATCTTCACTTCTTCAGATCAGCCGGAAATGGCAGGTGCAGTGCAGTTGAAGTAGGGTAAATGGTAAGGTAGTAACAGGAACAATAATAATGACAGTAAGAAATCAGACAGAGCCTCACCCCCAGATCCTTCACCCCAGACCCTTCTGCTGCTGCCGGAGACTCAGTGTCATCCCCTCGGATGGCTTCCCTGAAGCACTCTGTCCTTCTGCAGTGCCTAGTGTAGGTGTGCCCTCCTCAGGCTCTCATGGCCCCAACACCAAGCCAGTGGATGTGGTCCACTGGGATTCTGGAGAAGGAACCTGGCGTGCTGCCAGGACACAGAAATCGCTCCCCAGGAGCCTCTCAAAACATTTGTGTTTAGAAGTTGATTGAGAATTTTAAAAAATATTTGTTTTGGAGAGGAGAAGGGGATGTAAAAAAACTTAAGATGTGTTATGTACGTGTACCAAATCTCCACAATGAATGTAATCAATTATGAACTGCAAACATGGACTCATAAAACTAAAAATTTCATATATATATTTATGAATAAATACACAATAAATAACAGTATAAGTATACTGACATTCATAGTAGAAATAAATACTATGTAATAAATATGCATGTAGATAAAATATACTTGCAGTAGCAAATGAGCCTGTCCCTACTTCCGCTAACCCTCCCCACCCTACACCTGCTACCCTGGTACTGCCCCTGCACCCTCCACTTTCTCAGTTATGATCAGGACTGCTCTAATTCACGAGTGTTTGCTTCTTCCTGTGTTGTGATCATGCCCACCACACTTATTTCAAGCTTCCCGTGGTTAAACAACTGACTCATTAACTTCCTAAATACATAGCAAAGTGAGACCAAAGCTCTTGATTCTTTACCACGTGAGAGATGTCTTTTTTGCCTCTTGCTCATAATCCTTTATAAATATAGGACTCTTTTTAGTGTTTTATTATTTTATTTACAATGACAGCCTTTAAAAATCTCTGATGTGTGGTAAAGCACTTGCTGAGCATGTGCAAGGCCATGGGTTCAATGCTGTGTTTTTAAAAAAAGTACATCTATGCTTTGTTCTTAATTTTAGTCAATTAAACCATCATATTTTCATCATATTTTTAATACGGCACATATTTTTCATCATATATTTAATACATTCTTGTGTCTATGCAAAAATAGCTCTAGCTTTTATTTTACATATCAAAGTTATAAATATCTTCAATGGTTCACTAATAATTCATTTTTCATGTTTTGATCTTAGTGTGGACAAATCACCTGAAAGCCAATAAGCATACCTTTCATTCTGTGATTATAAAAGTGTGATTTACTGCTAGACCAAGAAGTGCTCTAACATCACAACTTCTTCATCATCGTAGTACCACGGGATTTTCGTGCAGAGACGGGATACCGAGTCTTTTTTCCCAGGAAGCAGCTTTATTTATGCTGGCACTGACTCAGTGGATTCATATCCAAAGGCTGAGTGCTGATCTTGGTGTAGTTGGATCCTTATATACAGTTTTTGTGCCTTTGTCTCCCTTATATGGGCATACACTAACATTTTATAATCTGGTTGGGTATACATTAGCATTCTACAGTCTGGTTGGATATGATTTATGTTACAGAGTTACACCCGAACTACACATGCACACAGAGAAGCTGATATCACTACACTGTAAGAGGTTCCTGCCCCATACGTGGGGAGGGGCCCTATGACAGTAGGTCCTATGCCAATGAAATAAAAATTACCCTGAAATCGAAGCCAAGAGGTTTCTCTTTTCTTTAATTACATTGGTTGCTTAAAATCGCACTTTTAAAAATTTGCTTTCTGTTTGGAACTTAATTTTATTAGTTTTTGTTTGTTTTTCCCAGAATTGTTATTCTTGTTTCTTATCAGCAAAAGAACAACATGTCGCCATCCTGTTTTCAAGCCATGGTCCTCTCCTCTTCTTGAATGTATTATGTGCTGTTCCTCCAGCCCTGGGTCCTGTTCTAATGGAAATGCGTGTGGATGTGAGATATATTCTGCAAAGGAAATCATTAGGAAAGATCATACTGTTCAGCTGGGAATGTGCCTTCTACCCCACAGAGCCCCCTGCTGTTCATTTGGGAGGTGCACAGTCATCTCCTAAGAGTTTCCTTTGCTGCAAAGGAACTGACAGAGATCTGTAGACTCTCCTTAGTGACATTCCAGGATTATGGAATATCCCAAATGCTGTGTGAGTTGCTTGTTTGTGATGAGAATGAAAATCATCTGAAAGTGTTGATGACCATAGAGTTACACTCTAAATAGCCATAATGGGATAGTTAGGATTAATGAGCAGGCCCCGTCTGGCTTGGCCTCTCACAGGTCTGCTGGAGACAGGGCTAGAAAGGCAGCCATCCTATATGGACAGCACTGCTTGGGCAGAGCTGCCCTCCAGCAGGAAGGCTTGGGGGCTCCTGGTGGGTACAGGACCTGGAAAGGGTACACAGGTGCTGACACTAACTTCATGACATTGCTTCCAGTAGGCTCTGCCCCTAACCATGACTTCTGTGAAAAGTCACTTTTGACCATTTCTAGTTCACGGTCAGAGCTGGAAGAGGTCTCAGATCACTGGTTTGTTACCCGGGCTGCACATTAGAGTGTCTTGGGGATCTTCTAAGAAAACAGTCCCCAGGGAGGGGAGGAGAAGGAAAATGGCATCTACAGAGTCCTGAGAGCTTCCTGGGTGACTCGAATCAGTCCAAGGTTGAGACACCCCTGGAGGCTTTGGGCATGGTCCCAGTCTGTGTATTTTATTTCAGGACTGCTATGGTCTGAAGCTCTGTTTTCCAAAAAAATCATACATTGTAAACCAAGGCGATAGACTAGGAGGTGAGGCTTTGGGGCAGCCCCTAGGTCATGAGGATGAGGTCTTCACGAACAGGATGAGAGCTGGATAGCAAAGACCCTGGAGGACCCACTGCTGCTTCCCCAGTGGAGACACAGCAAGAAGGTGACCTTCTGATAGTGGAACCAGGTCCCACAGGACACAGGCTCTCCCCGAGCCTGGACCTTGGACTTCCAGCCCTGAGAACAGTGGGAAGCAGATTTCAATGCTTATGAATCACTCAGCTTGTGCTATTTTGTTACAGCAGCCCAGAAGAGACTGAGACATCTTTCTCTTCTCTAAATGGCAAGTGTTAGCTTAAATAATGTACACATTAAAAACAGAAAAAAAAATACTCCTCTATTAAGGGTGACAGAGGCTTCAGCAAAGGAGAGGAGCATGTCAGAGGACACAGTGGGGTCCTGTCCCCTTTGCCCTGGCCATGGAAGGGGCGATGAGCTTGGGGTCACTGCCCAGTGTGAGGCTGGCGGATACACAGAAGTCCCATTCACCAGCCTCCCAGGCCAGCTCTGCCCGGCCTCTGCAGCCCGGTCTTTATTTGTGGTCTTAAAATTTTCCATTTTGACTTTTAGTCAAAAGATTCTCCGACTTCAGCTCTTCTCAGATGAGATGGGGATGAAGAAGAAAAATACCTACCTGCGTTTGGCAAACACCTCTGCAAACCCACACTTCAGGTTAGTGCAGTTGAAGGCACATAGCTAAGCCCTTTGTCAACAGGTGGCTTCATGCCAGCTGCGCACAGCCTGGCCCACGATCAGAATGGCTTCATCTTATTGGAAATCTCCAAGGCTCACCGAGTGAAACTTGGACATTTACTGTACACATTAACAGAACTTATTCCACAGGCGCATAATAAATCTTTATAACCACATATGGCCGAGTTATAAATATCAGCTGGGAAGAGCAATAAAAGCACAGCATACAAAAAGGTGTCTGCCTAGCTGGGAAGCACTTTTGACTTTATTAATTTAACTTGTTTGATCAGACTGTAACATTTCAGATGGTAGAGTGAAGTTAACTCACTACACACATGAAGTGGAGAGACTGGAACACTGAAGTCACTACAAGAAAAATCACACAATTAGTCACTTGGTTCATTCATGTCGGGACCGGTTCTTCAGACAAAACAAAGTGAAACACAGGAAATTCCCCATAGATTGCTGCTTCGTGCCAGGCAGATGGTGCTGGGGGTGACTGTGGTTCTAGTCCTTCCCCCTGAAATAAATGAGAAGTTGAGTTGGACTTTTATTTACTTGGGAATTGAGGAAACATATGGGGCATGATTTTAAAATATGGTGAATGTTTAAAAAAATTATTACAGTAAAAAAAATGTCATTAATCCCTTCAAAATCCTCCCCCTCACTTCACACACACTTAGCCCATCCTTTCCTATTTCTGAAGGATTTCTGGATGTCCTCTTTTGTGAATCTTTTGTTGTGCTCTTGTAGCTACATCGATGTCTGAATTGATTCAAAACATTCACTTTTCATGATCATTTTGATTTTGGGAAGAGCCAGAGGTCATATGGTGCCAGATCCGGAGAACAAGGTGGCTAAGGGCACACCGTCTTGGTTTTAGAAGCTTGCCTTTCCATTGGATGGCATTTGGCAGCAGCACTTACCACATATCTGATCATACCTTATAAAGATATTCATGACATGGGACTTTCAGAAGAACTTCAGAAAGTAGAAGGAAGGATGGGATAAGTGCATTTGAAGTAAGGTGGAGTATTTTGAGGGAGATTAAATGGCAGTATGTTTTCTATTGTAATATATTTTTTAATTTAAACATTCACCATATATTTTGATCACCCCTTGTAAGAAAGAAAGAAAAAGGAATGGATGTGACTCTGTTTTTCCCTCAGAGCCCAGAAAACAAATGCCACATGTAGGCTTCCTGAAACCTGCTGCATGGCCTGGGGGACAGATCTGGGGCACCAGGGGGACAGGGTCGTGTTCAGGCATTTCCCGTGGGATTGACCGCCTCTGCCCCTCTGGCTCCACATGCCTGTGTATGTGTGTTCACGCCAGAAAGGGGGGAATCCAGGAAATCAGCCCGAGAGCTACACACACAGTGCCAACGCCAAAAGGCTACTGCAGCCTTGAAAAGATTGTTTGGAATCACTGTAATTGCTAAAATTATAGGTTTAATCACAGCTTTCTTTGGGCAGGAAGGTAAAGGTTGCATTTTGTATCAGCCTCTTTCTATGACAGTCACTTTACATATCTACATCACTTTAAATAACAATGTAAACTGACCCCTTAGAGAGAAAATGGCCAGGGATGTTGCTCAGTGGTAGAGTGGCCCTGGGTTTCATCTTCTGTGGTGATCACCAGTGCAGGGTGGGGAGGAGAGGGAGGGAAGGAAGAAAGGAAGGAAGGAGAAAGAAAAGGAAAAGAAAGGGAAAGAAAAGAAAAAAAGAGAAAAAGTTTTATTTCAGAATTTTTTTTGAAACTTAGATAAAAAAACCCAAGTGCTCTAAATTTTAATCAAATTCATTGCTATTCAAAATCACCATTCTACTTTCATTTTTGAATGTTCTTTTACTAATGAGATGTAAACCTGGGCAGTTCTCATGTCCCATGTGTGTTCAAGGTTACTAGATGGTGCTAAGTAGCTTTCCATGGACTGTAAACTCTCACTCTTGGGCACACTATCGAGCCTGCTTCCGTGGGACACAACTATAACTGAGTCAAAGGTAGGGCTTTGGAGCTGGAAAAAACCAGCATTTGAAATATACCTTTGGAAGCCAAATCCACAAAATGGCTTCATTACCAAAATTATATTAACCCTAGATTTGATGCATGTGGTAGGTATTTTACTCTTAACTTTTTGTTTACATTTAAAAATTGATTTATCAATTATATCATAAAAAGATACAAAAATAAAAATAAAAATATTTTTCTTGTAGTATGTGTGTCTCCAAAAATTATGTTGCCTATAAAGCAAGTGAGTACTCAGCACCATAAAATGTGTACACACATCATACATATTCAGGCTTAGCATAACTCAGGAATTGCATAAATGTTTATATTATAAAGATATAGAAGTCAATGGTTTTCCAAAAATATAAATTCCTGGAGGAATTCTAAAGTTTTCAAGTGCTTTGCTTCTCTCAGACAAATAAAATATTTTCTTTGTAATTTGGGGAACATTTGATGCTGTTTTAAAACTATATTTGCCTGGAAAGTTAAAAGCTAATAAATATGCTCTCTGAGCTCTGTGCAGGGTTGTGAAGGAGCCTGTTTAGCCAGTGCTGAGCTTGTGCTGGGTGCTTCCAGCCCCTTCTGGGGGGAAAGGATGCTCCTCTGAGCAGGAAAAATTAGCCAGCAATGACTTTGACCACAATCTGCATTCTGAGAAGCACCACTTACATGAAAATTAAGCTAACCACCCAAATGCTGTCCCAGGAGCCTTTTATGTTGTGGTGGTGCTTGGTGCTGTCACCAAGGATGGTCAGACAGTGAAGGCTTTGGGTCTAGGGTGTAGATCTGAGGTAAAGGGTAGAGAGCTTGCCCAGTGTGGGCACCATCCCCAGCACTGGAAAAAGAGAAAGGAAGAAAAAACAAACTAGCAAAGCATTGATATAAATCATGCATTAAAAAATTGCCTAGACTTTGAGATAACCTCACATTACTGTTAGATAAGAAAACTACTATAAGACAATGACTAAAAGACAAAACTATTAAAGACACCTCACTGCCTTGAGCCTCCAAATTGTGAGCATTTATTTATAGAACTCAGGTATTGTTCCACAGCCCTTCTGTGTTAGGTCAGTAAGCATCAAGCCCTCTGGAGTTGTTCCATGTAAAATTTATGGATATTACAAGCATTATGAGCCATGATGGCTCATATTATAAATTGTAAACATGCTACATTTCTGTAAATTTTGTCCAAATGTCAACAATGGTTGTTGAATTTTCAAGTTATATCATTTTTGAAACGATCTAATCACAGTTATAATCGGTAGAGTTTCTTAGAAGTTAAGCACCTTTTATCTAACACCTCATCAAATTTCAGAACTTCCTCTACCCCTTTTGTCTGGCAGGATTTAAAGCAGAAATCAACTTTGAAGCTGTCCTTAGTCAGGGTGCAAACCTGTGCAGTCTCAGCCTCCAGAGAGCTGGGTAGGTGAGGCTGGGTAGGGTGGGTGCTGTGCGGCAGAACGAGGACACAGAGAGGAGGACAAGTGGGTCTCTGTGATACCTGCAGACCCACAGTTTGATTTAGCAAGAGAATTCTTCCCTCCCCTGGAATTTCCTGGAGGGGCTGTTCTGGGATGAGCTCTAAGAGCTGAAATAACATCAAAGAGTTTATATAGGACATGAGATGCCTTTCTCCTTATGAGAAACAAGAGGGAGCTAAACAGAAGCCCTTGCTAACAGGATTCTCCTCTGCATCTCAGAACTGGTGGCATTTGTTCTCCAGAAATCTCCACTGGTTGCTAGCTCAGCTCAAAAATAGTGTTCTAGGATTTCAAACCTCAATGCCACTGCCAGAAGAACCTTTGCCTTTCCTCTGGGCTTCACACAGCAGTTTTGTGCTGAGTTTTGGGAAGGATTTTTGCTAAATTAGAGTTTTGCTTTAATGTACCTCTCAAATGAGACTGGAGTGCCAAAGACAGACCCTGAGGAATCACACAGCAGTTCTGCTCCACAGAGAATCCTGTAGGAGGAGAAGGTGCCAGGGAGGAGTTGAACACTCGCCTGTGCACTTTGCTGTAACCTGGAAATCAGCTCTGTGGATTTCACTTTTTTGTTCATTCCAGAAAATAAAATTTAAATGTACAATCCTGAGCTCTCACGAAGAGTGCAGAAATTTTGACTGATTTAGGGCAAATATTTGAAAACATTTTCAACAAAATCCTCCAAACTAACTGCACGCTGGGGTTGGGGAGGAACTCTGTGAGTGCAGATATTGGGAGAGCCGGTTTTTTGTAGGCATTAGGAGACCAGGTTTTTGTCCCCAGTGTAAGTTAATTTTCTTTCCGGATCAAGGAAAGTTTGAGACTGTGCCTAAATGTCCCCTGCTCCAAAGCCAGCTGTGTTGGTACAGACTCCTCAGGCAGCCCCAGAGCAGAGCACTTGTACTGAAAATGCACTGCCCTGCTAATGCCAAGTTCACAGGAGCTGGTTCCTGTTTCAAACCACTTTTTTCTTCCCAGATCCAAAGCCAGGGTGAAGCTAGCATGTGTTAGAAAAGTAGAGCAAAGAGTAGGAAAAAACATTCCTGCTATGAGAGAGATGGAGAGCCTGTTCTCAGGGAGCTAGATAATCATGGGTACGAGGGGCTCTGGTTTATGGTGATGTCCCTGAGCCTCTGTCAAGCACAGTGCGATCAGAGGCACTGAACAAATATGCACTGGGTGGAACTAAACTGATGATAAGTAAGGTGGATTACTTTTAGTTCAAATTTATTTTAACTGTTGCATAAAAAGACACAAATTGTACATATTTATCAGGTACATAGTTTTAGGGTACCAGTGATCCACACATGTACATCTTGGGTCAAGTTCAAGTCAGGGTAACATGTCTACTTTCCCCAACATTTATCATTTCTCTGTGGTGAAGACAGTCAAAATCCTTTCTTGTAGCTTTTTGAAATATATAGTATATTATCAGTATCTATAATCATCCTACCCTACAAAAGCCAGGGAATACTTATATTGGTTTATTAATTCATCTACTCACTCAAGAATAAAAAGTGGGTCCTAATCTACACAAATGTAGTGGAAAAGCAGAACATGGAGATAAAGCACACAGTCTTTGCCCCAGATGGAACCTCTAGGTCTAGGTGTGGTGGATCAGGACACACACAGCCACCTCCAGAGCCACAGCTTCTGCAGAGGGGGACCTATGCAGAGCCATGGGGCTGCAAGATGTGGCCAGGAAGGTAATGGGATTGGCAGAGCACTCAGGATGACTGAGGTGAGGTGGGATACAGGATCCTGTGCTCGGGAGATGGAACACTGGGAAGGTTAACGGGCCTACTGGGGCTACCTGTGCAGCTCCAAATGACTGACACTGGGATTTCACTGTTGCTGAGGATGCCCTATTTTGCTGGGCAGACATATTGAAAGGATTTATGAAGGCTAAAAGTGCTTAAAATACTCTACCTATTGGGGAAAACATTTTGTCTAAATAATTTGCTCTTCAATCTTTTATCTCCCTAGAGCACAGCACTGGCTTTTCCCCTCCAGTTGCTAGAGTTCTACACAGCCCTCTTTCCATTCTTTGAATCATATAGAAAAGAATACTCAGGTGCATGGAAGTAGGTCTTAAAATATAAATCCCTAGCTTGGAATTGGCAACCAGCTCACAGTAGAAAACAAAACATTTATTTTGTCAACTAATGAGCAATCCCACGGGAACAGCTCCTTCCTCGGGTGCTGGCGAGGCCAGGAATGAATGTGCACAGATGTCGGAACCCCAGCCAGATGTGCGAGTTGGCTGAGCCAGGCCTGCCTGTGTGCCCCAGTGGTATATCAGCCCAGGTCTGGAGAGACTGGCTGCCAATTCCACCGCTGTGTAGACAGAACATAACTGATCTGCTCACGGAAGGTTATGTCTGGAAACATTCGGCCTTTCGTTGGCTGCCAAGCAGGCGCCTGGGTAGGGGAGCCCACCTTCTGGGACACAGGTGCTACCCGCTCCTGAGGCCGCAGAGAGGACGGCGGGACTCGCGTGTGTTCAGCAGGCTGGAAGCTCCGTGTCTGGTGCTGAAAGATCCTGTCCTGAGACCTGTCAACTCCCCACCTACTTTTCTTCCCGTGTTGGGGCACCGTTCCACGACCACCTACCGACTCTGAGGTTTGTCAGCCACAGAGCAGGCTAAAAAAAGACACATAAGACATGAGTGAGCGCGGTGTGAAAAGTCAGTAAAAAGAGTCCAGGGTGTGAGGAGGTATGAAAACATGCTCTGTAAGAAGAGGGATTTTTGATATGCTGAGAGACAAGTGCTGAGGAAATTGAAATTCCTGTCACTTACCGAACAGCGACCACAGTTTTCATTGCGTTCGCTGGTTACGGAATTCACAAACCTCCTTCCTTTTCCCTCTGACGGTCTTCAGCCCCAGTCAAGTCACACTGCTGCGGTAGTGAGTGGCAACAAATTGTATTTGCAAATGCAAACATTGATATTAATATTTTCAGCAAAGTGCTCCCCATGCTGTTGATGCCAGGAATCCTTTCTACCTTCCAATCGGATGTGTCCTAAAGTCAAATAAAACAAAAAATCTGCTTGTCTGCGGCCAGGAAGCTGAACTATTTAAGCTGTGTATTTACATTTCCACGTTGCTTACTTTTTTATTAGAAAAATGAGATGACAGATTAGACTTTGAAAAGTATAAAACATTATGTAAAAAATTGAAATAGGAACTTACTGTAACAAAATCAGAACTTGCTTATAACCTGGACCTTCATATATTGACTATGATATTTTCTATATATTTATTTCTTGGCAAAAATATATGTAAAAATTATAATATTGAGTGTGGAATTTTGAATCTACTTCTTGTTTTTATTTCTTCCTCTTTTTCTGATATAAATGTGATTTATTTTGATTGTACAAAAATAAAATGTTGCAGAAATAGAAAACATAAAAATTAGTCTGCCCTATAATCCCACCCCCTCCCGTGACCATGAGTGAAGGCTGACTGCATATTCTGACAATTACTTTTCTTTACACTTTTGCCTCAAGAGCTTCAGTTATTATTAAGTATTACTTGGAAATACGATGCTAATGTTGATGGTAAATCAGAGATGCGTGAGAATTAGCCAAACCCTCCCCTATTAAGTCAGTTTTTGTAGTTAGATTTATTCGTTGGTTCTTTGAGCTTTTTTTTCCTTTTATAAAGATCGTTTTCATCTTTGGCTTCACTGCTGATGGTTTTTCTTGGAACAATTCTTCTTGTGGAAAAATTAGGGAATCACAGGACAAGTATTTTTGATCCACTTGATACACATTCTAAGCTCTTTCACAAAACCAAGTGGAGCATATTTATTTCACTGCAGTTTTTACCAATGTGTGGTCTTTTAATTTGGTTATTTCTGACATTTTGGATCATTTGATCTTCCTATTATTTTCCTCTTATGACTTCTTTCTGTTTAGAAAGCCTTCCACTGGCATGAGAACAGACTTTCTGATATTTTTATGTATTTTAATTTTTAAAAAAGTTTTAGTTTTAACTTTTTCCATTTACTCATCAATCCATGTGGAATTTTACTTAGTAAGTACCATGATGTAAGTACCATGATGCAAGGCTGTTTTGCTGTCTTTCTCCAAAGCAGGTGGGCACTCTGACTAGCATTGCATTTCTTGGTAAGCAGGGCTGCTTTCACATAAGTGTGGCACAGAGCTCTGCCTCCGGCCATGGGTCTGGTATTGATCAGGCACTGATGGTACACAGCTCGGCTTTCCATAGCTCATGACACACAGGTAGGCTCCAGAATTACACAGCACTATGCTCAAGTCCACCGCTGAGCTATGTGACCGTTGGCGAGGTGCTAAGATGTTCTGGCTTCTACCAAAAGGAAGTAGCTACATCCCCATCTGCAAAAGGCTGTTAGAAGGAAAATGGGAACCTGCTTCTGTCACCAAGAACAGGTCTATGGCCATACCACCCTGAACGCGCCTGATCTCATCTGTCACCAAGAACAGGGAAGGTGTTTGCCACTGACCAGGTGCAGACAGTAGTTACCATTGCTCTCAGGGTTCCTACTTCCTCTGATCTGCTAGCAGGAGCTACATCTTGCTATTGTCTGCTAAGCCCTATTTTTGCCAATATCTTTCCAGAAAGCTCTCTGATACTTTCAAAAGAAATGTCATCAGAATTCTGATTAAAGGTGTTAAATTATTGCATTTTTAAGGGAAAAAATGGACATTATTCCACACTCTATTGTCTTTTTTACCCCATGATACGTCCTTCCAATTACTAAGTTTTTATAATCATCAAGTAAATTTTGTGGTGTTTATGTTTCACTTTTGTGTATTTATTCCTTAAGTTGTACCTATATTTTGCATATGTGTCTCATATATTTGCTCATTATGTTTTTGAATATTGCTTATACTTAAAAAGCTACTGCATTTTGGTCTACTGGTTTTATATTTAGCAATATTTCCTGATTTCAGTATCAGTTCTAAAAATTTTAGCTAATTTTTAAGACTTTCTGAAAATTCAGTTAAATCTGCAAAGAACAACACGTGTATCCTCCCTTACAGTGTCAGCCACAGCATGCAGAAGGAACACAGTGGTGTTGAAGTCATTCTAGACCGTAGGACATTAATGCAGCCCTGTCCTCACATGTTGCTTATGTCATGTGCTCAGTGACTTGCATCCTCTACCCTGTGCCTCAGTTTCTCCATTTGGAAAATGTTTCTGTAACTCTCACCACTGCATTCCTGGCCACCACTCCTCCCCTTCTCACTTTCTCAAACTCCCTGTCATTCCCCCCTAGTCTCTTCTCTGTCTCTGTCACAGCAGGCCCCTCACATGGCCTCTTTCCCAGGGCCAGTCTTCCTGTCTGCCTGAAGCCACTCCTTTCCTCTCTCTGAGAAGGACAGGTAGCAGCCTGTCCGCCACTTAGAGTTGGGGCTTCCTGCTAACAATTCTGTTCAAGGGTGGGGGTGATGAAAGATTTAAGGTCCCTCTGTGGCCTGGCACATTTGGAATTTGGAATTTTGTATTTTGTACAAATGTGTACAAATGGGGTATTTTGTAAAGACTTCCAATCCAGGAAATACTAGGCTAAAGAGGTCAGCCTTTAGACACAATGGTTCCAGAGGACCTCATAGATCAGTGGGAGGAAGTGGCAGCAGTGGGTTTCCAGTGATAGGGTAGACACGTTTTAATATTCTCCACACCAGCCAGCATGGTGTACATACCTGTGATCCCAGCACTTGGTGAAGCTATGGCAGGAGGATCATGAGTTTGAGCCCAGCCTGGACAATTTAGTGAAACACTGTTTCTACATAAATAAATAAATAAATAGATAAATAAGATTTTAAAAGGCTGGTGATGTTGCTATTCACACAAGAAATTACTCAAGAATCTATCTCCCATTTTCTCCTTTCTACTAACTTCTCCCTAGAAACAAGATACATGGGAGCTTAGTTGGTCACGAAGGCAGGCAGGCGCCTGCGTGATTTTTCACTGTGACACTCAACTTGTGGGAATAAGAGTCTTGCATCGGTGGCTGGGAGATGAACTCCACTCTGTACTCTCTTCCTTGGTGAGTCCATCAATCCAGAATACAAGACAGAGGAAGGACAGCAATACAAAAGGTGTAGGTAGCCAAGAGATGACACAATAGTATCCTATGACCACACTGCATGTTCCAGCCTGAGAATACCTTTATATGAGAAGATCTGTGTTGCTCCTACTTTTTGGCTATTCTGAGTCCTTCTGCTATGAGCATGGGCATAAACGTATCTGTTTGAGTCTTTGCTTTCAGTTCTCTTAAGTAGATTCCCAGAGGTGGCATTGCTGGAACATATGGTAATACTGTGTTTGATTTTTTTGAGGAGCTACAAATCTTTTCCACAGAAAATGCACCATTTTATGTTTTCTGCTGGGTGACAGTAATTCCTCCAGATCACTCATGTTAAAGTGAGGAGCATTTGGGGTTGTTGAGGTGGGGAGGGAGAAGGAGCTAGAGGTCACTAGGACAAGTAAGGGGCTCTGACCTGTGTCCCAAGTGCACCAGGGTGGGGCTCAGGAAGTAGGGGCAGCTGGCCTCTCTGGCTTCCACACTTACTAGATGCACGGCTCCAAGGAAGTTACTTATTTCTTGTGTGCCTCAGTTTCCATATTTGTAAATGGGGATAAAATAGGGTGCACAGGGCTGTTCCAAGAACAACATGTGTTTGTGTGTATAAAATGCTGAAGGCAGAGCTTGGCAGTGAGGGGCAGGCCCAGGTAAGGGCTGTTAAGAACCCTGAGCGAGGCCAGGTACTGTAGGACATGGGACAGGGTACATGAGCAATGCCCACAGGGTCTCCTTTATGATCAAGCCAGATCACAGTTACATCCCCAAGACAAACAGAGGAGTCCTCACAGGGGACACTGCTGCTTCCCAGGGCAAGAAACCAGTGAACAGAAGGAGGGAAATCAAGAAGAGGAGAAATGCCACCAAAAACACTTCTCTGGACTCTTCAGCTAATTGTGGAAGTCCAAAAGAAATAGTGGGAAAGAGGAGAATTTCACTAAATAAAGAAGTACATGACTTGTACAGAATGATCTACATAAAAAAATAAACACTCCATTACTGATTACAATGTTTTCTATTTATTGCACTCTTACTTCAACAATGAAGTAAAACATGACTTATCTGCTTTAGGTTTTTAAGGTGATAGTAACCATCATCATCATTAAACTATGAGTCTAATTTTGACCTACTCAATATCAGCAACAGAGAACCCAATCTAAAGTTGCCAGAGGTTCTGAATAGGTGTCTACCCTGAAAGAGATGGGCAAATGGCAGTTAGGACACAGTTAGGCCTCACTGATCCTTAAAGATACCACCTCACACAGAAGAAACAAAAATGAGAAAAATCCCAAGACTTTGATGAGGACGTGGAGAAATTAGAAGTCTCTTTCACCGCTGTTAGTAAGCATACAATGGTGAGGCTTCCGAAGAAAACGGTATCATGTGTTTCCTCAAAAATTCAACATAAAACTACCATATGATCCAGCACCTGCAATTCTTGGTGAACACTTAAGGGAATCCAAAGCAAAGGCTCAAGCTGATCTGTATATACCTGCACCCACAGCAGCATCATATGCAATGGTCTGAAGGTAGACGAGTCACTATATAGGGTCCAAGGAGTCTCTCAAAGAGAAGAGGGAGACTCGCCTGCCCCGTGGGTTCTTGACTCACCACAGAAAAAGGACTCGAGGATGAATTAGGTGAGGCACAGATAGATTCATTAGGCACAGTTAGAGACAGGGAGGACAGGAAAGAGTCCAGCCGAGCACCTGAGTGACTAACAATGCAGGGCTTCTGCCTGACCATTCATGAAAGGAGGAGGCTGGGCCTCAAGGATAGGCTGAGGCAGGCCATTTGGTCTTGATCTCAGTCCTGTTGTCCTTGCCCCAGAGGAATCCTTAGAGCTGCAGGGACAACTGGGTTTCCAGGGGACAGTGGGAGGGGTGATCTCATCGTAGGATGGTCTATGGGGCTCTGCTCCTCCTGAAACACAGTGGTTATGGGTTTAGAAAGTTCTCCTCATCTTTCCAAATGTTGAGAAAATGGAAAGTGGATGTTGTGAAAATCTGGCAATTAGATTAACCCTGCAAACCCTGAAAATTACTTGAGTTGCTCTTAACTTGATGCCCTTGGTCTTGAAGGGTAACAATACAGATTGGCTAAATGTAGGGCTAATAAATTGTTTGCAGATGCTCCTTAAGTGATGAACATGCCTATGTGCATAGCAGAGCAGGGATCTGACCCAGAGCTTTGAGATCCTAAGGGAGACAGACACAACGTGAAGGGGGAGATACCAAGCTTTGTTCCACTTCTAGTTACCTACAGCGTCTGCAGGCTCAGCCTCTAGGTCTCTACTCCAAAGTCCCTCTTGTGTTCATCCATTTCTCAGTCTCCAGAGATTTGGGTGTTGTTTTTTGGTTAAGAAGTAAGCTGGCCCATGAACGGGATGAGCTGAGTCCTGAGTTTCTAGAATGCCCAGCAGTATGCCTGGGGAGGGGATGTGGAGGACAGATAGGGCAGCACTTCTGGCTCACTGTGGCCATGCCTTAGGACCCTAGTTCCCTTGTTGCCTTTTTACCTATCCTTCCCTAACTATCTACCTACTTCAGAAGCAACCCAGATCTCTACTCACAGATGAACGATTAAACAAAATGTGGTATGTACATCAGATTGCATATTATTCAGGCTTAAAAAGGAAGGAGATTCTGACTCATGGTGCAGCATGGGAGAACATGGAGGATGTTGGGTTGAGTGAAAGAAGCCAGCCACAAAAGAGCAGATATCATACAGTTCCACTCCTGTGGGGCACTTGACTTGTCCAATTCAGAGACAGAAAGTAAATGGTGGCTGCCAGACTCAGGGAGGGAGCATAGGGGAGTTCTTGTTCACTGGATACAGAGCTTCAGTTGGGGAAGATGAACACATTTTGGAATGGGTGGTGTAGTGGTTGCAGGGCAAGGTGAATGTGCTTTCTGCTCCTGAATGGAACATTTAAAGATGCTTAAAATGGTCAGTTTTATGCCACGTGTATTTTCCCATACTAAAAGAAAAATCTCCGTACTCTGACACATCCCAGCTGCCACCTGCACGGCCAACTTTCTCATAAATATTCTGCTGTCTGCGTGCAGATCTGGAAATTATGAACTTTCCTCCCAGTAAGAAAAATATTAAGGGGATGGCTGGCTGGCAGTCTTCAAGTGGGGAAATTGAGAAATGTGTTCAGGGGTGAGCCCTTCAGAAAAAGTAAGAGTTGGAAGTATCCTCATGTTGCTCATTGTTGCCTTAAATGACTTGATGGATTAACATATCTGCCTTCAGAACCATCTACTTTATAGACTTCTGACTGCTTTGTATAAAATTTCGAGGATCATTGGTTCATATTTTGCCTTTATTGTTCTGGTGTATTTGGGGGAGAAATGATGCCAAAATATAAACAAAGAATAAATGGGAATTCTGGCAAATTTCAATGCACAGTATGGAGAGTTTAAATATATCTGAGAGGAATAGACTTGCTTCATTTACTCACCCTAACCCCAAGCATCTTCATTCAGAATATACACGCACTTTTAATCCATTTCAAAACTTGTTTATGGGTCTCTCTGTAAGAGAAGCAGCATTTCCACAGGCAAATTTTTCTTCTTAAAAAATATCCAAATGTAGTGCTTAAATTGAGCTTGAAATCCAGTCTTTGACTTAAATATTACCCTGATGAGCAATTACAGGTATATTTCCTTCTCTGGCACAATCAGTGAGTCTTGGAAGGTCAAGAACCTGCAGGCTGTTTGGGGAAATGCCCCTCGCCCTTGGAAAAGCCAGAAGAGACTGTTTTCCTTTCTGCTTATTAAACCTTTTAAAAGATCATTTCCTCTGCATCGCAGAAAGCAGCGTAGTCACAGCAGGGCTTGGGGGGGCTTCGCTTAAAAGCTGAAACTTCCTAGTGATTCAAACACCAGCTCGGCCTTCACATAGTAATGGGAGCTGAAATTGCTAACGTGGACTTGGCAGGTATTTGTAGGAAGAAGAAGTCCTAGAGCCCCACAGGGTGTGGGGGACAGGGTGGCATTCACTGGTAGACATCAGTGAGGGTGAGGGAAATGAGGAGGCCTGTGAAGAAGGGTACAGAGTAGGGACATCTGAATATAGTAATATTGAAAAGTTATTTGGAAACTAGACACATAAATTCAGCCAAAACAGAAAAAAAAAAGATATTTTCTCCTAAATAGTATTTTCTTTGATTAAAATCAACTTCTCCTATATTCATTAGTCCTATTATTTTCCTACTTTCACTTTCTCTCCAAAGAATTTTATGGAAATAGACTTTTAAAAAGCAATGACATCCGAAAGCTAGAGGGCAGGGTTTTTTCCCCTTTAGTTATGTACAGTTAAAGATGATATTAAGCATTAATTTTTTGATCTTCAGTAAATTGATTCATAAATCAGTTTTCTATGAACATGGTTTCGAAAATGGCATTTACCTACCACACAAAACAAAAACACGAATAATGACATCAGCTGACCATGGATTGAGCTCCTGGCTTGGTCAAGCTTTGCGGTAAGCCTGCTACATATTTCAGTTAATCCTGCCCCCCTTCCATAATGCAGCTACTATTATGAACCCAATTTTACCAATAGGGAAACTGAGTCTCAGAGAATATATGTGAATTTCCCACGGCATCTTATCTCTTACGTGATGGGACTAGGATTTAAATTCAAGCTTGTCAGATTCTGAAACCAGTTTGTTGATCACTAAATTCTATCATCAGTCGATGTTAATGGATGTTACTGGCAACAAAGCCACAGCTGTCAGAGTGAGGTGTGAAAGCCGAAGCTGTCACCTCATCCCCCGATGATTTTGCAGGGACAACATGGGGTTGTCAAAAATGTCAATCTAAAAATGTTATTTTTCAGTCAGTATTTCCTAGGAACTCGTAAGTCTACCCAAGGAGTTTGGATCTAGGCGAGTCATTAGCATATTAAATGCCCTGAGAGGTCTTGTAGTTAAGAAGGTGTTTAATATATGAGTTAATCAGCTTTTGCTTTGAAAATGCTGAGGAACAAAGGCCCTGAGTCCCAGTGGCTCACAGCTGTGGTGTATTTTTCACACATGGCTGTACAGGCCCAGCTGGAAACACAGGTGATGCTCAGCACTGGTGTCTGGAAGGGCCAGCTCACTGGAGGAAGCTCTTTTGTGGGGGTGCAAGGGGCACGAGGCCAGCAAAGCCCAGGTGTCCCTTGGACGTCAGTGGATGTGGTGTGTGTCTTTTTGCCTCAAACGACATGGGGCGACCAAGTCATGTGGCCAAGCCTGACTGCATAAAGATGGGAAACATCTCCTCCCGCTGAGTTGGCAATAAGAGAATGGGTATTTACCAAGGGTTAGCACATTTACAGCCGTGGTGTGTGCTCAGGCATGTCACAAACTGACCTGGCCAAAGGAGACTCTTCCTTCCTCTCCACCTTTTTCTTTCTCCTCCTCTTCTTACCTTCTCCTTCTTTTCCTCCTCCTTCTCTTTCTTCTTTTCTTCTTCTCATCCTTTTCCTCCTCCTTCTTCTTTTTCTCCTCCTCTCCTCTCCCCTCTTCCTTCTTCAACATTATTTGCTTCCCCTCAAGTCTCCTACTGCTCAGGGTATTCTTGTTCCCTGAGCATAATTTGAGATAGATTTGCTCAACTGATATAATAAGACCTCCTATTTGAAGTGCTTATGATTTAACTAATAAAACAGTAAAATAACCTCTGATACTTCAAATAAAGTAATAAAAACATCAATCACACTTTGACTTTATAAAGACTCTGCACTTTGAGGGATTGTATTGATTGACATACTTAGACCTTTTGTTCCATTTTCCAAATAGCCCGTGGATCAGCTGTTGCAACCCACATGTTGCAAGTAGGAACTCTGAGACCCACAGCTGCGGTTTAGAAGTATCCCCAAGTTAGAGCACAAGGACCAATAGTCTCATGTCCATCTCTGGGGATGCTCATCACACCATGCCCTTGGGTCGTGATCATATAGGCTGTACTTGGTGAGGTCAAAGGCATGAAATCTGAGCAGATGTTAACATGAAAATGAAGATCATTAGCTCGAATAGCTGTTTATTACACTGTATAGATTGAGTACGCTTTATTCCAAACACTTGAGACTGGTAAGATCTCAGTTTTGGATCTCAGAATAGTCACGTGTATATTACGAGACACCTTGAAGATGTGGTCCAGGTCTAAATAAAAAAATTCATTTGTGTTTCATATACAGAACCTGCAGGCAAATTTGTACAGTACTGCGACCTGTCACATGCACTTGGAGTGGAAATTTACACTAGCATTGTATCAGCCGGGGCTCACAATGCTTCAGATTTTGGAACAATTTGGATTTGGAGCATAAAAGTTTTTTGATCCAGTTGGATTTGTCCCAAGGTTAAAGCCATTGTTCAAAAATGATAATAGGGTGTTCTTTTGTTTGTTTATTTTATAATTACCTGAGAAGTATTGGTGACCCTATTTTGTCTTGCAAAGATGACAGAAAAGCAGATCTACCATCTCTCTCATCTGTAGATCAACAAACCCAGCCCCAGACTTCCAAATACTGGCCCTACTCATCTTATTCTTCCCAAGATTTTATAGTAAAGAGCGTCTTGGCAGAGAGGGTTGTAAAAAATAAACCAGAAAAACAAAACATCATAAAACAGCAATCCCAAAAGGAGACACAAGGACTCTGAACTGGCTGATGACCTTCACAGTGTGGTGTGGCAGCCTCTGTTTACACCACTGCAGGCCTGGGACAGGATCGCCATTGCCTCCTTTAGCTTAATCCTTTTCTTTTTGCAACCCAAGAGAGTAAATAAAGCTGGAGGTGAGGAGTTTAAGGGAAATGAAGTATAAGAAAAAGAAAACAGCAGCAACAGGATAGAAAAGCACAAGAAATGAAATTGCCTCAGACCTATTTTAAGTAAGGTAGGAATAGAAAGAGTAAATGAAGCAGGAACTCATCTATCTTCTGCATGAGGCTTAAAACACCAAACATCATGTGGTGTGGCGGAAGCAGATAGACTGTGTGAGTTCACATCCTAACTGTGCTTCTCATCGGCCGTGGGACTGTGAGCTGCTTTGCTTAGATTCCAGTTATCTGGAAAATGGAGACACTAGCAGCTCCGGGGATCCGGTAGCGTTGTCATAATTTGTGGAGATACTGTGTTACGCTGTGGCCAGTAGCCTGAAAATGACATAAAGACAAAGACATTTTATGTAACTCACAGAAGATATTTAAGACTTGTAACTAGTTGTTATTTGAAAAACAGAATTTCACTTGAAAATTTAGGTTTTTGGCTTTTCTTAAAAATTTGCAAGAGGTGGTGTTTGGATTAGCAGTGCTGTGTAATGAACTACTACAAAACCTCTTGGCTTAAAGAATCAGTCCTTCTTTTTACCCACAAATCTGCAATTTGGGCAGAGCTTGGTATGAAAGGTGGATGTGTTCTGGCAGGTCTGTGGGGCTCAATGAGGCTGGAAGATGCACTCATGACCAGGGCCTCAATTGGTGCAGGCAATGGGACCACAAGGGACACAGGGCTGTAGTCTCTTCTGGGCACCTCCATGTGACCTGGGCTTGCCGCAGGGTGCTGGTATGTGTGTGGTCTCAATTATCTTGGGATTCTGTTGTTAGGTGCATATATATTTATAATTGTTATATCTTCATGATGGCTTGAGTCTTTTATGATACATAATGTGCACATAATATCCTTCTTTGTCTCTTGTAATAATTTTTGTTCCTCCAACTGATTTATTTCCAGGGTGCCATCCTTGAGTTCCTCGAGATCTTTTCTCTGGTGCAATCTCTTCTGCTAAGAAAACTCACAAAAATTTTCATTTCTTCACTATGTTCTTCAGCTCCAGTGTTTCTGTGTACTACATTTAAAGTATTCCCTGTCTCTTTTGAAATTCTGACTTTGTTCATGGATTATTTTCATGACCTCACTGAGCAACTTCATAAGTGTTCTTCTAACTCTGTTCTGTAAATCACACAAGTTCATTTTGCTAAGTTCAGTTTTTTGAATTTATCTTGTTTCCTGTCCTTGGAGCTTCTTTGTTTGATTTCTCATTTTCAGAGACTCTCAGAGTAGCTGACTCAGTCGGGCATCAGACCCAGCAGCCCTCTCTCTCAATCCTTGTGACCTGGCCTCCTTCAGGAGTGGCCCCCACAGACAGCCTGGCTGGGAGTTGGGGGTCTTAGCCAGCTCTCTCCTCCCCAGGAGAAGCGGTGTCATGAGCTTTGGCCATGTGCTTTTGCCTGGCAGGGCAGAGGGTGCAATGGCACCGGCCCTTACTGCCATCTGGGCTCTCCTGGACTCATAAAGCACTCAGCAAAGCTGAGGCTCTGATGTGCTCCACCTCTGCCCACTCTGGGTGAAGCTCGGGTCTCTTGGTCATCTGGTGCTGTGCCAGGACAGGTGCCATGGGATCTAGAATCATCCTGCCAGCTTCTCCTTCACATCTCCAGGGACACAGCAACCTTTCAATGCAAGTCTGATTTCTTAGAAGGAGCTTGGTCCTGCATTGTGGCTGAATCTGTGTTGACGGAGGGAAGGAAGGGCAGAGCCTCCAACTCCTCTGTCCTGCAAAAGTGACTCCTTGTAAATTTTGACCCAAAGTCTAGTTTGTATGATGCTAGCATGGCTACTCCAGACACTGTTTGCTTGCTGTTTGCAGGATATTTACTTTCCATCGCTTGATTCTCAAGATGGAAAGATGGGCACCCAGATCCTGTCCATCATAAGACAAGATAGAAACAAAGAATGCCCAGGCACAGCATGTGGCACCATCAGAAAGCAAGTGATGCTCAGTGTATGTGGGTAGTAGGCATTGTGAATCCAACAAACCAAGGGGCAAAGATCCTCCAGTTTTCCAAAAATGAAATGAAAATTTCCATTTCAAGATACATTAGCTACCTAACTAACAATAAAGAAATCTAAACCGGTGTGATCTGCAGCCTGGTGATGATTCAGAAACTATTTATTCACTGACCCACTCAAACACAGAAATTGAGGGGTTATGGAAATCTTTGTAGCTGTTGCCTTGGAGTCCAAAGGACTCTCGGTGAACTCTTGGAAAATAAGATGAGTTCTGGCAAAGTTACACGCAGGGCCCACACACAAGTGGCCCACAGTGGTACCAGACAAGGGCAGGAGGGCCACACAGCAGCTGTGATGATGAATGCATCTTATGGTGGTTTACCATGCGTGGCTTAAGATACACTGAATTAAACAAATATGCTTAGAAACTTTTCCTTATCAAACTATCAAGTCACAAAAGGGAAAAAACCCCTACTTAATACTGTCATTTTTATTGAAGAGTAAGCACTCTCATGAATAAAAGTGCATTTGACTCAAGTATTAATGAAAATACCTTAGCAGTACTTATGGAAACCTAAATGTGCACAACCATTGAATAAATAGCTATACAATTGATTCTATGGAAATCATCCAGCCACTCAGTAAGAACTGTACATGGTAAGGAGCTGGGGATGTAGCTCAATGGTGAGTGCCTGCCTAGCATGCATGAGGCCCTGCTTTCCATCCCCAGCACTGCAAAAACAACAGAAAAGAATTATACATGATAGCATTCACTGTTTTGTGGAAACTACAACTAACTTAAATTCATAGCAATAAAAAGAGGTTAATGTATTTTTATGTTCACATCTTGAAATAATATATATGTAAAAACTATAATTATGTTTACAAAAATTTAAAAATTAGATTTGATAATTATTAAGCGATATGCATTTATTTGAGAAAACACGGAAAAAAATAAAATAAATGAAAACCCTATAGTTCCAAAATGCAGAGCTAAAAATATTCATCTGATTTTGTTCTTTTTTAGTGTTTATTTATATCACCTTTACATTATTCCTTCCTACCATGCAACACATTTCCACTCACTCTTTCCTCTTGCTATGACTTTCTGTTTTTTCTCATTGTGTTCTTCAATGGCAAGTGGGCAGTTTAAACTCGGTGCTTTAAACCAGTGCATGTCTGCTTCTCTCTAATTTGTATTTCCATTTCTGGGTAGCAGAAGGTTCCTGCTCACTACATTCCCTGTCCAGGTCTTATGAAATATTGTTAGTCCCTTTGCTAAAGCCGAAGTATCTCCCTCAAGATGTTAAATATTCTGGCCTGGAAATGTCACATGTCACCTCTGCACAAGACTCATCAACAGGCAGCCCCAGTGTCCCACCAAGCCCAAGGCATCCAGGTGTCTCCCCTGTGCCCCGAGGGTGGCAACAGACACCAGCATTTGGCCAACAGCACTGGTGACTTCCACACCAGGTCTACAAGCACCATCATACTAAATAAATAACACTCTACCTGAGGAATGTATCCACGTTTATTCACATTTCCTTACTGGTGGACAGTTTACTGTTTTTTGAGGATTACAAAATATACCTGAACATTTCATACATTAATCTCTGGTTCCACCTCTGATCCTTCCCTATGGGTACATACCTTAAAATGGAACCACTAGATCAAAGTATAGAGCTATTGCAATAGTCTTAAAATATGCTATCATTTTTGCATAGAATTTGTACAAGTAAATGTTATTACCAGGAGTAAGGTCCAGTCACCTCCCTTACCTGTACACTGATAGCTTAGAAATCTGTGTGAATTTGATAGAAATTTGATTACTAATATAATTAATGTCAGTCTAAAATGCCTTTTATACAGTGAGATGAAATTGGGTGAAGTATAAACCACACAAAAATACTATGGATGGAGAGAAATCATTTAAACAATACATAGCAGTTTAATGTCCTGTGATTATTGATAGTTTCTGTATTATGCCTTTTTTTGCATTTCCTAATTTTACGACAATTATCAGAATTAAGTAATGTTTATTAAGTTTATGATAAAGTGACATTTCAAATCAGGAGGAACGGAAAGATTGTTCAATAAATGATACTAGAAAAATTAAATAGACAAAAGCTCTATCTACATTATAGATATTTATAAATTCCAGAATAAAATCTGTAAGTAAACAAAAAAATAAAGCAGATCTCAACACAACTAGGTACAATTTAATGCAGAATTGAAACTCTTCAGGAGAAAAGATATTCTTCAGCAGTGTGAAAATTACAGAAAGGATTTCTTGACATAAACCTTAAAATTAAACAATAGGAGTCAACACAGTCTGAGGAGAAGTAACAGAATGCAAAAGTTAATAGCAACACATGTTCTATGTGTAGAATGAATTTCCAGAATATTTTAAGAACCTGTCCAAGTCAATATGAAAATGATCCAAGAAAATCCTGATGTAAACAGACAATGCAAATTAAAACTCTCAACTATCTCTTTCGTATCCTTCACACTTATAATATTTTAAAACAAGATAATAAATACCATTAGTTGGTGAGAGCAATGGCTCACAGCCTTTTTGGATCAAAGTTGAGTAGCATCTATTAAAATGGGATAGTATGCCTACCCCTTGGCCCAGCATTTGGCATCCAGCGGTCTCAGCCATAGACATGGTCACTTATGCACAAAAAAGGTGCAGGGATGTGAGCTGTGCATTTATAGAAATAGACAACTAGAATCAACCAAAGCATCCATGGAAACACCAATGGCAGAATAAGCTGTATACACCCACACTCTGGAATATTAGTTAATAACTACCCACAGTGAATTACGGTACATAGGAAGACTTGGGGAAGTACCTGAGACATAGTATCCAGTGAAAAAACAGCCAAAGAGGTTCGTCTGGGATGGTCTCATTTTCAATATAGCAGAGCACGAGGTTATGGGTCGGCTTTGGGTCCTGTCTCTGGGGTCCTGTCCCTATAGGTCCCTGCAGGGCTGATGGCAGAAGGCAGGCATTACCCTGCCGGGCCTGTGTCTCATTTCTGAGTCTGTGCAGATGCAGCCCCCATCACCTCTCCAAAGATTGAGCTGTGTGCTTAGGACACTCCCAGCAATGTTGCAGGTGTTAGCCAGCAACCTCAAGATAAAAACATACAAACAGGATAGAATGGTTTACCTACACACAACACCAATGTTTCTGTAAACAGGAGAAGGATGAGGGGTTATTCATAAACTGTGAACCTTGGTACCTTTGAGGACAGATGCCAGGAAGAAGAGAAGCCTGGGAGATGACTTTTAGTTTATATGAATTGTTAGAAACAGTGAGGATCCTTCTCTATTTCTGTGCAGTTAAAAAAAGAATCAATGCTTTAAAAATAAATATATTAAATAGTCTAGAACTGGTCTCTTCATGTACAGTTATTGCTTCTCTGAAATAATTTTGTTACTGTATATTGTTTATAAATTTGCTTTTATGCTATTTCATGACCTACCATAGCCTGATTTCTGTCATAATATAGTTAAATTAAGGATCAATTTTCTTTCATATTTCGAATCAACTATTATTGAACAATAGCTGCATTCTAGGTTCTCAAGTAAATAATAAAATTTAAAATATCAATGTAGTTAATTTCACCTACTGGTAGAGAAAAATATGAGCAGAAGTCACTGGCTGTGCCTTGAGTGAGACAGAACAAGTACTAGGTGAGGGGCGGGGAGCGAGGGGACTCTGACAAAGGACTGCACGCCCAAAGGCAGCTGCCTGAGCTCCCTGTTGCCATCCAGCCCTGGCCAGGCCTCTGCAGAGCAGGGAGAAGGTGAGGAGGGGGTGGGGCTGGAAGGAAGATGAAGTGAGGTACAGGATGCTGGAAGTGGGGTGGCAACATCTCAGCCAGGTGGCCTGGGGGCTGCCCTCCCATATCCGCTGTTGCTGGGATTGAGACCCACCCCAACCCGTCCAACGGACTTAACAGATTAATAAGATTCACTGCAATATTTCCAAAAGTGCCTAAGTGGAAGTCCTAGATAAGGATTTTGATGTCAAATGACATTGTGTCTTAGTTTGTTTTCTGTTGCTACAACTGAATGTCACAGACTGGATAATTTGTCAAGAAAGAGGTTTTATTCAGCGCACGTTTCGGGAAGTTCCAGAGCACAGGCCTCCTGCTAGGCCACTGTGCGGAACCCAACCCTCACTCCAAGAGAGCCCATTTGTAAAACATAGCCCTTTTAGAGATAGCCCATTAACCCACCACCCATGAATGGGTCAGCCCCGTCACCAGACCAGAGCCTTTGGGACCAAGCGCCTCTCATCTCCAAAACAAGCTACGTGCACCTTTGAAAATTAAGTTTTCAACACAGTGGTTCTAAACCATAGCAAAGGGTAAATAAGGCTGTTCTTCAATCAACACTCTGAGCACTGAACAAAAACTGAAATAGGTAGGCTGAGAACCCTTGAGATCAATGCTCTCTCCTCTCTTGGGAGCCTAGTGGGGAGGCCTCCGCCATCCGACCGGCAGCAGCACAGTGGCAGGGTGGCAGCTGTGGCCCAGAGCAGAGGTGACATCCCACCCTGAAGCTGCTGTTGGAAGTGCTGTGTGAAGGGACACAGCACAGCTTTTCTCCAAGAAGCCAGAGAGGGGCTCTAACAGCTGTAAGAAAGCACTCATTTTGTTTGCTTGGTTTCTTTTTCTAGATGTCGATTAGAATCAGTTGTCAGTCACTTGTATTTTTTCCTCTTCCAGGAAAAACGTGCAAAGGCTGAAGGGCCTGAGCAGACTAAATACTGCTGTGGAAATGTCCTGCTAATCGGACCAAGCAGTAGATATTAGAGAGGTTAAAATGTAATTTCAAATCATAATAAAAGGAAGCAAGACTTTGACTTTGGAAAAACACTGTGTCTTCTGACTTTCACTGCAAAAAGGCTGATCTGATCAAGTGTAAAAAGACCCTTCAACATATCTGCATCTTGCCTGATTAATTTAGGGAAGGGCAGTCTACATTTTCAATTTGCAAACTGGAATGAAATAAAACACAACTTTCGAGTTGTAAACATTTGTGAAATGAAACTCAAACTTCCATTTTCAGCATTAAAATTAATGACATATTTAGTTTTAATATTTAAATGCTATGAACCAAGTTAATAATAATGTTATGATAAATGAACATAATCAATAATAGCATAAAATTCTTCAACATATTTTTAAAGAGATCGTAAGTACCAAATTCAATTAAAATTAACTATGTTTCAAGGATTTACCTTGTGAATATAAAAGGCTAAAATGTCTTTCTTCAAAACGAAATGTGGATTGATACTATTTCCTCTTTGGTGGAGTCATTTAATAGTCAAAAACGTATTAAATAAATACCTTTAGCATCAATGAAGTAAATTTTACTTGATAATCTATTTATTTTCTAAAATGGGGAAATGATTTGTAAAGTAGAAGAAACCATTTATTTAAGCACAAACACATTTCTCACAAAAAGACATGCCGGTCCCCAAGTCAAGGTATTTCCTTTGAAACTCCCCAACTGCCGATTTTCAATCAATCATTCTATTAAAATAAATTTGTCAATTGAAATGAAAACAGCCACCCATGTCTTCCCGGGGGATGACTTGTTTGGATAATAATGAGTGTGTTCCGTGTATACCTTTTTAAAAGATGCTGTTCAGTTTAGAAAGAGAATGGAAAAAGAAAGCAGCATCCTCCACATGCACACAATCTAGAATGCCTCCTGCCCCACCGAGGCTTAGAAACACTCCCCAATTTCATTTTCACTAACCTACCCGGGAGAGAAAAAAGCAGCTCGCTGCAGGCTGGTCGGAGAGCTCTCCAGACTGGACGCATATGGACGCCATTTGTAACCAGCGAGCGCGGGTCAGCCCGGCCTCTGGTGTCTGCCTATCCATCTGTTTTCACATTAGCTGCAAATTATAGAATCCTCCAGACCCAAATGACCATAAATCAGTACTATGAGCATGTACACTTTTCCCATCTGTCATAAAACAATGAATTAAATTCATGCCTGTCAAAATAGGCTACAGCAGAGCGGGCTTCTCCTGCAGAACAGGCACACAAAGCGTCACCTCAGGGACGTAATTTATGGCCTCCGTGGGACCCTGCAGCGAGGAGGCCTCGGCCACCAACACGCAGAAAAACAGTAGGAACTCCAATAACTCCAAATGGAAATCTTGGGTCAAATTTATCAAACAAATCAGAGAGAAATCTATTTCTGTTTGGAAAAGGCAGAGATATATTGCATGTTTAGTGTTCACGCACGGCCTTGGAACTTTTGGCTATTCAGTATTTGTGAGTTTTGGAATTTCTCGCTCAAATAGTATCACCAAAGGACGTGTAATGTATGAGACATGAGCCATTTTTAGCCAAATAAAATATACAACTGCAAGCAAAGAGGTTTTTCAATGTTAACATCAACATATTTGTGCAAATGATGTAACTGAAAAATTTCTAGGTAGGCCTAAAAAAGCATAGCTATAGAACTGGAAAAATACACTGGTAGAAAATTAAATATGTCAGCAATAGGAACCCAAAAGGTAATAAAAAGGAAGGGGTGGCCAAAGCGATAAGGTGAACAGACTTTACTCCTTGCCAGTGGGTTTATGACAATCCCGCCCTACAGTCAGCATTTCGTTAAAACATTGCCTTCTTGAAATTGCCAGATCCAAGGCAGCTCAGCATCCCACAGCGCAGGATCCGGGACACAAAGCAGGCAAACACACTGCCACTCAGCATAGGAGTGATCAGGCCTAGCCAGATGTGATGAAAAATAAATGGAGATAGCTGGGGCAAGGGCTGTGGGTGGGGCATGCAGGCTTATCTTCAGGCTTGGCTAGGGTCCCTCCTCCTGGGCCACAGTGACCTTGAACTGGTGTTCATCACGGAGCCCGCAGGCATCTACCCCACCAGAAAGTCGTATTTCACCCAACACCCCTGCTGTATTAGAAACACTCGGCAGGGTTGCAGCGAGCAAGAAGATGGTTTGGCAACCCCACCTGTCATAGATCTGGTTCACATCCAGCCATGCATTACATCTCTAAGAGAAATTCCCCGGGAGCCTCCATATTACTTCCAGGGGACTGGACCTGTATCCAACAACAGCTCCCAGCCATCCACACATTTCTGATACCCAGGCTGTGTCAGCTGGAGGGTTCCCACTGGGTGACAGTGCAGGGACAGGGCATCCCCAGCATCAGCTCTCTGCAACACTTCAGGCTTGAAAAACCCCTACTTTCCTTTACTGCCTTTGCATACTGGGGACCTAGGGAAGAGAACTATGTTTCAGGCCAGGCTGGGGCAGTGAGGGAGTGTATGTACTAGAAGCACTTTAGCAGCGCTGTGATTTACTTCCAAAGATAAGCGAGGCTATGGAGACTCATGTGAGACAGGTATGAGAGTCCACTCAGAGTGCTTGGCAGAGGTACAAGGTGGGAGGTTCCTGATTAATAAATGCCCTTTATTTTCAGTCCTTCTTTCCCTTTCTCTCCTTTGCTGTTTTCTTGTTTTCCTTTCCTTCTTTCTCCTTTTGTTTGCTTTTTTAGTTCTTTCTAATTCTCTTCCCCCCGCCCCCTTCCTTCCTTTCTGCTTTTTCTTCCTCTTGTTGTTCTCCTATATGTGGACACCAGCCATCCACTCATGAATCACTGAGTCACTCAGGTAACTCTGCTGTGTAAACTGAGTGGCCTTTGCCCAATTGTGGAGTTTGGATGCAGAGAACAGAGATCTACAGGAGACTGAGATACTAAACACCAAATTACACACTTGACTGTTAATTAATTATGGTGGCATTTGTTGCTGAGAATGAAATTTTCCAGTTGCTGGAAGAAGCCAGAGCAGAGGAGTGGAACCTGATCACGGATTGGTTTTCTGGTTTGCTAACCAAAAGGTCTCACCCCAAACAAACAAAACAATCACGGTTGTTTTCTTCTAAGGCACATTATTATAACTGCCGGTTTATTCCTTCATACCTAACAAAGTGACTCACTGTTTGCTTTATTGCAGTCTTATATTATTTTTTAAATGGGAAAACTCTACTAGCTCCTATTACATGAAACTGACCACCAGTAACTACAGACTTATTTTATTTGAGACAGAATTTATTAAATAAGAACATATGTTTGAAATTGAAGAGAATGTGCCCCTGAGTTCTGTTCCCTTATTTACTCCCCAAACAGAAGGTTACAGAAGTCACTTACAATTGATTAAACCTGAACCCTCCTTGTTGAAATCGGCTGCCAATAGCACTCATCAAAATCAAGTGGTGAAGTTAAAAATAATTAAAACTTCTAAAGGTAAAGTTGCAGATGGAAATTGTTTCGGGAGAGTTACTGGAAAGCAATTACTCAGTGGAGAGAAATGGTTTCATTCCGTTTATCTAAATTTAGGAATGCTGTGCACTCTCCTGACAAGGACACAAACTCTCACACCCTTGCCACAAATCGGATCACAACTGTCCTGCGAAAATATATGAAAATGTATCTGCAGGTTTGGGGAATTTGATGGGAATTATCTATGCAGATGGAATTTATATTAGTCACCATAAGCCTGTTTTCCTCTTCCATCTCACCTTTGTGGGTTGATAAAACATTGTTTTCTCTAAATTTAAAATGTTTTTTAAAGTTTCTCTTTTTACAACACTTTGTTCTCCATTTGCTTGTTATTCTAATGTGATGACCAGACTCTACTGGAGCTGCCAGCGGATTCTGGCACTTAGTCTCTTGCTCTGCATGGTGATTGGTGGACATGCAGAGCCCCACAGGAGCACTGCCAAGACCTTCCCAGAGCAAAGGATGCCACTCTTCAGCTTCCACACAAATATGTGTGTCACAGAGACAGGCTGTCAAGGCCACAGTCTTAGTGAACCCTGGTTAGAAATCATTCATTTTCCTTTTTGGGTATCCATAATTTTTTTTGCCTGGATCGAACTCAGGACCTTGTGCTTACAAGGGAGGCGGCAGCACCACTGAGCTAAATCCCCGGCCCCACCCATAATATTTTAAATACGAAGGTTGCCAACTGATTGTATCAAGTTAAAGAAAACCTGCTAGCGAGCTGCATGGATCCAGGCTCACAGGGGGATGAAGAGAGTTCAGCTTGGGACTCACCTCCACACTGGGAGGTGCCTGGGTGTGTGACTCATGGGGACAGGGCGTAGCCTAGCAAGAGGGCAGCATGACTTGAAATAAACCAGATAACCCTGAGACGTGTGTGAGCCATTAGCCCATGACAACTGTGGCGTGTACAGTACTTTCTTGCCTTTACATGCTGCTCATGGCTACAATGATATAATGTGTGTGCATGTGTATGCATGTGTGTGTGACGCACTTCCTCTTTGAAGCAGTTCTGAACATCCAGGTGAACGTGAATGGCCATGACCAAGATGCTGGGCAGGTGGAAACAGGAGGGGTCCTGATCCCAATTCCTTCAGAACTAAGCTGGATCAGACGTTTATTTCTGGAATGAACTGAGTTGTAATGATAAAATTGTGTGGCTTTTATCAATGACCTGTTATAGGTGAACTTGAAACTCTGGACATTTCTACAGCCACATAAAAAGAAAAATAAACACGAACCTTCCCCTGTTGTTTACAGAGAGCTTCTTACATTTGATCTTCCTAGGAACTGCAGCTAGGAGTCCGTGTGGAACTGGCAGGGTGAGGACTGAGGCCAAGGGTCTCAGCCTCTGTGTGGAGCCCCAGCCCTGTGGACAGGAAGCTAAGCAGCAGGAAAATGTCCTTTCTATTTCTGCAGCAGGGTTTGGCAATCTCTTGTGAAGCTCACTTATTTCTTCTACTCTGCTGCCACTGCTTTGCTGGTTTGCCTACATCAAAAGTATTTCTCCTTAGAATTTTCAGGCCCCTGCATCTGAACTGCTGGGCCCTTTTAAAGCCTATGATTTTGACCCAACCCCCTGTGATTATGAGGTGCTCTATCCAAACCACCCAAATCCCCAGTAAAATTGTGATGGGAAAAAGTCAAGTTTATGTCCCCTCAAATCCAAGTGTGGCTTGTTGGGTGTGACCTGAGGTTAGAACTCTTGGGACCAGTCCAAGGGAATCAGGGGTGGCTGTTCTGCAGTTCCCAAGAACTGGTGGCATCACTGTGGGACACAAGCCTGAGCTCACTCACCTGCCAGCCCCTGGCTGGGCCAGCAGAACAAGACTCAGGGGTGGCGGTGGGAGGGGACAGTTTAGAAGCAAGTTGGGAGGCTCCCAGGCCTGGGAGATGGAAGTGGCAAGACCCCTAGGACCTCCCATCTAACAGTCACCCTAAGTTCCACCCCCAGCTGCAGTGCTATAGCACATAGACACTGATGCAGTTTGGTTAAAGGGTGCCTTTAGCCCAAGCTGGCTCCAGGGTACTTAATCTAACTAGGGCTGCACATTCTGAAATTGAAGAGCGTCATTTTTCAAAATCATTGCTTCACACCTGAAAATCTTAGAGTAGGTTGGAAATTGATATTCATTATCACTAGAAATTATAATGGCTTATTTATTCATTAAAGAAAAGCAAGAGCTTTTGCATCATTAATACTTCAATATGAGGACATTTTAGAATGGGTACAGAAAGGCTGTTTTGTTGTCCACTTGAGGGACCAAGCTTTCTCCTTAGCCATCAATGGCTACAAAACTGTGGATTTATTGTGAAGCCAGAGGGACTTCACTTTAGTGAGTTCTGTGGGTGCCGGTAGAGTTACTGGGCATTACAAGGTGTCCTAGATTGGGAGGGAAGCCACTGTATAGACAGGGTGCTTCCTGACCTAACATAAAGGTACCTGTAGGGGGGTGGAAATGGGCCCATATCTCTAAGGCACCAGGAAATTATCAATAACGTCTTTTCTCATTCCAAATAAATAATGACTTTTGTTGCTGACTTTATATTTGCAATTTTCTATGCTTTTTCTCTAAAGTCTCCTCTCCCCCTCAAAGTTTTTAAGCTTCAGAGCTGTGAGGAAGAATTTCTGGAAGCCACAGCAGACACAAAACCTGCTGGGTTAGATGTTCAGGGCAAGTTCAAGTTTCTCATTAAAAACATGGGAGAGGGAGAACATTTGAAAAGTATTTCTTGTGAGAGTTTTAATATAAATTTTATATTTATTTTTTTCTAAAAGGGGCATATTTATTTTTAGCACAACTATATAACATAAAGAACAAGTCAGGAAAACGTTACCATGTGCTGTATGCACATCCCTAAACCTCCTGTGCATCTGCACACATGATCCTTTCCAGGGCTGGATACAGGGCTCTGGACTCTGGGCCAGCTGCCTCACAGGTGTCCCGTGTCCCATGAAGCCCCAGGTCCTGAGTCAGAGGTGGACACAGAAGTGTGTCCTGGCCCAGGGCCGGCTCTGCATGCTGGACGACTTGGCCCATTGCTCAGGAAAATAGCCTAACAGTTTATGTTTGAATGGTTGACACACTTGTCAAAGCTGTCCACACTGTCACAACCAGAACAAAGTGTGGATATCTTTGTGTAAGTGACAGCTAGGGTTCTTAAGAATTAGGAAGGGTTTACTTTCCTGGGATTGCATCCTTAAACCATTCACTTAATCTTTCTTATGTTAACTGCTGAAGTTACTGATGTTAAATCATTAAGATAATGTCCATCTACACAAACAATTCAGCCTAACAGAGCTGCCCTGTTAATTTGGAATAGTTTCTCCATCATGTTTGTTAAGATTGTCCTGGTTTGGGACCAGGGATTTAGCTCAGTGGTTCCAGCGCCTGCCTTGCAACCTCAAGGTCCTGAGATGGATTCCTGGTACCCAAAAAAAAAAAAAAAAAAAAAGATTGTCCTGGTTTGGTGTTGATGACGTGGAGTTTTGTGACCAGTGCTGTCTGATGCTGTTATACAGGCCCTGTGCCATATGTCGCCTGTTCTTCTCTTAGGAATGGATGTAGATTGTGCATCTGGGGCAGGAACATCACAGAACCTTGGAGGTGAACCACTCAAGACACCACCTCAGTCACTCAGATGGCCCATCTCTCCTCCAATTGGTGATTGTCACTTTGACTCTGTGGTTAGAATGGCATCCACCAGGCAAAATTAGAACAAAGCACATAAATTTGATCACTGTATGACATTATTTGTTTTCTTATTTATATATTGGTCATAGTTATCTGACAGAACATCCTTATCTTAGTCCATTTTGTGTTTTTCTATAACAACATATGAGAGGCTGGATGCTTTATAAAGAAGTTTATTTGACTCATGATTCTGGTGGCCTGGAAAGTCAGAAGAGCATGGTGCTCTGTAACAATGTAGTAGAGAGGTGAGGCAGGGACCAGCCTCGTGAAGAAGGGGCTGAGCAGGTGGGGTGGCCCTGAGGTAGCAGATTGGGGCTGAGACAAACCAAACAGCTAAGTAGGCAGAAAGTGTCAAGAGGCCTAACCAATTAAGGTGTACATGTACCAATTCTCCACAGGAAATGTAAATACGATATGCAAACATGTACTAATAAAAAAATGAAAAAAAATTCCGGAGGACATTCACAGAACACAGGATCCAAAATGATTCCATGGCTCCTGAGCACTGTACATGAAACCAATCAGAAAGCAATATTCTCAACCCCTTATTTGAATCTGACGCTGTGTGCAGGACCAACCAGAAAAGTACTATTTTCAGTCCTTTATTTACATCTGGAGGGAAGTCAAGCCAGTCTTTCCAGAGGGCAGTTTTGATCTCTCGCCAGCCCTAATGAGTTTTTGATATGACAACTGTCCCGATGCCTAATTTGCACCAGGGAGAAGCCAATCCAGGAATGTGGTATACAAAGGACCCCTTTCTCGTATCTTCTTGGGCACTGGGAGCCTGTTCACTGGCCCGCTATAGCCTGTTGTCTTCAATAAATGTACACTTTCACTGCCTTTTCTGTGTATCTCTTTCAATTCTTTCTTCAAGACATCAAGAACCTGCAAAGAATTCTGCCCAGGACCCTCTATCGGGCAACAGTCTTGCTTCATAACAACCTACTCTTGCCAGAACTCATTTGGTGCTGGGACATTAATCCCAATAACACCCTGCAATGTGATCACAGCCCTTTGGCCCCACCTTTTAAAGCTCCATCTACCTCCAACACCACCACATGGAGACCAAGCACCCAGCACAGGAGCTTCAGTGGGACACAAGCCAACCACATCAAGCCACAGGAATCCTCATTTTTGGAAAACATGTTCTGGAGGAGGTTGATGGAAAGAGTGAGTTAAAGTGCTAGCATTTCAAAGACAAAGGAGAAGATGTATGGGCCAGGTTTTGCACAATTTTTGTAAGTTTAGTCTAAGATGATTTCAATATAAAAAGTTAAAAAGGAACACAGAAGCATCCCACTGCACCCTGAGGCGAGGACTGAGGGGTGGCCCCCACATGTACACACTCAGCCTCATTTAGGTGTTGTTTCACGACCCTGGCGGGTTTCTACAGAGTCCCGTGCCTGACATGGCTTTCAGCGGGACATCCATCAGTATAGAAGAACTTTGACAAGGAGGTTTCTGCACAAAAATGGAGGAATGAAAAATTACAATTGCTTTTTCAGTCTATTTCTGAACAGCTGGCTTTGAGTCAACTCTCAATTTTGCAAAGATTGAATAAAATAGGTCTCAAAGCCAAGTGCCAAATACATAACGGAACAGGGCTGGCTCAACCAGCACGAAGTGGGCGCTATTAACTCTTTAACTCTGGCCTCTTTGTCATGGTCCCCTTCTCCTCTGCAACTGGGTTGGGATAAAATTCCAGAACATCCTGGTGGGATGTCAAAAGCAGCGGTGAACCTTAGCATAGCCAACTGAGCCTGTCACGTTAACATGGCGAGAATGTTAAAGTCGTGTTCAAATGTTTGTTGTTTTTAACATTTTGTCCAGTTGAATTGGCTGAAGGGACATTTTCTGAGAATCCCAAAGACCATAGTTTTTTTTTTGTGTGTGTGTGTGTGTGTGTGTGTGTGTGTGTGTGTTTTCTAAATCACAATTCATAAGTTTGGGTTTTTTAATGTCACAAAGTTTGGGTAAATTAGAAAGCTAGACAATAAATGCAATTGTTGAATGGAATGTTCAGGTTATCCTGTGGTGACTGCTATTTTAAAAAATGAAATGTCTGCATCATGCCCTGAGTATTGCACAAAGAGTAAGATAGAAACCTCACTCAAAGCCCTAGTCACAGTCAGGAGAATGGTCTGCGGTTGGCAAAGCAGCAGCGGATTTGGAGTTGACCAGCTTTGGGTATGTCAACAAACTCTGTCATCTACTACCTTTGTGTCTTTGAGTAAAATGTCATCCTTGGAATGACATGACAGCTGTGTAAGGTTGGACAAGTCGTCTACTGCAACAAAAGCACTTGGCCAAGAAGGTGAGCCCGCAAATCTAGGCTGCACTCCACTTGCCTGGCTGTGTGCCTGAACAGCCTGTGCTGCCTAAAGAAAAGGGCTCTGTTTGTTAAGTGGTCTTTGAAAAGGAGGGTGTGTTTGCAATCCACCCACCCAGAAGGCACTACTTTGCAGTCTACACAGGAAACATAAATATGCTTGCAGTGTCCTGTGAGCCCTGGGCATTTTCTTCCTCCAGTGCCCTCCCAAGCGAGGCACGCATGAGCTGTGAGTCCAAATACTTCAAATAGGCAATGTCTATGGCAATGGTATTTGAGAGAGTGGAAAGTTGAAAAAAAGACTGAATGGACCCAACAAAAGGGCAATGGCTAAGGACATTGTGGAGTCTGAGCCAGAGATACTTCGGCATTCATGTGTCCAAAGACTCACAATGGTAGAAAATAACTCCCAATGTAGCAGTCAATACTCTTAATCAAGGAAGCAGGGATGAGTACAGGTGTGCAAAATTACATGGAGTTGTATGTGTCACAGTGCTTACAATAATTATTTCTATCTTACAGGAAGATATGGGATTCATATTTTATATGAGATTCGTATTTTATTCCACTTGTATTTTCCAAATTTTAAAATGACAATATGTATTTTCTGAGGGAAAGTTATAATGAAAACATTCAAATAGGCGGGGGATTTAGCTCAGTGGTTCCAGTGCCTGTCTTGCGAGCACAAGGTCCCAAGTTCAATCCCCGGTACCAAACCAAACCAAACCAAACCAAACAAAGCATTCAAATAAAAACGTTCATGTTCTTTGGGCTGAGTCTTGGACTCGAAACCATTTATCCTAAGGAAGAAACCGGAAATATAGCCAGACATGAATTAGGGAGGGATATAACAGCGAGAAAGGGACAGCAGGACAAGGGGCGATCAAAAACTATAAAGAATGTTGGATTTTTAAAGAACTTGTTACAGTAAAAGACGTATTGCCATGAGTGATAGGAAAAGCACATTCCAAGGGAGGAGTAGTTTGAAAGAGATTAATAGAACTGTACCTTCTACTGTAACACATTTTAAATTTAAATATTCACCATATGTTTTGATCATCCCTCCTTGATCAAACATTTATGGAAATGTCTGTCAAATAAAAACATTATTACCTTACTCATTGGATCTGGCACCATGCAATTTCTGGCTCTTCCCTAAAGTCAAAACGACCATGAAAGTAGGGCCAGGGATTTAGCTCAGTGGTTTTGCTGCCTGCTGCACAAGCGCAAGGACCTGAGTTTGATCCCTGGTACCAAAAAAAAAAAAAATGACCATGAAAGTAAAGGTTTTGAATCCAGGGAACACTGAAGCAGCCACAGTAGTGGAACTAAAGACACTCACAAAAGAGGACTCAAGGCTGCTTCAGAAAGTGGCAAGAACAATAGGATAAGCATGTTAGAAGTGGGAGAGAATTTTGAAGGGGATTCATGGCAACGTGTCTTTTACTGTAATAATTTTTTTATTTGAACATTCACCATATTGTTTGGTCATACTTCATATAGAGAGAGAAATAGAGAAGTATTCCCTACATACATCATCATGAAGGGACCTTCGTATTCCTCTTTTGTTCTTAGTTTTTATATTCAAGGTGCTTCTGGAAGACACATTCACACTGGCTGGGGAGAAGAGAGGACTCCCTGCCCAAGTCTTAATGTAGCTGAGTAGACTGACTCTCTGGATTTATTTTTAGAATGAAACATGGCAATTGGAAAACACAGAAGGAGAACCAGAACACAAACTTGAATATACTCTAGTTTCTCAGCTATGTAAATGGCAGAATGTGTAGACACAGAGTCAGTTTTAAGAGACATAAAACAGAAGGAAAATATCAAAATATCACTATGCTTATTTCTGGATATATTCACAGGCAATCTTCATTTTATTCTTATAGTCTTCTCTGCATTTTGAATAGCCCTTCAATTAGCACACAGAGATTTAATTATGGGGAAGCATGCTTTAAAAACAAAACACCATATATGGTTTGTCTGACTTAGTGACATCATTTGAATCTTTCAAAATATCTCACTGGGTGACAGGTTAGAGACATAAATGAGGTTATATTTTGAAGGTTATACATTATCCCTTTGAGCAACCAGGATACCTCTGAAATGCTGTGAAACCAGCCAAAGTCATGCTTATTCCACACAATTTTCCTTCCTCAAATCTTTTCCTTTTTTTCACTTTGTATCTTAATTCTACCAAACATTGTCTTTTGTCTACTGTGAGAACATATTGGGAGTAGATATTTGTAGGATCTTTATTTCTTGCTTAGTTCTTAGTCTAGTCAGTAGGAGGGTGTATTAGTCACTTTCTCATTGCTGGTACAAAATATACAACATTCACAGCTTAAAAGAGAAGTTTATTTTGGCTCCTAGTTTTAGCCCATGGTTGGCTGGCTCTGAGGCAGAAACATCATGGTGGAAGGGCCTGGAAGAAAGCTGCTCACCTCATGACAGCCAACAAGCAGAGTGAGAAAGGAGTCAGGGACAAGAATTCACCCTTCCAGGTCACACCACAGTGACCACCTCCAACAGGCCCCACTCCAAACAGCACATTCAGCCATGAACACACGCATGGGCGAATCCACTGATGAGTATCTCGCCTCATGATCCAATCACCTTCCAAAAGCTTCACCTATGAACACATGGGAATTTGGAGAAATATTTTAGATCTAAACCACAACAGAAATGCTGATGAGAACCTTGCTGATATCTTGTTTATGCTGCTGCTGTGGACCTGCCTGAAAAGACATGAGTGACTCTCTTACCTGCAAGTAGCAGGAGGACCATTAGGGAAGAAGTGTGGAGGGAGATTATGGTCTTCATCTCCAGTGAAGACGGAGTGATTCATGGATGGAGGAGAGACATCACCCTACTACCCCTGCCCTCCGTCCCCAGAGCTGTGAATCCCTGGGTAGAGGCCACAAGGACTACAGAGCACTGCTTATTCAGCAGCAGAGATCTCAGCGGCAGACGTGGAGGGAGCTGATCATCCTCTAAGCATCATGGGACCGGAGCTCAGAGATCAGACGGGAGCAAATGGTGGGGTCTGGATACCCTGCAAATTGACAGATTCTGAATTTCTTACCCAACCCAATGAGGGAGCTCAGCTTGTATTTAATTCAATTTTTCATTTTCTTTTTTCTTTTTAACAAATAGAAAAACTATGACATTTTTATACCCCGAGTGTGGTGGGAAAATTTATGCTTGTCTTAATAAGTGAAAAAAACATTTAATAACATAAAACATTCTCTAAGCCATAATTAATAACCATGTTTCAAATAAGTCAGTCCCCCCAAATCATAACAGATTGGGCTGAGCCAATAAAGCCAGGAATGTGGCTTTGTATCCCCAACCAGAGGCAGAGCTGGGTGTTGAGCAGAGCTCAGGCTTCTCCCCAGGCTAGCCTGCACCCTGTGGAGCACCCAGGCACAGCTGGGCTCCACCATGACCCACAGCACACAGGGGCCAGGGCTTCCATGCTGACAGCCAATGAAGACTTCAGAGAGTGACCAGGGATTTCCTGTGTCAACCCCTCTTCGTGTCCCTCGAGGGCCCAGTTCCAACCTTGTTCTGGAGACACAGCATCTGAAGATGTGTGTGCAAAAACCCCAGGCATATATGTTTCAACCTTGGGGTTTTAGGACAGTAACGTGGGGCACACAGAGAGGTTTGAGCATCACCTGTCATCAGAATAGTCAACAGTTGAGCTGTGAAAACATGCTGGGTAAACTAGGACTGCCAGCCTCTCATGCGCCCACAGCAGATTGTACTCACAACAGAGCTATGAAAAAAGTCTCATTTCTTGGAGATTTATGGTCTCTTGAATTGTGAGTAAAAAATCATGGGCCTGTATCTAATCATCCTGCTGGAAAGCTCAGCTTGGATGTCCAAATGATGTCTCAAAACTAATGTATCTAAAATAAATCTCCAGCACACCCATCCCTCTTACATCTCTCTCACAGGTCTCTTTCCAGCCAGGTCTCTAGTCTCTTCTCTCCTCCCTTAGTGGATGTCACCAGCCACACCTGTCAGGTCACCTCCAAGCCTTCCCTCTCCAAGGCCACCAGAGCTCCAGCCGCCATCAGTACTGGCTGGGGTCTGGGGGTCCTACTGGGGAGCTCCTTCACTCTTGCTCCACACAACCCCCAGGCCAGCATGGACTGCAGGTGGAGGAATCTTTAATAATCATGACTGACTTATGTCACTCTTCAGCTTCCAATATTTCTGTCTTCAAGCCACATCCAAAGTCCCCAGCATGGCTTCTGAGCCCAGCACCACCCACCCACCCCCTGCCCAGCCTCACCTTGTCCTATTCTCTCTCTCACACTCAGCACCAGCCACATCAGCCTCTGTTCTCTTGCTCACAACTGCCACGCTCTGATTCACCCTGAAATGATATTTGCTGGCCCTGTGGGGCAGCAGCTCTATGTCCCTCCAATGGCATCTCCTTTGAAAAGCCTTTACCATTGATTGCATGTCTCAGCCCTAGCCCTGTACCGCCACTTCCTGTGGGCCATGCTGAGCCACCAGTCTCTGGTGTGGTGGCCCTTGATGGCTGCACATGTCCACTGTCTCCTCAAGCCACCATGGTGCTAGTTCTGCAAGGGATTCATTCACCACTGCAAACTGTGCTAGCGACTGTCTTGGAATAGATGTACAATAAAATTCATTGAAAGACTCAGTGAGTGACTGAATGATGCAGGGATTCAGCTAGATCACATTATGCATATTGCACTGCGCCCAGTGTGCACAGAAGCAAATGTTGTTACACTCTTCAGTCAGTGCTTGCTATTGTGATGGTCAGGAGGTGAATGCTCTGGTGTACATGGAGGGATCCCATAGTTGGGGTGCACTGAGGTCTCTGCCTAGCATCATCCCCTTTAAGGCTCCAACAGGCCTCACCAGAAGGTACCAGCCCTTCTTCTTCCCCCTTCCAGTGCACAGCTCCAATTGGGGTAGTGATCGATGGTCTCAGCCATCCTTCAGGGCCTCTAGGGACTTTTAAGTGGGTAATTAAACCTTGAGACATTGTTCCTAGACATTTCATTCAGCTCAAAAAATATTATATTCATTGATATTTACCATACGGACCTAAGAAAAGGAATTCATTGCCTAACAATTCAACTTCACATATGTTACAGATTAAAGTCAATATATCCCATGACATATTTAGATAACACATTTCCCAATTCTTCTACTGCTCAAGCCCGCATTTCTTTTTTGAAATCAGATTAGTTATCATCTCAACTTCTATATGATACCTAGTTACCCACTTAAAAAAAATTTGTCCAGTAGAAAAGACCAAAAAAGTCTTGTGTCTCTGAAATCAAAACCATTTCTTTGTTTTAAAGTAAAAGAGAATGATTTCAGATTTTGCAGTTTTTATCTGAAAGAAAATTAAATGGATCAACTGTACATATAGAAATAAAAATGAGCCCTTGAATTGGCTTAAACTAGGAAAAGATACATTTCTTAGAGACGAAGGTTATTATATTTGGTAATTTAAAACATATCAAGAGTATTTTTCTTTAATGTAAAGGATACAGTCATTTGCAAACTGAGAAGAATATGAAAGATTTGTTTCTTGTGCCATTTGATGAAATGTTTGACAGAACATAAAACTCCTGAGAAGACTTGGATTTGATGTTCTTGGAGGCCATTCACTGTGATTTCTGCTTTTGTGGTTGCTTTAGGATAAAGTAAATTATGAGCGTTCACCTAATGTGAAAAGTCATAGCTGACCATCTGGCTCTATTTCAATGTGATCTTTACAATTTCTTTTCAGAATTAAAAAAAGAAAAAAAAGAGCCACTTAAAAGGAGATTTATGGGTGCACTAGGGTTTGAGGGAATAGAGCTGTGTTTATTTCAGGAATATCAGAGTAGCATACCTTTAATCACTATTCTATCACAAATGTAACAGTAAATACTTCAAATGATTTTAATGATCATGGTAAGGGTTCTCAGATACCACACTTCACCTGATTTAAATGAATTCCAGGAAATCAGAATTTATGATAACAAGTATCACCTAACTGGGCCAAGTTCTCGTATGTTTTTAGATTTAAAGAATGGTTTCAGTAAATAAATAGGCACTGTAAAAAAAGTTTCAAGTAATATTTGAACCTTTGTAGAACATGTGGATACTCTTTCTATCCAGCATCACCTTCCCTGCCCTTGTGTCTGGAAGACGAGGTGTTTATGGAGCAGAAGGCAAAGGTGGGAGAGCTGAGTTAAACTGTCTAGGATCACAGGTGGCCAGAGCTGGAGATTTAATCCTAAGCTTTACTTCCATCTAGTCTTAGAAAGACATGCTGGTCACTACCTTGTGCTGTTATAAGTGAATGCTAGGAATTAGAGCAGGCTTTAACATCTGCAATATAGACATCTCATCAATTCATAGTAACTTCCCTGACAACAGATCTGAATAAGTGAGGATTCCTATGGATATATATATATATATATATATATTCCTATGGTTATTATTTCATATATTATATTATATATTATATATATTCCTATGGTTATTCTTATGGTTATTATGTTCCTATGGTATACCTCAGTCTTTTCTTTTTCAATCTGTTGAGTAGACAGTGTGGTTTTCTGGGTCTTAACAAGACTACAAAGACACAGATTAGACACTGTAAAACAAATGTTGGATAGCTTCAAAGTCCAACCCGTTAGCAATTTTGCCTTTTGGTTTAATGACCAACCTAACATGTTGATATGTTACTTATGAATTCCTAGGACTGGCTGTTGTCATTGCTTAAAACAATGGCTTCTGGGTGAGGTCCTGTGCTTCAGGCTGGATTTTGGAGTACTAAGTCACGGTTAGATTGGCATAGTTCTGCACTGTAGAACAGGAAGATGACTGTAGATAACAATAATGTGCTCTACATTGCAACTTTTCACCATAAAGAAATGACAAATGTTTGAGGAGGTAGACATTTTTAGCCTGATTTAAATATGGAAAAATATATACATGTATGGAAACATCACATGGTACTCATTATTGCATATAATTTTTTGTGTTGTATCAGTAAAGAAATATATTTAGATTTACAAATTTTTTGAATAAATTAAAAAAATAAAATGAATCTAGGTGTTCTTTCTTTAACATTGTTTTTAATTTTTATTTTATTAGTACATATTTGTAGTACATATCAATTACATTCATTGTGGGAACCTAGTACATGTAAATAATACAACTTAATTCATTTTTGGGGGTGCCCTTCTGGCCATCTCCTCTCTTCCCTCTACCTCTTAGTCCCTGAAGCGGAGAGATAACAGGAGACTTTGAGAGAATGACCCCATCTCAGGAACGACCAAGGTGTGTGGCTTGATACCCTCGGGAGCAGACCTTAAGCAGTAACAGACGGGGTTCCATGTGTAAGGACACCAGCTCCTTGTTCCTAGAATGAGACAACTCTGAGCTTTGTCCGACACAGGTTCCCAGCGGAGTTCTGCATGGTCGAACCCCAGGTGCCCACACAGAATTCTCTGCCCTCTCTGTCCTGTTCACCTCCCATTCCCTCCATTGGCTCCTGCTATCACCTCCCACCATGATGTGGACCCTAAATGTCCCCCAAAGAGCCGTTTGTTCATGGCTTGTCCTCACCTTGGAGGGGTGGAACTTAGTGGTGGAACCACTAAGTTGAGCTCAGCAGAAGCTAGTGTGGGGGGCAGCACCTCTACTTCCTCTCTTCTTGCTTTCTGACCTTGGAGTGAATGTCTCTGCTGCCCTGTGCTCCCCATTGTGATGTGCTGCCCCAAAGCAATGGATCCATCTGGCCCTGGACTGAAACCTCCAAAACTGTGAGCCACAACAAGCCTTTCCTTTTGATCAAATGATTATCTCAGATTTTTTTTTTACAGTCACAGAAAGCTGATTAACACACCTCCCAGCAAGCTACTGTTCTCATGCCCCAATCCTTGTATTCAAGTCTACTTCTGGTGTGTTCCACCCTAAACAAATTCAATTCCCTTAGTTCTGCTTCATCTTTCCTACCATCAGTTTTTTCTACTTTTCTGACCAACGTCAGTAACCACAGATTCCACTCAATGAGATTGGCCACCATAGTCACCTACCTGATGGTAGATAGCTGTGCTGCTAGGACTGGGATGTAATTTCAGAGGAATCTGCTGTCTGAGCAAGCAGGAGCAGGTCTACTAGGCCCTCCTGACCCTTCAGCCAGGGCTCAGGACAGCTGCTGAGGCAGACACATCTCTATTCTGTTGAGGGTGTTGTATGGGGATCACCATGGTAAATGTTTGAAGCCCTGCATGCTTCACTTCCACACTCAGTGCCCTTCCTGGTCACTTTGAGTTAACTGAGAATCAACTCCAAAAACAAGATGTCTTTGCAATTTGAAAAACCACACAAATACGACTCCATCCTGAACTCCCAGACTTGTGGATTTCCCCACAGTTTCTAGCTCTAATATTTTGGGGACAACTTTTTCTTTTCTTCCCCTTAGAGTAAACCATGACCCAATTACACTTGCACCTCCTTGTAGGATGCTTTTCTTTCCTTTGAGCTTCAGTCATGCAATCCAGCCCTAAAAGAGAGCTCCAACATTTATAACCAATTTAGCTTTGTGCCCAGTTTCTGGTTCTGTTTATTAGCTTAGTCCCCATCAAAATGGTGTCCCAATTAAATCTGAGAAATGGGTACTTGTCCTTACTCTACCAGTGACTTCATTCTGCAGATCCGTGTGTAAGGTTCATGCAAAATGCACACGTGCGCACACCCACACGCACACACATATACACTGGTTGGTTTTCTTCTGCGGGCTTGTATTTTCCTTTTTCAAGGATCATTTCTGGAACTTCATTTTTTAAATTTTTCCAATTAAAATTCTTATTGAGATTATGGGTTTACATGTAGTTGTAAGAAATAACTGACAGCTCTCCTATACTTTTTGCCCAATTTCCTCATGGTAAGATCTTCCAAAACTATAATACGGTATCACAATCAGGATGAGGAGAGTGATGCAGTAGATCTTATGCTTTTCTCTACAATTTTATCACATCGCTTCAGGTACCCACCACCTTCAAGATAAAGGGTGGCTTTCTTACCTCAAGGATCTCATGCTGCCCTCTCATTATCTTACCCAACTCTCCACCACAACCTCCATTTTATTTTATTTATATTTATTTATTGTTGAGGTACTGGGGATTGAACTCAGGACCTTGAGCTTGCTAGGCAGGTGCGGCACCACTGAGCTACATCCCCAGCCCTATCCCCATTTTAAACTATCCTTTTTTCCCTTTTTTTGTGATCTGGGGTTCAAGCCCAGGGCTTCAAGCATTCTACACAAGTGATCTGCCACTGAGGAAAACCTCCAGCCCCTTGGTTTATTTTTTGTTGCTAAGTAGTATTTCAGTGTAGGAATATATCACAATTTATTTATTCACTTACCAATGAATGGACATTTGGGTTTTTTCTCCCAGATTTTGAATATTACAAAAAAACCAAACTGCTATAAACATCTCGTGTTCCAGTCTTTTATGGTTGTTTTTCATTTCTTTTGGGTAACTGGAGATTCAAGCCAGGGCCTTTGCACTGAGCTACATCTCCAGCCCTTTTTTAAAAAAAAAAATTTAGATAGAGTCTTGCTAAGTTGCCCGGGCAGGTTTCAATGTGTGATCCTCCTTCTTTAGGTTTCCACAGTACTGGAATGACAGGTGTGCACCACCTAACTGGGTTCTTTTTAAAAAATCTTTAAGAGGGGTTACTAAGCATTGATTGAACCCAGGGTGCACTGAGCTCTGTGCCCAGCTGTCTTTCCCCCTCCTTTTTAAAGTGTCTTCCTGTACAGTCCAGGCTGCCCTGGAACTTGCAAAGATCCCTTCTGCAACTTCATTGTGAAAATCTGTTTATTCATTGTATCCTAAAGCTACACCCTCCTAAAACACTGTGGTGGCTGTGCACCTATCTCTGGGGTAACCTGGTCCCTGATGACCTGCATGCTGTGACAATGAAGAAACAGGAAAATAAATGCTGGGGACCCCATCCTGCAGCCAAACTGCTCCACGCTGCCCCCTTCCATCCACCCAAAGGAGTCTGTGTCCTGACCCCCAAACAAGGAACAGAGGCAGCTAAAATGTGGAAAATTAAGAAAATGCAGAACACATCATTAACTCATATACTCAGGAAGCTGTGGAAATCTTGACTTCTCCTCACATAAGGCCCACTATAAATGAAATATATATTTTAATTATTTCCAGTTTAGATATTCCCAGTACACTATCCACAACCTCAAGTGCTTGCTGGAGAATAAAGGGAAGTGGGCCGTGAGAAAAGAAGAAAGTTACAGCTAATGCAGAACAGTTGCGCATCATCGTCACATTGCCTTAAGCAAAACTCTTCCTTTAATTTGGCAGAGAAAGCAACTGATTTTCCTGATGCAGGCCCCTGTTTTCAGAGTCTGTTTTCTCATGAGTTTTGACAGGTCTACCCTAAGCAGTTTGCAGACCACCTGCTCCCTCTCGACCTCTGAGGCTGTCACTCTTTTAAGTTGCAGGGATAACTCCCCAAGCACAGGTCTCCCAGGGATACCAGGTGACAGCAGGTAACCTTTCCTTTTTACACCCCACTTGCAGTGACCAAGAGCAGAGCACTGCTAGGAACTTTCCTGCATGGTCCTCACTAGACAGTCATACGGGAAGCACAAGGCATGCGTGACTGGTCACTCCAGAGAGCCCCGCACTTTGGCCAGGGAGTCTCTTGGCATCTCTGACTCAGTGACTCCCAGCTGGAGCTTCTTGAGAGCACTGAGCATGTGGCTCTGCAGCTGCAATGTGGGAAGGCACACAGGCACCTACAAGGTGACATGGGTATCACAGTGGACTGTGCAGTCCATGCTAGCAAACTCCCAGCTGCTTGGCCATCCTCTTCCTGTCCCTGAGAAGAAAAGGAAGACCTCAGTTCCATTCTTTTTTTTTTTCAAGATAATTGGGATTGAACTCAACACCTTCACACTGAGCTACACTCCCAGCCTGCTCACTCGCTCTTTCTTTCTTTCTTTCTTTCTTTCTTTCTTTCTTTCTTTCTTTCTTTCTTTCTTTCTTTCTTTCTTTCTTTCTT
>NW_004624741.1:22254349-22308739 GCF_000247695.1 Heterocephalus glaber | reverse complement strand
ATATTTTAATTTAAAAATTGTCAAATAAAAATTTCACATGAATCAGCCTAATGGCACCCAAAAATGTTTAGAAACAAAATGAGTTTTTCTTTGTTCTTGTAGATTTTTTCCATGTGTGTCAAAGAGCTAATGCAGAGGCCCAACTTTGTAAACGGTAAATAATTTATGAAGAAAGAGACTTGTAAGAATAATCAAACTTGATCATATAATGATGAAATAAAAGTATTTAGTAGATGTGTTTCATTTACTTAGTATCAAATTCTTTTTTAAGGAGGGTTACTCATTTTCTTTACAAATACGTATTTCTTGTGTATTATATAATTTTAAGATTAATGAATCAATGTCAGATCTATGACCTTCATCTTGAATTGGGGAGAAAGAATCTAACCAACTTGTTTTATTTTCTTTGAAAGAGGTGTTATTTTTAATTTTTTAATTTTAGAGATGAAAAGGTGGCCATGGATTTGGTGAAGAGATGGATTAGACACTAATGGTATCTTTAACTTAATTTAAAGAATTTTGGGGTAAAGCCACAATTTGGTCTTGTGATCTGGTCACAAGCACTTTTCCTCCAGGGTCACTCCCCAGAGCAACTTCAACATCCAGAAGCGTCTCCACCTGCTCAGAGGTCTCATTCCTCACAGACAGGAAGCAGCACCTGTGTCTCTTCAGCTGCGCTTCACTGGTACCGAGTCTTCCTTCTGTCCAAGGACCTCAGTTTCGAACACTCTCATGCAGAATTGTAGACAGCAGAGCCCGGCTCCTCTGGTCCCTCTGTCTCCATCTTCTCTAGCCCCATGCAGCCCAAGTTCCCTGTCCTTCTCCATCTCGTTAGCTCTCCTGGGATCAAGCCTATTTGCCCACAATGAGCTGCAGAACCTGGGACTAAGCACAGTCAGCTGCTCTCTTTGTTCACCCAGACATCAGGTGTAAACCTAAGGCTGAAGGGATCATTACGTGTGCTCCTGTTGGCATCCAGGTCACACCCTTTACTCTTCTGCCTATTAACTAAGAACCAAAATCATCTTCTCCCCTTTTCCACTTTTCCTTCCCTTTAAGACCAATGGATTGACTGTCTGGGTTCTCAATAGTCAAGGGTGAGCACTCATGGCAGGAAAGGAACTTGGCCCAAATGCAACCATCATGGCTGGATGGACCTCAAGTCCCTCCCCAGGAAGCTGCCACTGCCTCTGCAGACCAGGTGGCGAGGTGCACACCTAGACATGCTTCCCACTCATCTTCCAAGAGCTTCAGGCTCAGACCTGCGATTAGTTGAGAGAAGATTAGACATCTCTTTGAAGAGAGCAGTTTGGTGAGTGATCGGCAAGGCAGGAAGATGATAGAGATGGTCCTGAGCATTTTCCAAGGTGCAAGGGGATCCTAGCTTCGCTCCCAAGTTAGAGAGTGAGACCAACAGTTCTTATTATTTCCAGACAAACAATCAGGCAAATGCTGGAACAACTTAGACTTTTTGAGGAGCCATGTGACAGAGATGAAAGGAAAATAGTGGTGCAGGTGTGGCTGGGCCTCTCCAACAGGGCCAGTGACCCCGGGGCCTGCAGCACTGCCCAGCCAGCATGGCCACTGAACCCTGCATTACTGTGCCCAGGATTTGCAGGAAGCTGCTCACCTGCCTTGTGCTTCCGGCTTTGAGCTCTGTTCTTCCAACTTCCAGCTTCCTGCAGCCTTGGCCTCCAGCCTCGCTCCCCACCCTGCCTGGTGTCTGGAAAGCTTAGCTCCAAGCCCAAGTCAAGTAATGGTCCTAAGGCACAAAGATTCAAGCTGGGACTGAAGTTCCAGGAAAACCACTCCTTGCTTTCAGCAGGTGGCACTGTTGCAATGAGGCTGTCTACCTTCTGGGGAAGCCAGAGAATTAGAAAACCTCAGCCACACTTAATTCAAGCATCAGGGTTTTAAAACACCCTTAGCCAACTGATGGAATGATTGTCACCTATGATCCCAAAGGGCCAACCCTACTTTGTGTGCCAAAGGACAGCAAACACTCCCTCCCAAAATGCACCATGGAAATCCAGTTCTGAGGAAACATCAGAGGAACCTGAAAGGGTATCCTCCCAGGTGATGGGACAGCACACTCCAAACACCAACTCAGAAAGACGGAGCATTGTGAAAGGAATTTCCCAGCTCACAGAACACTGAAGAGACACAGTAAACGAGGGCATACATGACTCCTGATTGGATCTTGCCATACAGGACCTATGGGAGCAGCCTGCACAATCTGAATGTGGATTCTAAATTACACAGCAGGGATGCAGGGATGTCCAGATTTCTTGATTCTGATAACAGCACAGTGATTCTGTAATATAACATCTCCAGTTCTTATGAATGTACCCTAAAGTACCCTAGGTGGAAGGTAGGATGAAAACTTACCTTCTAGGCTGGCCACATGGCTCAGCGGTAGGTTACTCACCTAGCATGGATCAGGCCCTGGGTTACAGCTCTAGAATGCTGGGAGCTGTGGGCAACATAACTATGACACAGAAAACATGTCTTTAAATTATCCTCAAATAAGCAGGGAAAATTATATTTTTGTAGGCATTATGTATTTCTATATAATGAAATTAAATAAAAATTAAAATTACCAAAATAGTTACATTTCCCACCTTCCTACCCAACTTCCCCTCACACTAAAATATGCTCCATGGCTGACTGCACTGGGGCCAGGGACAGAATCCAGGTGCTCTCTGGCACCCCCATGGGACTCCCAAGTCTTAGGGTCACCAGGGTCAGCCCCAACCCTGTGCACTTTGGTGTAATGATGGCATCTACTTTGCAATGTCTTTTGCTCAATATGATTTCTAGATTCATGTCCATAATCATATATGTTTACTTACTTAAACATGGCAACATGTTTGGGAACTCATTCAGAAGCCAGGAGTGCGGGAGGCTGATGCAGGAGGATCACAAGTTGGAGTCTCACTTGGGAAACTTAGCAGAGACTCTGTCTCACAATAAATAAAAAAGTTTAAAAAGGGTTGGGGATGTGGCTCAGTGGTAGAGTGCTTTTGGGTTTGTGTCCCCCAGTGCCAAGGGTGGGGTGAAAAGGGAGGGAGGGAGGGAAGGAGGGAGGGAGAGAGAGAGGGGCATGATTAGAATATCTGAAATCATAGAATGAACCTTTGCATGTAAGGGCTGAGGAAGGTTTGGTAGTCATCCTTCAAACACTGCCCCAACCCTCCATCTGCCCTTGGGCGCTTGGTTGAAGAACCAGGTAAATGGTCCCCAGTTCCCATCCTCTACCCAGAACTTTGCTGATTACCTTCTTACTTTAAAAAAAAGTACCAGAGGTGTAGGTCCAGTGCCTGAACCACAGAACAACAAAATAAAAGTGTCTTTCATAACATAAAGTTTGAAATATCATACTCAAATGAGCATATGCAAAATTCACCTAAATTTTCAAGCTTACAAACAATCCACAGTTGTTAAAGATGTCTCAGACTGCAGGGTGCCAACACGTGCTGCCCTTATTCCCATGGACAACATAGCGGCTTCAGGGAAGAAGATCAGGAAAGATGGGAGGATAGAGGGTGCCCGGGTGAGGCCAGGCAAGGCACAGCGTCCTCCTGACTCCTGCATGATACACAAGAGTTGAAGTGACAATGGTTAGAATGGTGTTTAGATGGATGGGGCAGAGGCCACCCTCATGAGCTTCTGAGCATAGCAATCCTGGAAGACCAAGGCCCCTCACTCGGGCACTCAGATGCTATCTGGGGAGGGGGGGAGCTTTGTGGCACCTGAAGCAGGAAGGTGAGAATGGAGTCCAGGGCAGATGGAGCCATCAGCATGTGGCAGTGCTGCTACAGGGAGCTGGACCACAGGGCACATAGCTGCACCAGGGTCACCTGGCATCTGGCAGAGAGGAGAGGAGCCCTGGGGACCAGCGCCTCATCTGCCACCCAGGTGCTTTGGCACTGAGAGTTTCTAGGACTTCAGCTCATCTCAAAGAAATGATCAGAAGTCAGAGACTGCTGGATCAACCAAGATTACCCAAGATTAGTTGAGACTCGGCTCCTGTTACCTGGTAGAATGGGGCCTTGGAGAGAAACTAAGCAATAGAAAATAAGTCATCCTTTAATAAGTCATAGCTGGGGTTTAGCCTGAGACATCCTTACTTGCTCTGCCTGTGTTAGTCCTGGGCCCTCTCTTGGGACCTAATTTACCAGCCAGGTTACATGGGAGCTTGCCTGGTGATCAGGTTGGACTCCCCTGGTGGACCCAGGAACAAGGGCCTGAAAGTCCTTACTCTAGAGTGAGGCCAGAAGCCAGTGGAAGGAAGTGTGGAAGGAAGTGAAAAGAGAAAGGGACAAACAAAATAAAGAGCAAAGGCCTACAGGCATCTGGAGCTTAATCCTGCCAAGAACTTCCGGGAGTCAGTGCAGAAGACCCTGGAGTGGCCACATCTCAGGGTTGAGGTGGCTGCACCATTTCTCTGCCAAATCCCTTCAGGCTATGCAATGCTTTTTTCTTTTGCCAGTGCTAAGTGTGGAACCCAGGGTCTTAGACTAGCTCTGCAAGTGCTCTACCACCAAGCTCTGACCCTGTCCCTCCGTAGTTACTGCCTGATGTTGTGGGAAGACTTGATCCTTCACCATCCATGGACTGCTCCACACATGGGCACAGATGGCTCTCAGGAAGTCAGCTTGAGGAAGGAAGCCAACGAGGGCACACAAGGAGCTAGTATCCGGGTGTGGAGCTGAGGCCCCAGCAGCCTCTATGGCAGACAGCCTGGAGCCCATTCTCTTAACCCAGATCTGTCCCTGGGTGTCACACAGCCAGCTTTCTCTACATGTGTGTATTTCACATCTTTGCATGAGAAAAAAGAAATCTCCACTATGACAGCCAATCCCATTCCACGTTATATGGTCTTCCCAAGCTGTTTCATTACACCAGTGGGCTATGGAGTGCAAAGGGAAGACAGAACCGAATAAAATGGAGTGTAGACCAGTGATCCCAGAGGCTGGGAAGAGTGTGGGGTGTAGACAGAAGGAGGTAGGATTTGGTCAGTGCACTCTGTGGGCACATGCTGAAATATCACCCTGTAATGTGTATGCTTAATGCATGTTAATCAAACATAAAATGAAATAATGTAAAAAACAGTAATGATTCTTTAGAGCCTGACTCAGGAAGCAGGAAGTGGCTACTTTGATATTCACAGAAAAGCAATTGGTTTAGACAGACACAGGCCTGTAATATTGCCCTCAGGCTCCCTTGGCTTGGAAGGGTCCCATCTTCAGCAGGCAGCTCATCCTGCAGTCCGATGAGCCTGTCCCTCTGAAATGGGATGATTCAGGAAGCCATGCTCTCAGAATCTGCCCACCCGGATGCCCTTGAACCTTCTCCTGGTGACACTAAACACAGCCTGCCCTGGACCTGTGTGTGATGACGCCACTGCTCACTAAGCCCAAGCCAGCCCTTTTGAGGATGGCCACCCACACCTGTCCTGCTGACCTTTCCATGGGATGGAAAACTGGCCCCATTTTCTTAGTGTGTCTTTCCTTGTACCAAAATCATCCATCTCTGTGGCTTCCTCTGCCCGTGATGGTCAGCGACTTTCTGAGCTCTTCAGCTACCCTCATCTGGTCTTCGTGTTCTCCCAGCTTTGTTCCTTTTAACCTGATTTTCTCGCTGTGGTCAGTGTCCCTCATTGGCATCCCAGACTCAGGGCCTTCACATTATCCTCCACTCTCTGCTCTCCTGCCCTGCCTCAGTGCCCTACCTGCCCTATGGCCTACCCTTGTCCCATCCAGGAAACCACAAGGAGGCAGCATCTACATCCTGCATCTTTCCATGCAGCGTCCTGCAGGCTGGGGCCATCACTGCAGCTCAGTGTCACTTCTGTCACCACAAAGGCCTCTGAACCATCCCGATCTCTGGCTTCAATTTTGCTCCATCATGTCCTACCCAGGCTCTGGGCTCTTGCTCATAGTCACAATGCTGACGGGTGTCTCCTCTGCCCAAAGGGGCTGATGGCTGTGGCTGCTGATACCTTCAGGATAAGTTTAAGTTCCCAGGCGCAACCTAGAGCCATCCACAGTCCCTCATTCACCTGCCAACTTCCTCTCTCCATCTCTGTCTGTCTGTCTCGTGTTCTCTCTCTCTCCCTCTTCTATCACTCTTGGTCTCTATCTCCTGTCTGTGTCTCCCTCTGATTGTGTCTGTTTCTCTCCTCGCTCTCCATCAATACACACACGCACACACGCGCGTGCGCACACACACACACAATCATGGACATGCACTCATGCTCACATGCATCTTGCCATCCCCATGCACTTGCCCTTCTTCCTCCAGCCCTAGTCTGTGTTCGGGGCTCTGGATGGTCTTCCTGCTCTCTCCTGAGAACAGAGCCTTCCTCTCCCTGACTAGCTGAGCCCCACCTTTTCTATGTCCTCTTGGTTCTCCCTGCTTCTGTGAAGAATCAGGTGGCCCTGCATCAGGGTTATTCATTAATTGAGATCTCTCTGGGGATAGACTATGTGTTTCCATCTTGATTCTCCCAGCCTGCAGCCCAGCACTTGGCCCAAGACTGCGGCCCTCAAGATGTTGGATGGAATCAGACAGTGACCTGAGCTCTCTGAACATGCTGGTGTAGAGGTGTGAACTGTGAAACCCCCAGCTCTGCAGGACTGTGCCTGAAGCAGTGCTGGCCCAGGCTCCAGAGAGCACGGCTGAGGCTGAGACAGGAGGGGATGATGGAGGCTTTACACATCCAGAAAATTGGTTTTCCCAAGCTTTTGTGGCTTGGCATGAAAGCCAGACAGATTTTTATTGAAACTGCCCCCAGACTGTTAGATTTTCGACCCTAGAACTGTGGCCAATAGATTTCGTCCTGAGTACTACTTGTTTTGGCTTTTTCAAGCATGGTCATGGGTGGGGTCAGCAAGCTTGGCCACCCCTGTCACCCCAGAGTCTGTGTGCCCTGTGCCTGGTGTCTGTGACTGTGATGGGCTGGGGGTGAGTTGAAGGAGTGCAGGGCTGAGAGCTGCTGTTCACACTCCTCAGTGCCCGTAATCAGGAGGCTGGGCTGCCTTACAATTACACAAAGGACAATAAAAATAAAATTAAGGAAAGTATAGGAGTAGAACCTCTGATCTAAACTACCCATATCTGGTAATATCACACATATATAATACAGAATTTTTTTCCCAAAGCCCAGCCAGCTCTTCTTGAAAAGCTGGGCGAACATGGAACCTTTAGGTGTTTGAACAACGCAGCCACCCTGTGCCCCAATTCCATGCAGGCAGAGGTTGGACCGCAGCTGCTTCCGGTGAACAGTAATGGAGAGCCTGGGGCATAGCAGGTTGTGAGGAAGACAGGCGCCTGCCATCCCTTCCCTGGACTGTGTCTGCTGGGACCTCACCAGCAGAGACTTCACCATCCCATGAGCTCTTACTTAGTGTTAGAAAAAGAGAAAGGAAAAAGAAAACAAGAGAAACATTTCCTTTCTAAGAATCTGCAAAGTCTAACTTTTTGGAAAGGAGAAAATAATCTCAATATCCACCTTAAAATGGAAACTGAAAATGAAAGTTTCTGTCAACACCCTACCTATTCTCTGCAGGTAGGTCTAGCAAAATAATACCACATAAGGGCTTTTTTTCTTGTTAAGAAAATGAATCTGTATTATCTAGTATATCTTAATGTAGGCACATTATAAGATTTCTTAAAAATTTAATTTAGAACTAGGTGTGATGGTGCACACCTATAATCCTAGCACTCTCAGAGGCTGAGGCAGGAAAACCACAAGTTCAAGCCTGGCCTGGGCAACTTAGAAGAAACTGCCTCAAAAAGAGGTGAGGGCTGGGGATATAGCTCAGTGTGAAAGCTGTAAGTTCAATCCCCAGTACTACAAAAAATTAACTTGGTACTCCTCATAAAATATAGGTTGTGCTATGAAATACCTTTGAGAGAAACAGCAGATAGACCTGCACCAGTTCTCCTGGTTCAGACTCTTGTTCCACAGTTTTTCACTGCCTCCTCCCATGGCCACACCCTTCCCACACTCACTCATCCATCATATGTTTTGTTTGCTTCCTCTCTTGCTGGGCAATCATACGACTTGAAATAGTTATAAACTAAAAATACGTTTAATGTGTTTTGTCAACAATATTGGACACGCTTTTGATGCCTAATTTATTCATTGTGCAATGGTTCTAATGCCCTTAGTTATTACTTATGCACAAGTCAATATAGAAAATCTTTCTCTTACTAAAAGAACCCTATGCCCACTGACCCATGCTGTGGTCATACAGGCAGCACGTGGCACTTCAGCCACTGTGGCAGGGATGGCGAGCTGCTCCCTGCAATGCCCCCCACACCATCTGGTCAGGTGGCTGGAGCCTGCCAGCCCCCCTAGTGTCTTTTCTAGAGCTTGTGCTGTGTGGACCAGATAACTGAGGAAGGCTGCCCTTCCTTGGCCTTCAAGTAACTCTTGACATCTACCAGGAAGTTGGTTCCCTGTTCATGGAACCAACTAGAAAGCCATGAGCTCCCTCCAGGATGCATCCTGGATGAAGTAGGACCCCAGCATTTTCTTAGCAGCTGCCAGGGTTTCTTTGGACTTAACGTGCTGAGCATCTGGCCCTGCTTAGCCTTCCCTTGGCAGTGTTTGGCTATGTGATGGATAGGAAGTGCCTTCTCATTTTCTCCCCTTTGGGGACCCAAAACTTATGTGCAGATTTTCCTCTCAGTTTGGAGTGAGAGGCCTCAAGTCCTAGCCAGGTTTTTCCCCTTCTCTGAGACTTGTCACTTGTGCAGTATCCAGGACCCAGCTGCTGGTGGAGGCAGAAGATTGTGCAGATTTGGAGTCCTGAGAAACAAACAGTTACCCTCTCACAGAGTCCTGCCTGGACAGGTGATGAAGAGATCGGTGTCTAAGGCTAAACTTCCTGCTTCATTAGAATTATTTTTAAATTTATGAATTGTGTCCCTCTCAGTCTTGAAGGGGTGTTTTACAAAGTATTTTTCTTGGCTACCAACTAAGGTTTGTTGAAATGAACTCCAGAGTTAGGGAAAATTTAGAGGATAGGAAAGCACAGGGCCTCTGTGGACCACTAACCCTCATTTCCCGTTTTCATGCCGGCTCAAAGACATTCAGAATCCTCACCCTCAGCCAGTAGATGGGCCAGCAGGCCAGTGGGAAGGTCTCATAATGAATTCTACTGTGGTCACCTGCCAAGGGACTTCTCCCCTGGCTTATAGTGAGACAAGCCTAGGATTAGAAGTTAAGTAGTTCTGGAAGAAATGTGAAATCAGGTTGATAAAGAAAATCAAAATCCTCGAGAGGCCAACAAACTCCAAAACCAAGAGCCAGCACCTGACATGGGGGGGGACCCAGAACGATGGCTGGGCCCAGACTGGCTTTGGCTTCTGTCTCCCTGCTTTGTGAACACTCTTCCCTCTACCACGGAAGAGGCTCAGAAGCCCGAGAACACTTAGGGAACAATGGCCAGAGCTTCAGTTCCTTCCCTTCTTTGTCTTTGGCATCAGTAGGAGACCCAGGGACCCCAGTGCTGAAGATACCCCTGCTGCCCTCTGCAGTGCCACTTACTCTGCCAGCTACCAGCTTCAGGGACAAGAGGCAGCTTCATTTGCAGAGCACTCAAGGCCTTCAAAGGGTCAGGGAGATTGTTGGACATAAAGGAAAAGAACAGTGGTGGGACATTCATTTCCAGAACAAGTCAAACAAAATGGGAGAACTTTCAAAAACAAGAACGCACATGCCTGTGTCACAGAATGCACCACCAGGCTGCCACACACAGCTTCCTGTCAGAGCACGCTTCGCAAGACCTACGTTGCCACATTGTCACCAAGCCCAGTCTCCTGCATACTGCCCCGTCCGTCCCCCCAGCAGCCAGACTTCCCCCTCCCCTGCAGCAAGTCCCAGCTCCTGCTACTTTAAAGGTGCAGTTGCAGGCATACATATCTAACTTAAAATTCTTTTTCTTTGAAGAGTCAACAACATATTGGGTTGCACAATTGTATTTTTAGTTGAATTCCGGAGCAGCAAAGTTGCATAGCTGGAGAAACTTTTCAACTGCATAATTATGATATTTCATGTTTACTTTTATACAGATAAATGTTCTCCAATTTTTAAAAATGCATTTAGATTACTGGGGAATGAAATAAATTATCTGAAATACATGTGGTTCTGTTAGCTTCAGAACTATGCCACCTAGAAGTCACAATGCTATTTTGACTGAAATGGGGAAGAATGAAAGAGCAAAGGTAAACCAAAGAAATCTCCCACTTGGACTGGGTACATTTTCTAAGTACGGGACAGGGTCAGCATGGATTCATACATACTTGGAACTCAGCTCTTTTTGTACTCAGCTCATATATCCGTGTAGGTGTCCAACCTTGAAATATTTTTTAAAATATCAAGTAAACAGCTCATGGAAACACAAAAATTATCATAGTACTGGTTAATGACTACAGCAAAAATTGAATGGGGCCAATCCTAAAAGAAGTAACAGTAATTGCCAGAAGAATTCCAAAGCAAGCATTCAATTATAAAGTTTTCTTCTATTAAAGAAAAACTATCATACCTGTAGTGTGTCACCCTGTGGCAATGGTTCACACTTATTTGTATCCTCTTCTTTGACTGAACTGTTACATTGTGTCCATGGAACAAGAGATGTGAGGCTGCCATAGCTAACATTGTGTCAATCATCTTTCCACCACTGTAACAAAATATCTGAGCTGATCATCTTAAATCAAAGAAAGGTTCATTTTGGCTTACAGTTTGGGAGGTTTCAGTTCATGGTCATTGGTCCCATTGCTTTCAGCCTGTGAGAGGTAGCTCATTGTAAGCGAAGTGGATTGGGGAGGAGACTGCTCAGCTCATGGTGGCAAGAAAACAAACAGACAGGAAGAATCGGGGTTCAGTGTTTCCTTCAAGGCCAAGCTCCCCAGTGACCTCAATTCCCTCTTAGGCCCCACCTTCTAAGGATTCTGCCACCTCCCAAAAGTGCTGAAGGCTGGGGGACAAGCCTTCAACCCAGGGGCATTTGGGGTACATTCATGATCCAAACTGCCACAAGATCACAGAAACCAGAGCCTATGCTTCACTTGCAGGGCCCCCAGACACACATTTGGTCATACATCAACTCACAGGTCAGCCACACCCATGACCATCATGAAAAATCTCACAATGACACACACTAAGGGAACTCTGAAAAATGAGAAGCATTTCTTTGTTAAAAAACGAATTTCATTGGTACATTTTAGGTATACAATGTAATGACATTCATCATTGGAAATTTGCACCTTTACATAATCTCTCCTGGTTCTTATTTTTTCCCCATTCCTCTGCCCTCCCTTCAACTCCTTTACAAAGACTTTGTTTCCATTTTTTCATTTTCTCATATTAATTCCATAGCAGTTCTATCTTTTATTATAGAATGTTTTCTAGGATATATTGGTTTGGGTTTGGTTTTTTTTTGGTACTAGGGATCGAACTTGGGTCCTTCTGCTTGCGAGGCAGGCGGTGGAACCACTGAGCTAAATCCCTGGCTTTTGGATATATTGTTAAAAAGGAAAAAAGCAAAGTACAGGAAGAATGTATTGCATTCTAGTGATATCTAGGAAAGTGATGTGAATCCAGGTTTATGTGAACTTTCTTTTTAGGAAAACAATAGAAAGTAAAGATATTTTCATATCGACCTGTGACAGAGGACAGCATAAGAAAGAGGATCAGGAAAGAAGTTAAACTTCTTTGAGCATATCATATTTTATAGATTTAATTTGGGAACATGTAAATATTTGTATGTAATTTGAATAAACAAGCAAATTCAATGATCCCTAGACATAAAAGGCAACTGTGTGTGTAGTTAGTAGAAGAAATGCATTGAGAGGAACATTCTTAGTTAATTTAAAGCATTCAACTGTACATCACTAGCTGGATATATCCTAAGGTCAAAAGAATTCCAAAACAATTTTCAAGGTTTGATGTTTTTTGGCTTTTCCCTTCATAATCCTATTATAGATGGTAATGATGGGGTTCTGGGTGTTTTGTGTGATAAAAGAAGTTGCAGTGTTTGTGTTACTGAAAATAAGTTTTTTAATATCGCTTCATAATGTATTTTATCAAATAAAGAAAAAAAGCTATTTCCTAGTGGTATAATAGGAAAGGACTGAAAACAAAGATAGAGCTAAGAGCAACAGGACACCTTATCAACCAACTACATTTCTAACTACAAGGAGCAGAGACTCCTTTGGGAAATGACTGCAAGTCTGTATAGCAATGTACAAAGCGGGAACTGAGATACATTATTATGTGAAAATGAGGATGCCCTCAGGACTTCCAGAAGGACAGAGTTATGCAGATTCTGTCACCAATTAAACAGTTATTAAACCAGTGAAAGTTATAAAATACAATCATTTAAATATCTAGCAATTGGCCTAAAGGCCTCCCACTAGTTGAGAAACACTTATTCAGTGAAATCTGCTAACTCTTGGGAAGAACAGTGCATATTTGTGGTATTTGGGTCAGGACCTGCTCCTGCTGGCCATGTCATCCCCAGCTCTGTGCTGCTAGAGCTCTATACTTCAGAGGTGTGAACAAGAGTGTGACAGCTCCTTGTACCTCTGTCCCCAGGCACGGAGCTATGACTTCATTACAGGTGGGCCAGGCTGCTCTCATCTCGCACCCTGTTCTGGAGGTCAAGAATGAGCTAGCTTCCCACCCCTCACCTGGAGAAGGATCCACCCAAAGTTTCCAGACCAAGAATACTGACAGCCTGATCCCATTCCTTCCCCAGCTTCTGCTTGCATGACATAAGTTCCCCCCAGGTAGGCAGAAGCTGAGAACACTGCATGTTCATATCCCCCCTTCCCAGCTCCCACTCACAAAGCTAAGGTGTCCCTCTATAGGAAGTCGGCCACCCATTCTGGTGCAGTAGGGAACTAGAGGTTCCCTCCAGGGGAGGAGCAAGATGAGCGTATTGGCAACTGTATACCTTCTAGGTAGCCGACATTATTTGGAATAAGACCTGAAAAAAAACTATATCTTTGTGTGTTGTTATAAACAACGATCTTAGTGCTAAGCAGCTACGAGAAGGCCAATAACTTGGGGAAGCTAGTTGCCTCAAACAAAACAGCTGACCAGCCAGAAATTCAATAATGGAAACCAGGGAGAGAGAGATTTTGCTGGGCTGAGGTTACATCCAATCTTGGAGTTCTGAAGGCTGAGCTTGTGTTCTAGGCTGTACTCAGCCGCACACAGCAAGGCACTTGAGGACTGCTTGTCTCTGCCTAACTATGGGCTAGACTAGCAAGCACTCTCCCAGCTACACAGAGATCCAACATCAAAGGGCAGAAGTCTTGCAAACTTAAGCACAAATTCTGACCAGTCACTGGCTGAATATTAGCTATTCTGAGCCACTGGTGTCTTTTAGGATTCCAAACTTAAAAATATAACAAAAGGGAAACCCTGAACAGTAAAGCAGAGGCAAAACCCTCTGGGGGAAGCAGAATTCACATAATTAGTCCAGGCAAACTGCTAAACAAATAAACCAAAAAAGCCCAGCTACATCAACAAGCCTCTGGGGAACAAGGGGCTAAAACCAGAATCCAGAGTTGCTGCAATATATGATCTAAATTGGCCACCTTTCAGTGACAACAAGGTGATACATTCAGAGAAAGAAGGCAGTGTCACTCTGGTAGGGAGGAGGTGCACCATGGAGACTGCTTGTGGGGGCCAGGTGTTGGCTGTCAGAGAGAAAAAGTTCAAAGCAGTTATTATAAATTAGCTAACACAATGAAAAAATCACAATTAGAGAATTAAGGGAAAGTGTGAGGACAATGATTTGTCAAATAGAGAATATCAATAAAGAGAAAGACATTCCTTTTTAAAGCAAATGGGAATTCTGGCACTGAAAAGTACAATATCTGATATGAAAATATTACTAAACAGCCTCCGATACAGATTGGAATGGTCAGAGAAGATAAAATAATCAGCAAACCTGAAGACAGACCATTAGAGATTACAGAAGCACAGTAACAGAAATGATGGTGGAGAGAAGGCCGTGGACCATCATCCTCACATGCAGAAGAATGTCTGCTGCCCAGAGGCCTGCATGTGGCACAACTATCTTCCAAAGTGAAAGCAAGAGTGACCTCTAATGTGACAGTCTGAGGGGCTACACCCCCTGAAGAACCAGTGGGAATTACTTTCAGCCAACTGTTTAAATCTTCCGGGAATGATCCTAAAAGCCAGTAACAAATGAATAAACTTTGATTGAAGAAAATCTATGAAAATTCTGCAAGACAGACAGGAATCTGTGGTATGTGACTCAACACCATACCTTCTTTCCCTTTTCAGTTTAGCGGAGCAGAGACTGCACTCCGGAATGCTGCAGCAAAGCTTTCTTCCTAGAACGATCAGAACCTCAACATCTCTCATTCTCCTTAGCAGGTAGCTAGCTCCCCTAGCTACCTGTTGTCAAAGCTTCATCCCATTCAAGTGTAGATGAGAGGTGGGGACTTCTTTGGGGGGCCAGCCCCACTGATGGAAAGTCAGGCACAGCATGGTGAGGATACAGAGAACCTAAAATTCATGTGGGACAATGTCAAGTGCACGAGCGTATGTTCACTCGAGAGAGAAGAGTAGATAATATTCAGAACATTGAGGCAGCCAGGACAGTGCAACTAAGGACCCTCAGGAAAGAGGACTCCAGAACTGCTTCAGAAAGTGCAAGAACCACTGGGATATGTGTGTTCAAAGCAAGAGTGAATATTTTGAGGGGCATCTCATGGTAGTGTGTCTTTTACTATAATAATTTTTTAATTTAAACACTCACTGTAGTTTTTTTTTAAATCACATCTCATACATCATAGTAAAAATGCCAAACACCTCCTGCCTTGCAAGCGCAAGGTCCTGAGTTTGATCCCCGCTATCAAAAAAAAAAAAAAAAAAGAGAGAGAGAGAAAGAGAAATAAATTTAACTGTGGAAACATAATGATGTGATTAAATGCTCATTTTTTAAAAAATGCCAAAGTCAGAGACAAGAAGTCCATAAAAGCATCAAGAGAAATACTCATCACTGACAGGGCAGCCCCATAACTTGAGAGATGGGTCCAGGACCCCTGCAGATACCAAGATCCAAGGAAGCACAGGTCCCTTATATTAAATGGCATAGGATTCACATATAACCTCCCCACATCCTCCCATATATTCATTTCAAATTTTCTCTAGATGACAACAATTGTTGTTTATAGTTAGGTGTTATAATACCTAGTACAATGTAAATGTTCCAAAAATAGCTGTTGTGCTGTATTGTTTTTGTAAACTTGTATTATTACTTTTCGTTAGTTATTTTTTAATATTCTTGGCTCATGATTAGTTTAATCCTTAGAGGCAGAACCTAAAGAAGCAGAGGGGCAGCTATTAAGAGAAAGCCATCAGAGAAACTAAAATGCTACCTCGAAAATACTAACTTCATGCCAAAGAAGCAAAGTGGGAATAGAGGAGCAACATGACATGAGAAATGGCCAATAAAAAGTGTCAGCTATAAATCCAGATATACCAGTAATGCAATTAAATGTGGATGGGTTGAGCAATCCAATGAAAACTTAGATCTTATTCGATAGGATGAGAACAGAATCCGCTGAGATGCTGTCTACAAGAAGCACAATTCCAATTCAAAGGTAAAGAGAGATTTAAGATAAAAGGATGGAAAATTCATAAAAATATATGGGAAAAATATTTAAAAAGAAGTGTTTCTGTGTGGCTAAAGAGATGAAATTTTAGACATCAGCAGTAGCACTCTTCAACCAGCCAAGGGGACCTCTGTCACAGACCTTACTTTAAAGGCCCAAAGTGTCACAAAGCAGAAATCAGCAAACTGTGGGCACCTGGGTCGTAACAGGTCCCCACACTCCCACCCAGAGACTAAGTCATGTCAGGCCCGAGGAAAAGCTGCTCTGGGCTGCTTGGTGCTGCAGGTGGAGCCCAGGGTTGTAAGCTGGGCCTGCAGGATCACAGGCAGGGCTGCGCTGGGGCCTCAGTGAGGAAGCAGGGAGGAAACAAGCTGATGTTCCCTCAGAGAACACAAAGACAACTAGCTCCATACAACACCATTTCTAGGAGGGGCTGGCCATCTATTTTCTTGTTTCTGTGTTCCAATTTGTGCTCCTGGAAGTACTCACGAAATTTCACATTGTTACCAACATTTGCATATTCTGTTGAGGAATATTTACGATATTAAAAGTTTTGTATCACTTTAAAATATATGCATAAAATATATCTGCATTATATATACTTACTATGTATACACATACAGTTTCATTCGTGTGTGTGTGTGTGTGCATGTGTGTGACTGACAGTGTGGGCAGGACAAAGTGTGTGTGTGTGAGGGCCACACGTGAATAATCCTTTACATTTAGGAACTAGATGGACATTGAATGTATCAAATCTAAGCACTACAAATAAAAATCAGGCTGGAAAAAGGTGTGTGTGATCTATTTTTGTTTAGAATGGCATAATAAGTGCTATTTTTGCATCATAATATCTAATTAATCTTCCATTTCATGTTCATAATTTTTGCATCTATAATTAAGGTTCAGATAAACAGTATTACCATTAAAGCTTTGCAAACATTCATGGTATAATTTTTAAAAAACTACTTGCCATGTTGAAAGAACTACAGATGTTTAATGTGGACTACATGACCACAACTAGTAATTATTTTAGTTTAATAAATTTAATAAACATTTGAATAATAATGCCCTAATTATAGTGTCTTGTGTATAGTATTCTATTGTCCTTTTTAGATTTCTCACAAAAATTACCAAACTTATTTGGTCACAGAAAAAATCATGAATGTCAGACATCAAATTACATCTCAGAAAAGGCTTTCATCATTAGTTGTTATTAACGTAGACAATCTTAGTGAATTTTACATATCTTAAAGGAGATGTCTCACACATTTAGACAAAATATGGATACATGTGTTACATATGCATGCATCTACTTTACTTACTTATGTATTCATAAATGATTATTACAATGCACATGTTTCATAATGACATTTCAGTGGGTCATAATCTGTACCACAAGAATACACTGTGACTGAGAGGTTTTCTCCCATCGAGGGTCTCAGTTGTTCAAAGAGAAATTTCATGCTTTGAGTAAATATTTATTTACAAAAGGAAACCAACAGCAACAAAACTTCATTCTTCATATTTCTTTTAAAGTCAAGTTTACTTTAAGTGAAAACACAATAAATCTTCAGTAATAGAGAACAGAACTGAAGTTACTGAATAAAAACTAGTTAATACCAGATAACAAAACAGAGCCACTCAAAGGGAAGCTCATCTTAAACTATTTATAGCATAACAATGTTCCCTTGTATGGAGGCTTTTATGTTTGGTTCTCTAAGTGATTCTTACCAACATATGTATAAACCTTTGTGCTATTTTGAAAGAAACCAAATACACACACACACACACACACACACACACACATTCCAATTCATCTACTAAGCTTTAAAGTTCATTTATACAACAATATTTTTGCCAAATTAGCCAAAATTAGATCTAGCTTGCTACTATTTCTTGTACAGGAAAGCATTAAGACTTACCCTCATGTAATACCAAAGAAAGATTAATGAGCAGACACCAGAAGTTTAAACTGAAGTTTACATGAGAATAAGCTGCATTAAATAGAAGTCTTGAAAAACTTGCTAATTCACACATCATGGGGCTTAAATATTTACATAATAATGTGACACTTATCACTCTTGATTTCACACCATAAATATATGGCAATGATGTACAACAGACGAAATTAAGAAGCCACAGGCTGGTACTGTAGCTCAGTGGTAAAGCACTTGCCTAGAATGCATGAGGCCTGGAGTTTGATTTCAAAGAAAGAAAGAGAGAAAGGAAGGAGGAAAGGGAGAGAAGAGAGGAAGGGTGAAGGAGAAGGGAGAGTGGGAGTGACTTTCCCTCCCAGCCCCACCATCCCAACCATGCCATCTCTCCAAAAATCTCTTGACCAAGCCCTGGGTTGAATGAAACTCTAACCATTGTTGCTAAACTATGTTATAGTTCTAGTCTCTTTGGGGGCTGTTTTTAAGAAAACATGCTGGCGATGATTCTCCCAGCCAGTCAAGAGGTGCATCAGTAACCCTGGGTGCTGATATTGCCCATGGAGCTGGACAGCCAGAACCCGAGGCCATGCAGGCCTGCTTGGGCTCACGATAAAGTGAAATGGTGGCTATGACAGGACAGGAGTTCTCATTTTCCTGAAAAAGCCAGTCTGTGAATATGTTGTTTCCAGATGGCTCTAGATTTTCCCTGAAACCAAGAAATTTCTCTGCAAAAGGATCTTGGCTTCCTCTAAATAATGCAAGAGCACAGTTGTGCCTGATGGTTGTCCTGAAATTTAGGGCCCCTTCTAGCCTGGCTCCAGTGGACCAGAACTGCCTACACTTGTCGTGGCCTTCTTTGGAGCTTTTTTTAAAGCTCCAAATTAATTTCAGGCTATATTAGAATCAGCAAACTGACCCTAGATGCCCCTCACTCCCGCTCAGGGTAGCTGCATAGAAATGTCACCACTTCGGAGAAAAGGCCTTAGTGGAGTGTGTAACAAGATTGTGTGCATTGTTTTAATTAGGCAGTACTTGCCCAAAGTCTTCTTTTTCTTTTTAAATTGAGGCACTAATAGAAAAAGTAATTTGTCAGGGAGTATAATTACCTTTTGATTAACTGCATATTGTTGCATTTGAAGGAGAATGGTCCAATAATTACATCTCTAGACATTTCTAATCTTAATTTACATAAAGCATATAGTGTTCTTTCTCCCAACAGTAAGGAAATCATTAAGGCAAAGAAGACATGTCTTATAAAAAGATAGACAAATGTATTTATAACTTATAAACCAAAAGCATTTGAAACTTCATGAACTTGTCTATGAAAAAGCAAATGTTTCTCTTAGTTTCTCTAGAGAGGCATCCTCCCACAGCTAACAAAAGACAGCATATTCCAAGTTTACATTGCTCCTACTTGGTTGTAACTGGTGGCTGCTGCCCAACGTCTCAGCCTGCAGGACTGACAGGTAAGGGACTCCAGAGCTGGCTAGTCACATGGGGTGACTCGGCCCAAGGTCTTTGCCCTTGCTCTGGATTCTCTGAGCCATATGGAAATAATTACCTGACTGGTGTGAAGACTTTATGAAATGACACTGACTCACTGAAGATCAGGGTACAAGAAAGGCTATTAGAACCCCAAATTGTCCTTTTTTCCATGTGACTTAGATGATCAATGAATTGTCTGTATTTCTTTCTTAGTAAAATGAGGAGAGAGATCACAGATCAATCTTTACCTCACATTTGTTCAACTGTTGGAAAGGTGTAAAAATTGGGAAGTGCTGGGGATTCAGAAGGGAAGAAAGTACAAGCCCTTCCTCTGCATGTCCTTTCCAGCTCAATACTTGCATGATGTTTCATGGTGGTAGCTCTGGATGGTCCCAGCTGTCCTTTCTCCTGGAACTCACGCCCTTCCAGCTTGGCCTAGGGCTGGTCTGTGTGACTAATGCACACAGAAGTGATGTATGTCATCACTGAGACCAATGAGGTTATAAAGGATGGAATCCGCCCTCCCCTGCATTCTGAGAGAGTCCGATGGAGAGACCTTGCTGAGGCCCTGACTGGTAGCCAGCAAGGACAAAGGCCTGTACCAGACACGGGAATGATCATAGGAGTGGGTGTTCCAGCCCTGAGGATCCATGAGGTCAAGCCAGGCATAGCAGACAGCTCAGCTCATCTCTTCAGAGATTCTGACTCAGAAGGACCCAGCCAACCCACTCCCAGACTACTGGTTGCAGAAGCAGTGTGAAATGATAAACATTACCCTATGCTTACTAGAGAAACACATTTAATGCAAAATATACACATATATAAGAATTTACTAGATTGGTTTACAGTGGCTGCCCACAGAGTCAGGTATGGAAGAGTACAAAAAGGCTGTCTGTGTGCTGGAGATTTGGAGGACCCAGACAAAGGGCTGGAGCTCACTGTAGGATCTCATGAGAGTCCTTATCAGGAGGCGGGAAGGGTTTGTGCTGGAAGCCAGGAGATGACATCCGAGGTGAAGGTGAAGACTGAAGCTCCTCTGAAGAAATAGAATGGATTTTTCCTTCTTCATTTTTGCTTTGTAACATTCAGGCAACAAGCCACCCTAGGGTGGATCTTCTGTCTTCATAAATCTCCTAAGTCACGCCCAGAACTATGCTGATCCAATTTAGTTGGGCGTTTCTTACTCAAGTTGACACAATCCATTAATTATCACACTGTTAAACTTTGGGATACTTTACTATGAACCAATCACAAGCAAATGCAATGGTCTCTCTCTGGGATGCTGTGGCTCAGTTGAGCGCACCCTCCTGAGGGCATCTGGAGAGCTGGGTTCTCCTTTCTGACTTGATGTTGGGCATGTGATAGAAATTTTTGAATAATTTTCATAATCCATAAGGCAGCAAAGCAGCCTCATGGCAACTTTAAAGAGAAACAGGAAAACAAGATAAGGGAGGATCATGTAGAGTAAAGTCTACAATTTAGAGGGAAAAAAAACAAGTATGGACAGTTTCTTGAAGGGAGGTGTACTCTTAGGAGCCACCCCAAAACAATTTTGGGGTAATTAGGTGCTACCCATTAACCCAAGAACACCATGTATGTGAGCTTAAATTCAATTCAGAGAAAAGCAGGGTACATCCATAGAGTCTGCCACCTCTGCGCAGCTTTGTCTTCTAGGATGCATTTCTGGCACTTGTTCTTTTAAATTATTGTGGACTTCCCATCACACATACCTTATTGATCACCTGCTTTTATTTTGTCCTCTTCTCCTTAAAACAGCAATGGTAGGATAAAAAGAAGAATGGGACCTCACTAAGGAAACAGGGAGATGGGAAAGGATGGGGTGTCGGCAGGCAGAGGGTATCCCTGTATCCCTGGGGACTCAGAGACAAGAAGGGAGGTGTTGTTAGGCCACAACCATCACCCTAAACAGGCCTGAAAGGACATGGCCACTGAAGGGTTAAGGTTAGTCCCATGAGCTGCAGACAAGGCCAGAGCCGGTGCTATGGAAGGCTGTGAAAGGGCGCAAATGGGGATCCACACCACAAGCAGAGACTGTGCTTAGCCTCTGAAGCATGAATGAGATGCACGTGAAAGCTCACTGAGATTCCTCTGCCCACCCACCAAAATGACCAAAATGTAGAAGGCTGACAGTGCCAAGCACCTGTGAGGAGATCGAGCAGTTGCGATTCTAATTCTTAACATGCAATAAGAATATTATCAAGCCTACACATTTGCTTAGCCAAAACTTCTATCACAGCCATATTAAGAGGATTAGGGTAGGGTGTTTGGGTAACACAGCTGAACCTTAACTACCATACCAGAAAGTCAACAGTTGGAATGTTACTGCTCATCAATTTAAAGAGAGAAGTAGTCTGGAAAAGCCTCTGGAAAGTGGGAAGCTCCGTGGGTGGATAACAGGGAGGAGGGGGGAAGGTGACCAGGAGACCAATGGTTATCACTGTATGACATGAAAATATGGACACACTGCTTTATAATTAAAATAATTAGGCTAAGTGAAGAGATTTTTAAAAATAAAAATATCATGGGGTACTGTGAGACCTCAGCATGGCTGTAGGCTGGCTCCTGGTGTCAAATACTTGCTGTCTTTTCTAGAGTATTAGTTGCTAGGAAAGCTTGCAGAACCACAGGCAATGAGTGGCCAGGAGTTGTGACTAACACTCTGGCTTATAAGGGGGGCCAGGCCCTGAAGGAAGTAGGAGGACATGAACCTCCACCCGTATCTTGCACCACCTACAAAAGTTAATTCAAAATTGAAAATATAAAACTTGTAGTAGAAAACACAGTGCAGTCTTTACAGCCTTGAATTGGGCAAAGATTTCTTAGCCATGACACCAAAACCATATTGGGTTAAGAACAAATTGGTACATTGTATTTCTTCCAATTAAAAACATTTGCTTTGGGGTGAACAGTTTCATTCATAAAAAGATGAAAAGTCAAGTCACAGACTGGGAAAATATATTTTCAAAGCACCAATCTGATAATCCAGACTTATCTCCAGAAGACAAACCTCTCAAACTCAGTAACTTAAAAAAATTTTAAATAGGCAAAATAGGCACTTCACAAAGAAGATATATGGATGATAAATAAGCACATAAAAACGCCAACATTATTAGTCACTAGGGAGATGCAAGTTAAAACTACAATGATCTGATCTATCATTGTAAAAGATAAACCCATACTAAACTGGGTAAAATTAAAAAGACTGAGCATATCCATTTTTGACAGGGACGTAGAACAAGGAGGAGGCTCTGGACAAACAGCAAATGTAGATGGTATAGTAACTTTGGAAAACAGGTTTACAGTTTCCTAAATAATTCAGTGTGTATTTGCCATCTGACCTGGTAAGAATGACACCATATATCCTTACAAAATTTGGCACTTGAATGTTTACACTCACTTTATTTGTAATACCCTAAAACTAGAAATAAACCAAGGGTTGAGCAACAGGTAAATGAAAAAATAAAGCAAGATATACAGAACACAATATCACTCAAAAACAGACAGGAATGAAATGTTTGGCAGAGCAATAACATGGGACAATCTCAGTGTAATTAAGGTCTGTTAAAAAAAAAAGACTATACTTGGCATGATTCTGTTGATAGAAAATTCTAGAAAATGCAAATTAGCCTATAGATCCATAATGCTGGAAAATAGATCAGTGGCTGCCTCTTATAAGGTAGTAGGGAAACTGCAGGAAGTGGAGGAGGAAGGATGACAAAGATGTGTCTGCCATCTTGATGGTGACGATGACTTCCGATGATGGCAAAGCATATCCAAGTGTGCCTGACGAATCAGAGCAGTTGTTGGACATCAAGTTCAACAAAGCAAAGTTCCTGACCTCATTATTCCTGACCCTTGACTGAATTCCTGCTCATCTGTTTCTTGTTCATCCTCTGAGTGAACTGGATTTAACACATTTTACTTCCTCATTTGGATGAGTTAGTGATTGCATTAGTCAGCTCAGGTACCCATAACAAAATGCCACAGACTGAGTGGCTTAGACAAGCTTGGTTTATTTTTTCACAGTCGTGCACAGGCTGGGAGTTCAAGAACACAGTGCCAATGGGTTGGTTTCTGGTGAGGCCTCGCTAGCTGGGTTCAGACAGCACCTCTGACTGTGTCCTCACATGGCCTTTCTTCTCTTCACATGGAGAGAGAGAGGAGAAAGAGGGAGAGGGAGAGAAGGAGAGAGGGAGGGAGGGAGAGAGAAAGAGAGAGAGAGACAGAGAGAGAGACAGAGAGAGAGGGAGAGAGAGAGAATGTGATGTCTTATCTTCTCAGGATACAGACCAGATCAGGGCCCTACCTTTATGATTACTTCAGGGAACTGTACCTCAAAGAAGCTGTCTTGAAATGCAATTATATTGGGGGTTAAGGCTTCAACATATGAGTTTGAGGGGTACATGATCCATTCAGCCCATGATAGCGATATTTATTTTTAATCCCAACATGATATGCAGTAATAATTGCACAGATCCAGCCTCTCCAGGTGATAGGAACCCAGGTGTAGCTGGCCAGTATTCTCAATGACTAGGATTGTGTATCTCAAAGCACAACTAGAATTGGGCCTCAGCCCAACCTCCTGAATCAGAATCTCTAAGGGAAGCATTGTTAGTGTCACAGGAGGCTCCTGGGCACTGACGCAGGAGAGCCTTTTGTGGCAGCTCATTACTAATGCAGATACCTTTGTTTTCACTACACTATGGACACTATGGATCTGCATACTGTCTCTGTAAAGGGCCAGGTCATTAATGTAGGCTTTTTGGGCCATTTGGTGTCTACTTCTTAGCTCTTCATAGCAGTGAAGAACCAGCCACATAAACACAAAAGCAATCAGGGGGCTATGTCCAATCAGGCGGTGGTTACAAGGCAGTCTGGCCAGTTGCACCCAAATAGTCTGGGACAGTCTGTCATCACTGCTGCCCATGGAAGAGCTAGCTTGGAGCTGAGCTCGTGTTCCCTCCAGGTGAGATGAGTTTGTAATTTAGAACAGGAATTCAGGGCTAAAGCCTGGACTACCGACATGCAATATTGGATTCAGATTTTTCTGGGCTTGCCTCTCACCTGCTGACTCAATTTCCCTCAGGCCCCCTGGTGGCCCAGCCTCAAGCAGATGTGAAAACAATGCGCCCACCTGCACTGGGTCCTAGGAAGTCATGTGCACTTGGTTCCAGAGAGTTGGAGCCTCACTAACCAAGTAGAGCCTGCACCTGCTCCCCTGCATGGTCCAGACTGCAGTTGATCACTGCAAACCGAGTTTCTTTTGAAATATTTCCTGGATGAAATCCAAGGATGTAGGAATCCTCACCAAAAGCTGAGCTGCACCCCTCACCCCTGGGAGAAACAAAGGCTGAAGGACCTTGTTGGAAACTTCCCTGGGCCCCAAGTGCCACACACTGCTCCACCCTGCCACCCACCTTCACCCTCAACTCTGGAAGCCCTGGACCTGAGGACCACACAGGGGACTGAAATGGTTGTGTGTGTTGAGTCAGACAAACCAGGGTTCCTGTCGCAACTTTGGCTTTTTTGGTAGTGGCGGGCGGGGCGGGGGGGGCGGGTTGTGTTGGTGATTAAATCCAGGACCTTTGTTTTGAGCTATATCCTCAGCCTTTGTTCATGTTTTTATTTTGGATAGGGTTTTGCTAGGTCACTAATTTGCCCAGACTGGGCTTGAACGTGTGATCCTCATGCCTCAGCACTCCAGAGGGCTAGAAGTACAGACTTGTACCACCACATCGGATTTGCCACTTTTAAGCCAGAGGGTATCTTGAAACATAAAAAAGATGATTCTTTTGGAAACTCAATCTCTGTTTCCAAACCCGTTGAGTGAGAATTAAACAAATCCTTTGTGGAATTGTTCTGAAGTCAGTGAAATGACAAGAAGAAAGCCTCACTTATCCCCAGTACTGGCTTGAAGTCAGTTCTAAGTTCTATTTCAGTAACGGGGAACCTCAGAGGCAGAATGAACATGATATGTATCATTTTAAATATACTTTTAGATTTAGAATACTTTTAGATTTTTAGAAAAGGTGTAAAGATAGTGTGGCACTCACCCATACCCTACCCCAGTTTCCTCTCTTGTGTATATCAGATGTCCTCACCATACTGAATTCTCAGATAGTAGCCCAGGCTGATTTGCTTAGCTGCTGTGAACAATCAGAACCACAGGGCTGGGTGGGAGAAAGATGCAGTGTTCACAGACCTGGAGCAGCAGGCAGGAGAGCAGTGTGATATCATTGCCTGGAGCTCAGGTTTGCAAACAAAAATGTGGCCCTTACTAGTTGCACATGTGCTCAATGTAAAGTGAATTTGGGATTTTGTCTCAGGAATGGGTCCATTGTAGCAGTCTTCACTAATTCCTTAACTATAGGTAATAAATATTAATAAAAAGTTCTAACTCATTGTTCATGGCCATTGTGTTGCACAATTTGCAGGCAGTTTACTCGTCTGTGTCATAAAATTTAAACAACAAGCTGCTCCTTCAAAGTCAGTTAGTACCAACTTGAAAGATCTGAGTCAGGCCATCAATAAAATGTGGCAAAATGAGACCCAGGTGGACAATCTGTCATCCTCAAAAGTCTGAAATGAAATATGATCGCCAAATGATACAGAAAATTTCAGCCACTAAAATCCAGCTAGATTGCTTAGAAAAAGTCGCCTGCCCTGGCCAACATCTGTTACAGATACCAGGGTGCAGTCCCTACTAAACTGTATAAAAACACAGCACCTCTGTTCCACTTAATATTGGGAACCAAGGCATTTGCATATTATTGCAAAATGTGTGCTGTCCAGAGGGTGGGGGTGACTGATTTTGATGAAGCTAAGGCCAAGATCAAGATTAAGATTAAGAAGGAACCTATTCTGGGATTTCTTCACTGCATACATGACCCCCATTCCTCCCATGCATGGGAATGGCCAGCTACACATGCATATCAAAAACCAAGTATTTGGTCAGGTTTCTAAGAATAAAAATATAGTTGCCCCATTTGTAAAGTGAGCAGGCAGCACTAAATGATCTCCAGGGCCCTTTCCAGATTGAAAATCCTAATGTCCTGTAATTCTATTATCCCAGCCTTTGATATGGAATCCTCAATGAGAAATAAGCTCAAATCAGGCCTGACAGCCAAAATAAAATGTGCCGAATCAGTCTTCCTCCTCTTAATGCACTAAGTGAATTAATGAGTAGTGGTTGTACAAGTCTGGCCCTGACAAATTCCACTCTGTATCTGGTACCAATCGCTGACGGGGAGGGGAGATCCTGGGGCGTCCATGGTGGTAATGCCTGTCTTGCAGTGGAGAGGGGCCACATTCACAATCAGCTGGGATTTTTAAAGAAAAATACACATCAGGAGGTTTTCCAGGAGATTAGTTGGCTTTTTCCACAGTCGAACTTAGGGAACTTGGAAGACAGCCCGAGAGCTCACACTTGCCAACAGAGAAGGGGTGCAGGCGGGGTCTGGGGAGGGCGCAGTGGAAGAGCTTAAGCTTGGGCTACTTTCCTTCCCTCTTGCTAATGCTTTTCCAATACCAAACCGGTGTTTCCTCTCCCTGTAACAGATCTGTGACACTGAAATCAACACACACTGGAAACACTTCCACAGAGCCTGGGCTGGACCCTGGCTTGCTGCAGTTGCTAAGATGTAACAATGCCATCAGCTCAGCTTTGTCCCACCCTGTGCCCCTCTGAGCTATGCAGCTCCCTGCAGCCCACAGCTCTGGAATCCGCCTCAAGCCTGAAAGCCACCTTGGTCCTGCAATGACTGCCAGGGTCACTTCCCCTCTTCACCCTTGCAAATGAGCTAAGCTTTGGACAGGTGCAGACAGCACACTGTAAATGCCTACTCCAGGGCCCCACCCACTCAGCCGAGTCAGAATCTGCTCATCAATGAGCTCCCCAGCCGTTCCTGTGGACACTGAGTTTTGGAAAGCCTTGGCCTAGGGCTTCCTTTTCCTTTCCTTCCTGAGAGAGAAAACAACAGGCCAACTTCAGGATGTAAAGATCCCAGGCTTCACGGAGGGAGCCAGTTCTCAGCAGCAGGAGAAGCAGTGGGCTGCAGAAGGGGAACTGGGACTTCTCCCAGATTCTGCTGTGTGTGCAGGGTGAATTGGAGATGATCCTTTATTGCTCCCTCTGAGAATGTGCACGCAGATGTGAAATCATCTTCTGTGGGTTCAAAGGCAAAGGAGCCTTTACCTTTTCCTCAGGACAGTGGGGTATCCCTCATGTACCACTAGGAAGGATTCTGGGTTATCAGGCAAGGTCAGGTAGTAGAATATCATGCCCACTCCAGCAGCAGTGTCCAAATTCCCCTGATCCTGCACATCAGGGACAGTCTGGTAGCCTCGGAGATGGCACCTGACCTGTTTGTTCCTGGAGGAGCATGCACACACACACTTGTGCATACACACGCACAAACACACATCATCTGGTGTCTTGGCGTCTAATAATCCCCCACTTTTCAGTTTTTTAAATAGACCAACCCTGCTTTCACACTATGCTGTCCACCATCCTTTCACCATATTCTAAGTTCTTGCCACCCAGCATGAGCTGAGACTGTCACAGTGTGGAAGCCCAGGCCCCACCTGCAGCCCTGAAGCCAGTGTGATCATCAAGATTCTTGCACAACTCACACGAACATTAATGCTTGAGAAACATGAGTGCCACCAATGCTGCACATCATAAAGAGACTGCTGGAAAAGCTCTCAGAAGAAAGCTCTCTCCTTCTCCCTAAGGCCCAGGTGCTCAAGCTAGCATAGAAAGGTCTCAGTGATTCCCTGGTTGTTTCTTAAATTTCCTCTTCTCTGAGTTATTTGGAGCATGCGTTGTTTGGGGTCTCTTTTTGGTCAGAGTCACAGGTTAAATAGGCCTTCATCCCGTAGCCTATATGCAGACTAATTCCAGAATACTTTGTACAAAATATCATCTAAATAGCATTCTAAACCTCCCATGTAACTTGATAAGTCTCCAGTCTTATATCAAATTTGGTCCAAATCAGGTTGTTCCTTTGAAAGTTCTGGGGCAAAATGAGAAAGAGATTTAAAACAGAAACCTCCCAGCTCTGGCTGGAGCTATCCAGACAGTGACACAGCTGATGCCTGCTGAATTCTGATACCTAAAAGGGGCCAGCCTGGTGTGCCCAGGCCTTGCACACATTCCTAAGGCTGCAAAGACTCCCCAAGAGTTAACTGCTGCGGTGAGGGTTCAGCCTTCCAGCCATGGGACTGGTCTTTGGGGCTGGGAGTCTTGATTGAAAGTCAGTACCTTTCCAATACCCTGAGTGCTGGTGCTCAGGGTGAGGGTGTGGTAGACATGCTGGTGGCCAGGGGTCTACATTCTCTTAGGGTGAGGGTCGCTCCTTGTAGATGTCCTGTTTAGAGACAAATGGCAAGGTGGAAGGCTCACCCAAGAGGCTCCTGGGTTCTTCAGTATCAGGTCCTCTGCTGCCAGCATGTTCTGCCCTCAGAAGAAGAGAGGCCAGGACCTCATCCACTTGGGCCTGACTCAACTCCATCCATCACCATGGGAGAAAGAGGACCCAGGGCTCGCAAAACAGAAAAGCAGGCCTCCAACCTGCAGGACACTCTTGGTTCCCCTTCTCCTCCTTTACACCACACTTCTTTATAGACATTTGTTGTATCAATTTAGGAAATTAATTTATACCTAGGGCATGGAGGTGAGCTGTAAAGCAAAGCCAGGAAGAAGAGGGCTGGGGTTGGCAGTGGTGGAGGAAGAGAAGCCTAGCTTCAAGGCCCTGCAGAGGAGAGAAACAGAGATCAACAGGGCTGAGCAAGGGCCCAGCACCCATGCAGCCACTTCTCCACAAACACCCTCAGTGAGCACCACAACCCATCACCACTTCCACTATGCTGGGAAGAACTAACCTCTCAGAGACCTGGAACCCGTTCTCACTCACTGCACTGGGCCCTCCGCTGTCCCTTCCAGTGTCAATGCTGGCCACCAGAACATGAAGCTGAAGTGTCATGAGCTCACCCTTTAGCCTCTGCACCTGCTGCCGACTGTGGACAGAATATGTTTCCTGTCCATCCACCTCCACCCATGCTGGGCCCTCACCCCGAAGGCATTGTGCCACCTTCCACCTGCAGGCTTTGCTCCAGGAGCCTCTGCCAGTCCTGTGGAGCCTCCCAAGGTTGCCCGCTGCTTGCCACCTTTCCATCTTGAAGTTTAATTTCCTGGTGCTTGCTGAGATGAGTCAGGACCCAGCATGTGGACGGTAACGGAATGAGTGATTACCTGGTGACAGTCACTGGTCGGCGCCCTTAAACACCAGGAGCTTGTCATGCTCTTGTTTATCTGTCTTTACCTCCATTCCTTATTTCTCCTCAAAAGTGAAGGAAAGAAATTGTGTTTGCCCTGTTTCCTGCTGCCCAGCACAGGACAACCAGGTACCATTGCAGGTGGAGGAAGAGGCTGGTGCAAGGGCAGAGAAGAGTCGAGCTCAGGCATTGTTCTCTCCCTCTGCCCCAGAGAGCCCATCAGACTTCTCCCCTTCTCCCTTCCTTTCAGAGTGTAGATGGGGCCTCCTGCACACAGCCGGAGCCTTCCCTCCCTCATGCCTCACAGCTCTGGTGAACATTCTCTGAGGACCTTCTCTGGGCTCCAAGCCCAGGTCCACCAGGGAAGCAGAAAATGAGCAGCAGGAGGGGTGGACAGCACTACTGTGCCTAGAGCATCTCTGATCCTCCTCACAACCCTTTAGCACCCTCGATTGTTTCCCCAGGACCATCTACTTCTCTCTGTGGTCCAGTGACGATCAAGCTGGTCTGACCTTAGACCTAGAGCTAGTGCCTAATTAAAGTCTTAAGAAGTAGTGTAGAAAACGCAGATGAACAACCTTGCTTGATTGTGGAGAGCTATCTCAGGGCCTTCAAATTCGCAGCGTCTAATATTTACCCCATTCTCTTGTTGTTTTCTGTCCATCTCTACATTTCTCCAGAAACCAGGGATCATCTTTTAGTTATAGCTGTCTGAAAGAGAAGGGAGAGGCATCACTATGACTAGACTTCCCCAGGTGGATCTTCATCAGCTCTTTGTTCATAGACTTGGAGGCATCTTTAAGGGAAATCTAAAGATCATCCCACTGTACAGGTTGGAGAAGTGAGGCTCAAAAGGCTGTGTGAATTGCCCAAAGGCCAGGGAATGCATCTCACAGCATTTTGTGTAAGCTGACACTCATTCAGCAGTGGTTCTTGGTGTGGTCCACAGACACAGCCCAAGTATAATGTAAGCATGGGGCTCACTGAAAGAGCAGTCTCCACCCAGCCAGGGCTATTGGATAGCATCTCTGGTAACTGGGCACAGCAGGCTCTTTCTGGGGGTTCTTCGGGGGTTTCAGATGCACCTGAAGTTTGAGACCCACCCATTCTACAGAGGTTGCTCCATATTGGTGGATAACCTTACATCTTGTGACCCCAAGATTGTGCAGACCAGGGAGCAGTGTGGAGAGAAACAGTGTGGTAGGCAGGAGGTATGACCTTACAGGAGTAATGACAGGAAGTAGAGAACACCAGGATGTGTGAGCTGGATCCCCACCAGTTAGGTTACTGAGTAGAGCTGGTGCTCAATAGACTGTGAAGGGACAGAGAGTGGTATAAGGTCTTTGTTCCCCTAGTGACTTCCTGGACTCCACAGTTTGCCCTCGAGGGATTTAGCCAAGCAATGAGGCCAACAAGAAGTGCTAGTCTTCAGAACTCACCAGACCAGATGTTCCCAAAACCCATGACCAGTGCTTGCCCTCAGTTCTGCTCACCCATCCCTTTCTGCATGCGGGGGCATCTGGCTATAGGGCTGTGCCAGGATTCCAGCTCCACAGCTCATTTTCAAGGCCAGGAGAAATAGTCATCTCACTGGTAGCCAATGACACCACCGGAAACCACTTGTCTGCTCAGCATGGTTGTTTCACCAAAGCCCAGGCTATGCTCAGAGAACAGATGAAGGGACAGCATGCTTGGCCAGCTCTGTATCCAACTGGGAATCCTACTAATGACACATGCTGAAGTAAATGGGAGAGGAGTACTCAGAGGAAATAAGGGGACCCAGCTGCCACCTTCTCTCTTAGAGAGGTGGATTTAGGGACCCTGCTGCTAGTGACACACCTATCAACAACAGAAAAGGGGGAATTTGCTTGGGTTTTTAGACATTTTCCCTCTAGGCCTGAGTGTGAAGAGGGAAGAGAAGGTGTGAGTGGCTTGAGGGACAGCTGTGAATCCAGTTCTTCACTGGATCAAAGACACAGTTTATGGGACACTAACTACAAAGACAAACCTGATTCATGCTGATCCAGAAAAGCCATTTCAGAAATTGAAAGGTCACTCTTGTGGTCATGCTTGGTCTCAGTCTGCTGTCCCCAATTTGGAGATGACAGTAGAAAGAGTAACCTTTCCATCTTGCCAAGGAGAAAGCTAACCCCAAGAGACTCATGGTTGCTACTGGGAATAGTAGACCTAGATGCAGATCAAAGCTACACTGAGATTTCATCTCATTCCAGTCAGGATGACTCTCACCAAGAATACAAAACCAGTAAATGCTGGGGAGGGTTGGTGGAAAAGGAATGTAAATTAGTACAGCCACTATGGAAATCAGTGTGATATTCCTCAAAAAATGAAAAATAGAACTACTATATGGCCCAGATGTACCAGTCTATTATGGCTTGTACCTAGATATCTCTGAAAAGCCTCATATGGTCATAGGTGGGGCTTTTCAGAGGCAGCTGGATCTAGGTGTATGATGCTGGGATTAAGGGTGTGTGATTACTAAATTTGTTTAGCTTAGTTCTGGGTATGGATAATGGAATCCCCACCCTGGGTGTGGGTGAAGTTTATAGCCTGCATGGAATACAAAGAGAGAGAGGGAAGGCAGGCTTGCTGCTGCTGCTGCTCGCTGCTCCTGCCCTCCACACCATGGACTGTTTCCCCTCTGTGATGCCCCTCTGCTATGCCACTCTGCCTTGGAACCAGCCAACTATGGACTAAAACCTCTACAAACTGTGAGCTATAATAAACCTTTCCTCCTTTAACTTGTTAGTGTTGAGTATTTTGGCCCAGCAACAAGAAAAGTAACTAAGACACACTCCTTGGTGTACACCCAAAGGAATTAAAGTTAGCATACTCTGGGAATGCTACATACCCATGTTTATTGCAGCACAATTCACAACAACCAAGTTCCAGAATCAACCTAGGTGCTCACCCATAGATGATTATGTAAAGAAAATATAGTACGTGTACACAAAGGAGTATTATTCAGCTGCAAAGAACAAAACTATCATTTGCAGGCAAATAGAAGTATCATGTATTTTCCTTAATATGCAAAATCTACAACGAAAAGATGACCTGAAATTAAGAGGAAGAGTACTATTAGATAAGAGGAAAGGAGTAAGGGGAGGGAGGTGTAAGGGAGGGCAGTGGGAGATAGACGTCATTAAAATATGTTACATATGACAGTGTTACACACAACTAGATCTAATATTTTATAAAAGTAATATCCCCTAATAAGAAACAAAAAAGTTTTTGAAAAAAAAATAACAGAGGTGGGACTAGATTCCAAGACCCCCAGGCCCTAGATCAATCTGCCTTCAACTCTGCCCTGGCACTTTTAAGAAAAAAAGAAGAAACACGGCAGGACTATCAAGGTAGACTGTCCTGGACACCCACAGCACTTTGATGAACACAGAGGTAAGGGGAAAGAAGGTGGCCAGGCATCAGGTGTGGGGACATCGTGGCTCATACAATGGGTGCTTTCTTCCTCCATGTGGATGTCCCAACTAGAGTTCAAATGTGGTTCAGCTGAGGGTGGGATGGGGCATTCAATTATGGGACTTTTATGTATCTGCTGCTGTGTCTTATTTTATATCCCATTCTTGACCATTCTCACGATTTGAGATCTGATTTATGACAACTTAGGAAATTGCATATAGACCTATCCCCGCTAAAATATGTGACTATGTGAAAATGGAGGTGCAGAAAGAGGCTGAATCCTTTCCAGGAGGTCATTTAAGATGTGAGGGGTAAATAGATAAAATGTGGAGGAGACCAGCCGCAAATAAAACCCAGCAAGGCGGGTCCTGATTGGGAGCGAGGGAGTGCATAGCAGCAAGCTGTGCACAGTGGGAATGTTCACTGAGTGCTCATGGCAGTGGCCAGTTTCTGAACATGTCAGTTTAATTATGACGCATAGCAGCTGACAGCCACGCGTATGGAACCCATTACAGCACATGTTAAAATCAATTATTGCATATTTTAGCTCTCCTAAACACTGTAGCCAGCGCTCTGTGCATTGCTACAGATTTCAACTCCACTAATCATTTTTACTATCATGGTTCAACAAGAAAAGAAATATTCTACCTATAACTGAGAAACACACATTTCATACCTAATGTTCAATGCATGGTCCAGAAACAAGTAGCAGAGAGAAAAGCTTCAAATGCTTATTCTGACAGTCTGACCTTCTATCACACCTTTGTGAAGAGAAATAATAAAAAACAAAATTCCTTGCTATCTCCAAACCCAGTTTTGGTCAATTTAATCCACTTTAGCCTCTTTACCAGCAGTGAGGTTCACAGCTGCAAGATTCTGGCTATTTTGGTGTAAAATGTTTGCCTTCGTGTTTACCCTGTTTCTGCAGTTCCCCTCACCCCCCTTCAGGTTCCTAGCTTTAAAATCCTCCTTCAAATTCCACTGCTTATTTATATTCTGTTTACTTTTTCATGCCCCAGTGAGTTGCTGGCTTATTGAATAAAGGAGAGGAGGTGGAGGGAGGGTGAAAGTGGCTGGTGTGTGTCTGTCCTCAGAGATCTGCCACCACCAGCTACCTGAGCTTTGGTTCATGCTAAGCCAGGCTTGCCGAGCACAAGGGCTTCATCTCCACACTTGCATTTCTGCTTCCTGCCAATTTTGTCCCACACCCACCCACCACAGAAACCCACCATCTCTAAGCCACACTGAGGGCTTGAAGCCTCACACCAAGCCTCCTGTCTGGGAGTATGGGCCAAAGCTCAAGGTGCCCAGGCCTTTCCAAACACAGCTGCGTGCCTCACAGTACTTGGCACTGGGGAGCAGGTGGGTGCGGGTCCCAGGCAGGGGATCAGCAGTGTCTGAGTCAAGAAGAGCCAAGTGGTCCAAGCAGGGGCAGAGGAAAACAGCCCGTGTGGTTTGGTGAGGAGTGTGTCAGGCAGGCTGTCGGGAACCTAGCCTCTGTGCAGCAGTTGAAGGAAGTGTTCAAAGGCCCCTTGTCCTCCAGACCAGGGACCGGCCCAGAGGGAGTGTGTCAGAGAGAACTGGGCCCATGCATTGCTGAGAGGAGGACAGCTCTGGGTTAGAGTCCTAAGGATCAGGCTGTCGATGGGTTACATGTATTTGTTCAGTGGCTTAGGATGGAGCCACCTCTTACCAGCTGTCTCTCATCTTCTCCTTCATTTATTCACTCTTTCATTCATGAAGTACTTTTCTGCAGTTTGGGTCTGAAGTGTCCCCAAAAGCCCCTATGTGGGAGCTCAGTCCCAGCTTGTGGAACTCCTGGGAAGGGGTGAAACCTTTGTAAGGTGGGATGTAACTGGCCCCTTACGGTCTCTCTCTGCTTCCTGGCCACCATGAAGTAAGCAGCCTAGCCTCACAATGCACTCCCCACCCCCAGGAGGTTCTATCTCCCAGGCCCCAGAAGCAGAGGGTTACCCACCATGGACTGAGCCCTCTGAAACCGTGAGCAGAATACATCTTTCCTCTTAAAATGGTTTATCTCCAGTGTTCTGTCACAGGTCCAGACAGCTGAGTAATGCATGTTTGTCTCAGATCTTGTCCTAGAGACCCCTCTATACTGAGGCTCACAGATCACCAGTGCATCCCTGATCACAAGGACATTTTGAGAAGAAAAAATGATTCTGTGACTCATGTAGTGGTTGTGGATGGGGGAGTGGTCTTTATTATATCTTCCACGTGCCTGTTGCCACTATGTGCCCCTGTTACCAGGAAACTCATGGAGTGGGAGCATAAGAGGGAGCCAACCAACATGGCACCTTCCAAGCACTGGGTGGGCCACAACTTCATGGTAATTCCAGCACTTGGAAAGCTGTCTCACCTTCCTGTCAGCGGGACTGGGTGGTATGTGAGTAGGGAACCTGCCAATGTGATTGGGAAGACAGCTTCGGAGGAAGGACCGGGGTTGGTCAGGGTCTCAGGAAGGCAGAGTTCACCCCAGGGCTCCAACAAGGATGGAGCTGTGGCCCGTAGCCCTGTGGACAGTGAACCAGAGCTGGGAGGCCCAGAGACCCAGAGACTGCAGCAGTCTGGAGCCATTAAGGGAGGCACAGAGGGGCTGCCAAAGAGACTCAGGCTCAGGAGGGAGAGTGGATTTCAGAAGAGAAGGACTGAGACAGACTCAACCAGAATCACAGAGGCAGAGGCAGAGTCGGCCCTCCCTGACAACTCCTTCCAGGGAGCGTGACCATGGTGGTCCACAGAGATCAGCTCCCCAGCAAGGAGAAAGTTGTATGTAAAAGGCTGGAAAGGACTAGAATAAAACTCCAAGCAGCCCTGGGCCAGGCTCAGCTTCCCTGAGGGCTCCAGAGCCATCACCTCAACACACTGAGCCAGACCTGGTGCTCCAATCTGCATGCTCCAGGAAGAATCTGCTTGAAGTAATGGTGAGCTGTGTTCCCAGACCTTTTTTATTTTTTATTTTGAGACGAAGTCTCACTAAGGCACTAAATTTCCCAGGCTGGGCTTCAATTTGCAAACCTCCTGCCTCAGCCTCCAAAAGTGCTGGGATCACAGGCAGGCACTGCCATAACCTCCTAGAAGAGACTTTTGGAGCAAAAGCCCAGAGTACACTGCCTTGGCCTGTGTGCTCTGTGCAGTAACTGGGCTGGGCAGGGGTTTGGGAGGGAACCTGGGGAAAGTGGGCCAACAACCTAGGGGCTATGGGGGGGGGGGTTCTTCCTTGATCCCAAATCCTGGCAAGAAGTTCGAGGCTTCATGATGGGCTCCCGATCCCCCTCTGTTTAGAAACTCACAGCAGCTTTTGATGCCAATGCACTCAGCAACAACTTTTAAGGGTAAGCTGTAGCTTCCTCGATCACTTCCTATCAGGAATACAACCCCAAGTTCCAGAGTTAAGGACACCCCATCTAATGTTAAACAGCAGGGTTCCAGCCCTGGCTACACCACTTCCCAGTGGTTTGACCTTGGGCAAGTGGTAGACTTCGGCCCAGTTCCCTTATTTGTCAAATGGGGATAAAAATGACAGTGACTTCACTAGATGGGTCTGAGTAGTAAATGAGTTAATGTTTGAAAAGAGAACAATTGTTAATACCATCTTCGTTACAGTCACATGCACTGAATCGTGGTTATGCACTCATGGCAATGGTACCGGAACACTGTGAACTGTCTTCCAAAATCGTTGGAAAGAGGACCCATGAAGAGCTACAGAGCGATCCAAAGAAGTCCTACTGATCCTGGGCTCCTAGTGAGCACCGCTGGCCCCACCTGGACCCAGAGCCAAGCAGACACCAAGGGGCTCCACGTGCATCTGATGGTGACATGTGTGTTCTGATGGTGAACACACAAGTCATGTCGGGAACAGCTCTGGACCTGCTGAGCTCCCCGCTGTTCTGTCACAGTGTTAGAGAGGCCAGCTCTCAATCTCACTCTGCCAACTTTTCCTGGAAGACAGATCAAACCCTGGAGGGGTGGACAGCCGAGACCAGTTCTGAGGTCGCCTGCTGTTGCCTCACTGTCAGGAGTCACCAGAGGTTTCTGACATCCCTGAGACACATCCACAACAATGAATCACCCTTCCTCCTGGCTGTGACTCACCAGGCAAAACCATCAAGATCAAACACCAGCACGTGGTCCAGCCACATGGCCCCTTGAATAAAACACACAGAATATGGCACTATATTTCCACACCTCTGCTAAGACGCATCCTTAGTCCTCTTTCCCTGCCCTGTCATCACAGTGACATCTGTGATGTAACCGGAGACATCTACTCTTCTAAGACACCTTTCATAAAGGGACAGGGTGTGGGGCATCAGAGAAAGCAGAGCCCGCTGGGCCCTGCACACACAGGAGCCTCCCAGGGCCCATGGGCCTGACTCCAAGACAGCCCCCATTCTCATGCCCTGTTATTTAAATTTCAGTTCCTAAATTTTACCAAAATTGCCACGATAAAAAAATTACCTGCTTACAGGGGTGTTAAAAGACTCTGTTCCTTAGAGGATCTGCTAAGTGAGGAGCTTCCACCTGGGTTTCAGGAGAACTGAGAAGTTACAGCTGTGCCTGGAGCCCCTCAGAGCGCAGCACTGAGTTAGAGACAAGGCCAGGTGGGCACTTCATTCCTGCAGAGGCCCAGGAGAGAGTGGGCAACAGGGTGGGGCCTCTGCCTGCCTATCTGTCCATCTCTCTATCAAGATATCTCTCTATTATCTGTGTATCATAAGACTGTACTGCCATTATGTATTAAACAATTACACAGCATTGTATAAAAGTGTACTGAGATCATGCAGACAGCCCCAGCCTCCACAGTTCAGCTGCACCGTGGAGCAGAAGCGATTGCACTCAGTGGGAATCAGACTTCAAATTTGAATTTTGTTCTTTTCCCAGCTGGCTCATGCACAGCCAATCCTCTGAAATCCAGCAGCCGGGAGTGAACTTCCCAGCCACAGGCCAAGCGGCTGATGCTACACACTGGGTGGCGTTGCTAAGCTGGAGTCTCCAAGAAAGGAGGTGCATTAAACACATTTTCCACTCAAGCTGCGTTCAACTCACAAGGGCCTTATCAGCATGTGACCCACTGCAGTCCAGGAGAAGCATCTGCATATTACTGCTGATCGGAGACTGGTTCAACAGTTGTCTACAAGCCAGACAATCAGGGTAATTGATCCACTGGGGCTGCCGCATGGCTCAGCAACACCCAGGTCTGACTCCTTAGTCCTTGCTTTGCATCCTGTGGTCCCAAGTAGCTGCGTCCCCTCCCTCTGTGTGCGCAGAGCCCTGGGAACAGAGGGCAGGAGGGCACAGTGGGGTGGCAGCATTCACCTGGCCCAGCCAGCCAGCTCCACTGGGCTTCCCTAGGCCATGCCCCCACCTAGCTGGAAACCAGGACCATGCTCAGCCAGAACTTGGAACAGTGGTGAAGGGGATGGGAGGAGTGCTGTGTAATTAGACCCCTGCCACACTGGAAGTCCTGGCTTCCAAACCTGGGAATCCCAAGGTTGCAAAAGACTCTTAAATGCAGGAACAGAACTCTTTCTGCCAACCATGCTCAGTGTGGCCAATGATTGCCATTCTGTGCCACCTGCCACAGACTTCCACCCCCGTCCCCTGACTATACCTTGCCCAGCGCTCCATTTCTAGGCACTCATTATATTCATGCACTGTGGTTTTAGACTTCATGGCATTTTGTTTGTTTTTTATTTGTTTTGCCATATAGTACTAGGAATTGAACCCAGAGCCTTCACACCAAGCTATAACCCTAGCCCGTTTTTATTTTTATTTTGAGACAAGGTCTTGGTAAATCACTTAGGATGGGCTCAACTTGATGATCCTCCTGCCTCAGCCTCTCAGAGTATTGATATTACAGTAGACTTCATGTTTTTAATCTTAATTTACAAAGTGGTTTTTATTACAGATGTGACTTAAGTTAATGGTAAAATCATGCAAAACTTCTAATAAGCAAAGAGAAGGAGAGGGAGAAGGGAAAGAAAGGAAAATATTCCATGGTTCTACTCCACAGAGTAATGATGACTCCTAATTACTAAGTATATCATTTCATTGCACACATTTTATTTTCCAAAATAAAGCCACAAAATACATGTGACTTTGTAATTTAGCTACCTTCTCTATATACACTTAGCACAGTATAGATTTGGTTCCATTTAAATACAACATTTCAGCAGGATTAAACTATGTCAATGATTTTTCAAAATTAATCTGCTATTAGCAAAGTTTTTACCATTGAAAACAATCCTTATTTACTTTCATGACTATTTATTAAGAATTAAGTTTTGGGAGGTGGGACGCAAAGTCAAAGAGATGGGAAGATTATGTTATCAGATTTATATTTTGATTCATGCTTTGAAATTTTAGAATCTTTGGAAATCAGTGAGCACAATGGGGGTGACAGGCTGGAATGCATTTTATCTTCTCAAAACCAGGGCTGGGAAATGGGGATGGGGAGTCCCTTTCAAGAGCAAGGAGCCTACGATCCATTCCATTACCAGCATTCAGACCTATGTGAAGATGATCAAAAATACGTGTAATGAAAAAAGCAGGAGAGAAAAGCGATTGTCCTGATGTCCCCACCAGGATGGCCCACTCTGCGGTGCTGAAGTTTCCTGGTCTCTATAATCAAGCTTCAAAGGCCCTGACGACAACAGCTAAGTTGTCCCAGATGGCTGCGCAGATTCAGAAGGAGGCATCATGGGGCTGTGCTGAGCAGGGCTTTCTGTGTCCACGGGAAGGACAGGGCAGGCAGGAGGGTGCAGGGACAGGGACAGGGGACCCTTGGGGAAGGGGTTGTGGCCAGTTCAGCCCCCACAGCTGTGTCCCCTATGCATTAGACCCTGAGGCTTCCAAGGCATAATGTGAACTAAATTAAACCCATGGGGCACTGCTTTCCAAGAATTCAAGTTTTGTTTTAAATGTGTTTCCTTTATGTCCATATTGAGCCCCAAAAGGCTGACGCTGGACTCCCTCCTCCGAACCCCAGCCCTGGTGGAACCTCCACCAGGTAACCTCACCTGTTTGTGTCTAGCTGGGGAGACACCTTAAGGGCAACCGTGATGGGTTTTGCTTAAAAGCAACTCCTGAGATACAAGATGTAAGTGTGGGATGATTTTCTAGTCTCAAAAAAATAAACACATTCTTCACTTTATAGGAGAATTCTCAGAGAAGCTTGTTTAATGTGAGCTTTTTAAGAGGCAGCTTACAAAACTCCTATTCATACTCAACTTGTTTTCTGAGAACTCCTCCATTGTGTAAAATTAAGTGGACCCACATCCTTGCAGTCAACATAATTATATCAGTTAGTTAGTATAATAAAAACCATCAGTCTCATTGTGCCTAATGTTTGAGAAAGCACTTTCCTAAATACAATCCCACAATCACCACGAGAGATGAACTAATTGCTATTCTTTCCAAATCTCCAGCTCAGAGAGGTTGAGTAACTTGTTCAGGATGCATAGTAGTAGGTGGTGGAAGTAAGGATGGTACCCATTTCTCTGACTTAACCATCTTCTCCTGTCATTCAACCGAATGGTTCAGAATGAAAATGACCATGTGCCCCATCTTCCTGAGATGTCCCTGTTTAAGACTTTTCTCCAGAATACACTTATTAAAGATACCTTCTTTTATTCTCAAAATTGACCTAGTTTGGATGATAATCAACAAAGCAGTGATTCAGACACTGTGTTCCACCTACGCTAAGGTTCCTCCAGGTGCTGCACTTAGAAGTGGTGTATTAGCTACTTTCCTTTCGTTGCTGAGACAAAACACCCAACACTCAAAGTTAAAGGGGAAAGGGTTTAATAGCTCACAGTTTGTGGAGGTTTCAATTCAAAATCAGCTGCCTCCAAGGCAGAGTGGCACATGGCAGAGGGGCGTCACAGAAGAGAAACTGTTCATGACACTCGAACTGTAGCAAAAGCAACAAGGGACCTTAACAGCATCTTTCCTCCTCTTTTATCTTATCCAGACTACCAGGATTAGGGCGGTGCCAAACCAATTATTATACTGGTTTAGTAATCACACGCCCTTAATCCAAGCATCACACACTCTAGATTTACCCACCTCTGCAAAAGCCTATGACTTCACGGGGGTTGGTGGGGGATCCATCTAAACACAAACCTTAACAAGTGGGGACCAGGGAGGGTGGCAAGTTCACAAGGGCTCATGGAGGCCCAGCTTCACTTTTGGCCCAGGATCTCCACTGCTTTCTGGTTTTAGATCTTTGTTCTGATTTGAAGCAAGATGGAAAATAGATCCCACTCTTTTAAAAGGTTGTGCATCCTTTTATCTATAAAAATAGCAGAAGTAAGCCGCTATGGGAGATGCCATATGAATGTAATCTAACCCCAAAAGGTGGAAAATAATGGCACCCTATACCAATACCCAGGCTTATGTATGCAACAAAACCCAACGAAGCATGGGTTAGTCTATCTCTTAGATTCTGCTGGTTGTTATTAACTGAAAATCCCAAACTGGTGCAATGAAAAAGCAAAGGAAAAGAAAGACAGTGACGGGACAGATGAAAGGAGGTGCTGTGCTGACTCACGTGGTGGAGAAGTCTGAGGCTGGGCTGCACTTCACGTCGACCTTGAGGCTGCCCCTGTCTTCATCTTTGCTTCCCTGAGTTGGCTCTATCTCCAGATCTCTGCCGGCCTCCTGGCAACAGCGGGAGCAAGTTGTGCCAAAGTCTCAGCAAAACACTTTTCTTTGTCTCCCGAATTCTGCTTCACCTTCCCCTCACACCTCAAGGCAAGTGATTGTGACATCCAGGTAGAATCAATGTTCAGATCATCCCAAAGCTGGGCCCACCCAATCTTCAGCAGGCAAGTAAAGGCAGACACACTACCTGACAGAAGCCTGGGCATGGGTGTGGGAGGAGAGAGGATGTCTGTGCCCATCACACAGCATCCCCTGCTCTAAGCTGTCCAGTTTGTGTGCCAAGAGCTGCTTACCCTATGTGAGGGATCCCCCCACACCCTTTAATATCTGTGTGCTCTACAGCAATGTATGTGCACCCATGTTCATAGCAGCACAGTTTGTAATAGCTAAAACCTGGAAACAGTCCAATTGCCCATCAACTGGTGACTGGATAAAGAAGATGTGGGATTTTGTAAAAAATAAAATGGAGTACTACTCGGGCATAAAGAATGAGAAATTAATTAGAAATTAGCTAAATGGATGCACATTGCGGCCATACTCTTAAGTGAAATAAATAGGACACATGCGTAAATACCAAATAGTTTCTCTAGTTTGGGAAACTGAAAGTGTAAATAAGGACTAAAAGGTATAATAGATAATGTGAAATAGGAAGGAAAGAGGCAAAGGGGAAGGGGAAGTGAGAGGGCTAGGGGAAAGGAAAGAAGGGAATGGAATTAATATGAGAACATGAGAAAAATGAAACAAAGTCTTTGTACATAGGGAGGGGTAGAGAGGTTGAAGGGAGGGCAGGGGAAGGGGGAAAAAATAAGAACCAAGAGAGACTATGTAAAGGTACAAATTTCCAATGATGAATGTCATTATATTGTTTACCTAAAATGTACCCATAAATTAATTTTAAAAATATCTGTGTGTGGGCCGGGGATTTAGCTCAGTGGTTCCGCTGCCTGCCTTGCAAGCGCAAGGACCTGAGTTCGATCCCTGGTACCAAAAAAATAATAATAATAATTTGTGTGCTCTACAACAGCCCTTCTGTCACCCCTGATGTGGCTAAGTTGGATTTTTTTCCCTTACTGGCTTCATCAGTCTTGCTAAAAGTTGATCAACTTACTGGTATTTTTTTTTTAATGTAGCCTTTTTTTTTCATTGATTTTTCCAAGACTCTTTTTTTTCAATTTCATTCTAGTATTAGATTCTTTCTTCCCTCTGCTTATAGACCTGAGCCTTTTTTCTCTAATTTAAGCATTTAATGCTATGCATTTCCCGCTAAGCACTGATTTGCCAGCCTCTTGCAAATTTTGACATTCATTTTTGTTCAGTCAGTTCAAAAATTTTAGATGTTTTTCCTAGAACATTCTCTTTAACACACGGCAAATTTAGAAGTATGTTGTTTAATTTCCAAGAGGTTGGATGTTTTCCTCTTAACCTTACATTACCAATTTCTGAATTAACTCCATAGTGGTAGCAGAAGGTATGGCTTAAATCCTCTCATATGTATTAGGACCTACTTTTTGTCCCACAGTGGGCCCTGGCTTGGTAAATGTTGCTCAAAGGTCTGAGAAGAGTGTGCTGCTATCGTTGGAATGTTAATGACCATCAATCCGACTAAGTGGGTTAATAGTGTTATTCAAGGCTACCATAAACCCACACCCTTCTACCTACAAGCTCCAGTGAGTATTGTGAGGGCAGTGAAATCTCTGATGTGGATTTGCCAATGTAGCCTTTCAACTCTATGAGCTTTGCTTCATGTGTTTTTGCAGTTCTGCTTTCAGGTGATGTATTAGCTTTCTCATTGCTGGGACAGAATACAGGATACCCGTACCTTGAAAGTGGAGATCTTTAGTTTGCCTGGGATTTCAGTCCATGGTCAGCTGGCTCCATGGCAGGAACATCTCGGCAGAAGGAAGTGGCAAGGCAATGCTGCTTAGTTCATGGTAGCCAGGAAGCAGAGCAGGGAACAGCTCCACAGGAATGGGCAGGGACCGCACATAGGCCCCAGTGGCACACCTCCATGGTCCACCCAGACACATTCCAAAATGTGCCCCACCAACCTCTTCCTGGCTCCTCTCTCTTTGCTCTCTCTGCTTCCCAACCACCAGACACGGGGCCACCACTGCCTTGCAGCCAGCTGACTATGGACTGAAACCTCTACAAACTGTGAGCCAAATAAATCTTTCCTCATTTAACTTGTAGGTGTCAGGCATGTGTCTCAGCAACAAGGAAAGTGACTAAGACAGTTGATATTTTTGTTTTAGCATCAATTAACTTTAACAACAATTTCACAGCCACATCCAGTAGAGAGATGAGAAGGGTTAGTAGGGACCAGAGCCTCTCCTTGTTCATGTCCAGATGACTACAGACAGATGGATGGGTCTTCTTTAACAGGTCTTTTTCTTGCCAGGCCACAGCAAGGTGGGAAATGCATTTAGGAGGTGACACCCTAAGGGTGCACTGAGCTGGAAAAGACATTCCAAGATGTGGGCATGACCGGAAATACAAGCTCATATTCAAGGCTGGGTGGGAACTGCAGGCTCCACAGCCACTTCTTCCAGGGAGGCACATGGAGAGCTGCATGTGAAGGATAGGCAGAAGTCAGTCGGTATTTTGGGAAAGACAGGCGACTCTGTGAACCAGCACTGGAGGATGGGTACAAAGTGTGCACAGGAGAGACCATGAGGGTGCCCTGAGCTCAGCTGCACTGTGCATAGCAGGATGGCTCTTACACTGAAAAGCAGGGGTCAGCTGGGCTTTTCTGGAAAGGGCTAATCAGTGAAAAACATGACAGTCTGGAGCCCTGTGGGCCTGTCCCAGCTGCTCCACTGAGGAGCATGTGGCCCCAGGCCAGGCCACATCCAGTGGCATCAGAGGAGAATCCCTGAGGGCCAGACCCAGGGTGCAGGCCAGGGCCCATCCTATGGGTGCTGATCAGGGGCCATAGCTGTAATTGGAATTCCATGTCACCATCACATAACCTGACACATTCTTAGTAATGTCCAAACAGAAAGGAAAATGGGAAACATCAGTCCAGGTAGAGGAGGAGTCTGTGGCTGGAGGTTTGGATTTGGGCACCACCAGCAGGCAAGAATTAAGAATTAAGAGCCCACCTCTATGCTCACCTCTGTGCCCTCCTGAGGTCCATGGGAAACCAACCATGTGCCAGGAACCCCTGTGCAGAGGGCTGGACCCAGGATGAAATCCATACTCTATGTAGCATACTTGCGTAGCTGACAGTGAAGGGAATGAAAATCACATTCTCAACCCTGACAAGGTAATCAGATATAAATAAAACAAAGATCTACAAGGGCATTTTATTACTTCCAATCAGTTCTTCAGAAGCAGATGCACACAAAAAAATAGATTCAGAAATTATTCTGATTGTAATGGCCACCAGAGCATGTTCCAAAAATATAAACCTATGATCATATACCCATTCCTTTCTAATGTTAAATAAGAAGCCGCCCATATGCTTATGGTTAAATGTGAATTTGAAATTAAGGTATTTTGGAGTCTGAATTGAGTAGCAAATCGTTAACACAGAATTACCCCCCTCAAAACCATCATATAAGAACATGAAATATGATCCTAGCCAAAGCATGGGGTCCCAAAACTGTACACCCCTGGAGGCAAGGTGGGGCTCCTGTTGCTGGAGCACCTGCTAGACTCCAGACTCTTCTCCGGCTTTACACAAATGCTCAACATCAACCTTCACAGTTGCTTGTTTCTGAAGGTATGTACTTGTTATGGCTTGTGGCTAGATGTGGCCCCAAAACCTTATGCAGTCATAGGTGGGGCTTTTCAGAGGTGGCTGGATCTAGTGTGTGACATTGGGATTAAGTGTGTGTGATTACTAAATCAGTACACTGATTGGTTTGGCATAGCTCTGGGTATGGATAATGGGAAGGCCCACCCTGGCTATCCACTCTCTGGTTAGAATATAAGAGACAGAAAGAGGGCTGTTGCAGTTGCTGTTTGTCACTTGCTGCTTCTTTGCTACTTCACTACTTTGCTGCCTTCTGTCTGTCATGAACTGTTTTTCCTCTGTGATGCCTCTCTGCCATGCCACCCTGCCTTGGAACCAGCCAATTATGGACTGAAACCTCCATGAATTGTGAGCTACAATAAACCTTTCCTCCTCTAACTTTGGGTTTTGGGTATTTTGTCTCAGCAATGAGAAAAGTAACTAAGACAATACTGATATGGCCATTTGAAATTCTAATCATTATCTACATAAAATAGAAAGAGGGACAGATGAGATTCAAACTCTTCTATACCATAGGGAAAAAGTAGGACAAAAGGAAAGATGTGCCTATGAGAAAATGATTTCAATAATTTGTGGCCATCTCCAAGGATAAGCCAACAGCCATTAAATCTCAATGTTTGGATAACTTTCCCAACTTCTATCAGAAGAGCACTTGAGGTGAACAGAAAAAGGTTCGTGATTGTGACCTTGCTGTTTTCAGGTTTCCTGGGTGGAGCTGATGTTCCTCCAGGCAGCCTGGAGGCAGAGGAGCACCGGCTCAGCTCCTGGCTCTCTGCCCCATGCCTGACCCCTGGCCCCAGTGTGCACTGGATCTGCAGAACTAATAGGGCTCTCTGTGCACGAGAGGATTGATGGGGACCTAATGTCCATATCCAGTGACCACCAACTAACCACTTCCATTTGTCTCTTTCTAAAGGAGATGCCCCTGAGCTCCCCCTGACACTACCAAGAAAGGAGGGGGGTGAGACAGAGAGAGAGAGAAGGGAGGGAGGGAGGGAGGGAGGGAGGGAGAGGGAAAGGGAGAGGAAGGAGGAGGAGGAGGAGGAGGAAGACGGGGAGAGGGAGAGGGAGAGGATGGAAGGAAGTTAAATGAGGATCTGCGAAGAGGAAGGAAGGAGGCAAGTTCTCAGAAGATGGACCTTTTAGAGATCTCAGCTGTCACCCTGAGGCCTGTGACAGACCCAACTGTCATCTCCTCTACCTACCCTAGGGTTCCAGGCAGCCCTGGCTTCTATAGCCAAGTCCTGTGATTTCCCTCACCTCCCCAGTTTGCAGACAAAGCCTGTGCTCCTCTCCCCCTGGGTGGCTCCAGGACCCCCTCGAGGGAGCCATTCCAAAGAGGTTCTATTCCACCCCACTCAGATTTCCCTCAGGAGTTGGGCCCCAGGGGCTGGCTCTGCCACTGGTAACTGCTCATGACAATTAGCTCAACTGCTATTGTTTAGCGGTGCCTACACTCTTGGGAAGCTGCCCAGACAGGGAAGTTTATAAATCAAAAATGGAACAGGCTTTATTCCTTTACTTTCAAAACCGAAGGCTCTGCTCATACCACACATGGACCTTAAGAGCTGCAGATGCATTTTGATTTTGGGTCTTATAAGAACTGTCATATTTTACAAACATAGGCAATAAAGAGAATTCCATGTTTCTTGCATCTTTGAATCTGATATTTTATCTAATAAAAATGCTTTCATTTTTCATCCCAGAAATTGTATGTGAAATTATAACTGATCCCATCCACTGTTTCTTTACAAATTAATTTAATTACAGGAAATTGGCCACTTCCTTTCCCCCTTCTTTCCCAGGGTTTCCCTGGCTTAGCAAGATCCAGCATCCTGGCTCTTCTATCAGCTCTCCTGCTAATCCCAACCCATAGTGTCAATGCCTTCATTTAAACATTAGAGAAACCCTGAAGGAAAACTAAAGCTAAGGGTCAACTCAGTCTCTGTTGGATACATCAGTCCACTGAGGACCCGTTGTTGAAGTGATGGGGGTAGCATCACTCTATAGGGGCACCTGCTGCTCATCCACATTGCCTAACACAGGGACAGGACAGCCACTGATCCTCGGACAGGAAACCCAGCTCTAGAACTATACTGCTTTCCTCTAACTTTGTTTATAAGCCCCGCTTAGGACTAGCCGAACACAATTTCATAATCCAAAGACATTTTATTCAGGCTTTCAAGAGTCTTGTTAAAAGCATTCATAATATTTCCTGGATATAAAAATGAAACAATTCTTTCAAAATCACATTTTGATGAGTTGAGTGTAAATGAATTAGAAACACACGGATTAAATTTCCCTTGAAATACACATGGGTTTCAAAATTAAGGGGAATTAAGTTCTCTAAATATGTTTTCAATTTTGTCTAACCTCAAAAGTTTGATGCATGGTTTGAGACGGCTGGCCTAATGCCAGTCTTGCCCATCCTTGCCCTGGCTTTACCTAGAAAGGCGTTTCCCTCCCCCTGCCCCTGGCCTCCTGATGGCTTAGCAAAATTACTGATCCAACCCAGAGGACCTGGCCCGTTGCATAAGTGCTACTAGGTGAAAAATGCCAGGTTTGAAATGATCTCCAAGACCCGCCAAGGGCTCTGGTTTTATCCAGCATCGGGGGTAGAGAAACCCATGTATCTGAAGACTTGATGAAAGCTCTGAAAACATTCGAGTTTTAATCTTAGGCAACAAGTGCAGGGAGCTGGCCATGGGGGAGTCCACTCAGGCAAAGGCCAGGCTGAGGCTGAATGGCCTGGTGTGGTCACTACTGACACACTGCCCAAGCCCAGGAGGACCCATCATGGATGTCCCCAGCCACCCTAACCTCAGTGATAGCAGTCAGAGGAAACTGAGTGACTCTGCTGTTCACAGTTCTCTTGTATTACTGAAAGGGCAATGGTCCCATCCACCCACACCATTCTGGATGGGCATCACCTGCGGAGAGGAAGGTACCCAAAGACAGACAGAGTGGCTTTCTTACACCCACCTGTGAGATGCCATGCATCCATGATAGGATGAATCCTTCCTGGAGGAGAGAGCCCCATGACCCCAGAAAATCCCTCTGGTCTTGGCTCTTAAGGCCACACAGTGGGACTGAAGGACTAGACTGCAACCTGAGTTCTGATGGGGACAGAAAACCACATTAAGGGGCAACCATCGAAACACCATCAGATCAGGCTCCCAGAGTGAAAGTAGGAAAAGCACAGGGTCTCTTTATGTATCTCCCCTCTCTGCGTCATGGGTCACCTGCTGTCCGTGAATTGGCTAAGGTAGATATAGCTAGCAGCTGGCACTGGGCCCTGGCATCTTTACCTGTGCAGCATCACATATGCCAAGCAAGTCTTGTACATTCAAAACAGAAGTTAAGTAACTGCAGAAGGAGCTGAAGAGATCAGCAACCCCCCCCACACACACACACACCACCCTGGCCTCCACCTGTGGGGTCCCAGAGGTCGTGCATCCAGACAAAAAGACAAGCCACAGATCGGGACAGACATCTGCATGAAAAAAATCAATGACAGTTTGCTCGGAGTGGGGAGGGGGAGATATTGCTTCCAACTACCATTACTGGCTGCTTGTTTGCTAATTCTTTAGGGAAGTGGGGCTCAAAAGATGACCCTAAGCCGACAGCATCTTCTTCATCTTGTAGCATATTTGCAGTGCACATTCTTGGGCACCAGCCCAGACCTACTAAATCAGAAACTATGTGGATAGAGCCCAGGAATCTGAGTGTCAACAAGTGCCCCAGGGCCCTCTGTGCTTTCTCAGGCTTGAAAATTGAACTTTAATGGGAAAAGTCAAGTGATAAAGTAACACAATAGCTATACATTGTAATCAGTAATATAAGTACTTAAATTAGCAACTATAGTTCATCTATAGTATCACAATGGTTCTTATAAGTCAATTCCTTTGTTTCCAAAGATCTGATTTATAGTCAGGTAATACAAACTAGACATGGCTCAATCCAGATGGACCAGATCAATCCCTGGTAAACTCAGCAGGGCTCATCCTGGGGAGCCTGCCCAATCACCACGTCACAGGGGTGTCACACCACCATGGGGCCTGGACAACAGTGCCCACATCAGGACTGACATACAGGATATTTCTTGACTTTCACATGGGAAACCCATGGCCAAACAGGGCTTTCCCAGTGAGTGAATGAGATTTGACTATGTCAAGCCAATAATTAGCTCACATGAGATTCACACATTAATGGTCAACAACTTCTTCAGTGAAAACTCTTGAAAATGTGGGCACTATTTGCTTATGGAAGATTATTTCCTCACCTTGTTTCAAGATAGTCAGCTATTTATGCCATTAAGAGTTCTGTGGAAAACTACCAAGAAGTCCCCACCCTGTGCAGTTCTACAGCTAACATGGAGCGTTCAGAATGCCTCTGTGAAAGAGCTCCATGTGGTCCTCCACCAGTGAGTATGTGTCACGTGCATTTGTCCAAGTCCATTCGATGTGCAACACCAAGAGAGAGCACTGATGTAAACCATGGATTTGGGGAGTTATGAAGTAGCAATATAGCTCCATTGACTGCAACATCTGTCTGGTGAAGATGCTAAAAGTGTGGGAAGTGTGTAGGTGGTGATACTAGGTATGTGGAAAATGTCTATCTTCCTCTTCCTTTTGCTGTGAACTTAAACTTGTCTTTCAAAAACAGTCTTTTTAAAAATCCAATTGGAATATATAACTGCTAGAGATCTTGTTAAAATGTAAATTCTGATTTAGAAGGTGGAAAATAAGTATTAAATTCTGCATTTATTGCAAGTTCCCAGGAAAGCTAATGGTGCTGGCTCAGAGACAACACATTAAGTTCCAACCGAGTAGAACTATTTACATGGTGCAGGCACAAACTTCACTCCTAATCATTGAATAAAATACAGTATGGCAAAATATGCAACTCAGCAGCTTAGAAGAAAACAGGTGCTTCTCCAGGTATGGAGTTGCCTAAGGAAAATTGGAAAGTATTTGAATTTATTAAAGATTAAGAAAAAGAGTTAATTCTTCAATAATCCAATGTTGCAAAGTTGGATAAATGATTGTTATAACCAAGGGTCAAAAGCAAGAAGCCAGTACTTTCTTGGAGCCTGTATTTGTCAGCTTTTTGTGGCTGGGATCAAATACCCAACATTCACAATTTAAAGGAGGAAGAGTTTATTTTACTCAGTTTCACAGGTTTCATTGTATGGTCAGCTGGTTCCAATGCAAGAACATTATGGCAGAAGGATGTGGCAGTGCCAAGCTGTTCAGTTCATGGTGACTGAGAGGCAGAGCAAGGGAATAGCCCCAGAGAGGAAAGGGCCAGAGATTAGTTGCAGTACCCAAGCTCATTCCTCCGTGACCTACCCAGGCACCCCCAAAATGTGCTTTGCTAATCCCTTAGGTGGCTTCCAAAGCCAATTGAGTTGTCAGTTCAGCCTGTCACATTCCACCCCTTGCTGACTTGGCACCCAAACGGATCTCTTTAGATAGGCCACACTTAACCAAATTAACACAATGTCATAATTCTACCTAACATGATATAACTCTCCCACATACAAAACTGCTCTAATTCATTCCCCAAAGTCTCAATAGTTCCAGCATTGCTCAAAGTTCAGTCCAAAGTCTCCTCCAAGACTCAAGGTATACCCCTGAAAATTCAAAGAAATAAGTTACATATCCCCAATATGCAATGTAATAAGGGAGAGAAAAGAATAGAACCAAAGCAAGACCAAACTCAACAGGGCAAATAGTAAGTCCTGTAGCCCCATGTCTGGTATCTGGGCACGTGGAGATAAAATGCGAGTTCCAGGGGGCTTGGGTGTATATCTACAGCCTTGCCTGTAGACCTCTCAGTTGGACTGGTTTATACTTTTGCACTCTTGAGCTTGCAATGTGAGAGTGTTTCTGGTTTCTAAAATGCTCTCAAAGGATCTCTCTTTTTGATCCCATTCAAAGTACTTATTTTCTTTTAGTGGCACTAATCTCTCCAACAACCATACTCCTTTTGGCCCCAACTTTACATATGGCTCTTTTTGGGGCAATATTTAAGTTTCTCAAATCATTTTGCTTTGCTTTTTTCTCCCAATTCTCACTATAAATATGCCTAAAAGCAGCCAGCAATACCCACACAATACCTCACATACACAATTTAAAGAAATACAGGTTTAAATAACTTCATATTTTCAGCCTATGATCAGTTGGATTCAAGACAAAAATATCATGAGGGAAGTATATAGAGGAATAAAGCTGCTCAATTCATGGCAGCCTAGAAGCAGAGCAAAGGAGCACTGCCAGAAAAGAATGAGCAAAGGAATATAGATAGTACTCAAGGCCACACCTCCATGATCATCTCAGACATACGTAGGAATGTGCTTTAACAGTCTATTAGGCATTTCTTAATCCAATGAAATTGACATATAAAGTTTAATAGTTATAGCTTGGGAACCACTCAGGAGATTAGTAAAGCACACTCCTGGATGTGTCTATGTGGATCTTGCAAGCATGACTTTAAATATTATATTTATTCTCTGACCCCCTCCTCTCTGGCCCTGTTTCTCTGATCCATTTTCTGAGCACTATGAAATGAGCAGCTTTGCTCCAATACACTCTCTCCCTGTCTTAGAGCCAGCTTATTGTGGATTGAACCCTCTGAAACTGTAAGCAAAAGTAAATCCTTCCACCTTTACTTTGTATATGCCAACTACTTGTTCTCAGAGGTGAAAAGTCGACTAATACAGAAAATTGATGCTAGAGGAATGGGGTCATTGCTATGACTATAACTGACCATGTGATTTAGGAATCTTTGGAATTGTTTTGTGGGAAGAATTTGGAAAGGTTTGGATATGCAGTTTAAGGAAGCCCTAGAATGCTGTAAGCAGAACCTGACAGATTATTCTGGTAGGAGCTAAGAATGCCAGAATGCTGATAAGGATGGTTACAGTAAAGGCCAGGCTAGAGAGGTTTCTGTTGGAAACAAAGATTCCATGGGCAGTTGGACTATAGGCCATCTGGGTTATACCCTGACAGAAAATTTTTCTATAATTTTTGCTCATCTCCTGAAACTTTTCAGGAGACTAAAATTGAGGATAGATGAATTAATCTGGTGGAGGAAATCTCAAAACAGCCCAACCTTCAAGTTGTGACAGAGATACTGTGGGGTGCTATTAGACAGATTTATTAGTGAGAACCAGGAGATAAAAGTCAGAGCAAAAAATTTGAAAACTTAAATTTTATCTTGGAGGGACGTACATGTAACGTTGGAGCCAAAAGGGATGTGGGTGCAAACAGTTCAGATTGCAAACAAAAGCATTTGGCAAACTTTTGCTTCCATTCACAAGCTCGACATTGGGTGACATACATGACCATGGCCATCTTCCCACACAAACACAGCTATCTTCCCCAAAATTGTGAATCAAATTAAGTTCATAAACTGAGGTACCACTGTACTTTGTACAGAAATAAGAAGAAAGAGTCCTTGACAAGATTTCAGAAATCAGCCAGACCCCAGTTATCACAGGCTCAGGAGGTCCCTTGGGATTCTTGCTCGAGAAGGGGCTAGTAGGGAATTAGTTTTGCAGGATTCATTCCATTGGCTCAGCTATCCAGCCACTCAGAGGCTGTTGTAGCCATGGCCAAAGGTGGGGTGGGGGGCGTCTAGTTATGGCTTCCAATGACAGCAGTCCCTGGCATCATCCACATCAGGCATTCAGAATGCATGAGTTATGAGATCAGCCAGGCTTCCATCAAGATTTCAAAGGAAGGCCTGGGAGGTCAGGAAAGGAGCTTCTGAGAAGGTAGTGGGTGAAACTGTGGGGATGAATCCAAGGGTACAGTGGAGACCGCAGGGAGTCTGAGGTGCCAGGAGTGTTAAATGTCTGTCAAAGAATCCTGAAAACTGTGACTATAGCCACCCCAAGAGAGAGGCCATGTGAGTTGCAACAGGCAAGGCCATAAGTATGGGGACCACGAAAGCCCTCTGAAATTCACAGTTTCATCCCCATGTACTCCAGATGCCAGATATGGAGCTATAGGACTTAATGTTTTCTCTGTTGGGTTTCAGTCTTGCTTTGATTCTATTCTTTTCTATCTCCTATTCCCCTCTTTTGAAATGAGAATATTTTCCCTGTACCATTGTACTTTGGAATTATGTAACTTCTTTTTTATTTTCACAGATGTTCATAGCCGAGAGTTTCCCTTAAGTCTCAGAAAAGATTTGGACTTGGACTTTTGAAAAATGCTGGAATGCTTCAGACTTTAGAGAAGGGATTATGTTGTTTCCAGTTGTGCATAGGATAGTTCCATCATGTTAGACAGAGTTATGAACTTGGTATTGTCTTTATTTGGAGAGGAATTATGGTTTAAGAAGATATGTTTGAGTGTCAAGTTGACAAGGGGTAGATTGTGACTGCTAATCAACTGATAGGCAAACTTCACTGAATTAAGAAACATCTAACATCAATAAAGTACACTCCTGGCTATGTCTAGGTGGGTCATGGAGGTATGGCCTTGGGTACTATATATGGCTCCCCGCCCCCAGCTTCACTACCACTTTTCCTCTGCTCTGTTTTCAACTGAATTGAAAAGATTTGCTCCTTCTTATCCTTCTCCCATGAAGTTTTTGCCTTGGAGCCAGATGATCATAGACTGAAAATGTGAGCAAAATTAAAGGTTTCTTTCTTTAAGTTATGAGCATCAGGCATTGTGCCTCAGCATCAAGAATGCTGACTAGGCTATACCTCCACTCCCAGGGCAGAGGAAGAGGCTTCTGAGCCGCCATACCACGGCTCCAGCACAGAAGAGGTGAGCTGCGTGGGTGCCAACAGCACACACACACCTGCCCCTCCACACACACCCCCCATCGAAATGAGAAGACACATAAACAAATCTCAAAACCAGACTTCCAGATCACCTACACCAATCCCAAAGAGAAAGGAGATGGAACATTCTGATACTCAACCACCTGGACTCCCTCAGCTGGCAACAAAAGAGGACCTGGAAAAAATGAAATCAGAAATAATTTCTCACATAACAGCAGAGATTGTGCTCATAGAGCAAGACACGATTAATAAATCCAGAGAAGAGTTGATGAACATGATGAAATCCCAACATAGGAAACAAATGGAATCCATAAAACAGATGCAAA
>NW_004624741.1:22223033-22249476 GCF_000247695.1 Heterocephalus glaber | reverse complement strand
TATAGCTAAATGGATGCACATTGAGGCGATACTCTTAAGTGAAATAAATAGGACACACATGTGTAAATACCAAATAGTTTCTCTAGTGTGAGAAAGTGCAAGTGTAAATGAGAACTAAAAGGTATAATAGATAATGTGAAAAAAGAAGAAAAGGGGCAAAGGGGAAGGGGACGTGTGAGGGGTAGGGGAAAGGAAAGAAGGGAATGGAATTGATATGAGAAAATGAAAAAATGGAAACAAAGCTTTTGTAAATAGGGACGGATGGAGGGGTTGAAGGAAGTGCAGGGGAAGGGGGAAAAATAAGAACCAAGAGAGATTATGTAAAGGTGCAAATTTCCAATGATGGATGTCATTATATTGTATACCTAAAATGTACCAATAAAATAAAATTTTTTAAGAAAGAATGCTGACTAGTACAGTTAGCATTTGTGGACTACCTTGGGCTTCCATGTTCATAATTTATGATAAAACACAATATGGCTGTGCTTTTCTCAAATTCTTTTTTCTATCTTACTCATACGCAATTTCTGCATCTTATCAAGTTTTTGCCAAGGGTTTTATTGATAGGCTCTTTATGAAACTTTGGCTCTTTTTGCAAATCTCAAAGTTGATTTTTTTCTTTTCACGTGCAATCCAATTTTTGTTTTAAGCTTTTTTTTTTTTTTTTTTTTTTTGGTTCCTTTGTTTCCGTAGAAGATTCCCTAGCTGTACTCCTTGTTCTAACCCCTCAGCCTGCCTCCATTATCTTCCACATCCTGATGAAGTTTGGTGCTTCAGGACTTCAGTTCTGAAGCTACACTGACTTCCAATCTGGTCTCATCTTTCTCTGTAACAGTGGCAGAGTATCGGGAAATTTTTCTGAACTTCTCTAATCCTCTCTGCCCTTATCTGTAAAAGAAAAATAATGACAGTTCCTACCTCCAATGTTCTTGCTTGGCATGAACACATATGTAAGGCAATGATCTCAAGCTGAGTACCTGGTCAGCACTCAATAGATTTAATGTTCCTGTCATCACCAACATTTCCTTATGCAGAAGGAGGGACAGGTACTCATTAACCATGGAGGACAGCTGACCTTTACCACAATCAACTGATTACAGTGATGCCTACCACGGACTGCCTGCCTTGGTATGGATACAATCCTGTTGCTCACAGCAAATAATTTTCCTCCTTTTTATTTTTCCAAGGCTGCTAACAAATTCACCACATTATTCAGGGATCATCAGCTAGATCTCACTTAATCACCAAGCTACAGATGCCCTGGAACTTGGAGAGATGAGTGCACATGTATAAAAGGCAGTGTTAAGTTTATTAAACACATCATAGTGTAAATGTTAACGTTTGCATCCAAGATTGTAGCTACCTTCATTCATGATTACCAGAAAAGTTAAAATGTTTATTTCTCTTATCTGCAGCCATTTTTCAAGGTTATTTATAACAAATGGTGTAATCCCCAGCCAGGTAAATGGACCGGTGCACAGGTGGTTTAGGCAACGACATCAGGACTGGCAGCCTTCAGCATATGCAAGTTGGTGATCCTTACCTTCCTCTGTAGCTGACAGTTTAATCGAAAATAAGCAATTTTTCCAATTAACATAGTAATATTTTTGCCTACAGGATGTGGTATGCTGGACATGGAATAAGACATAAGATCCATTGACTACATTTGAAAATATAAGGTCAGCTCAATGCTTGGAGATCTTATAATCCGAATCAGGAAGAGCAAATCAATGCCAAAGTAGGGATGTGCTCATTCCTATAAAAAAAAAATGATTCCCATTGGCTTCCATTTCTTTAAAACATGATTTTTACCACAAGTCAATTGAGATAAAATTTTCTTTTGTATTTGTCATAAATAAATGGTTTGCCAAGCTGTGGGAATCAAAATTAATCCAAATTTCAAATCATTTTGAAAATCTGTTTACCAGTATTAATTAAAGCAAAACATATACATGTCCTATAACTCAATAACTCAATGTTTAGGTATTCATCCAAGAAAAATGCATGTTTCAACAAAAGACATGCAAAAGGGGATTTAATTCAGCATTATTTGAAATGGCCCCAAACTAGAAAATTCTTAAAAGTTGATCGAGAGTTAAATAAAGTATTGTGGTACTACTTGAGTAGGTAGTTAGTCACCTACTCACTGCTGTGACCAAAATACCTGACATACACAAGATAAAGGAGAAAAGGTTTACTTGGATTCACAGATTCAGAGACTTCAGTCTGTGCTCAGCTGGCTCCAAGGCAGGAACTTTATAGTGGAAGAGGGTGGTGGAGGAAACCTGCTCATCTCATAGCAGCCAGGAAACTGGGAGAGCAGGAGGAAAGCCAGAGGAAAGGAAGAGGCTGGGGACAGGCTATGCCATCTAATACACACTCCAAGTGACCTACTTCCTCTCACTGGACCCTATGTCCTAGTAGCCCACTCAGGTATGAACCTGACCCACTGATAGGACTACATGATCCAGTCACTTCTGCATACACCAGCCTTTTGGGGACATTTTAGATCAAACAATGACAGTATGGTACTATAATTAGGTACTATTTAGACATGAGCATAAATAGACTACAATTATATACCAAAAAAGTGGATGAGACCCACATATTGCTGACTAAACAGAGCCATATGCACACATATATGTATGGTATAAATAGAAACATGAATCCATGATATTAGAAATCAGGATAATGGTTGGTCTTTGAGGCTTTTTGTGGAAGGTGTCAGGGCAGGGTAATTGCTCTAGAGGGTGGTGGTAGTAATTCTGTTTCTTGATTTCGGTGCTCCCTGTACATGCACATTCACTTTGTGAAAATCCACTAAGTTGGAAATTAGTGATTTATGAACTATTCCTTAAAATATTCCACTTTAAAATGTTGCCAGTGGAAACTACTCATATCATGGCCCCAGCATTAACCTGGTTTTCCTTTTGGCTTCACTCTTCAATTGAATGGCCATGTTCCACTCCTTGGCTGTCTTCATGGGGCCAACACTGTGACTTTGATCTTTGGCCATCCTCCATCCTGGCTTAATCAGCCACCAGCAACATCAAACCAATGACCCACCAAGAAGATGGTCTGGACTCTTTTTGGTATTAGGAAAGCTAGAGGCCTAAAATTAGGAGGGCTTTACCTATAACTTAAGAATGTGACGCTCTGCAGTAAGAGATGCTTTTCTTATCTCCTCTGAAGTTTTAACTATTATTTTTCTCCCAATGTCTTGAAAATAGGAAGGTGGTGACTCAATGGGACATCACAAATGATAGAAAGAATGCTCTCGGCAAAGCTCCACATGACCTCATCTAATTTTTGTTGTTTCTGATGTTGCTGCTGCCCAAACACCTTTTGAAACAGAAGCACAAAGTTTTGTTCGTCCTTCCCTCAAGATTGTTGGCAAGACTCTAGAACATGGATGGCTTCATAAACAGTGACAAAGGCTGCTCCCATTTAAACACTTTCCTCCTGGACACTTTGTTGTCTGAATGTTATAAGGCTGTGGTGCATCCTTAGTTTAGCTGAGAAACATGAGTTTCCACTCTTTTCCCTTTCCTTCCTCCTTGTCATTTTGTTTCATTTCCATCAGGCTCCTGAGTCTCTTGCTGTCCTTCACATTAGATAATCTCACGTGACAAGAGAAAAGAAGAAAGATGAGAGATATAAATTTCAGTCTGTCTGTGTGCACATTATAAGTAGCAGTCATGGAAAACAGAAGTTTTCCACTTATGTTACATACAGCCCAATAAAAGACATTGTTTTAGGGTTACAGGTCCACAATTTCCCTATAAACTATCACTGTACACATGAAATATGTTGGCCTTTCATTATCACTAATTTTATCAAAATGTTTTCCATACAGTTCACCTAATCCATTCTAATTTTGGTTGTAAAAACCCCTACAAAGAATAATCTATTATGATCATCATTCAACATATATTTATGAAGTGTGTATCAGGCACTGTTCCTTGTAAATAAAAGAAAATGGAAAAACCTTTACCACAAGTTCCCAGCACAAGGTATTCAGGAAGATGGCGAGGCCCTCTTTCGTCGCAGGTCACTGTTTTGACCTGGATTTGTAAATCAACAGGGAAACTCAGGGGTCACCAGTCCAGCCAGCTGGCCCCAGCAGAACAATTCCAGCAGTCAAATTGGAGCCAGATGGTACGACCAGATGATCTTATGTCTCTTCTCCTAAATATGAGAACACCAGGAAGGTTTGTGGATTGTGCGGCTGTTAAAGTTAGAAACACATACTGCTCAGGAGTGGAGAGAATTTGAGTAGTAGAAGCTTTTGGCTGAAGGAAAATAAAGTCAATCTGTGGGATCTTCTTTGGGCAGATGTGCTGGGTGAGCACTGCTTCCTGGCTCCTGGGTCTGCATTCCCGGTCCAGAAGAGCATGAGCGGTAGCACAGCTTCTAGCAGCTGCATGGGGTGGTAGCCCTGAAACCTTCACGGTGCAAAACATCGTACGACTCTTAAGTGGTACCTCTCCAAATGCTACCACATAGGCATCATATAGCTGCCAGAATTATGAAAAATATTTTCAAAGGATTTGACTAAATTCTTATAAAATTAGATTTTACATGTCAGCCTTATTTAAACAATTTCAAAGATTGCACAGAGCAAATCTATGATAATAGTGCTGACATGATTGGTAAAGAAAAAGATGTAAGACTATAAATCTGGCTGAGAACCAGAAGCCTGCTTTGTGCCATGTATGGCACCTGGTTTGAGTTTGTTACTGTGAGACACTGACGCAGCTGGGCCTGCAGCAATGACAGTCTTCAGAACAACCTACAATTGTATATGACATTTTCTGGACTTGTCCCAAAATGAAACATCTTGATGAAACACTATCAACTTTGACCTTTTGACTTCTCTTGGTCCTATGGGGCAAAATGACTGCATGCTGATAAAGAGCTCAGAGTTAATTTAGACAAGATACAAAAGGAGAGCGGAGTTAAGTGGAAGGGAAGATACTCCAATAAGGAGCAAAGTGTGGTCTTTGAAAGGAAATCCAGTTCATTTTGAATCTGGTATATTTGGTAGGAATTGTGGTTACTATTGGTGTGAGCAATAGCTTATAAAACTGATTCAAGGTTTGGCTATTTTATTTCATAAAGGTTTAATTTTTAAATTTTAGATACAATGCAGAAGTTTTTTCTAAACAAAAAGTGGAAGTGAAATATGTAAATGTTATGGTTTAGATCTACAATGTCCCCCAAAAGTCTAGTGCCTGTGGAAGGTGATTGGAGCATGGGGGCGCTGTACTCCTCAGTGGGTTCAACTATGGATGAATCAGTAGCCATGTGCTGTTAGGAGATGGGGCCCAATTGGAGAGTCAGGTCCCAGGGAACATAACCTAGAAGAGTGTATTCGTGATCCCAGCTCCTCCTAACTCTCTGCTTCCTGGCTGCCATAGGTTGTTCAGTTTCCTCCACCATGACCCTCTGCCATGTCATTTCTGCCTTGGAGACAATCAAATGGTGATTCAAAATAGACCACTCCTCTTTTATGTTTCAAGCATCCAGTTATTACTCATGGGAAAATAATACAGTAACAAAGGAATCTCACCACCAAAAAATAGAGAAAAGAGAATAAAAAAACAAAACATTTGCAATTATGAAGACGAAGATTCAAGCACAAACAATCTCAAAATAAATTTCTGTAGAGAACATTTTCTGGACACAGAAAATGCTACTTAAAGTGAGATTTAAGTAAATTGAATAAGAGTTGGTGTTTGGGGTTTTTGTTAGAATATCCTAGCACTGAATTTTTTGAAATGAGAACCTAAGAACAATGTATCTTCACAGCATGCATGTTTGTTGGTTTGTTTGTGTGATGCTGTGAATGGAACCCAGCTTTTTAGATTCTAAGCACGTACCCTACCACTGAAGTGCACTTTCACCCCGCTGTGTGAATTTAGATACTGCTCTAAAAGAAGTGATAATTTGGTTTCTTTTGTTAGGTTGATTCCTAGTTATTTCAAGTTTTGGGATGGTATTATGAAAGGAAGTGTCCCATTTGTCTCTCAGTGAGTCTGTTGTTTGTGTAGAGGAAAGCTATTGATTTTTGTGTGTTGACCTTGTATCCACCTACTTTACTGAATTTGGTTACTAAGTCTAAAAGACTTTTGGTGGAGTTCTTGGGGTCTTCTATATAGAGTATCATGTAGCCTGCAAAGTCACAATTTAACTTTTTTGTTTCCTATCTTTATTCCTTTTATTTCTTTCTCTTGTCTAATTGCTGTGGTTAATGTTTCCAAAACTATATTGAACAGGAGTGGTGATAGTGGACATCCTTGTCTTGTTCCTGATTTCAGTGTGAGGGATTTCAGTTTTTGACAATTTAGTATGATATTGGCTGTTGGTTTTTCATAGATGGCTTTTATCAGTTTGAGGTAGAGACCATCTATTCCAATTTTTTGTAGGGTTTTTATCATGAGTGTGTGTTGGATTTTGTTGAATGGTTTTTCTGCATCTATTGAGATGATCATATGGTTTTTGTTCTTGGCTGTATTAATATAGTGTATTGCATTTATTGATTTGTGTATGTTGAACCATCCCTGCATCCCTGGAATGAATCTCACTTAGTCAGGGTGTATGATCTTCTTGATGATCTTCTGCATTCTATTTGCCAGTATCTTATTAAGGATTTTTGTATCTATGTTCATTAGTCTGAAGACTATAGCACTCTGAAAAAAAGAGATTGAAGATGATATCAGAAAATGGAAAGACATCCCTTACTCCTGGGTAGGAAGAACAAATATAATGAAAATGGTCATAGTTCCAAAACTGCTATATATATTCAGTGCAATCCCAATTGAAATTCCAGCAGCATGCTTCACAGATCTTGAGAAAACAATACAAAAATTCATTTGAAACCAGGAGAGACCTAGAATAGCAAAATCAATTCTAGGCAACAGAGACATGGCAGGGGGTATCACAAACCCCAACTTGAAACTATACTACAAAGGTACTGTGATAAAAACAGCATGGCATTGGCAAAGAAACAGACCTAAGGACCAGTGGAACAGATTAGAAGATGCAGAAACAACTCCAGACACACTCACCCACCCCATATTCAACAAAGGAGCCAAATACCCTCTCTGGTGGAAAGATAGCCTCTTTCATAAATGGTGCTGGAAAAACTGGGTTTCAACTTGACAAAGATTAAAACTACATCTATATCCCTCACCATGCACTAAACTAAAATCAAAATAGATTAAAGATCTAAATATTAACGTAGAAACATTAAACTGGCTGGAAGAGAGGTTAGGTAGAACTCTGGAAGACATTGGTGTAGGAAAAGATTTTTTGAACAAAACCTCAGTTGCACATGAAGTAGCACAAACGATCAACAAGTGGGATCTCTTCTTATTAAAAAGCTTCTGCACAGCAAGAGAAACCACCAGCAGTGTGAAGAGACAATCCACATTGTGGAAAAAAATCTTCACCTGCTTTTTCTCAGACAGAGGTCTACTATCTTGAATCTATAAAGAACTTTAAAAACTCAGACTTCTCAAATTTAAAGACCCAGTCCAAAAATGGGCATATGAAATGAGCAGACATTTCTCAGACAAAGAAGTAGAAATAGCAAATAAACATATGAAAAATGTTCAACATCACTGGTCATTCCAGAGATGCAAATGAAAACAAAGCTGAGATTCCACACCTCACCCCAGAAAGAATAGCTGCTATCATGAAATCAACCAATAACAAATGCTGGCAGGGCTGTGGAGAAAGAGGAACCCTGCTCCACTACTGGTGGGAGTGTAGACTGGTGCAACCACTGTGGAAATCAGTATGGAGATATCTCAAAGAGCTAGCATTGGAAGTCCCATTTGACCCAGCTATTCCCCTGCTGGGGATCTTCCCCAAAGAATTAAAAAGAATCATACCGCAGTGATATATGTGCACCCATGTTCATAGCAGCACAGTTTGTAATAGCTAAAACTTGGAAACAGCCCAATTGCCCATCAACTGGAGACTGGATAAAGAAAATGTAGGTTTTTTTATAAAATGGAGTATGACTCAGGCATAAAGAATGAGAAATTAGAGACATTTATAGCTAAATGGATGCACATTGAGGCCTTACTCTTAAGTGAAATAAATAGGACACACATGTGTAAACACCAAATAGTTTCTCTGGTGTGAGGAACTGAAAGTGTGAATAAGGGCTAAAAGGTATAATAGATAATAAGAAATAGGAAGAAAAGGGGCAAAGGGGAAGGGAAAGTAGGAGGGCTAGGAATTAATATGAAAAAGAAGGTAATGGAATTAATATGAGAAAATGAAAAAATGGAAACAAAGCTTTTGTAAATAGGGAGGGATGGAGGGGTTGAAGGGAGGGCAGGGGAAGGGGGAAAAATAAGAACTAAGAGATTATGTAAAGGTGCAAATTTCCAATGATGAATGTCATTACATTGTATACCTAAAATGTACCAATAAAATTAATTTTAAAAAGAAGTGATAATTTGGAAATGTGATGGTTTATAAAATAAAATTAAAATACTTTCATAATATTTATAATAGCAGTACAGCATGTAGGATAGAATTACCACATTTGAGCATGTTAGGTAAAATTCACCCTTTATTCCCCAACCTAAACATCACTGGAAGAATTGTATCTATGGTACATTCACTTAGCATTAGCTCTTAGAAGGACATCTCTCAAAACTGCAATTAACTTTAGGCATCTACTGAAGAACAAGAATGACTACAAAAAGTTCCCCAATTTAGCATCATTTTCTACAAATTTCAAATATATTACAATCCTCACTCTAAAAAATAGAATGAGTGATTTTGCCAAATGAAAACAAGGAAATTTTAGGGGGAAAACTCTTACAATTCATGATTATTTGCACTGTTTAATGACTTACCTAAATACTGGTGGCATGTGGATAGTAAAGTCAAATCCAATCATCTTTGATATTTTTCTGCCTTCTTCTCAGGTAAAAACCACAGCTTACACAGATTTTTCATTTTATCATCATGAAGATATGTTTGTCAGTGTAGAACAGAATGTGTTTCATGTAATAGCTCACTGGTTTGATTCACATTTAAATATTACACACGGGGAATGGCACCTCCCCTCATGCCCTTCCCAGGGGTAAGCACAGTTCCTGTGATTGGCCACTTCCATTCTTGAAGGTGGAGATGCAGAAAAAGCAAAGCTGGCATCTAGGGGGACCACAAATACATGGGCGACTGGGTGAAAGAAAATCTCTCAGACTCTTTAGATCACACTCATAGCAATGGTCCCCAAAAAGTCTTAAGTAGATTCCAGAAGTTTTAAAACATCTTCCCTGTCTGGCTACCAATTAATCTCTGAATTCCAGGGCTTCTCTTCCAATTTTATTTAGTTTTTAAATTTTTAACGAACACATACATGTATACATTGTAGAATGATCACATCAGGGTAGGTAGCATATCCACCACTTCAACACTCCCCAGTTCATTGTGGTGAGAACATTGGAAATCCTCTCTCTCAGCTCTTGTGAAATAGCCAACACTATTGTCACCTGCAGTCACTATCCTGTGATGGTATCAGGACCTGCCTCTCCTTAGCTGTCTGGTAACCCTGCCCCATCCTCGCTTCTACAGGGATAGCCCTTTAAGCTCCACCTCTCAGTGAGCTCAGCAGGAGTTTGTCTTTTGCCTCTTGTTCGACTACATTGCAGGTGAGTTAAATGCACTGCAGGTTGAATCACAGGTCACTTATGCCCTGCACCATCTCCAGCTGACCAAGTCCCCTGAGTGACATCTCCCATCCTCCCAGCCTCCTGCAGCTCCTCCTGTTCCCTTGGACCCTGTGTATGGATGCAGGGCCACCCTTGATGGCTGAGGCAGGCTGCTCTCTGCATGTCCCTGTGCATACCACCTCCCCACCCCAGTACAAAATCAGGCCAGAGAGCAGTGATCAGGGAGAGGTGGGCTGCGCAGAGCCCCCCAAGGTCCCCTCAGCTGCTCTTAAAGACAGGTCCAGGAGGCTGCTCCCTGGAGGCCTCGGGTACCTTTCCCTTGGAAAATAGAGATAAGAAGAGTAAAATCTCTGGTCCGGAACAGACTTTCAAGCTGGAGTTCCACATCTGGTGCACATTTGGGGATTGTGGAGAGAAAGTGGAGAAAGAGAGCAGCAGGAAAGGGCTGGCTCTTGGAAGCAGCCCCAAGTCCTGGTGGCCTGTCTCCTCTGATATTCTGCTGTTTCTTTTCCCAGCGATCAATGGTCCTTTCATCAGGAAATTTGGAAACAAACACATCCAAAACTGGCACAGTGCAAGGTTTAAGTTTAGCTAAATAACTTCAAAATCCCTGAAGTTGGAGTGAGTTTCAAACCTAGTGAAACACATTCCTTCAGAAAGATCATTTGACTTCATCCTCAGCAATGCTGAACCAGACCGAAAAGTTCTTTGGGTCATGGCTTTGCAGCAAAGATCAAGTGAATTTTGTTTCCTGGAGTCACTCAGCCCCTTAGGGCTCCCATTTCTCCCTACCTCACCCCTTCTGGGGATGAGGAGATAAGTCCCTGTCGGGACACTGTGAGCATTCCTTACCGAGCCTGGCTGAGGGCTTCCAACTCAGGGACCAGTTCTCGTAGCAACCCAGCATCACCAGCGAACACCAGTGTTGCTGAAATAAAAAATTAACTTGGACTAAAAACATTTGCTGAGCAAAACAAGAGTCATCGTTAGGCTGCAGCCAGAATTCCTGACCAACTTTGTTTCTGGATTCAACATCCTTGATAGCGGCTTCAGAACAGTTTCCTAAAGGCTTTGCAGTTGGACAATTTCCTGCTGCTGCCCTGCACACTAAGGATAATGAATTTAGAACAAATTGCTCAACTGTGACCTCTGTAGAGCATGGATCTGAGTCTGCAAATACTCTCAGTCAGAGAGACACACTCTCGAAGACCAAGCAGGGGGTAGCGGAAGTTGCCCACTGTGAAGTTTAAAGGCTTCAGAGCATGAGTTTGAGCTTCTTTATTTGGGTTTTCACTGAGAGTGAGGAAGCAGCAATGCTGAGGGAACACTATGCTGTCCCATAAAAAGGAAGTGCGAGCCGGGCATAGTGGTGCACAACTGTAATCCCTGCTCTCTGCATTGCCAGTTCTTAGGTAGGATACAAAAATAAATATAGGTAGAAAGCAGACAAGAAAAATCATAATTTTAAAATTGTGCTTGAAAACAAAAACCTGCAGCTTCCAGACATAAAAGTTACTCGGGCCTTTCATCCTTTAAAAAAACTCACTCAAAAATAAAAACTGTAAAGGAGCCTGTAAATAGGGAAACACTGCTTTTCACCTATAGAATGGGCTATTCCCTTTCCACCTATGGATGCCCAGTTCAGGCTGGACTTGAACTCACTGTGTAGCGCAGGCTCTCTTCGAACTCACAGCAATCCTCCTGCTTCATCCTCCAGAGTGCTGGGATTACAGGTGTGCGCCACCATCCCTGTAAATTGAACCTCCTCCTTCCCTAGATTTCCAACCTCAAAACTATATAAATATGCTCAACTCCAAGCACCTCTCTCTCTCCCTACCTCCCTCTCTCTCTCTCTTCCCCTCCCTCTCCCACATTCTATTCTCTCTGAGAGTATACTTAACCTTTTTATGTCTCTTGAGTGTTTTTTCTTTGCAACTTTCCCCGTGGGTGGGCAAGTTGGAGGTCGCCATTTTTGCTTTGGGGAACCATCTCAGTCCCAGTGTGGAGATAGTTTGAGGCCAGCCTGGGCAACTTCCCAAGACCTTTTCTCAAAATAAAACAAAAACAAAGAGCTGGGGTTGTAGCTCAGTGAGAAGACCTTGAGTTCAACCTCCATCACTGAAAACAAACAAACAAATAAGGAAATGACGCGCAAATCTTGCCAGCCTGTTGGGGCTGACCATGTTCCAACCCAGCAACACGACCTCTCTCTTAGGTCACCAATCAGAGACTGGGTTAGCTTTGAATGGTCAACTTTCCTCCCACAAAAACAGAGAAATTCATCTTCAGAAAGTTTGAAATCAACTCTTTCACCATTGTGGGTTCTGGGACAACTGTTTGGCCAGAGGTGGGGCTGTCCCCCATCTACAGCTGGGACAGCGCTGACCACAGCAAGCAATGGACACAAGAGAGTGTGAGATTGGATGCTGCAGACCTGAGGGGAACTTGGTCTGAGAATGACCTTCGCTGGAAATCACAGCCCAGGAGGGGCTGCGTCTCACTTGTGCACCCTGAGCTTTTAGGATACACCTTGTTACCTTGACAACTGCATTTCCTTTTCTTATAACCAACCTTCAGTTTCCCATGGCAGCTACACACCAACCTCTTCCTTCTCTGAGCTATGGACTTGGGGGAGCCCCTTCCCCTCAGGCGGTGGGGACCTCCCCCCCAAATGCTGGGGCCTCTCTTAAATCAAAAAAGTAGCTGGCTATCAGATCCACCAGCCCTTCTTGGCCTTTCAGCCTGGCTACTGGTCCATATGTGACGGTTTTAGGAGGTGCACAAGCCCTCAGCCTACCAAGGCGGCTCTTCCACTCCTATTCCGTGACGAGAAACTTGCTCCTCATCTCCTGGAGAAATAGCCCACTGAGGCTGTGTCACAAGCGTGATCTCTGATATGAAACAAGGAGGTGGTGGCAACCTCAGCTGGTTCCTTTGTCAGGAGGACCCTGCGACTCAGGCCAGCAGAGCCACACTGCAGATCTCTCCTCGTCCAAAGGTGGTACCGCACAGCTGTGAGTGGGGAGGGGCCAGACACAGATGCGCCCTCCAGGACCCACTCAGACACACTCAGGAGGCCTTTACCCATCAGGCCTCTCTTCATCTGGAGTGGACTTATCAGGGTTAGGGGTCACAGCAGCCATGGAGGCAGGGCGATGCCAGCCTTTAGTGGACTTCTGAAGAGCTGTAACCCCCCCTGTGAAAGCTCTCCCAGCTCCCACCGGAGTGAGATTTCCTCCTCAAGCCAAGATGCTTAACTCCTGCAAATGGCTATTGCTAAGGAATCCACACCCAAATCCATTTGAAATAATGAGATTGACTCAACAACTATTTTCCCCCCTAGGGAATGTCTCAAAACAGTGTGGTCTTTTGGATTCTAATGTGAAATATCTGATAATCAATGTAGGTAAAACCTTTTAAGTGTTTTAATTAAAAATAACTTCTTTTCATAGGTATTTCAAAACCACCAACACTGTGCTGCTCTGCTTGGTCCCCTAAGGCATCCCCAAGGGAAGGGAGAATCATTACTCAAGTTTCTTCAAGTCTAGACTTGGATTTATTTGAATCTGTTGTTTCTTAAGATTATCTGGAAAGACCACTATTTATTTCATTATGTAGGTCCCTGTTCATACTAATATTAAATTGTGCTTTTAATTGCTTTCCAAGAAATTGACATTCCAACATTCTGTGGAATTTATTAGAATGTTTCACCTCTCAAACTCAGAGTTTTCAGGTTCACACACAAACTACCTGTGTGTGTGTGTGTGTGTGTGTGTGTGTGTGTGTGTGTGTGTGTGTAGAAATAGAGGTTTCACCTTGTTTCCCAGGCTAGTTTTCTTGAACCTCTGGGCTTAAGTGATCCTCCTGCCTCAGCCTCCTGAGTAGCCTGGACTACAGGCACCTGCCTTTAGAAATCTTCCTGGCAGTTTGACATTGTTAAAACATTCATGTGCATGATCGTGTACTCTTTACTGAAATGGATGGACTAGTTTGGACTGTTCCAAACTCACATGATGATTATCAAGAGACACTGGCTGGGCACTAGTTAAGTGCACTGAGTCTGCACACTAACTCCTGAGAAGCTGAAGATTTGCGAAACCTCATCTGCCACTCTGAGAAGCACTGGATTCATAGATTCTCAACAACTGGTGAGATGACTGATGGAACATTAAATCAAAATACATGCACATGATGGGATGACCACTGTGAACATAGGGCCGGGTAGAATTATGCTCTAGCTGTGATAAACACTGTCACTGAGCACTAACTCCATTCCACTTCATGTTTTGAGGCACTGGAATCCAAGACAACTTTCCAGGTACAACTCTTTGAAATGGCACACTCCTTCTGCATATTCAGGGCACCACTAGAACTCTCAGCCCCACTTGCTTTGGTAAAAAAGGAGCTTGCCTGGACAGTTTGAAGGGCTTGGTGTCTTTGGGTGCATAATGAGCTCTTCTGGTGTTTCCTGACTAGCATGAAGGTCGTTCATGTGGTTTGCATGGCTCTTTCCATTGTTAGGAAATACGTGGATGATGCTTCATTCTGTTATTAATTATCGAATCACGTGGACCCTCCTTCCCCACCTCCTGCTGCAGGAAGCATGAGAGAAAGCCATTCTGGCCACACTGATAAAGTCAGTGGAGAGAGAGGCATGGCGGGCACCTGGATGGTTCAGGGGGAGAAATCTCAAAGGCAGCCGCAGCAGAGAGCTACCCATTGCTTGCCAGGGCAGCAGAGCTGTGCCTGGGTGCCTATGTCTGGTATTTGTTTACACTTAGATCAGTAATAACTGACTGCCTCTGAAACACACCATGTGAGGGCCGTTTGCTAAGCTGCTGCAAACGTCCCTGATGCTCCCACCAGAAGGGGCCACAGACCTTGTTCTTCCAAGACAATGTTGAGTTCCTGACATTCCACCTACCCAGGATCACAGGCTTATTGTCATGAGCAAGGGCTTCTGCATGGAGGAACAGGGTGTGGTGTGTACAGTGACAAGGATGGTGATTCTGCTCTGCTCATGTGTCCATGGTGGAAGTCAACCTGTGACCTTCACCTCATTAACAAAATGACCCCAGTGGGATCATCCTCCTAGCCTGAGGACACAGCATGTGGGAAATCATGCTGCTGTTAAAAGCCAGCTACCTCTGCAAGTGAAAGAGAGGTGGTGGCAGTGGCCCTTGTTGTGGAGCAGCTCTGAGGCCAGCGTGTTAGAAATATCAGTCACAATGCTCAACTCATCATAAACGCAATACTCTAAACACTCTGTCCATATCTCGACAAGAGCCAAAGATGTAGATTAATTAAAAATGGCACAAAATGTTTTAGAAATTATTCATACCAAATTTTCAGCCAAGAGACCACTTACTCTTGCAGTTATCTTTTCACAGATGTCAAAAAATAATATTTACACACACACCCCAAATGTGGCAGCTACCACAGTTCAATGTGATTGTATTTGCTGGCTGTAATAATTGATTACAAAGATGTGCACATTTTTATCCCTTCCATGTTGATACCCTGGCATACTTGGAAAGATTTTGTGAGTACTTTTATTTCCAAGAAATACAGCCCAGGAAGCACATCTTCTAGGAAAAGCATCCAGAGAATTGCATGGCTTACATGAGAAAGAGTAAAAAGAACCCTTTTGTCCTTCTGTAATGAACATACAAACGTGCTTACATGAGAGCATGGTAGAGTGTCCTTTACTTCCATGATATTTGCCTGGCGATTGCATTTCTCTCGAAGTGTAATTTTGTCATATATCTGTGAGGACGAATGAGTACATGCTTTTTTAAGCTCAAAGCTGGAGATGGATTCCATTGTGTGGGTTCAGCGTCGGACAATGTGCTACTTCTGTCTGGGGGCAGCTGAGAAAAAGGACAAGCAAATATCAATACCGTATTAATCCCCTGGAAACCCGTCAGGCTCAGCTGCTTTAGGTTAACTTTAATCTTATTTGGCAAATTTATATCCGTTTGTGGCATTACGAGTCTTTTCTCTTTGTTTGTCTTGCAACACAGCAGTTAAATGGAGGGATCTAAGAGGCTAGCTTGTCAGTTTCTTCCCCTGTTGTTTTGTTATTCATTGATTTATCTTGCTGCTTGCCCCTCATGATGCGCTTGGGAAAGCTAGAAAGGCAGCTTTTGTGAGTTGGCCAAACCTTTCAAAGCCACTCTGCTCTTTCTAGTTTCCTCTCTGTTGCTGCTCCGATGCCTGAGTGCTGGAACTGCTGTTGGTCTAGCACTGGACAGGGATCCACACAGCCGGCCTGCACAGCCACACTTCCACCTGTCTCTAACCCCTAGGGTGAAGCAGTATCACCCCTACACAGAGGAGGAACCCACCTAGCGTCCCCTTCACACCCTGCACTGCACAATGGCTGCAAAGCAAAGCCAGCCAAGGTAGGGAGATGATGAGCAAGCCAGGGGCTCACTGTGCAAAAGCAAGCACCGCACCAGAAAGGGGGCTGGCAACCCTCACAGAGGAAGCAAAAGGGCACAACTAGATTGCAGCTGTGGGGTACAGGGTACTGGGGCTACCCCAAACAGCCAGGGAGCAGGCAGGTGAGGCAGATGAGGCAGGTGAGGAGCACCAGGAAGTCTTTCCTTTTAAACTATGCAGAGAAGTGGTCCCACTGCATTACAGATATGTATTTCTGAATTTATTTTCTGATCTGAGTCCATGGTCCAGAGTGAGGACTGCTTCTCATCATCCATCTGTCTTCCACTCTTCCTAGTCTTCTGAAACATTACTTGTCTTATAAAACACCCACTGTGTGCCAGTGAATGCCAGGCTGTCTTTCAGCAAGTGTGTAAACATCTATTATGCACCAGGCATGCTGCCAGGCTCGGAGGATGAAAAGACAAACTCAGTGCAGTGTTCCCAGAGCCTGGGAGAGCGCAGCACAGGCAAGGAGGCCCAGAGATGTATTTGCTGAAGAGAGGTCATTCTGTTCTTCCAGTGTTGAGTAGGCACAAAGTCTTGACTTCATGCTCTGGGACTCCCCCAAGAAGCAGGCTCCTGGGTTACTCTGCACCTATACAATGCCTGTTTTGTGCCAACCTTGGAATTTAACCAGGTGGAGTGAAATTAAGAATCACATTGACTGAAATTGTCTCCTTCAATAGCATCACTTTTCAGCCCAGGAGACTGGTGCCTGAGGTGGGGTGAGGATTTGGATCACCAAGTTCAATTTTTTTTTTTTTTGGTACCAGGGATTGAACTCAGGACCTTGTGCTTGCAAGGCAGGAACCAGAACCACTGAGCTAAATCCCTGGCCCCAAGTTCAAATCTTAAGGAACCTCAGCTCAAGGAACTAAGCAAATAGACAAGTAGGACTGCAGTAAACTCCAATCAGGACACTGCCAACAGAGTGAAGAGACAACGTGGGGCGGAGGGGGGCATTCGCATCTGATGAAGGGTTAATATCCAGAATGTAGGAGGAATCTAAACAACTCAGGAGCAAGAAAACAAATAATCTGATTGTGAAATAAACAAAGGAAATAAACAAAAGTAATGTATGCTTCTCAACACATGAACAGACAGCCAACAGGGCTATAAAAATGCTCAACATGAGCAATCATCAGAGAAATACAAATTCAAATCACAATGAGATATTACACCACTCCAGTTATAATGATTGTTGTTAAAAAAACAAAAGGCAACAGATAACAAGTGCTGGTGAGAAGGTGCAGAAAAAAACCTTTGCACACTATTGGTGGTAATATCAATTCATACAGGTGCTGTGTATATCAGGATGGTGATTTCTCAGAAACCTCAAGTTAGAACTGTCATGTGATCCAGCAGTCAAACTACTGGATTTATATTCAAAGGAAATGAAAGCAGTATGTCAGAGACATAAGCGCCACCATGTTTATTGAGGCACTGTTCACAGTAGTCAAGATATGTAACATACCTAGGTATCCATCGGTAGATGGATACAAAAAGAAAAGGTAGTGTATATATATATATATATATACATTGTATGTATATACAGTGGAATATTACTCAGCTGTGACAAAGAGTTAAATCCTATAATTTGTGGCAACATGAATAAACCTGGAGAACATTATATTGAGTGAAATAAGACAGACATGGGAAGACAAATATGCGAGATCTCATTCATACATAGAATGTCAAAAAGCTAGTCTTATAAAAGCAGTGAATAGACCAGTGAGTACCAGCAGAGACCAGAGAAGAGGTTGGTCAATGGACACAAAGTTACAATTAGAACGAATAAATTCTGGTGATCTATTGAACAAAAAGGTGAGCATGTTTAACAAGGGCATTGTGTATCTCAGAATAGCTACAAGAGCGGATGTTGAATGTTCACACCACAAATAAACTGTAAATGTCTGAGGAGATGGAGGTATTAATTATTCTGATTGGATCATTACTCCATGTATACCTATACCAAAACATCACACTGTAACCCATAAATATGTACAATTATGTGTCGACTAAAATAAGCAGGATTTAATAGCAAGTCCTTTGAAGAAACTGCAGAAATCGCTCCCCCTCCTCTGCCCAGGTTTTGAGTATGAAAAGTAAGATGCAATCAGATTGACCTCACTGGCCCTGACACAACAAGATGGGGGTTCTATGGGGCAGACAGTTCCATCTCATACTGGAAATGAAAGACCATCCAATCATTTTCTGGCAATTGCAACTTTAGCTCACCTTCATAAAAACCCTCTCATCCTAAGGAAAAATAAGCAAACCAAAAAACACCAACGTGAATAAAATAATCCATAGCAAGTGTGCATTGTTACATTTTCCCACCGACAACTAAGTCACTGCTCACAGCAAACGTTCTGGGCTCAGTGGTTTCCTCTGTGCCGCCCATCAGGGGTCCTGGACAGGCCCAAGGGGACCCAGGCAGATCATGCAGATTATGCCGGATAGAGAAACTGATCCTCAACGGCATGCTTCTGTGCATCCTAAGCAGAATATAATTTGGTCTAAAATCTTCTTTAGTCCTGTTGTTCGTTTGATAGAATCATGTCCCAAAGATAATGGTGTGTTGGAGAAAAGCCCAGGCTATCACCTGCCAGGGAGTATTTGGTCTCAGCACCTCACATTGCTCAATCCCTTGCCTGAAAGCTGAGGGTTGAAGACCGGTGTGTAATCATTTTCTCTTTGCCTCTTTATCACTTACAGTCCCTGGTGCTATCAGTTACCATGGTAATCCAGAGCAGCTTTGGTGGGACACAGGTGATGGGGTAAGAGATATCCTTTCAAGCTGACTTCTCAGTGGTTTATTGAAACCACAGACTTTGAAACTAAGCAGAGTTTTGGGAATTCTTGGCTTTGCCACTTTCAAGATGACTGGCTTTGAGTAAGCTACCGATACATTTGGGACTACAATTTCTTTATATGTAAAACCGAGAGAGTAGAGATACCTGGGATTGTCATGGAAACTAAATGTCATGGAAACCAAATGAGCTAATAAATAAAAAACAAAACACTTGCTGTTTTATTTATGGTGATGGTGATGATAATAATGGTGGTGGTTATTATATGATATCGATGGTGATTATGGTGGTAGTGGTGGCAGTGATGATGTTGATGGTGATGATTTGATGATTTCATGGTAATGATGGTGATGGTGTGGTGCTGCTGATGGTGGTGGTAGTGATGGTAATGATGATGAGATGGTGATGGTGGTGGTGATGGTGATGATATGTTGGTAGTGATGGTAGCAACGGTTATGATGATGGGATGGTGATGGGATGATGGTGGTGGTAGTGATGTAGGGTGATGGTGATGGTGGTAAGGATGACAGTGCTCATGATGAGGATGATGGTGCTGCTGGCGGTAGTGGCAGTGATGGTGCTGAACACAATGTGGTTGCCAAGAGCATCTTTCCAGGTCTGCTTCTGAGCACTCTTGTCCTAGGTATTGGGACTGCCCTCCACTCCCAATGCTATTCTGCTTGAAGGAAGGAGAATAGCAAGGAGACGTGCAGTTCAAATTGTGGAATCCAGCAAGAGGGGCCCCAAGGGAGCTTCTGGCACCAGATGGGCAAGTTAGGGCTACTCGAGTTGAGGCAGAATAAAAGGATATAGTGATGTCAGCAACAGTGCTTCCCCACCCACCCAGAGATCTGACTTCCCCATGCCTTATCAATTGTACTTCACTCAATAAAATATTGGTATCCCAGGGGAAAGATCTGTCTGCATTGAAAGATCACATCTAGGATGACTCATTGTTTTCCAGCTGCACCCCCCACTCCCAGCATAGCAAATGCACCTGACTGGGAGCTCCCAACCTGAGCTTTGTTATCTTCATCTGTGAAATGGGTAGTAGCAACTGTGCTGCTGGTCTTCAGAGGTTGTTGAAAATATCAACAGCTTGCACACCAGTCGTGATGACTTCACTATGAATCTATCACAAACAGAACTCAAAGCCCTCTCATGGGCCCTTTCCTCCTACTGCTTCTGGTACTGCTGCTGCTGGGTGTGACAGTTAAAGAAGACAAGGTTAAAGCTGCTGGAGAGCAACCCCTCCACCTGCCTCCCCAACTTGTGCTTTGCCACTTCCTGAGTCCAGACAGATCAAGCTTCTCAAAGCCCCTCTATGACACACCCTCCCCTATGTGCTTGGCCTCTGAGGCCTCCTCTCTCCTCCCATCTACCCTCAGTCACTCTGAGAAGCCTAATGACCCCTCTCTGTGAGCCCACAGCTCCTGGCACACACTTTCCCCTGGCATGCGCTGCAGCAGTGTGCTGATGAGAGGCCATCTGTCCGCCTCTCCACTCCAGCCCTCTGTATTCCCTGAGCCTGGTAGAGATGGCCTTGGCCAAGGCTCCCAGTGTGCCAGGCCCCAGATTAATCCACCCTTGCTTGCAGAGCTACCATGAATACTTATCTTGGGCTCCTTGTCCAGCCCAGTCCCCAGAATGGTAAACACTTTAACATTGCCTCTGCTCCCATTTGACTTTCATTCTCCTCAGACTGAAACAGACACAAAGAAACAGACAAATAGCACCAGAGTCTCAAGGGGATGGCAACTGTCAGTAGGGAAATAAGAAAGGACAAGGAACTCAAAGGTAGCTAGAAGCCTACACTAGGTTTGCTGATCAGGATCCGAGTCTCTGGGGAGCAACATTTAGAGACCTGAGTTGGTATCCATTGACTGTGCCAAGATCTACAGGAAGAGAATCCCAGGTGGCGGGAACTGCAGACGCAAAGGCCCTGAGGTAGGAATGGGCTTGATCATCTGTCCAGGGTGACTGGTGACCTCCAAGGAGGACAGAGAGTGAAGTCTGGGCAAGGTCACACAGAGTCTCACCCGGCAGGTAAAGAACTTGGGAAGATAAAGCTAAAGCTTAGTCTAGAGAGAACTCCACTCTGATTTTCATTTCTTTAAAGATTACCTTGATTTCCAGCAGAAAAAGGCATTGACATGGGCAAGTGTGGAGGAAGAGGAGGACAGTCAGAGGAGGTGCAGCTGATCACAGAGGCATGTGGTGGGAGGAGCCTGGATCACTTGGACTAAAGTGACAGTGACCAATGTAGACAGCCATTTGTGGAGAGCTTGAGCTGTACCACGTGCTGCTCTAAAGTCTTCGCAGTTATTAATCTTCTAACTTCTTATCACAGCCATGATGACATGTGTCCCCCCACATGAGGAAGCTGCAGTAGGAGGGTTAATGACATGATCAGGCCATGAGAGCAGATAGGGGTCAGGACTTGGACCAAAGTCTTCTCCACCATGGAGGCCAGGCAGCAAATGGGAAGGAGAGGGGGTGATTTAATTATGAGTGACAGCCAGGGGAAAATTTTCAGCAGAAGATAAATGGATATGGACAGATGACAGTGTGGAGACCTTTCCCAAGTACTTGCTCTGTACCAGGCCCTGTTACAATTTACACATATTATGCCATTTAATCCTTAATATATAGCCATGCAAAAAAGTGTACACTTACTGATGAGAAAAACATGACAGACTAAACGTACACATCCAAACCCCATGTGGCCACCACTAGAATTAAGTGAGGCAGTCAATGTCTGCAGTCACCCAACAAATAGTATTGTCCAGCAAACAGACATTACTACACATTTATTACAGAAATTTTCTACAGTGCCTCTTAGAAGTCCTTGCTCATTCTTGTCTTTTCCTTAGAATACTCTCCCTATAAACTTAACAACAATCAGAGTATTTTAAAACCTCTTCGTGAACAAATTATTATCTATAGATCACCTTCTTTACTTCTTACTGGAATCTGACTGTGCAACCTCCATTGTACAACTGGGGAAGAGAAAGCACCAGGATGTGGATTATTTCATCCAAGGTGCACAATTGGTAACTGGCAGGCCTGGAAATCAGCTTGAGTTTGCAAACATCTCTGTTTGCAACCCAAGCCCAGTGTTTTCTTTATTTTATGAAGAGTTCCAGGCCATCTTCTGCCTTTAAAAACCTCCCCATCTCACCACCTCAGCGGCCCTCCAGGATTGCTGTGACCTCTGCTGGTGTGCTCCTCCTCTCCTCCACCTTCAGGTGGGTGGTGGAAGGCACTGATCCTCACCTGGACCCCATCTGATCTTCCCAGATAATGCATTACCACCAAGCACCCATCCACTACAAGCGAATAGCGTGATATTCCAACACTGTCTTGTGGTGAGCTTCCTAACTGAGGCTAACCACATAATGGGCAAGTGAACTCTGAAGGCAGACTTCCTGTGTTCAAATCCCACCACTGTTGCAAGTGCTGTGATCCTGGCCAAGTTCCTTGAGGACTCTATGTCTCCTTTCAAATGGGGATAATAGCGGTTCCCCGTTAGAGAGCTGTGAGGATTAAGTCAGCAGTTCCTGCAGAGTGGCTATGCTCCTGCTCATGTTTATACTGCATTCTTGAAGCTTAGGAATGCACTGAAGAACATGAGGCAGTTGAGCTCTTATTGACAGGCAGCATCACTGGAAGTCCAGGAGAAACTTTGGACCTTTTAAGAACCTTTCAAAGACAGAAAGGACAGCAGCAGCTGCTTGCACGCTGCTTCATACCAAGCCGGCCACAAGTCTGGCTTGGTTTAAGAAGCAAGGTGGAACTTTTCCAGATCCCCTGCCTGAATTCCAGTGACAGCAGCACAGGTATTCCTGCCCAGAGTCACCTGGAGACACCTGCATTTTCCAGATGTCACAGGCACTGGGTCCCTTCAGCTGAGCCAGCCTGGACCCTGTGACAAGGGGTCATACAGTGGCATGGCAGGATAAGATTTATAATAAAGGAATCTGTTTCTCCTAAGGTGTCTGCTTCAGCTTTGTCTGCAGCTCAGATCCCAGGTACAAATGACTGCACTGTGGCCAAAGCCAAGCCAAATTCAATCCTAACACCCAGCTCAGCCATTCACTAAAATGCTTCTGTGAAACATTCACCCTCGAATTCTATTCCATTTTAATGAAATTAGTCATCTCGGCCCTGTGGAGTGTTTCCCTTTGTTGAGAAACAGAATGGAAAATTATACAATGCCACATAATGTTTTGGGAAATCATATAATTTCTAGTGAGGCAGGAAGTTGCAAATTTTACTTATAAATCATGTTAATTTTATGGATAGAATGGTTTAGGGTGAATTGTGTAAAAACAAGATAAGCTCTGGCTGACACTGAGAAGTTGTACGTATCTTCAGTTACTGTGCTGCAGGGTCACTCAACATGTCTGGGATGATGTGGCTTCACGAGAGATTTTTACAGCCAGTTGATGTGAAAAACAGTGACAGGAAATTTCAAACACTAGCTTTTATTAAAAATTAATCTCTAATGGAGAAGAAATTGAACTGTAGTCTTCAAAGACCAAAAGGAAATCTGCCCAGTGGAATTAGTCTAATAGGGTTTTCATGTAAATATCATCTGACATAAGCAGAGGTAAACATTAAAAACATTCATGGTTCCTTTCCATGGCCCTTTCTATGAGAAACCTTACAACACTGGGTAAGTTTCTACTATAAAACAACCTTCTATAGCCAGTTTGTTCAACTGATTTACTTTATGACCATCCTTGTAAGAATCTTTAAGAAAGAGGATGGCACAATAATGTCAATCGTTGACTTTTGCATTTACAAGATATTTAAAATATTATTTAATTGACTGAACAAAAAAAGAATAAAGTAATTATAAGCAGCATTTGCCCTAGCATATTATATTCTTACATGAAGGGAAAGAAAAGACTTCCAATATGATGAAAATTAGAACACATCCTTTAAAAAAACCCTCAGGCCTTAGGTGGTAACAAATAACTAAAGCATGTCTGAAAAATAAGTCAAAGGCTTCAAGAAGGTCTGCACGTTATTATCCCATTCTCCCAGGAGAGTCACAACTTTTCAAGGGTCACTGGAGGCCTGAACCCAAAACAAACATGAAGACAGTAAATTACCCCAGCAGGCCCTGGACGTCTTTATCAGACTTGCCAAATTTCAAGGAGAAACACAGTCCCTTGCACACAGAGGGATCAGGGATCAGTTCTCCAAAAGTGAGTGTCAGCTAATCTCTCAATCTCTCTCTCTCCCCCCCCCTCTCTCTTTTCTCACCCTGGATATTGAATATTAGGTAGCTCCACCACTGAACTACATCTGCAGCCTTTTTAATTTTTTCATTTTGAGATGGGTTCTTGCTAAATTTCCCAGGTTGCCTGCCTCAGCCTCTCAGAATTTTGGGATTATAGATGTGCACCACCATGCCTGGCTGTCAGTTTTCTATTAAAATGTTTTTTATCATAAGACATGCTGCCCCTCTTATATCTAATTATCTTGGGGTGCGGGTGCACTCAGTGCTGAAGGGAAAGCTGATTCCATTCAGGGAGACTTGGAGGTGGTGATTTGGCTTGTGGCCAGTGGTTTAAGAAAATGTCCTTTGGAGTTCTTCTCTTTTTCTTCATTCTTAACTCATACACAAAAACCTAAAGCCCATACACATTACTGGGGTGTTATGTTTCCATACATGTGTGTATTACATAATGTTTGATTCAGGTTAGATAGACATAGTTATCTCCTCAAATGTTCGTCACTTCTTTATGGTGAAAATTTTCTAATCCTTTCTTTAAATGTGTTGAACAGTGCAACACACTACTGCCCTCTGTATCCCCCCTATTGTCCAGCAGCACCTCAGACCTTCTTGTTCCCATCCACCCACAACTCCATACCCATAAAGTACCCACTCCTTGCCCTTCTGTCCCTATTCTCCTGGCCTCTGGTAGCTGTCACTAGGCTCTTGACTTCTGTGAAATCAACTGCTTTACACTCCACACAGAAGCGAGATCTTTCAGTACTTGCCTTTATGCATCTGGCTTATTAATGAACTCCAGTTTGTCCAGGTGATCACAAATGCCAGGATTTCATTCTTTCCATGGCTGCATAGTATCCTGTTGCACTGCATTCTATTCAGATATTACATTTCCTTTATCCATTCATCACCTGAAGGACACCTTGGTTGTCTCCATTTCCTGTCTTTACTATTGGGATGTATTTTTAGGCTATCTGTTTGTTTCACAGCTTTACTTCTTTGCATAATTATTTGGCCATTACTCTAGAGATTACAGTGTACATCTTTAAGTTCTCATTGTCTAGCATGAACATACTACTTTGTATAGGATGTTAGGACCATATATCACACAGTTCCACGCCGTTGTTGTATCTATTAAATCCCTACGCATTATAAACACTTAATATATTTTTGCTTTAAACCAGAGGATGGCAACCCCTTTCTGTGAAGGAACAGTCATAAATATTTCAGGCTCTGCAAAGCATACGGTTTCAGCCAAAGGTACTCAGCTATACCATTGTCACCAGAAGCAGCTGTGAGCCACAAAAAAAGGGATAGAGGTGATCATGTTCCAATAAAGCTAAATTCAAACAAGCAAGCAGTGCAGTTGACCTTGAATCATCCTTTGCAAGCCCTGTCTTCCACAGCAAATGTGTATTTCAAGTAAATCAAGGAAGCGCACTCATGTTTGACCATACATTTGTACTTCTGGAACTCTTCCTCTCTCCTGGTGCTCCAAATGCCCATCTGGCTGGTTCCTCTTCAACATGAAGACTTCATCTTTGGGGCGCCCTGCTCCTTCCAGCTTGTCCCACCCACTTGCATCCAGGAGACCGTGAGGACACCCCCACCCCACCCCACCCCCTCCCGCAGGCCCATCAGCTGCCAACTTGGCCGCATGAGAGCCTGTAACAACAACCAATACCCCATCCCACCCCAACCCCCACCCCCCACCTCTGGCCTCTTGGCTATGCAGCTACCTGATTCCACACTACAGAGGCCCAGAGGGACATAAAGGCCATTGTCCTGAGTTGCAGAAGTGAACAGAGAGAGGGCCTCTCTCAGGTTCCCTTATGAAAACTGAAGCCCACTGGAAAACTGAAGAGAATCTCTGCAATATAGGCACACCAGACCACTGTACTTGGTAAGTTGGAGGGATCATCACCTCCCATTTGAACCTGGACTATTTTCAGAGGAAAGACAGCTCTGGAACCTATAATAGAAACTTGCAGAGTTCAACTCTGCAGGAGGACAGGGAGGTCAATTTGGGACTTGCAGCCAGAAATCTGCCTGAATCTCACAGGTCTGTGACTGGCTTACTGAGACTCATTGGCTTATAACTGACAGTACCAAAAACAAAAATGAGAAGACATTTAAGCAAGTCACAAACTCAGACTTCCACCCCACAAAAGGCAATTTCTGGGGAAAATGAGGTGGAAAAGTCTGATAATCCACCACCTGGACACCCTGAACTGATAGCA
>NW_004624741.1:22191633-22212944 GCF_000247695.1 Heterocephalus glaber | reverse complement strand
CATCTGAACATACATTTCTCGGAACAAGAAGTAAAAGCAGCAAATAAGTATAGGAAAAAATGTTCAACATCACTGGTCATTTGAGAGATGCAGATGAAAACAACATTGAGATTCTACCTCACCCCAGAAAGAATGACTGTTATAAAGAAATCATCCAATAACAAATGCTGACAGTGGTGTGGGGAGAAAGGAACCGTTCTCCATTGTTGGTGGGAGTACAGACTGGTGCAATCACTGTGGAAATCAGTACAGAGATACCTCATAAGAACTAGGCTTAGAGGTCCCATTTGACCCAGCTATCCTCCTGCTGGGTATCTTCCCAAAAGAATTAAAAGAATCATACCACATCAATATATGTGCACCCATGTTTATAGTGGCGCAGTTTGTAATAGCTAAGTCTTAGAAACAACCCAAGTGCCCATCAACTGGAGACTGGATAAAGATGTGATTTTTTTTATAAAATGGAGTACTACTCTGCCATAAAGAACCAGAAACTAGAGACATTTATAGCTAAATGAATGCATATTGAGGCCATCCTCTTAAGTGAAATAAATAGGACACACGTGTAAATACCAAATAGCTTCTCTAGTGTGGGAAACTGAAAGTGTAATTAAGGATACACACGGATGAAATGGCCTAATAACATATTTCTCAGATTGTGTTTCCATCACGTGTCATATGACTGTATCGAAATTTAAATTAGGGAGAAGATTGGAGTATGCTAGCTAACTGGAGTTTTTTTTTCAGACCACTATTCGCTCGTTGTTGGTTTTGGGGATCTTTCTGAAATAAATCACATCCTCTGGTGTCTTGTTGGTGTTTGAGATGTTTTTTTAATTTATATGGAGATATGTGTAAGTGCTTTTCAGTTTTGTTTTGGTTGAGTTTTACTGTATTTGAATATTATTGTAGTTTTTTCCTTTGTATTGTTCTTCTTTGAATGGTTTTAATTTCTGTATGTGTGTGTGTTTGACAATAAAGTTATTTTTTAATAATTTATAATTTAAAAAAGGCTTCATCTTTGGGTAAAGGACTGCTAGTGTGTGGTTCTCCCATTGTCTTTAACATGCAGATTTCTTTGTTTCACCTTCATTCTTGCAGGATGCTCTCACTGGGTATAAAATTCTACTTTGGTGGTTATGTCTTGCTGCTGTTGTTTGTTTAAACTTTCAGCATCTCCTGGCTAATTTGTTTCATTATTGATTCATCAGTCATTCTAGGTCATGGCTCCTGTCCCATCCTTAATATTGCATCAGCTTGGCTATCTTCCTTGCTGGAAGTACCTCTGGTTGTCCACAGACTAGGGTTTCTTCCATGTCTCTTTGCTGGAACAGAGTAGGAGTTCAGTGCATGGGGAATGAATTCCAAGCAATTCTGGAGGCAGCTATGAAGTGGGTTTAAATCCTCCCTGGAAACAGTACAGGCCTTGTGTCAGCTTCAGTGCTGACCAGAGTACCACAGAGACTGTGGGACATGAATGTGGGAGTCGCATGTGTGGGTACTGTGGTGCTCCCTTGTAACTCCTCTGCAAAGTGTGGTTACCAGGCCACTGGGATCGGTTCATTGCTTTCTGCTCCAGCCCCAAGGTGGCAGCCACCTTCCAAGGAGCCTGGGCAGTATGTCCTCAAGTGTCACAGATGAACCATGGTGCTCTGGATGCCAAGTGCCAGGTGCCAGCTCACCTCATGGGGGACCTACTGCATCCAGCACCCCTCATTCCTGACTCAGGAGGGAAGCTCCTTGTATGTCGCCTGGCCTGTACCACCAAGGACGATTCTGTGGGCCACACCTGTACAAATCAGAATAGGAGCCCATTCCACCACCTTTGAAACACTTTCAGTTGGTAGACAGGGGTCCCCACGAAAACCTGCAGCCTGTCACATCTGTGTTAATTCGGGCTGTCAGGTGCAATTGACAGAATCCAAACTCAGACAGGTTTCAGTGCAATAAAAGGAAATCTCTATTCCCATGAATAGTCCTGAAAAGTCCCAGGTAAAACCTGCAGCAAATACAGCTACCCTGGCACCAGGACCTCCTTCTTACTGTGTTGCTCTGTTTTCTTCCTGTAGGCATCATGCCCATGGAGCTTCTTCCCTGGGGGTTGCAGAAAGCCTCAGGCCCAGAAACACTCATTCAAAAAGCCCTAAGGAAGGAGAAAAGTATCTTAGCAAAGAGTCTTCCAGGCCAGATCCAAGCCAGTCACTGAGGTTCATAGACTGTATATTTCCCAGACCTGAGCAGTGTCGGGCCCAGGACACATGCTTACCCAGGCTGAGCCCAGGTGATCAAAACAAAGCCATGCCAGCTGGTAATGACAGCCACAGCTGCTCCCAACACCTCCAGGAAGCAGTATAAACCCTCCAATCCTTTTAGGCAGAACTTGACCCAGGTTTCCCAGAGTCTGGTTTCCACCAGAGAAAGACCCCATGGCAGAGATGTTAGCCAAGTGTTTTATCTGGAAGTGGGCAGGTTCCCAGGGAGCATTAGAAGAGTGGTGAAGGAAGTGAGTGAAGAAGGAACAAGGGAATGCAAGGCTTGTGAAGGTAGCAGACAGGAAGCTCCATTCCTCTGGACCTCAGAGACAAGGTTTAGGTTGCACCCAGAGGCAAGGACACTGGATGTGACATTTGGATCAGGTTCTTCCTGCTGTTTTACTGAATACAAACTTCAAACCTTCACAATACCAATGTGTCTTCTTATAGTTCTGGATCCAAGGTCTCCCTGAGGTCCAAGTCTCCACACCTCCTCCCAAAGGCTGAGGGAGGGAATTGATGCATCCAGCTTCTATGGTGGCCTGCACTTCTCAGCTTGAATGCCCTTTTGTCTACAGTGCCATTTCCAGTGGTCAAATTCTTCTCCTTCTCGGTCCCTCTGGCATTAACTCTCCTCCTGCTGGAAAGGACCTCTGGGATCACACTGTGCTCACCCAGGTAACCTGAAATAATGTTCCTGCCTTAAAGTCAGCTGATGAGCAACTGCAATTAAATCTACAAATTAATTTCCACTTACCATGTAACACGATGTACTCACACGTCCCAGGAATTAGGACATGGACCCTGTTGGGGACCATAATTCTGCCTACTCTGGGATTCATCCCCAATGCCACCCATCACTGGCCAGGGGAGCTAGCAGCCCAGAACCTCCACCTGCCCCAACACAAGCCAGCATGCTCCTGCAGGCAGAGCCAGCCCTGGGCAAGGTGCAGGCAGAGTCCTTTGGTCACAGAAGAGAAGGGAGTATTGAAGAAATATGAGTGGGACCCACAGGACTACACTACTCTCAGTGACCATGGTAACACTCTCAGGCCCCATCTGATTGGCCTCTTGGGCTGCACTCCTTACCTCTCTAGGACTCGGGCCTGAGCCTCTGCTATGTGGAAAGGTGCCTCAAAGGGCCTTGTGTAGCTGGCCTGCAACAGACGCCTCTGTGATTCTACTTGGTATTGTGTGTGGTTTTAACTGATGTGGGAATGGAGGCTCTGAAAAGATACAGTCTCTGCAGGACTTGTGAGATGACTACAAGTCTTTGGAATAAACCTTCCAGCATTTTCCATTATACCCATGAGCCTGGAAACGCTCTAAAGCTAGTGGAAGTGGAATGGTTGGCACCAGGACACTTGGCCTGCTCTTATTTCAGGTCAGCATTGGGTAAAAACTTTATTTTTTATTCAATCTATTCCTGCACATAATTAATACAATACAGGTAACTTTTTTAAAGTATGTGAGCTGGCTTTACTAGACATGAAATGAACCTAGTTAATTATTTTCTACAACTCTGTGAGCTCTAGGAGCCTACAACACTGAGGGTGTCCAGAACCAGGACTTCTACCAGGCCCTGTCATCACTGAGCCCAGCAAGGGGCACCCATAGAATGCAGGACCTGTGCTTCCGCTTGCAGTGGTTGACAGCAGCGACCTCCCAGGGCAGCCCATCCTCAAATGAACAGAGTGGCAATGTTGAGACAGGGCATCTTTCTCCCCCTCAGGAAATGACTCACTGGGCACTGTGACACAGTACCATAGGGCAGGGATGTGGCTCTTCTGGTGGAATTTTACACAGCAAAGGAGGGAGAGACGGGAGGTGAGGAGACCCCCAGCCTTGGTTTCTGATGGCTTCTCCATCCTTCCCCTCAGACCAGACTGCTCCCACGAGGTTCTTGGGCAGCCTCTGTCTTTCTCAGCGACCTGGAAGTGTTTCTTCTTCTTGCAACCAAGACATCTAGATTTCAACAACTGTCTCAGAAATATCTAGAAAATACATTCAATGTCAATGTCAGCTTCGTGCCACTTGGTCTCCTTATTCACTCCTTCCACTTTTCAGGCATTTCTCTCCAAATTTCCTTACTAGGAGCAATTTCATGGCTCATTTTCTACATTTTTCCAAAGTCAATGCACCCACCTTTCACTAGAGTTTCCTCATGCTTGGTCACCTGCATGAACATGCTCTCCAGTGGACTCGGAGCCCATTTATTTGCTCGTTCAACAAATTAGCTGTCAAGCAGGAATCTGTGGACTGTGTTGTCCTCTGCTAGTGAGGAACAAAGGCAATGACAAAAGGCAATGACAAAAGTCGGAGCCACAGCCTCCGACTCCAGCAGCATGCCTGGCACAGTGCCCACGTGGCCAAGACCACAGAATAGCATAGCTGCAGGGCTCCCTTTCTCTTTGCTACAGTGTGTGTGTGTGTGTGTGTGTGTGTATGTTTGTGTGTTTCCCCTGTCTTCCCCACTGGACTATAAGGACATGTTAGATGGGGATTTTGCTCATTACTTCCCAAGACGGTGCTTAAAACATAGCTGCTCACAGGAGATTTGCTGCATGAAGGAACACACTGTGTCCAGAGCTGCAGTGGTGTGGGAAGGAGGGTCTGTGCCATCAGGAGTCTAGAGAAAGGACCCAGCAGGTGGGACAAGCACAGTGTAGGCACACACAGGAGGGGCAGCCATCACAGACCTGGGATGGAAACAGATCCTAGAAGGAGAGGTTTATTTTGGTTCACATTTCAGTGCACAGTCTGGTGGCTCCAAAGCAGGGCAGCAGCCTGGTGGAGGGGCCTGGAGAAGCAGAGCTGCTCACAACATGGTGGACAGGAAGCAGAGAGTGAAAGGAGGAGCTGGGAAGGAAGATGAGACTTTCCAACCACACCCCCAGTGATGGTCTCTTCCAACCTGGCCCCTTCTCTTAACAGCAAGTCAACTAAAACACCCATGGCCCAATCCAATCTAGACATCTAGACATAAACCATGATGGCCACCTAGAAGAGGTGAGCCATGCAGATCTAAAGCCTACAGCAACATCAGCCAACATCCCTGTGAGCCTCATCTATGGAATGAGCTGCCTCAAAACCCAAGAGCAATGATTTATGATGCCCATGTGTCCCCAGGATGGCAGAAATAGGCAGAAGTCAACCAGCTGGACAGCTCCATGTCAGGTCCTGCCAGCCATGTCTCCCAGCCATGGATGGGGCTTTGATCTCCTCCACGTGGGCCCCTCCTAGACTTGGCTGAGGGACAGTGCCCAGCAGAGATGATTCTTCCTGGTGCTTGGTACAGGCAGAAACCTCTGAGCCTCCAAAGGCCTCTGCCCACATAGGATTGGCCACAGCGAATCTCTTGGCCCAGAGCTGGTCAGGAGGCAGGATGCTAACCCTCCCCGTGGTGAAGGCCTCATTAGGGACAAAGAATGGAACCAGCAAAACAATGCAGTGCAGCCTGGGTTGGAGGAGAGGAGGTTACAGGCAGTTCCAACCAGAGCCATCCAGAAAGAGCAGCTCGGAGGACAGCAGAGATCAGGGCGGGATGAAGTGAGGTGAGGACTGCTCAGTTGCAGGAGCCTCATGAGCCATGAGCCCAGTTAGATCCCAGAACCAAGGGGATGGGATCATAGAGAGGTGGAAACCAGAGAAAGAGCTGATCCTATGACCATAAGCTTACCTCAGAAGGGCATTTCCAGCTAAAGGGAAAGAGTGGCTTGGGGAAGGCAAGACAAAGGAAGGACAGAGACAGGGAGAGAGCAAGAGAGGAGGCCAAGTCTGTGACTCAGGAAGTGAGAACAGGAAGCCCATTGAGCCATACCAGGCCAACTCAGCCCCACAGCAGGTTGAATGAGCTGCTCTCTCCCAAACAGGTCGGAAGCAATCAGTATAAGAAGTCACCACATGTCCAACTAAGAGAACTTAGCTCCCAATTATGAAAAGAAAGTGAAGATTAGTGGGTGCGATTTAAGCACCATTTTCTATGGTCCAAATGGATAGAACTTTCCCTCTAAATATTTCCTGGAAGCTTTTGTTTCTTGTCTTCTCTCGAAAACATTCAAAGTGGTCTTTCTGGTCCCAGAAAGTTTGCTCTAAACAACTTCCCGCAGAAAGCTGAGTCACTTGGCAAGCTGGGCTGAAGGGCTGGACACCACGGCTAGAGTCAGAGTCAACAGCTGACACTGAGTGACTGTGGGCTGTGCCACCCTTCTTGAGGAGTTGCCAATAGGGTTTATTAGAAATTGGACACACAGGGCTTGCAGAGTCTAGGGAAGGGTGCACTTAGGAAAAGCATTTAGCGAAGTCACTCTGCATGTGTTTTCTTTGTATCAAGGGAAACACAAGTTATTTCTTTGAGGTGAGAATTCATATCTGGCTGTGGACACTGAGGCCAGAGGAGTGGTGACCCTGTGACACGCCCCCCCCCCGAGGTGAAGGAGTGGCAGGGAGCCTGGGAGCAGAACAGGAGTGGGCAGGCCCCACGCAGTCCTCTGACTGCTTCTGTCTCTCAGCAGCAGGTCCTGGACACCAACAGGTCCCCTTCTGAGTGATTCAGTGAGTGAGCCAGTGCCCAGCTGAGGGACAGGGGCAGCCACAACTTGGGAAGAGGGGACCCAGCATCCTCCTCAACCCCGTTCCTTCCCCCGTGCACAGACATGCATACACATACACACACCCCCACACACACCAACAAACTTCTACAGTTACACACATACAGGCATACCACACACACCACAGACCTGCTACACTACACAACACACACATATACCACATACACACCACACATGCACACGTATACCACATAAACACATACATATCACACACATCGCACAACACAGACATGCTACCCATACACACCTTACACATACACACTACACATATACATACCACACAAACACACATACACACATGAACATGCACATACACACACAATATGAACATATATCCACACCATCACACATATGCAAACACCACACATACACAAAAACAGAACACACAAGCACACACATACACACACATATATATACAGCACACACACACACACATTGGAAGGAGTGTGTACCCCACCTCATGACATCTCTAACATTACTTTGCCCTGACATCTCTAACTTCCCACTGTAACTTCAGATCCAGGGTTTCTTTCCAACCAGCTATAGCCTGATTCTCAGGCAAACCCATGCAGACCTCACATTCCAAACCCAGAACGTGCAGAGTTCATCAGCTGCCGAAGTAAGCCTTCCCATAATGCTGCCCCTCACAAGCAGAGCTGCTCTCCAGTGATGACTCTGGTAGGGGTCCCATGGGCAGCTCCTCAGGACATGGAGCAGGGTGGTCAACACCAGAGGGATGAGAAAATCTAAGAAGAGAAAATTTTAATGGGCACAATACCAGGACCTACTTTGTAGGTCAGTGTTGCTGAGTTTCCAGTGACTCTGTATAACTTCTTCTGATTCCTAAATTGAGTGGTCCTCTTCAAGGACCCTGGCAAATATGTGTGGACAAGCTCAGCACTGCTCAGAATAACTGGGGGATGGTAGGAGTTCCCATTGGTCCATTTATTAAGGTGAAACACTTTGTCCTCTTTGTGAAGATAACAGTAGTGGAGATGGCCAATCTCAGGTCCCTCTCCCACAAGAATCTCCATCCCTGTGGGGAAGAGCTGGGCTGAGCACTGGGGAAACCAGAGCTCACCTCCCAGTGTGCAAGAGTAAAACCTGCAGGATGCAGACCCCAGGGCTTCATGGGCTTCTGAGGCCACTGATTCGGAGGCTCACATGTAGAAAAGTTTTCATGAAATAGGAACAGTTATTTTTGGTATCTCACCTCAGCCCAACATCCAATGGGGATTTCTCAACCACAAAAATAGATACCAGAATGGGAATTACAAATATTTACTCTTCTTTCCTCCTCTGTTTAATACACAAGGGTTAAGGATCTGTGAAGGAGGGGAGACAAAGAGGCATTTCCAGCCATGTCTAAGTTCATATCCAGTGCAATGAAGGTCTGAAAAATACTCAGAATTCAAACAAAAATACTACTTTCCTTAGCTAATCTAGTATTTTCTTACCTCTTGAACCCACTGTGTAGATAACCCTACAAATCAAAGCTATAGCACTTTGGGAAGCCTACAAGCTTAGCTGCACAACTGAGGGCTTTGATTCTGCCCAAGAACTTGGTAATAGACGAGGCCATAGAAACACTATTCACAATATCTGATGCCTCCAGCTATTCCAACTTAGCTGCATGAGTTTGCTCATAATTGCTGCTGTGTGACAGAACTGTCACAGCCTCCACCTGTGCTCCTCAATATTTCTATGCTGGGCACAGGGACCCAGGGGATCCCAGCTGCACAGGAAGTCATTTCACTCCTATAGTCCTTACCTCCTATGCGTAAGTGAAAAAAGGAGCCTTTAATGAGTAGATGAGAAAAATAGAAAATCTGTATCCACCAAGCCCAAGGAGTCTTTACCAAACACTCAATTAGCCATAGAAAATCTGCACTTAGAAAAACACCATCACTAAGCTACACCCCAAGTTCCTTCCCAGCTCTCTCTCCCCTTGCAAGAACAATGTGCACCCCCGGTCCCTTCTGTGCACCACCATCCTGTGGGCCCTGAGCTCTTCCTCAGAGGCTGAAGGCACCTATTGTGAGGACCCCAGACAAAGCTATGTTAGGGCTGCCTGGCCTTCATTGGCAGCTCCAAGCCAGGGGCCAAAGGACACCAAAGAGAAAGCCTGGGCTGCAGAGTTGATTGAAGATTCAAGCAAAATTCATTTCATTTTCGTAGTTTGACTGACAGGCAAGAGACTCCAAGTCACAAAATAAATCAAGTATACAAACAACACCCAGTGGACAGCAAGGAAGCAAGGGCGGGACTTCAATGGCCACTGCAGTTAGTGACCTTCGTGCCTGAAGAGTGCTTCTCTAAGTTTAAGAATTTCTTCCTCTGGAATTGTTCTGTGGCTTTCATGTTGGGATGTCTACAGCATCAGCCTCTTGTGCTATGCTGGGCTGGTCAAGGCTGAAGGGTAAATGTCCTAGGGAAACGGGTGGGAGAGACAACTGCTGGTCCTATTCAGACCTGAGCCCGGCAACAGGAGCTAAACTGTAACATCTTTTCAAGGGTCCCTCCTGGGATCCATATGTGCAGGCTGCTAAAGCTGTTAATGGACCCAATTAGGCTTTAATTTATCTTAGTTTCCTCAGTCCTGCCATTGAAAGTCACACCACAGAGCCATCAAACCCAGCATCACCAGCCCCACAGTTTGGTCAGGTGCTGGCCAGCAAGCCCAGCTATGCACAGGCTGCAGGGATGGGACCTTCACTCAAGCTCAGGGCAGTTTCGATGGGTCAGGAGCATGTACCCTGGACATCTGTTTGCTGCATAACCTACAGATATTTAAAAGTCTCTTAACAAAACAAATAATGGTTTCCACATTCCTGAGGACAGAAACCATTTAATCTACTGACACAGCTCTTTCAAGAATGTAATATTTTGGCAGGACATCCACATCAGTAAAGCAACAAGCAAGGAGATTTATGGAGGTTAATTTATGTTTGAGCCCAGGAAGACAAATTCCAGGTAGTCAGGCTCACGCACCATACACTAGCACTGTCACTGTTGGTCATTGCAGCCTTGTGAGCTCAAGATGGCCAATTCATTTATTAAGGGGATCAAACACCTCGGGTCCCTCATCCCACCGGGCACACATGCTGCAGGTGATGAAATCATGTATTTATCTACCCCTTATTAGATTCATTTGATTGACTAGGGATCCATTTTTGCTTAACCAAGTGTGCAGGGTGCTGGGTGGGAAGTTTCTTGGTACACCGCTGTGGGGTGTCAAAACAGCAGTTAAAATAATTATCTTAATATGGGACCGCTGGGTCGCTCTCGAACACATGTTGGAGAAACACTAAAGACAGTCCTTGGAACTAAAAATATGGAACACATGGAAAAGTCATTGGGCTGCAGCGGCACTGGGGCTTCTTTATGAATTAGGAATGGCATGGCAAACGTGTGGGATCGCTCAGGCCACCGGTGGGCTCTTCCTGCCAGCAGTGAACCCTCGACCTTGTTTCCTTGGAGGGCTGTTAAAGTACAGCCAGGGGCAGAGGAGCTCCACACAAGTGCCCGGCTCACGTGTGTGGTCCCAACAGCTAACAGATTTCTTCAGTAGATGGACAGTGAGAGCAGGATGAGGACGCAGCTGGTAAATTCAGAATCACCCCCCAGGACAAACCCAGAGGAATGGCCAGGCTGCCCCTGTGGCTCTGCGGGGGCCAGTCTTGCTCAAGAAGGCAATTTTGTCCCCTCTGTGTAGACTCTGGGCCTGAAGAGACCTCAGACATTCTTAGAGTGCAACACAGCACTTTGATAAATGATGGGGCATCCCTCCATTGCTTACTACCATCCACCGGAGCCTCCCCTGCTCCTGGGAAGGAGAAGGTCAGAGCTAGCACCTGCAGTGTAATTGCTGCCTTAAACACTGACCACCCAGACAGCCCAGGGCTGAGTGATTACAAAGCTTCGTGCCGACTTCTCCAAAAAGAAAAGATGGCTCCTTGGAGGCAAAGGCCTGGGGATAAAGAGGAGGGAGAGAATTCAGAGTCAGCAAGCAGAGTTCAGGCTCCATTCTTCAGAACTCTCACCTCTTGTTACCCAGAATAAGTTGAGGTGGATATCATGTGCATCACTGTCTAGAAGATGTGACTTTCCCAATGGAGAACACTGGGGCTGTGTCTTTGGGCCCCGTACAGCTAAAGAGATGATTCTCAAGATGTGAATTCACCTGGAATCATAGGAGTTATTCTATTGGTGTGTGGTTTGCTTAAGAGAGAAAAGTATCACTCAAACCAGCTGCCTTGCACTCACAGCGAGAACTTAGCCTGTCCAGGAGAGGGGAGGCGAGGATGTGTCTGCTGGCTTTTGGCTCAACGGCAATGGAGAGGGAAGTGTGCACCATTTCTATGAACTCCCAAGATTAATCGATTGTTGGGATTATCCAATGAAGGACTAGTCCTAATTATGTGGAATAAGAGATGATCTCGCTCCAAAGCAGAGTGTATTTCTCTTGTTTTGGATACCCCTTTGCATAATATTACACAGTTGAGAAAATACACTGGAATAAAGCGATTTGTTGATGTGTGATGCCTTAGGTTAAACAGAAAGTAGACCTGGTAAACTGGATGACTCTGTGACCCCACATCTGGCTTCAGTGTCCTATGTGAGTTCATTTGCACCTTCCACCCCAACTTCATATTTTGGGAACAAATTCACCTGGGGTTTGACAACTGCAGCAAGCAAACAGCCAAGTTCAAAAATAAGAAAGGAGGCTCAGGTGTTTCCCATCATAACCTCAAGCCCCAGACATGAGTTCCTCTGTTGAGCCTACTCACAACACCCAGTGGGGGTCACAGAGCAGCAGCAACTGCTCTCAACTGTTCCCCAGTGATGAACAGTTTCAGACATATGGTCCCAGAGATTAAGATCTGTGCGAAACAATTTTGAAACAGCCCAGAAACAGTTTGGGAACATGTGGCATTGGACAAATGTAAACTCCCAGCCTGGCTTCTCCTTTACTGTGCCTCTCCCTTCCACACCTGGGTGCTCAGGATGAGTCACACACCAGACTCCAGGGATTAGCAGGTATTGAGATCCTGAGGCTCCAGGGAAAAGCTTTTTTGGGGGGCGGGGGCTGCCAAACTTTCTGAATCACACAGGGCGTTCCTAGCAGGGCTCTTTCTGGAGGCTTGTGTTCTTGGCTCATCTCAAGGTGGACAGTGATACCAAATTTGTCTCTAGGCTCTCCCATCCTCAGAGGGCCACCTGGTATGAGCTGGCCTTCAGGATCTCCCTCCACTATCTCACTCTTCCTTAAACAGTAAATTGTGCTGCTTTTCTGTGACATTAACCTACAACTGATCCTTGCTAAGAAGGAAGAAACAAAGAAAATCTAATACTTGGAAGGTTGAAGGTTTTCCTGGCTGTCTGGACAAATGGCTTGCAGAAGTTTCATACAGACTTATTCCTACAAAGACATCATTTTAAAGTGGTTTCAATTGTGGTTAGAAAATATGTGCTTTGTGTTTAGTACGAGCACAAGCCAGAAACAACTGGTAAGTCAGAGGTGGCATCTCCAGTTTAGATCTTGAAATTTTGGTATTTATCACCTAGAGTTAAAAATTCCTTCTATCCTGGGGAAAAACATGTGGTCATCAGGCAGCATATAAAGAGAGACAGACACACAAACATCCACATGCACATGCACTCATACACACATATGCACACAAACACACACACTGTACAGTTGGCTTGAATTTAGGGAAAATTATTTCATAATGAAAGATACCTAGGTGTTCTGATTTTAAAAACTTAGTTTCAGGTTGCTTTTGCAAGACTAGAGTTGTACAGTCATGTGCTTTAAGCAATTGAAGGAAGTAGAAAATTTAATAAAATAAAGCCCAAATGTCCTTAATACAGATGTCAGACACAATTTTATTATTTCCAGAGAAAAGAAAACAGAAGAACCAATTCCCAATCACACAAGTTATGTACCAAGTACTGGTCCTGATGAGGATGGTTTGACCCCCCACACTGTTGCAGGAGGTGGTAGCTGTGGCCAGATGTGTGACAAAGGTAGCAGACTTGGATTCCTGACGACTCCAGGGCAGGGGACACAGAGCTGTCACAGCCTGGGCATTCACATATCCCCAGTCTTGCTTTATACGATGAGATGCAAATGAAGTTCTCCTTCCTACTTACAAAAGCTGAGGAGCTTCTATGGTCTGACTTTCCTGTCCACCTTGCCATGGTGCGAGGGCTGCTGGACACAAAACCCAGGGTCTTTAGAGAGGAGCTGTAACAGGGGCCACCCAAACCAAACATGGGTGGCTAATGTCAGCGTTAGGGTACTCACTGGCCAGATTCTCACATTTGTCAAATTTCTATGCCTGGAGAATAGAAAAACACTTGTTCTTGGGCAACTAACTCTAATTTTTTATTTAGAAAACAGGCTTTCCTGTAACACAGCTTGTGGAAGTGATTTGTATCTCCATAACCTTAATTCAGAAGTATTTCTGAAACATGGGCAACTTGTGGGAGAACCCAGAGCTAGCAAGGATCACAGGCTATGGAGAGGGTGGCACATAGGAGGCAGAGTCCCTCTTCCTTCCCAATGGAACCCCTGAAGGAGCCAGTAAGAGCCAGGGTTCCAGGACATGTTGGGTCTTTGAATGTAGTTTCTTCTTAACTGCTTCGCCAGGAAAATCAACCAAATTTATTCTCTCTGGTTTTATTTATCCTTTACAATGGCATCTGTGTGATCAGTAACATTCAACAAAAGGGAAACAGCTATTTTTTTAACAAGTTGTTATTTACTAAGAAATTTATCCTAGCTGCTTTAGAGAAATAATCCTCTTAGCTAAACAACAAATGAGCCGCTAGGCCAATGAGATTTATCTATTGTTTATTATCTGATATTTCACAACTTGAAACTAACTCAGAATCTCTGAATGAAAAAAGAAAATATTCTTACTGGTCTGTTTTGTTTTAAATAAAAAAGCACCATTCTATTGTATTACTTGGATATTCCTACATTTTTCCATTCTGAATTACCTCTTCATGTCACTTGCATTTTTTCTGTGATTGCTGAAGGCAAATCCATATACAAGAGCCATATATTACAGACAGCATTTTACAGCTTCATTTTACGTCCATTTTCCCAGAAATGCTCTGGAAAGGCCTCCTGGGATGGGGAGAAGAGTGGTTCCCCTTTACAGTCCCTGATTTTGTCTGGGTCTGTGAGGAGTAACTGCTTAGAGACAACACAATCACAGCCCTTAAACACGCAACATTCCTACAGCAGCCAATTCTTCTGAATTTTACTTACTGCATAAGTGAATGAGAATGATAGAGAGTTTTTAAAGAGGAGAACAATGTAAATTTCCCTAATATCTGGAAAATTTTTAAAGACTACTTTAACATAATTAGAGCTACATAACATCCAGCTACACTAGTTTTGTAATAGAGGCATATTATGTAAATCTTAAATCATTTTCACTGAGATGAGCCTATCCACTGGAGATAATTGCAGTTTAGTTATGGGTAATATATTAAATAATGAACACTGTCGAATGCTAATCACATGCCAAGTATTTCACATCATTATTGCAAGAAGATCCCTCTGAAAACCCTGCAAGAGAAGACACCTATTGCTATTCCCATTAATAGCTAAAAAACACAAGGCTGAGGGTTGGAAGGAGAAAATGAGAAGCAGATCTAGAGTTTGACCCTACATCGGCTGCTCTACACTCCTCGATCCTCAGGTCCACAATTCCAGCAGAGCAAGCACAATGTCAAGAAGCCCTTGGGCCTTCAAAGGCAAATCATTCAGTTAAAAAGCATACAAGCAATAAAGAGCTTGGAATCTGCAAAATAATCCCATTTGCAAATAATGAAGTATTTATATCTTTGTTAAAACCATTCTTCCTCTCCATCTTTTGAGCTTGATTCTAAAATATGGCCCCAAAGATATACAAATCCTTCAAATGTTGCACCCCTCAGTCTCTGAAGTCAGCAAGACGGGAAAATGTTAGAAAATGATCAGGATTATTCATCTTGCTTCCTTTCTGCTAAATCAGTCACTGGGCTATTATGAGTGGATGGAAAAATCCTCTTAACCCTCAGGTGTGCCATTAAACTCATAAATTGCAAGATTTCTAGGACATTTTATATTACAGTTGACAGTGCTCCATGGTATGTTTAAGCATGTTATCCAAGAGAAGCCACTCTCTGAACATTAAATGGCGTTTTCACACCCTTCATAGTAGAGAAAAAGAAGTAGATTCAGCATTAGCTACACAGCTGATTTCTACCCAACCTTCTGTCAACTAGGAGCCATGATTGCCTCCCCCAAAACCTTGTTTCCTCCCCATAGAACCAGGTCCCAATAATCCATAGGGGCCAATTATTTCTCTTTGGATTGCCTGACCTTTATACCTTATAAGCCTGGGGGAAGTCCAACTTCAGTTTTCAATTATATCAAGTGAAATAGAAAAGGAAAGAGAAAACTGTGGTTTGAGGCTGAGTGGTTATTTAGTTAATAATCTAGAAATGGTAGAATTTTTTTATTTCTTTAATTGAGCAAAGACATTTGAAATGTATTTTTTAGGTGAGGAAAACAAATTGACACTTTAGTCCTTGTGAATAATATCTAGAGACAATTATTTGATATATTTGGAGGAAAATTGAAGGCTATTGTTTTTAGTATACAGTCAAGCTTTACTGAATCATTAGACTTTGAGCCACCTCTTCCTTCTCAGATTCATCCTGGTATTGATAGCAGCATATCACATCAAACAGCTCTTGTTTAAATGTTGCTGCATATTGTTTTCTGATTAATACAGATGTTCTCTCATCAACTACATACTCTACTAAATTTAAGTTCCTAATGTGCCCACAGTCCTGCCTCCTTACAAGAATATGCCTTTTCCATGATTTTCTGTTTGCTAAACAAGGCACAGTAAAGAATTGGACATACTGTAATCTGAAAATGTTTTTCAGTATGAGAATCTTCCTGGAAAAAGCAATCATCACTATGTATTTGGCCATGACAGCATTTTAGATATAAATCTAATATTTAAAGGTTTCCTAATGCAAAAGTCAGTAAGCTTTCTCTGCAAAGAGTCAAATAATAAATATTTTAGGCTTCACAATCCATGCAGTTGATGCCACAACTACTCAACTGCTGTTACAAAATCAAAACAGCACAGAAACAAGTAATCATGAGTGCATGACAATAAAACTTTACTTACAAAAACAAATGGTGGGTCAAGTTTGACCCAAAAGCAGTAGTCTGCAGACCTTTGTTCTAAAGTGTTAAAAATAGAAAAATGTGATAAGTCATTTCCATTCAAGCAAGGCAACTGGATCAAGATGGCGGACAGGGTCTATTTTCATGACGTGCTTCTGGTTCAGAGATGGCTGGCAGAAGGACTTGAGAATGGAAATAGAACACTGGCCAAGGAGAGACACTGGAGGCATCCAGGTGAGTTGTCCTCTTTTATTCCATCCTCACATGTGCCATAGATACAGGGCTGCACAGCCAGAGATGAGTAGTAAGCCTGGGCTCTAGGCTGCAGAGAGCAAGCACAAACTGGGGCTCCCAGAATACAGAAAGCCAGAGACAGCCTGCAGCTCAACAGGATACTGTGTGCTCACCCAGCCTCCCATCTAAGCACCCATCCATCTCTGTCCCCATCTGCATCCCCCTCTTTGGAGGTCAACTCTAATAAGTCAATACAGCATCAACAGACAGGGAAACAGGGACCCTCCAACAGGAAGCCGAGTTCATGATCAGCAAGTGCATGTGTATCCCTGAGTCTCCAGAAACACAGAAGGAAATCCAGGAAAGAAAAGAGTGGTATGTGTCCCTGAGTGGTTTACAAACATTCAGAACATGCATATACACACACACACATACACACACACACACACACACACGAACACACACACAAATTTCTTTGATTCTAAGAAAGTATACTGCACCCATGAAACAAGATCAGCACATTATGAAAAAGTACTAATTAAAGACTAGAAGTAAAAAACACAATTGTTAAAATATTTTAAAATGCATAGACTCCACCTTCAATAATGGATAGAACAGACAGAAAATTAATCAGGGAATAAAGTACTTGGGCAACATTATAAACCAAATAAATCTAATAGACATAATCAGAATACTCAGCCTAGAAACAATAGAATAGATATTTTTTTCAAGTGCACAAAGGAGATTTTCTAGGACAACCACATGTTAAGCCATAAAACAAGTCTAAATTAATTTTTAAAGATTGAAATCATATGTACTATCTTTTCTAGTCACAAAAGAATGAAAGTGAAAATCAATAATACAAAGGAAACTAGAGTATTCAGATATGTGAGAATTATACAACACAGTCTATAAAAACCAATGAGGCAAAAAAGAAATCACAGGCAAAATCAGAAAATACTGTACCTTCAGACAAAAATGAAACAGCATAACAAAGCACATGGGGTATGACAGAAGCAGTGCTGACAGGGAAATCCGTAACAGTTAATATTATGAAAAAAGAAGAAAAATCTCAAATCAATAACCTTATTTTACACCCTAAGGAATTACAGAAAGGGGAGAAAACTAAAGCCAAGCTGTCAGAAGGAAGGAAATAATAAAGATTAGAGCATAGATTAAGTACAGAATAGGAAAACAATATCTAATACCATTTAACAAAAAGGTCATTCTTCAAAAAGATCAACAAAATTGAAAGCTCTTATCAAGACTAAGACAAAAAGATGTCTCTAATTGCAGTGGACCCTTGAGTTACCAGCCTTACATATGAACAACTTAGGTTAAGACTGGAATACACTAGGAAAATTATTGGTGTTTTTAGTAAATTACACACATTATACAGCCCTTCTTTTATTGTGAAAAGGTTAGTTAAGGGACATATTGGAAGGTTTGGAATGCATATGAGTATTTCCATTATTTCTTATGGGAAAAATAGTCTTGACTTACAACCAACATGAATTACAACCAACCTTTGAGAATGAATTGAGTTTGCAAGTCAAGGGTCCACTGTAGTTCTTATAAGGAAAAATACTCTTGACTTAAAACCAACTCGAGTTACAACCAGCCCTTGCAAACAAATTAAGTTTGCAAATCAAGGGTCCACTGTACTACAATTTTTAAAAAGTGAAACATTACTACTGATTTACCTAAATAAAAAGAGAATTATAACGATTACCCATCAACAAATTGCATAACCTAAGTGAAATGAACAAATTCCTAAAGCAACCTACCAATACAGATGCATGAAGAAATATAAAATCTAAGTAGGCATAAAGCTAGGGATATTGAGCCAGTCATAAAAATTTGTAAACTGAAGCCTGGGACCAGACAGTTTCCTTAATGAATGCTACTAGAACATTCAAACATGAACTAATGCCAACTCTTCTCAAAATCTTGAAAAACAAATTTTAAAAAGAAAGAAAGGGAGGGAAACACTTTCTAACTAATTTTTCATGTCAGAATTACCTAGATACCAAAGCTAAAGACATAAAGTACAAGAAAAGAAAACTTCAGATGAATAGTCCATATGAATACTGATGGAAAAATCCTTGACAAATGCTGGCAAGACAAATTCAGGAACATATTAAAAGGATTATACACCATGACCAAGTGGTATTAATTCTTGAAATGTAAAGATAGCTTAACATATGAAAACCAATCAATGTAAAACTACATTAACAGGATGAAAGAAAGAAACCACATGACCATTTCATTGATGCAGGAAAAACATTTGACAAATTCAACACCCTTTCATGATAAAAACACTTAAAAAGTAGGAATAAAATGAAACTTTTTCAACATTATATAGGGCATATATGAACAACTCACAATTAAGGTCATACTCAGTACTGAGCAACTGAAAGCTTTTGCCCTAAAATCAAGAATAAGACAAAGAAACTCATGCTCACTGCTGATATTCAGCATAGTATTGAAGCCCAACCCAGAGCAATTAAGCAAAGAATAAAAGACATTCAAATTATAAAGAAATTACATTATCTGTATTGATAGATGTTACATAAGATTTCACAAAATCATAGAACCAATAAATGCAACAAAGTAGCAGTATACAAAATCAACACACACAATTGACTTACTTTGTCTACATAAAAGAATGAAGAACACAAAAAGGATATTAAAGTTATACATCTAAAAAGAATAAAAATTTAAGAATTAACCAATAACTGAAAAGAATAAACTAGTCCCAACCCAGAGGCAGAGGCTTCTGGGCAGCCTCCCATCCCAGGCCCAGAGGAAGGGGCTTGTGAGCTGCTGTCCCAGGGCTCCCAGCTCAAAGGAGGTGAGCCATGAGGGAGCCAAGAGCACCCTCCCGGGTCAAAATGAGAAGACACATAAACAAATCTCAAAACCAGACTTCCAGATCACCTACAGAAACCCCAAAGGGAAATGAAAAGGAGCACTCTGATACTCAACCACCTGGACTCCCTGAACTGGCAACAAAAGAGGATCTGGAAAAAGTGAAATCAGAAATAATTTCTCACATAACAGCAGAGATTGTGCTCGTAGTGCAAGACATGATTAATAAATCTAGAGAGGAGCTGAGGAACATGATGGAATCTCAATGTAGGAAACAAATGGAATCCATAAAAGATATGCAAATAGATTTCCAGGACATGAAAAACTCCATTGAAAGTCTACACAGCAAAATGAGCCAATGTGAGGACAGAATTTCAGATACAGAATATAAGATTGTAATTAGTGACCAGGAAAAGAAAATTTTTTTAAAAATTGTAAGGGACCATGAGAAATCAATCCAGCAGCTGCAAGACGATGCAAAAAGAATAACATAAGACTGATTGGAGCCAAAGAAGAAACAGTAGAGAGTACAGGTGATATAGAAAAACTGTTCACAAAAGTAATGACAGAAAACTTCCCAAGCAGGGGAAAAGAACTTGACATACAGATAAGTGAGGCATATAGGACTCCAAATAGCCTTGACAAAAAAAAAATCTACACATAGGCATATAATTGTTAAGATTCCAGAAACTCAACAAAAGAACAAATTTCTACAAGCAGTACAAGCAGTTAGAGAAAAGAAACAAATCACATACAAAGCCCATCAGAATCACAGCAGACTTCACAACGCAAACCCTCAAGGCAAAAATAGCTTGGAGTAATGTCCTCCAAGCCCTAAAGGAAAACAGCCCCCAACCCAGATTGATGCAACCTGCAAAACTATCTTTCAAAATTGATGGACAAATAAGACACTTTCATGACAAAGAGCACCTTAGAAACTTCATGAATACCAAACCAGCACTCCAAAATATTTTAGACAATATGCTAGGAACAGACAATGAGGATCACAAGCCCAGGAAGCACAACAGAATGAACCCATTGGGAGTGACAAGAAATTAAATGTAAAGGGGGAGAATCCAACAAAAAGAAAAGGTCATGACAATGATAAGTCAGTAAGTATAAGTTATGACCATCAATGTTAATGATCTCATTTCACCAATCAAAAGAAATATACTGGCAGAATGGGTCAAGAAGCAAAATCCAACAATATGCTGCATACAAGAAACACACTTAATTCAAAATGAAACTCATATAAAAAAAACCAAAATAAAAAGTTGTATTAAAAAAAAAGGGCCGGGGATTTAGCTCAGTGGTTTCACTCCCTGCTACACAAGCTCAAGGACCCAAGTTCGATCCCCTGTACCAAAAAACAAAACAAAACAAAATAAAATGTTATATCAAAATGAAACTCATAGACTGAAAGGTAAAGGGTGGAAAACAATACTCCATGCGACGGGAACCTGAAAAAAAGCAGGAGTAGCTACCCTCTTTGCAAATAAAGTAGATTTCAAACCAACACTGATTAAGAGACAAAAAAGGATACTACATCCTTGTAAGGGGAACAATCCAAGAGGAACAGATGACATCATAAATATCTATGCACTAAACACTAGTGTGCCCAACTATATAAAACAAATACTAAAGGACATGAAAAGTCATATATGCACTAATACAATTGTAGCAGAGGACCTCAATACCCAACTGTCACAAGTAGATAGATCAACTAGACAAAAAACAAGTAATGAAATACTAGAACTCAATCGAACTCTTGAACAAATGAACTTAACAGATGTTTACAGACTGTCCCACCCCACAAAATCAGAATACACATTCTTCTCAGCTGCACACAGGTCGTTCTCCAAATTGGACCACACACTCACACATAGAATATGTTTAAGTAAGTGCAAAGGAATTGAAGTTATCCCCTGTGTATTATCAGACCACAGTGTGCTGAAATTGGAGATCCAAAGGAAAAGAAACTGGAAAAATTTCATACACATGTGGAAATTGAACAACACACTTCTGAAAAAGCAATCAGTCACAGAGGAAATTAAAGAAGAAATCAGACAGTTCCTTCAATTAAATGACAATGACAATACAACATATTGCAATCTATGGGGCACAATGAAAGCAGTCTTA
>NW_004624741.1:22144043-22180692 GCF_000247695.1 Heterocephalus glaber | reverse complement strand
TTCCATCTCATTTCCCTTTGAGGTTGCTGTAGGTGATCTGGAAGTCTGGTTTTGAGACTTATTTACATGTTTTCTCATTTTGACTGGGGCGGGGGGCTGTTAGGGCCTGCACAGATTACCTCCTCTGAGCTGGGAGAAGTGGGACAGGGGCTGGAAGCATCGGTAGGGATGGTGACCCAAAAGCCCTTTCCTGTGGGCTGGGAACAGTGGGAGGGATGTTTACTGGGAAGCCCCTTCCTCTGGACCAGGAGCAGTGGGATGACGGCTCAGAAGCCCCTACCTCTGGGGCAGGAGCAGCAGGACTCAGTACCTTGGTCTGGTGGTCTGGTGTCCTCTGCATCTTTGTAGTGTGGAACCAGGTGGCCGCCTGTCTGCAGCGGGGTGATTTGACATCTTCCGCGTGACTGGGAACCTCGGTAGGGCGTGGGCAGACCTGCCTGTCTGCAGCAGGGTGATTCGGCGTCTTCCGTGCAACTCAGGACCTCAGTCAGTAATAAAAGGATCTTACATGAATCTGATAAAAGCCATTTATGACTAACCAATGGTCAGCATCATATTAAATGGGGAAAAACTGAAAGCTTTCCCTCTAAACTTGGGAACAAGGCAAAAATGTCCACTATCATCACCTCTGTTCAACATAGTACTTGAAACATGAGCCAGAGCAATCTGGCAAGAGAAGTACAAAAAAGGAGGGAGGGATAAGGAAAGGGAAAAGTCAAATTTTCATTGTTGTAAAAGACATGATACTCTACATAGAAGACTCAAAGAATTGCACCAAAAAGCACTTAAATTAATAATCAATTTCAGCAATGTAGCAGGATACGAAATCAACACATAAAAATCAATAATAGTCATATATACCAATAATGAACTCAATGAGAAAGAAAATAGGAAAACAATACCATTTGCAATAGCATCAAGAAAAATTAAATACCTAGGAATTAGCCTAATCAAGGAAGTGAAGTACCTCTGTGAAGACAACTACAGTATTCTGAAAAATGAGATTGAAGGAGACACTGGAAAAATGGAAAGCTGTTCCCAGCTTCTGGATAGGCAGAACCAATATTCTTTAAATGACCATACTCCTAAAATTGATATATAGAGTCAATGCAATGCTAATCAAAATGCTAACAGTATTCCTCACAGAACTAGAAGGAACAATCTTAAAGTTCATATGGAACCAGAAGAGACCCATATTAGCAATAGTAATCCCAAGCAGCAAGAGAAAAATAGGATCCATCATAATACCTGACTTCAAGTTACACTACAAAGCAACAATGATTTTTAAAATGGCACGGTATTGGCGCAAAAATAAACATGTAGATAAATTGAACAGAATCAAGGATATAGAAACATCCCCAGACACATTCAGTTATTTGATCTTCAACAAAGGGACCATGAACATATGTTGGAAGAAAGATAGACTACTCAGCACCAAATGGTGCTGGGAAAATTGGCTATTTGCAGAAGATTGAAGGTGGATCCATATCTCTCACAATGTACTAAACTAAAATAAAAATGGATCAGAGATCTAAACATTAAAACAGAAACAGTGAACTCACTGGAAGATAAAATAGGTAAGACATTTGAAGTCCTATGTATAGGCAAGGACTTCCTGAACAAAACTCCAGTTGCAAAAGAAGCAACAGCAAGAATCAACAGATGGGATTATATCAAACTAAAAAGTTCCTGCACAGCAAAGGAAACAATTAGTAAAGAAACAACCTACAGAATAGGCAAAAATTTTTGCCAACTATTTCTCCGACAGACTAATATCTAGAATATATAAAGAACTAAAAAAGTAGATACCCAAAAAATAAAAACAATCAAGAAATGGGCAAGTGAAATGATTAGACACTTCTCAAAAGAAGTACAAATGGCCAACAAACAAATGAAAAAAATGCTCAACATCTCTGGCCTTTAGAGAAATGTAAATTAAAACAATGCTAAGATTTCATCTTACACCAGAAAGAATGCCAGTCATCAAGAAATAAAAGAATAACAAATGTTGGCTTGGCTGCAGTGAAAGAGAATGCCTCCTACATTGTTAGTGGGAATGTAAACCAGTACAATCATTATGAAAATCAGTATGATATTTGTCAAAGAACTAAAATTAGAAATTCTATTTGACTCAGCCATTCCTCTTCTGGGCACCTTCCCCAAAGAGCTACAGACAACATATTATAGTGATACATGTACATCCATGTTTATAGCAGCACAATTCACAATAGCTAAATCCTGGAAGCAGCCTGCATGCCCATCAGCAAATGAAAGGGTAAAGAAAATGCAGTTATCTATACATAATGGAATACCACTCAGCTATAAGAAAGGATAAATTTGAGACATTTGTAGGAAAATGGATACATCTGAAAAATATAAGTTTAAGTGAAATAAATCAGTCACTCAGCTTAAATATCATATGATATCTCTCATGTGAGTAAGGCAGAGTACAAATAAAGAGCAAAATAAAAGACTGATGAAAGGAAACGTGAAGATAGACCTTTAGTAAATGGCAAGGGGTCCAGGAAAATGATGGTGGGGGTGGGAAGGGGAGAGAAAATACACAGATATAGATGGGTCATGTACACATAACAATTGCCCACAATGAATATAAACATTACCAAGAAGCAGGAAAGACTAAAAATAAATTAACTAATAATAATTTGTCAAATAAAGAAGCAAGGATGATAATAAGATAAATGTAACAAAACTATAAGGCCAAAAGCAACAAATGTAAATGCCTAAAGTATGAATTAGAAAATTCAAGTTCAATAAAACCAAAAACACCAATAAATCAGAAAATTTCTTGGATATCTAATTAAAATAAAAAGAGAAGAGATATAAAGAAACATTATTTTAAAAGTGGAAGGGGAAATTACCAGTATGAACATTTTTTAATTACAAATATAGAAGGGGAAATTTTCTATGGAAATATAGATTATCAATATCCTTATCTAGGTTCATTATCATCATTTTGTGTCTTAAGAACAGATGAAAGAAGATCAGAAAGTAAATCGTATTTTTAAAGTTCTTTTTCTCTTATTCTACTTCTTAAGAACATGAGAAAAATAAACTAGATCTCTTCTACAACTGTATAAGATCTGCATATTTGAATGTATAATTTGTGATAATCATTTTACCAACTGAAATTATACACACACTTAAGATGCATTTTCCCATCATAATTGAAGCTTTTAACAAAGCAAAGGATTGATGTCAAGGTGTAGATGAAATTGGCATCCCCCAACTTTTCTACAGTTAGATCTCTTGGCACAGTCCTGGGCACACTTTGCACAAATTATTTAGTGTAGACAGACAAATGTCTAGGAAGGGAGGGAGGCTTTCAGCTTCCCAGATGATTGTTAACACAAAAGTAAAATAGCAAAAGGTCACGTTTTATATTTGGGGAAAGGATCCACTAGAAAAGAATGAACACCAATGACACCACACATCAAACAAGAGGCTCATCATGCTCAACACTAACTTCCAAACTGAAGTTCAAATTTTAAGTAGGAACAATCAAAATATGTGAAAGACAAATTGCTAAGACACACTCTAGTACTTCATTAGATAGTAAAGTAGCAAAAGGGGTAGCTTGCCCAAAGCAGCCATGATAAAATGTCCCTGAACACCCCAAGCCTTCTCTAGGCACCACCATCCCACTCTCCATCGATAGTCCATCACGCCCTGAAGTGTGTGTCAGAGCCTTGCTGACCAAGCCAGCTTCCAAGATACAAGGAATCTCAGCTCTTCCATCGGCTGACATCCTGAGCCATGAAGAACAGAAGCTGGAAGCAATTGCTATCAGGAAGATGAAGTTTCTAAAATCAGCCCTTCCCTGGAAATCTGGACCGTAACATCTTACAACTTGAGAGACAAGAATTGCCATTTTCATTTTACAGATGAGTGAAGTTAGAAATCAGAGTGGGAGTGTAATAATCATATGCTCCCCTTGTGGCCATAGGAACATTAGCTTAGTCTGTTGGGGTGCTCCTGGAACCCTCTGTCACCAGCTAACCTGCAAGATTCTGGGGATGCAGGCAACCTGGTCCTGCCAGCCTCTCCTCTCTGTCTTGTCTCCTCTGTCCAGGTCTTGTTCCCGCAGTCACACCAGGCAGCCTCCATCCTCAGGGCCTCTGCACTGTCTCCCCCACCTCCTGAGATCTCTCTATGCAATGGTTAGACCAACTCACTCAGTCTCTTTCCATTTCTCATTCAAATATCACTTTACCTGCGTGCTCTCTCCTGACCACTCTACTTAAAATTGCATCCAGCCATCTTCCCCGGTTTTCCCTGCACCCGAGTGTCCTGGACCCATCAATTATTTCACATAGAATAAATTCTTTCCTTTATGATAAACTGATAGCTATTTTGCTCTTGTTGTTCTTTGTCCTTAATTGAGTTTCCCCTCAGGGCAGAGCCTTAGAAAAAGGTCATTAGCAAGTCTAAGAAGTGACTCCAGGAGTCAGGAGGAGACTGAGGAAGGGGATGCCAGGATAGTATCCATGACACGGCCAGAACAGAACACAGATCACTGAGAAACAGGCCTGAGGAAGAGAGGCTGCAGTGTCTATCTACAGCTCCCGCCCCACATGTCCCTTAGGCCATGGAGTTGCTGCCATCCTCTCTCTCTCTCACCAGCCTTCCACAGCAGCTCATCCTGGAGCAACAGAGCCGCAAGATGGCCTGCAAGCCTGAGGACACTTGCTAGAGAGTGGATGGAGACTGCACCTGCTCCACTGTTCCTCACAATGCAGATGTAACCAACGATGGGCCAAGGGGTGACAGGATGGGAGACCCGAGACATTCACTGAGTCATCTAGGGTCTGAAGTCTCCAACAACACTTCTGGGTGTTCAGGGGCAGCAGGGGAGACAGCAGCAACAGGCACATAGCCACTGTTTAATAAAGCTTGAAAGCTGAGTGGACTCCAGGACTGTTTGATGGGCATCACTAGAGCACTGCTGTGATTTGAATGTGTCCCCTAAAAGTTCTCATGGTGGAGAGTTAACCCCAAATTCATGTCAGTGGTATTTGGAGGTGAAACCTTTGAGAGGGCATTAGGATTGAATGAGGTCTTGAGAGCAAGGTCCCCATGGTGGCGTTGGTGGCTTTACAGGAAAAGGAAGAGAGAAAAGCACTACCTCACTCTCCCTGTGATGCCTCAGCTGTGTTGTGATGCAGGAGAGCCTTCACCAGGTGCCAGCCGGGATCTGGGAGGTCCCAGCCTCTAGAACTGAGAGGCAAATAAACTTCTATTTTTTATAAATTACCACGTCATAGGTGTTTCATTAGAGCACACACACACACAAAATAGAATAAGACAAGTAAAAAAAATTTTTTTTTTCAAATCATAAAGAAAATGTTAGGGATCGCCAAAACCAGGGCCTCTTGATCTGCTGTGAATCCAGAGCCTAAAAGGTACTGGTTTCCAGGGAACCAAAGCTCTCCAGTGTTGCCGCAGCCTGACTGCTGCCTTCAATACGCTGTGGACTTTGGAAGATTTCAAACATATGGAGGCAGGAGGGCGGGGAACTGTCAGCTACAGACTGGAGGTAAAGGGAATGCTGTTGGTAGTCATTAGTTCATCTGTAGATCTGTTACCTTTTAAATTGCACTGACTTTAGCCTTTAACTAAGAATTTTAGAAACTGCCTTTGAACCTTTTTTTTCCCCCAGACAATGAGGCTTCCATAAAGACACAAGGAGTTGCAAGGAAGAAATGTCACACATTGAACGGCCCTTTTCTTTGATCCTTGCTATTTTAAATCTTCCACTCCATGATATTAACATATGCATTCATTATTTTATTATTTTGGTTGTCTCCTGGTGCAATTTTAAATCTTACTTTCACTCAAATGCAAAAATGTTCTTTTCAGTGTTTCCAACATTAGAAATGAAAGAAAAAACTCTTAAGCTTGCTTACAGCCAATACATTAAAAGGGATTTGATTCATTTTCGAAGAAAAGGTTTTGGAGTAGGGAAATGTGACCATCTCAGTTGGCAAATGTTTTCACTGAATTGTAGAAATCTTCAAAGAGGGAGAAATTTCCCTCAAACTATTTAAAATCTTCATAACGGACCTCCCACAAATGATAACTTCTTTAAAGTAGAAATCCCCCTAAAGATGTACAAATCTTCAAAAAAGAATACCCCTCGAATGATTAGAACCTTACCAAACTCCATCTGGATTTGAGTTCCAATAATAAGGGTCAGAACCTTGTCCATACCTAGGAAAAAAAAATACTGTAAGAAAGCACATTTTTTAGTATTTCCAGATGTAAACGGAACATTTTTCGTTTTGAAATACAATGAGAAAACTTTTTCATGATATTGTGGAAACGATATATAGGCCAAAGCAGGGAGAGAAAGTTATTTGAAAGTGGTCTGGCCAAGGAGACTTTGGAGCAGGTGAGTTTGAATTCAGGGTTAGAAACCCATTGCACCCCTCTGCCCCCATCCATGTTCCACTTCTCAGCTCGCTCCCATTGGTTGAGTTATTGATATTAGATCAGCGTTTTTGAAGTTAGGATCAACTACAATGGGACACATAGAAAGTAGCATAGAAACAATGAAAGTGGAAAAATTATGGTTGAACATAAGCAAAGGGAAAAAACGTTAAAAGGCCAATATCTGTAAATACACATGGGATCCCAGGAGCTCAGGTACTCACACCTCCTTTCTGGGAGTAAATCGTACATCTGTGTGTAGTTTTGCACCCATTTTGCAGCATCCTTGACAGCAGCAGCTCATCTTGACACCTCTCCGCACGAGAGTGTGCCCTCTCCACCCACCAGCCTGTGGCCATGTGAGAAAGCATGTGGAGGTCCCATGCCACCAAATGCCCTCTCCTGACAGCTGTCCACCAGCCCCAGGGGTAGATGGCTGTATATCTGCTTCCTCAGGAGCCTTCGCTCCAAAACTCTCTTCAAACAAAAGTCTTTGGGGGTCAGTGGGAGGAAAAGATCCTTGGACATGAACATATAAATATGCACGCCTGTAAAGATAATAGCTCAAGGTCTACATCAACACCATGCATTGGCATAGCCTCTCATTGTTGGAGGTGGGGATTTAGGGTTTTGTCTTCATTTTTTACTGCTATGTTTGTTGTTATTGTTCTTGTTTTTGTTGGAGTGACATTCTTACAACTACTTTCCTCAAGATTATTATTTTCTGAGTCACATTAATGGCATCACCATGCTTAGAGCTGTGGCCAGGCCACTACTCAGCCAGTGTCCTGAGTCTGAAACATGCATTAAGATCTCCCAAGGTAAGGACCCTTACTGATGTGAATTCATAAAATAGGAACAAAAGTCCTCGGTGTTTCCCAGGATAAACCATTTAGAAATCACTAGAAGTCAGCTCCCCCAGGGATCATTGCCTTATTTCTCCATCACAAGACAAGACCATGTGTTGAACACACTGGTATGAGGCAGGCAGCAGAGGTTCCTGGGAAACAATGCTGAGCCCTAGACCTGAGCAGAATTTTCTCAGGCATCAGGGGTGGGCAGACAATGGAGATGGTGATCCTTCAAGATACCCAAGAGTATTTCTATTGTTCCTCAACATTAATTCTCTGCTCCTGAGCTGGAGATAAATAATAGTTGTATTGGGAACAAATGGACCAATAAAAGTACAGTGCCTGGGGTTATTTAGGGCATATCACAGATGCTTGGAAAAGGTTAGTTATCATGCACAGATGTTTCTTTAATCCAAATAGTCTTCTTTCTAGAATTTCTTTTGCCATTTTGTTTCATTGATCTAGGTTTAAAATATTCCCATCTCAACGAGTGGTCCAATCACCTCAGAACCGGAACACTGTTCTCTTTTCTGTGACACTAAGGAATGAGTTTAAACACGTGTAGTCATTTTGTACACCTTGGACCTGGAGTTCTGTGAATTTGTGAGTTGATGTCAGATCACTGGTGGTTTGAAATGGGCCATGGTAGCATGGTAGGAGTATTTACACCGTGGAAATTGGCAAATGCTATATATCAGGGCTTTGTGTTGTTGTTGTTGTTGTTGTGGCTATTGGGTGGTGCTATTTGAGAGGCAGGTGACAGCACACCATTGGCCCAGCCTGGCCTCCACCCTGCCCTTCATCTAGTGATGTCTCCTGCCAGCTCTAAACCTGGCCTCACCTCAGCTCCTGGGCTTGGGATGGTTCCCTGACACTGATTTTCCAACTCTACAGGGTCCCCCAGGAAACCTGAGGTGGGGTCTCCTCAGTCTAGAGAAAAAATAGTTCCCCTTCAGCCAAGGCCACTCTTGCAGGAAGAAGCAGGAATCCTGGCTGGGAAATGGAAGTGTGAAGGGGGGGAAGTTCATGTCACACTGGAAGACCCTAAAAGCAAGACTAGGGGCAGGGGTGCTCCTCCCTGACCTCCAGACCATCCTGAGAACTAGATCAAGTTCTGGACCAAGCTTGAGGCTTGACTGAGCCCTGCTCACAAATTAAAGAGTGGCTTTCTCATGTCAAGGATTTCCCCGGTGGTATCTACATCTCCGTGTGGGAATTTTCTCCATCCCTCCCCAGTGAATCCTTAGAACCACCCCATCCTAAAGGCATTGCTTCCTGTCCTCTCATTCTGCCAGGAATCCCAGGGTGTACAATGAGCCCTGGCTACCTGGCTCTGTGGGGGCTTAGGTTCTCTGAGCCTCAGATGAAACCCACCAAGACATGTCCATTGTCTCTGTGTATCTGCCCCATTTTTGTTATCTCCAGTTGTGATCCATGATTTTCACAGCTTAAAATATGTATTGTTCCCTGTTCAGAATAGTTGGTGAGGAAAAATATTTAGAGTACAAATTTGAAAAGGAACACAGCCAACTCTTCAGCTAAGAATTGTCCCCAATTTTCATTTGAGCAGTAACAGCAGAAAATAGGTCTTGCAAGGGTAGTAATCAAATGTTAAGTTTCTCTAGGACTGTTTTACTTTTGCTTGGGTTCAAACTTTTTCATGGAATTAACCAAATCATCAAGTTCAACTTCTCCTCCTTCCTCCCACATCTCTGTAAGTTATAAGGTCGAGCAACCCATGGGCCGGGTGCCTCTTTCAGCTGGCTTGTGACACACAATGCACTGACGTGGGTTCCATGCTGTGTCAGCCCTGGGTGCTTGGTCCAGAACCACCTCCTGGCTGCTGCACAGTGCCCACCACAACCTGCTAGCAGGTCCTGGTTGGCACAGGGGCTCCCCATGTTTTTCCTGGCAAGGCTATGGTGGAGGCAATAGTCTTGCCTGTCTGTTAGATGTGGGATTTTTCAGAAGCTGTACAGGCAGGTACATGTTTGGCCCCAGAGGTCTGTGCAGCCTCTGTATCCCTCAGTCTCTTTTTGTACTCTCTGCCAGGAGAACCAGAGAAACATGGGGTCCCTACCCCCGGCCAGCTGCCCAAACACACCTGGCCTGAAATTGAGGTCAGTGTTGACTTTAACCCCCAGCGCTCCTGTCTAGAAAGAAAGGACAGTGTGGCTTCTCAGGAGGCTCCTTCAATCTGTTGTTTGGGTGAGAAGAATGAACCTTAACTTCTTCTCATTCTCTCAAAATCCCTTCCCATGTGCCACAGTGTCCCTCCAGCTGCCCCCTCTCAATGACACAGTGGGTCCAATCACGTCTTGTTGTTTAAGCTTAACATTTCCTTATTCGCATACCTATGCAACCAGCAAAACAAAGAACAGTTGTTGGATGCCTTTTTTATTCTGGCCCTCCCCTCTAAAAGGAGGATACACCATAAAATTATTCTTGGATTTGATTTCTTAAAAACTAAATTGTTCCACCAATGCAGTCCTCAAGAGCTGTGGAGATTCTTTGGATATGTCACAGTGTAGGTCTAAACTGTCCCCCAAAGTCTCCTGTGATGGCAGGTGACTATGAGGCAGGAGATTAGAGCACGGCAGGCTGGCTGAAAACCAGATGCACCTGAGCCAGAACAGACTGAACAACAGGATTGACCTGTCAATCATGGCCAGGATGCATGGGCAGAACTACTTCATTGGGACCAAATCTGGGCAGGTACAAAAGATGGCAGCCATTGACTTCATTGTCACTGCCATCTTCCCGCTCTTTCATCTCCCTGCTTCTGCAGTGGCCTATCCTGGTTGCGTGATTGATGTGTTTCTTCTTGCTCTGCTCTTTTCTTCCTTTAAAAAAAAGTTGCATTTACCTATTCATTGGTTATCCCAGCCAATTCTTTGGTTGGGACAGAAAAAGTCTGGAACCACAGGCATGGTGCCATCTGGCAATAACTGGATCACAAGGGCTCTAACTTCATCTATTGCTGAGACCAGAATTTGATGGCATTATTGGGAGGTGATAAAAATGTGGGGGGACAGTTGAAGGGAGTGGGTTGTGGTAACATGACATGAGGACTGAACTGTGTTTCTGGACCCTTTCTCTCTGGTTCTTTCATATGCATTCCTGTCCCTCCAGCTGCTCTTCTGGCTGATAGTTCCAATTATGCCTTCCTGCTTCCTTTCTACCATGAGGTGAGCAGCTTTCCTCTGCCACACCTTCTGCCTTGGAGCCAGCTGATCATGACCAAATCTCTGAAACCCCAAGCCAAGACAAACCTCTTGTCCTTGAAGCTGTTTATGTCAGGTATGTTTTCACAGCAACCAAAAGCTAACACAGGAGGTATTGAAGTGAAATCAGTCTTTGCCACACTTGCATCTCTGTAATGCCAGACCCTGCTGTAGGATCCTCTCTTTGAGGTGGAAGATCTCGAATTCTGGATGATTTGGAGATTTTTTTTCACATTCATTTAACAAATCAGGGATAGAGAAAAATGTGTGTTAAGTATCTTCAGTTGCAGGAAACAGAAAGCAAATATGTCTAACTTATGTTCAAGAGGAAAGCAGGAACTTTTTGGAGAGATGTGTGTAGTTCAGAGCCTAGATGGGAGAAAAGACAATTAAATGGAAATGAAACAAGACCTAGGATAAGATGTAGGGAAGTGCCAGACCTCTAGACAGCAGACAGCAGGAAATAATGGATCACCTCCTCTGTACAATTTTGGAATGAATGAACTCCAGGATTTTCATGTCTGTTAGAGATTCAGCATGCCAGAAGTGGAAGTCTGGCTAAGGCAGGGCCCTTGGCAGGCTCCCTGCTTGTTCTGAGAAGTGAGAAGAAGGTGCTGGAGGAAGGGACTTCAGGGACTCCACTTGCATCCGTTGTCAGGGAGGGAGCTACATGGATTTCCCCCCATTGGACAAAGCCAATTCTCCAAAGGAACTCAGTTTGGTGTGCTGTGAGGAGGGAAAACAGACAGTGAGCAATGATAACCAAAAATGACATATGTCTTCCACCAAAACTACACACAGGCCTGCAGGTCCCTGGTGTACACATGTGGCATGTGGTCATGTGGAGGGCTCTCTCTCTCTCTCTCTCTCTCTCACTCTCTTTCTCTCTCTCTCTTTCTCTCTCTCTCTCTCTCTCACCAGTGTCCAAATGCCAGGGCTTTAGGAGAAAAGAAGTCCTGCTCTCCTTTGCCTGGTTTTCACCAAGAGCTTGTTTAGATCTTCTGCAGGGCACAGAGACCTGGGCCACCTGAGGCCTGGAATATGGCCTGACTGGAGCTTATACATAAAATGGAAGAGACTAGGAGGAAAGTGGAGAAGTTGAGTCAAATGAGCACTAAGAGCAAGCACAGGGCTAGGATCAGACTTCCCATGGGAGATGATAGACCATCCAAAGGGACATCCAGAAAGGTGTGGAACTGGCAGCACAGCTTTGAGAAAAGGAGGTTCACATCCATGACTGGCCTAAAGAAAGGGGCAGGAAGCTGAGGCACGCTGCTGCTGCAAGGGAGGACCCGCAGAAAGGCAGGATCTCAGCTGATCTTGGTCTCCATGGGCTACTGAGTAAGCCAATCACGAGAATAGAGTTACCTGAAATCCCAGGACAGGAGGCTCAAGGTTGTTTCGTCTCCTCACCTTGGGCAAATCCTCAGATGCCTTTTCCTTTAAAACTTTATAAGAGTCTCAGCCAGGGGGATGGAACACCCTTTTCTTGCCCCCCAACTGGCCATTTGAGGCAGTGACAATAAAACTGCCATGTTCATCATCTTCCCACCCTCAATCTCTGCCAAAAAAAAAAAAAGAGGGAGAGGAAGAAAAAGAAAAAAGTCCATAATTGCTGATATTACTATTTTGTGCATTAGGTGAGAGTTTCCAAAAACAATAACAATTAATTTTCCTTGGTGGTGCTAGCCAAAAAGCAGCGAGGTGCCAGGTTTCCGTGGTCCTCTTAGATCATCTGGCATCTGTGAACAATGGCTGCAGGAACAAGCCCTCCGAGGCCAGTAAAGCTGCCTTCGACCCCGACTTTGGAGGCCTTCATATCTTGGCTATTCTGCATCACAGCAGGTAGAAAACCCAGGATGGAAAATGTCAGCCTGGATACAAGTTTTCTCTCCAGAAATATTGCCTCGACATAGCTGAACTCCTTAGAGATCTTCTCCGTGTAAAGCTTCAAAAACACACAAGCCTTGGCCGCAGATGCCTTTCTGACATGGCTCCAGATGCATTGAAGAAATGGGTCTAATTTTGAAGGATATGGCTGGGCAGTCCACCAAGACCTATGAGGGAACAAGCCATCCTGATTTTATGCAAAAAGAATTTTCAAAAATAGCCTCAGCCAAAACTCTGAAATTTCTGAAAGCATTTAAACTGATCCCCTCTCAGTTCTTGAAGAGAGAATTGAGACAGAAGGGGCAAGATGATGTGGTTGCTTCTCAACCATTGCTCTACAGAGGCTCCTGGATGTAATGCACATGGCTTCCCTCTACTTGCCAGACTTTCACAACCCTGTGACAGCTCCTCTCTAAGCAAAGCTTTGCCTCATGCAGTGAGAGGGCCCTGAGATGCTCAGCTGATGGTACTTTTTTCCCTCCCTAGTTGTCTTTTCTAGACAGAATGATGTCAAGATATGGTAGTTAACTTCCTGGATTGTCATCAAGGAAGACAAATGGAAAATCATCTTTATAAAATTGACTTGAAAACTGAAAAGAACCAAAAGCCAGAAATGAGTTAGTCACTCCACTGAGCATGTCCTATGGGAAGGCATGATGATGAATGTTGAAAAGAATTCAAGGGCCTCAAATATGCTGTGAAATAAGATGCGTGTGTGGTGTGTGTCTGTGTGTGGAAATCCAGGACTGATGTGTACCAAACACAAGATTGCGAAGACTCCCGTTCATGGGATGCAGGCCTGGGACAGGCTTCTCTCTGTATGCCTGAGCTGTCTGTCTCTTTGGCTAACTGTCCGGGCCCGTCCATGCTCCCAAGGCACTGCTGTCCCATGCATCCCAGCATCTCCACTCCCAGAGGCTTACTCTGGCTGCAGGAGCAGGTGGCATGTGTGGCCCCTGCTGGGCAGGCTGTGACATCCCTAGGAGCAGCTCTTGACCAACAAGAAGTGAGCTGGTAGGAAAACACCCAGGGTCCTCCAGCCTCATTCTCCACCCTCACAGTGTTTCATGGCATCCAAGTCCTCTACTGAAACTTGAACCCTTTCCATTGAGGGAACCCAAACCCAAACCAAGATAACCCTGTAGTCCATACAAGTGCCCTAGGAGTGAGCTCTACAGTTGAGGAAACAGAGGCTTCAGAAAGCTAAAATAGAAACAATAGAACACCACCTGCACTGCCAGTCCTTCTGAGTAGACCAGCTCAGGTGGAGTGATCCAAAGAGGGTGTCGTCAAACACATTGTTCCCGGGACTCTGAAATAATTACTTTCTTCCTAATATTTGCTCATTGAAACTGTGTGGAAATTGTATGTTTATACAGGAGTTGTTGACTTGGTTATTTATGATCTGCTTTTATCACTGGGCTAGAAACTCAATGAGAGCAGAGACTCTATATTCTATACCAGTAAACAGTAGCCCCAAAATATTTGCTAACTCATTGATTAATTAGTGGATAAATTTCACCCTAGTAAGAAAGCTAGACATGAGTTTCCCATAAATGAGTTTCTTTTTTTTTGGTACCAGTGGTAGAACTCAGGACCTTGTGCTTTCAAGGCAGGCACAGAGCCACTGAGCTAAATCCCCAGCCCAAACATTTCTCTCTTTTTTTTTTCTGGTACCAGGGATTGAACTCAGGACCTGCACTTGTGAGGCAAGCATGGTGTCACTGAGCCAAATCCCCAGCCCAATGAGTTTTTAATGTAAGGATGATAGAGAATAAAAATGTCAGACATAAGTGTTCCTCAGCATTATTAAGACTTAGTTCAACAAGAAACTGAACTATCAACTTCTATGGCAAGAATATCAAAGACTAGGAATCAGTTGAAGCCTGACCACAGTAAGGAGAAACTGCCAAGCAGGAGGAGGGGGTGAGACCATGTTTGAGATGCGCATTGTCCTCTCAGGCACAGGTTCGCACAAGATAGAACCCAACTGGGAGGACTTGGTGGAATTCCTGGGAGAAATTTGGGGCCTGTGTGATCAAAAGGGTGCCAACCCAGGGACAGTAGCTTCTGGCATAAGCAATGGCTCTCCTGGGAGCACACCCATGTGCATGTGTGAGAGGGCATGAACAAGAAAGGCTGCTGCCATAAGAAGATGGAAATCATGGGCGAAAGCCAATGTCTTGGTGCCATCTTATGAGAGCCTTTCCAAATGAAGGGCACTTGTTCATTCTCATTCCAAGAAGCCCTGTGCTGGGAAGCTGAGAACCTGATGTAGTGACTTCAGCCATCCTCTCCTCAACCACCCCTTACTCATATCCCCAACTCTGAGGCATTTGGGCTACTGACGGCTAGATTCCACACCCCTGGATACAGAGGATTGTCTTGTCCAAAGTTATTCTTCCCATGTTCCCATGGGTTGACTGAAGCCCATGACTGATTGATATGGAGATTGGAAGCCCAAGACCCTTCCCTTCCATCAGGGAACTCCGAAGAACCATCCAAGACCCATAGTTCCCCAAGCTGGGCTGGCTTCACGGGCATGGGACCTGAACACTCAGATGGGGACCTGCTCAGAAAGTGTCCCAGCTTGGTTTCCTACTCTTCTGCCACCATCTTGAAATTCTCAGCAATCTTATCTTTAAGTGAATCTCATCCTACCCCATCTTCTTCATGTTAGCCAACCATGTTCACATGGGTACTTATGCTTTTCAGTTCTTCTTGACTCATCAGTAAGCTACCGGTAGAGAATATTGGCTAGACATGCATATAGCAAAGGGAAAAAAATCAAATGAATTAGTTTGTATAGCATTTCCACTGTTCTGAACACAAGTGTATGTGTCAGCAACAAAATCAATATATGTATTTTAGTGACTCTCCACATAAGTTAAGTAGCCTTACATTTGTGTTTAAGACTAGCAATGTATAATATAAAAATGAGTGGTAAATACTTCTTCATTTTTTTTTTTTGGTACCGGGGATCAAACTCAGGTCCTTGTGCTTTCAAGGCAGGTGGTGGAACCACTGAGCTAAATCCCTGGCCCCAATACTTCTAATATTTTATAATTTTAAATTTTCTTTACTTACAAGGACATTAAACAGGAAATAAACATCACCATGACAACTTGAGAAACCAAAGAAAAAAGGGGAAAAGTTGTATATAGTTATTAAATACCTTTAATGACACTTTTTCCTGCTTTATGAACAAATGACGAAGCCAGCTCTGGGCCCAGAGACCAACATGGCAGCCAAGTCCAGCCCTTCCTGTTTTCTTGCAGATAAGCCTCCTAAGGATACTCCTTTTCCACATTCAATACTCCATCACAGAATCTGTCTCTCAGGAACTCAAACCAAGATCTCCCCTTAGAGTTCAGCTCCAAGAGGCTCCCAGTCCTCAGTAAAGTTGGTCTGTGAGACTGGGTAGGCTGCTGCTAGCCAGAGCAGAAACTGGGCCCAGAGAGAACTGAACCCAAGGACAGCATAAATGTTTTGGTTCATATCTAGACGTCCCCACAGAGCCTCATGCAGTCATAGATGGGCTTTTGGAAGGTGATTTGATTATGGGGACCCATGGCTGGCTTGCTGTTAGGAAGTGGGGTCTGGTCAAATAAGGCAGTCATTGGGATGTGGCCTGGAAGGTTTCATCTCCCTTCTCACTCTTCCCTTGATGCTGTCTGTTTCCTGTCCACCATGCTGTGAGCAGTTCTCCTCCACCAGGCCCCTCTGCCATGGCTGTCCTGCCTTGGAGCCAACTGACTATGAACTGAAACATGAGGCAAAATAAACCTCTCCTTCCTTCAGTTGTAGAGTAGGACATTTGGTCCTAGCAGCATGGAAAGTAACTAAAACAATAATTAAGGAATTAAGGGATGCATAGTTATGCAAGAGTCCCCTGGACTCCCCTGGAGCCCTTGGAACTGTTTGAGGATTTTAATCTTTCTTCCCAGATGTTAAAATGGCATCTCTTGTTTCTCAAGTTGAGCTGTCATTCTTCAAATGGCATAAGCTTGACCAATGTCCCTCTAGGATTCCATGGATACCACTGTAGCCTCCAGGACTGTGTTTTGTCAGAGTCTTGCTGGCCCTGTGTGGTATCCTCATTAAGTGAGGGAGAGGGAGAAGGATGTGGGGTCAGCTTCACCCAAGCTTCCCATTAAGCCAGAGAGCATCATTCACATGGGTCAGCACAAAACAGAATTACTACAAGAAAATCCGAGGAAAAGTCAAATGACTCCCAACCACCAAGGGAGCTGTAGCAACAAAAACATGAGAAAATGTTACAAAGAAAATTCTTCCCTTTTCTTCACATTGAAAAACATAGCTTGCTAAGAAATTTTATGGATACATGCACTGCTCATCTCTAATACACTTTTGTCTCCTTGCCCTGCCACAGTTTGGATTTTTTTTTTTTTAGTTTGGAATTTTAAAAAAATCATTGTACACAAATACTTCATTTGCTACTGTTTGTTTTTACTTCTTTCCTCTAAAGTTTTGAAGAAAATAAACAAAATTCTCCTCCCAGTCTTTTCCTTAGTTAAAGTAACTCCCCATTGAAATGAAGCCTCCCCTGCACTTCTTCCATGCACCCACTGCTAGGTAAACCACTGTTAAGCACCTGCTGTATGCAGAATTGTGCTAGGCAGGCTCTGAGGACACTGTTATACACAGGCAGAGTCCTGCTATTTTTAGAAAAGAAAAATTTATGCTGAGAGCAGGAGCGTATGCCAGGTGACTGCTGCCAAGTGCTGGCCATTCCTGATGTTTCTAGTGAAGTGTTCAAGCTAGAATAAGACAATGACTTTGGGCTAGAAGTGTGTGCTTACTGAGCAGCGCTGAAGAAATCAACCCCTCCTTGTTTTGAATGCCTGTGGCTAACAACAGTATTTCTATGCCTCCTAGCATTCCTCTGAGACTAAAAGAAATTTTAATCAGAGTTTTTTGAAGTTCCACATGTAGTGGGACATTCATTTTTATTATGAAATTCTTAAGTCATGATTTTTGCACCTCTAAAGTCCATACTTAATTAGATTGTTAAATGGTAGCAGAATAAACCACATGATGATAGGGTTATTTGTCATTATCAGTCTAGGATAGGAAGAGATCCCTGTGCTAATAATTCTTCGAAATCAGTGTAGAAAACACATCAAATATGTGGAAAATTGAAAAGAAAATGTAGCATCCTAAAATTGGTTCCCTTTTATGATAGGTATGAAGATGATTTAATTTTCTACCTTACACTTTCCCATATTCAGATTTTCTCCCATCAACATAATTTTTTTAATGTTAAGAGAAAAGGCAGGTTTAAAAATAACAATGATAACTGTTCATCCATTGTATCATCATAGATATGTAAAAACAGGAGCATAGACAAGGAGCATGGTTGAATAAAAAAGAGAAATCAGGAGGACAATCAATCATTTTTTCACTTCTGCTCTTCTTTTCCAAAACTTCTCTAACATCCATTAAAAATGCATAAGCTGCAAGAAAAAGAAAACTCCAAAGAACTGAGATTTAAATCCTTTGGTCATGAAGTCTTTAACTTATAGGAAGTCAGAGATGGGCAGGGGTTCCAGCTCAGTGACAGCATCAGGGACCAGACTCTGTCCTCTGCCGACACATCCCGTGACAGCATCCTCCACACTTCCTGAGGTAGCTGCCAGTAGGAGGGGAGAAAGGGAACACAAGACTATCCCTACACTTCTGTCCCTTTCCGGAGACACAAGGCCCTGGAATTTCCACGTGACCTTCTCTTACATGCTATTAGCCCCAATTGTAAACCCAATCCTCAGGTGATCCTGAGGAATCCTAAAACAATGCAGAAGAAAGCACTGTAATCAATGACCACTCGTCCTGTGCAGCAGAACTTCTCAGGACAATGGGCTCTTCCACCTTGGAAGCGCTTCAGCACTTGTAATGTGGCACACAGGACAAAGAATTGAATTTATGGACACTTGTGGTCATCTATATGACAGTGGACTGGATCAATCACAATCTATCCCCTACTTCCTGCCATATCAGAGTTGTATTAGCAAAAGGAAATTGGGCAGGAAGAACACAGTTTGGGATGCACAGCCATGTCCACCCTCACTTACCATTAGTGTGTATGGTTTAGATCTTATTTGTTAATTTTTATTTTAATGAAAATCACAGAGGAGTAAAGCATTAAATGCCCTTCTGCATTCTCAGAACTCAACCTGAGCTAAACTCCAGCACTGCAGAGCAGGCACAGTGCAGGACAGCTTGTTCATTCTGCCTCAGCTGAAGACCAGGGCCATTGCTCAGTACTGATTGGCAGGAAATGCCCAAATCCTGCAACTCAGTGTCCTTCTCAGCAGGTGACAGTGGGTGCAAGGAGATATTGAAGACCTGAAATCAGCGTGGGTTGAGCATCATTTACTGTTGTGTTTGTCTCATTAATTCGCACAGGTTCAGGGCTCTGGCCCTCTCATGGGTGCTGGTCTCATGGTCTTCCTTGCCTGGCAGTTGGCCCATCCTTCCTGGAGAGCATCGGGACCACTCCTAGCTATGATGCTAACCAAGGTCAAACACCCGCTGTGTAAATCAGACAGAAGTCCCAGCATCCATAGGAGCACTGACAAGGTCAGAGCCCCTGCATCTTGCAGTCAGGCTCCATGGCAGTTGGAGTTATTCCCATCCAGTGCCTCACAACAGTAGGCGTGGATGGGCTCCAAGCAGTAGGTGCTAAGATGTAGCTCGAGGTACAAGAGGCTGCCAGGGCTTAAACCCTGTGAAAGGAGGAGGAGAGTGTGGGCTGGGTGGGGAAACAGTCCTATGGTAGTTCAGGTGTGATGAAGCCACGTTACCTCAACAGAGACCTGAACAGCCAGGGTTGTCTCTAGTCACCATGTGCAAGGGGACATCACCAGCCTTACACTCTACTTCCCTGAGCTGCTGAGTGCAATCTGTCCTGGGGATCACACCTGGAGGTATGACCTGGGCCCAAAGGCTCTCATGTTGACCATCCCTGAGGGATCATTGGCTGGAGACCCTGGGACCTCCACTGCCACTGGGCAGAGGCCCCTTCCTAAAGGAAAAACCTCTCCATGTGGGTAGCACACACCCACAGAAATTGCTTGTAGGTGACCTACCAGAGCTTCCAGCACAAATCAGCAATCTTTTAGTTTCTGGAGCCCTTTTTGTGGTAGGGATGCAACACATTGGGCCAAACTGCCCAGCTTCGAAGTAGATATGGAGTGTGCAGTGTGGCACCTAGAGGGGTCAGGTCTGAAGTGGGGTACAGTTTCTCTTTCTCTCTCATCCCTTCTGTTGTGTTCATGTTCCAGGTACAAGTCTTCATGGTTTCCTGGTAACATAGCAGAAGGAATTAACTGTCTTTCTCCATTCCACTTCCAGGGTCCTGAGCTTTGGAACCATCCAGACCCTATGCTTTGTCCCAGCGAGCAGATTTAGGACCTGCTCATCAATTGCCTGCAATGCAGTTGGGTCATCTGTAGAAGGTTTAAGCCTGAGAGCAGTGTGGTAAGAATCTCATTGCCAGCTTTACACACACATAGCTGCACACCACCTACAGAAAGCTTGCTGGTTTCAGGCACCATCACCTGCTGCAGATCAGGAAGCCTGGTTGCAGCAGCAGTCAGGAGCTAAGGGACTGAGTTTTTGATAACTGTAGGTTTGGTCTGCAGCTCCCCTACATGAATCCAGTCATCACAGAAATGTTATTCCACATTGCCCTACCCACAAAGAAAAAATAAAACTAGCTTTTGGATTCTAGCAATTCTTACTTTGCAAGGGGATTATTACTAGTAACATTGAAGAAAACACTCTTGAGTGTCTACTGTGTCCAAGGAACCATAGCTGGACACTTTTAATAACTCCCTTACTCCTCATAACAACCTGTGCACCAAATGCAATTTGTCTTATTTTTCCAAAGAGGACCCAAAGTTCAAGCAGGGTTGAGGAGACCAAGGGTGGGATGGAAGCCAAAAGCACAGATCCACAGCCGGGCTAGGTTCCCCTCATCCCAGATGGACACAGTATCTCACCTCTCCTGGGATCAGTCTTCCCAGCTACAGGATGGGAGTAAGTATGTGCTACCCAGGATGATTGTGAGGAGCCAGAATACGAATCCATGTTGGCCTAGGTTCAGAAAATATTAACTGAACTATGACAAGAAGTGTGCAACTTGGAAGTTTAGAGGAGTTTGATATCTTCATGGCTTTGAGCAAAAATCTTTAAAATATTGCGAAGAGCAATAAAAAAGAAAAAGTGTATAAAATGACTATGCTACGACTAAGACAGTTTACTGAAAAAACACCATTTGAGAATAAAATGTGGGGGAAGTAGAGAAGTGATTACAGCACATATATATATGACAAAGAATTTGCCAGAATATATAGAGTACACACAAATAAATAGAAAAGCCAGAACTTTAATAGGAAAATGGTCAAGAGATTCAAACTTACTTGGGAAAAAACCAAATGGCCAATACATGCATGAAACCCTTTCAGCGTCATTAGATATCAAGGAAGTGCATATTAAAACCACAATGCAATAGCACCAGACACCAACCAGGATAACAGCAATGGCTAAGTGATGTGAATGGCTAAGCTGAGAACACAGAAAACATGAGGGGCTGAGGAGCACAGAGAACTGGGACTAGGAACTGTGTATGGAGTTGCACTTTGGAAAACAATGGTGCCAGTATCATCCTCGCCAAAAGAGTTGAAATGATAACCATCAAAACCATAAAAAAAATATGTTGGAGAAATAGATACAATCATGATCAAGTCACAAAAGATAGATACATATGCAAAAACTATAGTTCCCACATAGCAAAAACAGTGATGCTTTCTCCCTTTTCCTGGCTCAGAGGAACTGGAAGCTGAGCCAGCCAGCTGCCTGGGAATGCATGGAAGTGATAGGCTGGTATTCCATCAGGGCACAAAAGGAGAGGAGCGCAACTGCAATGCTATGAGCATACAGTAGACATTTCCTGTTGACCTCAGTGAACCAGGCACTCTAGGAGAAGTAACCAGAAGGCAGCTCCATTGCAGCCTCAAGTCCAACAGGAAACAAGATCCTGCATCATGAGGTGCTTCTGGGCTTTGAGACACCATGCAGCCTTGGGTGACTCCCAGATGCCCTGTGTCCGGCTGACTGAGCTCCCTGTGCCCATGGTGTCTGGTGGCTCTGTGAGGCTGGGCCCCTGAGGAGGAAACCAGAAGATTTGTAGGGTCTTCTGGAGAGAAAGGAGGGACACAGCAGGCAAGGTGGGAGAGCCTTCCACCCTAACCCTGTGGATGTGCAGAGGGCAGTGGGGCTTTGGGAAGGAAGAGCCTCAGACTGGTTCTGTGACCACCTCTCTGGTTCTCAGGGATCCTGGTCCTCCTCCTGTGCAGGGGGCCCCCAGAGGCTCAGAGCAGCCAGGGGAGGCAGGCTCTGTTTAGTGTAGGTGACCGCGTAGGTGGAGGCTGCCGTCCACTGCGCTCCTGACAGCAGGCTCCCTGGAGAAAGAAGCCAAGGTCCCCCCCACAGTGCCACATGTCCCATGTTTTACTCCTAGAAGCAGCTCACATTTGGGGCACCTGGGTATCTGCAGGGCACCCTTCTCCAGACCTCACACGTTGAAGACTCGTGAACATGGAAAGGGTGAAAGCCTCACACATGCCAGGTGGTTTACCTGCGTCCTCTTGGGATGAGGATGAAGAAACTGGTTGAAGCGTGAGCCTCCCCACTTTAATGCACTGTTTAATTGTAAACAGGCCACTGAACCCCTCTAGGTCTCGATTTTTTTAAATCTCCGGGATTCTTAGCTAGGCATGATGGTGTACATTTGTAATCCCAGAATCCTGGCAGGCTGAGGCAGCAGGATGGTAAGTTCAAGCCCAGCCCAGGCAATTTAGGGACTTAATAAAACCCTGTATCAAAACAAACAAGGGCTGGGGGATAACTCCAAGTAAAGGCCTGGGGTTCAAATCCCCATCATCCCTCCCCAAAAAAGAATCTTTTAGTCTCTTCAGTTCCTTTGTGATTAGTAATTATATCCTCAGGGATTCTTGTAGCCTTTTCAGTTCCTTTGTGATGGTTAATTACATCTTTACTCTTGTGTTATTTGATGCTTGTCGCCCTCATAATAAACCTAATTAGGGGAAGAATTCTGTCTGATTTATCATAACACCTAGGGCTTATACTGTGTTTATCCATAGGCTATAAATAGACATATGCTGAAACTTTCATAGTCTACACCTTTTCAGTTATTCAGAGAATCTAATTTTCATCTCTTTAGAATTAAAATACTGGTTTTTTTATGGATTTCATACATATATGTATAATGGAAACATATGCATGTTCATAAGCACTTAATTACTTTATTTATGGCAAAAGAAAAGGCAATCAAAGTACAGCATCACTGCCATTGTGAGCTTTGTTGTGAAATCTCAAGAATTTGCAATATTCCAATTTTCACCCCCAATCTTATCCATGTCCCACCCTATGATGACATGCACAGCTGCTCAGGACCCTAAATCAGATGACCCCTGAGTCTGGCGAACACAAACCTCCGTATTTCTGGAGCAGGATCAATTCCCAATATTCTCTCTCCTGTCTTTTTCCGGCTAGACACACTTGCAAATCATAACAAAACATTCTTTGACAGACCCGTTCCCAATTTTTGATTCTGAAAATATGGTCACCAGATCCCCAGGACCTTTGAAAGATTTCCTTTGGAACTGGTGAGGGGAACTTCAGGTGTGTGGTAAACAGTTTGCCTGAAAATAAATCTGAGTGTCACGGTACCTATTTCCGTGTGTCAGCAGCCCGCTCCCCTCAACCTCTGGGTGCCTGCCTCCAAACCATGGCTGAGTCTTGCAGCCTCATCCTCTTTCCAGCAGGAAACTAGCCCAGGTTCCTTCGAAAGTCCATGGACCAGTGAACACTGACACAGGAGCCTTGGAGGAGCCGAGCCGTTTCCAGTGTGACTGGACCACATCTTCCTGCTCCATCCAGCAGCCCAGGATGTCCCAACTGGGCATCAAGTGCGAGACAGTTGCTTCTCAGCGTTTATTGGATGTGACACCATCCTAGGTGTGGTCCTACCCCAGGGGGCTTCAAATCTAAATAAACCCCTCCCGGACTTTGATGTATGGTATTTCCCTTCCCTTTCATTCAGTGGCTCTCTGCCACAGGTGCTGACATTTTTATTATTCACACATCCGTCTCCTGGATGCCATCTCACCAGAGCCCTGCAAATTTATGCAGGAACTTTCTTCCATGGAGGCTGAGCTCTTCTAAATAAACCATCTCTATCACCACAGGCTCTCAAAGGCAAGGAAGTCTCCATGTGAAGTAAATGGGAAAGAAACATGTTTCCTTCGTCTGGTCCCTAGAAGACCAAAGACCCCAGGGAGGTATGGCTCCCTCTGTCCTGGGACAGGAGGCCTCAGGTCACATCTGCAAAATAGGCCTGTGAGGGATGTCAGGGAGGCCAGCCCTGGGCAGGGTCTAGGAAAGGCAAGTGTCACCATCATCACAGGGGCACAACAGCTTTTATGTGCCATTTCTCCATGGCGTGGAACTTGCCTTAACTTTATGGGAAAGCAAGCTCCAAGGGTGGCCCAGTGCCTCTATCCTGGATGGTAGCATTTCTCCAGCCTCAGACCATCCCCTCCAAGAAACTTCATCAGGATGATAATGTGTCCCCAGCATCGTAGTGTTAGGAAATTCGAGGAAGACAACACCACTCATAATTGGGGTTGGGGTGTGGTTCTCAATCCTTCTCTCCTCTTTGCTGTATGACTTGCTGGCTGAAAGTATGTGCCCTCTCTCTTGGTGGTGGAATTGGTCCTGTGACTCAATTTGCCCAGTGGGACACAGGCAGAAGGGACAAAAGTCAAAGCCCCAACTCTGGGATCCCCTGGGCTGAATCAGCACTGGCTGTTGTCACTATGACTATCCAAACAGTGGATGTCCACACAGGGGTGGGACACAGGCTAAGTTACATTCACTGGGCTCCAGTGACATGATTCACTCCCGTAATTAACTCCCAACAGTTCTGCAAACAGTACTATTGGAGCCGATTTGACATAAGTACTGCAAAGGACCACAAAGGGCAGGTGATGACATGCCAAGATTCCCCAAAGAGATGAACTTGCAGTGTAAAATCATGGTATATAAGCAGGGGCCCAGGAGTCCCCCACACTGGTACCCAGGACACCAGATGGGAGGACTGAAGGGCCAGGAGCTTCAGGCACAAATAAAGTCCTGGGCTGCATGCCCTAGGAGCCACCTCTCTGAATCCCCATAAGCTTCCACTGCCACATGGTGGGGGCAGATGCGCCTTGAGGCTGCTCTGAGCCTCAGATTCCTCCCTGTCCCTTGCCAGAGCTGTGTGGAAGAAGGGTGAGAGGCAAAGCCCACTCAGGACTGACATCAGGCATTGAATGACAGCCACCTCTGAGCAGGGATCATCACAGGGGACAGAGCAGAAGCCCCACCAGGAGCTTCTCCTTGCCTGTGCATCACCCTTGCCCAGTTCTCAGGAGGAATCAGCAACACTTTGTCCTGGGGCTGTAAACACTGTGGCTGCAGCTGGGAACTGACTACTGGGTGGGTGGGGTTTCTGCTTTCACTCAGGTGTCCAGAGCTCAGGCCTTGGGGTCCCCTCTTTCCTGATGCATGAGTGTAGTAAACCTGAAGCTCAGGTAGGTTGAGGGCACTGTGCCAAAGGTGCAACTGCCAGCAGCAGGATGGGTGGCCCAGTTTTGAGACCAAGTACTGCCCGATACAATAGCATTCACTCCATTGCCAGCTTCCCAACTGGCACTGCACCCTTCCTACACCGCCCCCCCCCACATCTTTGCTGGAGGGAACATCTCTGTCTTCCACATAGCGCACTGCTTGTGGTGGGAACCAGGGTGTCCCAGATCTCAGCACTCACCAGCTGGAACCATGGCCTCCTCCATCCCTCCTCTCCCTCTGCTGCATATCTGCATCTCCTGGTGACCCAGAGGCTACCGTGTCACCCGCGGAATGCACGGCAGGAATATGCGCCGTTGCATTCCCATCTTAAGCGGCTTGTAAATTAGACCTTGAAATATTGTCCCTCACCCCAGTGCCCTTCCTGAGGTCACTCCCTGGGCTGACATATGAAAGCAGGGCAGAGTCTATAAATTATTATTAAGGCTTTGATTTTCCAGAGTGTCTAGGACGACGACATGGACTAGGGGGACTCAGAATCCAGAGGCCATGCTGGGCTTGCTGGCTGGTGTTTTAACCCTTCAGCCTCTAGTTCATCAAGAAACCTATAAAAACCTTGGAAACAAGCTCTGGCCGCTGCCTTGGGTTCCCCTAATGAATGCAGAAATGTCCGTGGTGAAGTATGATTTACGGAGGGAGGAATTCCAGCAACTGTCATGTTCCTGTGTCATAATAAGGTCTCCCAGCCGTGAACTTCATAAAGCACTCTTGGTGCCCCAGCAAGGCAAACCACTTCTGAAAGAGGGTCGCCTTGAGATTGTTCCATCTTCTGCAGAGCTTTTATTAAACAGCCCATCGCTAAGGACCACAGTGTAGTACGGCTCCTGGTTCTTGCACACCATTTTTTAGAATCAATGAAGCAAAGTTTATTGAGTGGGGTCTGATGACCCACACATTATTTTAAATGAGATCTCTTTTAGAAACAGAAAAAGAAAGAAAAAAACAAGCAAACTAACTTCAGATGGTGAGTTCTGACCTCTACTGATCTAAGATTGAAAGAAAAAAAGCTTAATTTTTTTCCTCTAAAGTTTAATAAAAATCATGCTCCCATTACTTCTGTGACTATTTCCAAGTAAATGCTCAAAGCTCATTTCTCAATTTTTGAAGGAAGTCACCCTACGTTTACAAATCCAGTTACCCTGGTCTTGAATAAAGCAGTTCACATCCTGAGCTCTTTCCATTAGGATGCAACTCTGAGGACTTTCACTGTGAAATTGTCTTCCCACAAACAGAAGGCACATGCTGTCAACAAAGGCTTAGTCTTCCAGCCTGAAACATACTTTGGTTTTCATTTTTGTAACAAAAGGACAAAGGTTGAGGGGAAAATCTTTCCTCCAACAGCACTGGGAAAGGAAATTTGCCTTGCAGGTGACTGGTGAACAGCAAAATATAGCACTTGATCACTGAGACAGCCTCAGGGTTCCTTGCATGAACTAGTTTAACCAGCATCCTCTTTCCCACAGTGACCCTGGCTCATCAATGTGGACCCCAAGTGAGTTTACTGCTGCCTTCCCCATCCGTCATCAACTGTCCACACCCTTCCTCCCCAGTCCTCGGGCAAGCTGCATACAACCCAGGAAGGGAGGGAGGCTACCAGGTACGAAACAAGGAGACAGTACAGGAACTTCTGTTTATAAGCATTCTCTCTAAATGAATAAGAAACCATGCTCTAGTTCTGCAGATGGACGCTGCACCCTCAGCAGTCCCTTGGATGGGGGACATGTGTCCCTGCATCCGTCTGGAGGACAGACGTGGTCAGCAGTGCCTGAATTCGGGTTGGCTTTCTGTGTCTTATATCATGTTGCAATCCACATGTGCCCAATTTGGTGGATTTATGGGTTATATGATCTGGTTTTAAGTACATTAACTCTCAACATGGCTGGGTGCTTTACTGAAGGGTCCCTGACTCACAGTTAACATGAGTGAGGAAGGTGAAGTGAAGCAAGCTGAACACAGGGTGAGCAGGGCCTCTTCCTCCCACCACTCTGCAAACCCACCACCTAGGTGACAGGTATCAGGACAAAGCTGCTTCAATATTGACGGCCCTGCTCCCACTCAAGAGAGAGTGTCCTTGAACTTTAAAAACACACTTATTCCTCACTTTTCACTTTATTTTTTCGAAAGAAGTTCTCACTATATAGCCCAGACTGGCCTTAAACTCACTGCAGTCCTCCTGCCTCAACTTTCCCAGTGGTAGAATTACAGGCATGTGCCACCATACCCAGCTCCTCATCTTTTGTTAATTCTTACTTTTCTATGTATTTAATGCTCATAGAACTGAATTTGTTGATAAATAAAACACTACAGTAATACTCAAAGTTGGCTTATAGATGAGAGTACACATTCACAAAATAAAATAAGACTGGAACCAAACCTTAATCCTCCTACCCAGAAGCAGATGCTGACAATTATCCATATCCAGCCCGTTTTGGGGAACTGTGATCAGAGAAGAGATAGGGAGAAGGCAGGCAGGGTACAGTGCACAATCCAGCAAGTGGTCCTGAGTATGTTTAGGGTTAACTTGCTAGAGGATCCTAAAATCCTTGTGGGACTAACTCCAGCCCCCTCTATAGAAATGAAAAGTATTTAGGAATCAGCACCTTTAGCTGGTGGCCAGGGCTGCTCCAGGGGTCATTAATTTCCTGCTACTTCTCACCATGTAGAAAAGCATAGTCTGCTCTGATGGCCCACGAGGTCCTCTAGGAAAGAAATACAAGTGAAGGCCAAGGGAATCGGACCACCATGTCCTGAGGGCATGGGGCAGAGGTTTAGGGGCAGCTGGGCACAGGATACCCTGTGATGTGAGCTCCAGCAGCACTTGTGTCCTTTCTACTTGTGTGACCTGTTTCTAATGCACTGCTCCCTCCTTAACACACCACCTGGTCTTTGCTGAGGTTGGAACATGGATTGAGTGTGTCCCCATCTCTCTTGTGTTGAAACTCAACCTCTACTGTGTGGTGCTGAGAAGCTGAGTACTTGACAGGACTGTGTTTAAAGGTGAGGCTTTGGGGATGTGACTGGGATCAGAAGGGGTTAATTAGGGTGGAGCCCCATGATTTTGTCCTGGTGGCTTTAAATGTGTATCTGTGGACATGGTCACAGCTTTTAGACCAGTGGGGCTCACGTCTATCCCATTTTTGTCTCCCTACAGGACCTGGAAAGAAGATTTGGATATTGCAAGCTTTTCACCTAAGATGTATGAAAAGTTCCTTGATGCAAGGAAAGCCATTCTGCTCCTCCCAGTGATTGTCCTTCCTGAAATCATGGCCACTCTGCTTCTTGTCCTTGTCTTTTGCATGGAGCAAACCATCATGCCTCTGTAGAAGGAATCAGAGAGAACTTCTGTCTTCACATCTGCTCTCTGCTTTACGTCATGTAAACTAGAGGCAGAGCACAAGAAAGGAAGAGTTCACTTTAAGAAATCCTTCTTCTTTCATCTCCCTTAGGCCATAGGAGGCCATTCTTGAGGGCAGAGCAAATCAGTTTCTACAGTAATTTTCTGTAAAGGACTTGAACGTTCGATCACAATGAAGCTTGCTTAATAATTGTGGACTTAGAGAATTTTGAAGAGTTGGGGACAATTCATTTGGAGTTAAAAATGCCCAATAATAGAAGACAATGGAAATAACAGCAACTAAGGGTCTACTGCCAAACATAAACGACAGTTAACATAAATTATTGATTTATTTTATAGCTCATAGTATAGTTATAACACACAACTTTAGGACTTTTGATAAAGCTGCAGTAAGCAAAATAATACAATACTAGTGTAAAAGTAGACATACAGATCCTTGGAATAGAATCAAGAAACAATCCAGAAATAGAACCACACATCTGTGGAGATCTGATTTTCAACAGATAGCAAAAAGCAATTCAGTGGAGATCAACAGTCTTTCCAACAAATATATTGTAAAAATGTGCATATCTACATCATAAAAGCATTAATTTTTCATACCTTACCCCATGTAAAAATGATTAAAGCAAAAGGATCATATACGTAAGTGTTAAACCTATACCTTAAATCTTCTAGAAAAAACGCCTAAGAGAAAATTTCAATGCTCTTGTATTTAGCAAAGATTCACTAGATATGACCCTGAAACCAGAATTCATTTAAAAAATCAATAAATTAGACTTCATTAAAAATTTCTGACCTTTAAAATGCACTGTTTAGAGAATGGAAAAGATGAAAGACTTGGAGAAAATATTTGCAAGCCATGTATCCAATGAAGGACTTGTGTTCACAGTAAGAAAAGAAAAACTTGCTGGGTTTAAAAATGAGCAAAAGATTTGAGGAAATACCTTCCATATAGAAACACTTGGTTGGTAAGTAAGAATGTGAGTAGATGCTTGACAAACGCAAATTAAAACTACAATGGAGGTGAGGAGATCCGATGAGAAAGGCTAAGAGGGAGAGGAGGGCCCAACATACATGGTCAGGGGCAGAACTAACAGTCAGTGAGAGGGTGTCCTTAGTTCTTATGAAGTTAAAAATACCCTCAGCATAAGACATAGCCAGTCCATTCCTAAGATTTTTACCAAAGACAAATGAAAGCCTATGTCCACGTGAGGTCTTGGACATGAATGTTCACAATAGCTTTACATAGAATAGCCCAAAACAACCCAAAAGTCCACCAACAGATGAATAAACAAACTGTGATGTATCCGTTCCTTAATATCCAGCAAAAAAATAAATAAAATGGGTATGTATTGATATACTCCATGTTATAGTTGATAGTCAAAATAATTGTGCTGAACAAAAGAAGCCTTACACAAAAAGAATACAATCTGGGCGATTCTATGGTATGAAATTCTAGAATATGCAAGCTGAGCAGACCTGCAACTTGATCGTGGTGATGACTTCATAAGCCTATGCAGCATGTTAAAGTTTATCAAACTGTATGCTTTAAATATGTGTAGTTCATTCTGTATCAGCTCTACCTTAATAAATTAGTTATAAAATAATGAATTTTTTTCTGCAAGGCAAATCTTCAGGAATGACACTATCTCCCTTTTGCAAAGTAAAGGAGAATAGAGATTTGGAAAGTGAAATCACCAGCACACAGGTGCTCAGGGGAAAGGGCCCCGAGATGCCTGAGTGTCTGGATTATCTCAGATGATTCCACCCCATTTTTCTGCGCTTCAGCTCCTCCATCCATATAGGCAGAGGCTGGGTTGCACAATCTGTAATTTCCAGATGAATCAAAGGTAAATGACTGTCAGTGAGCACATTTCAAGTAATTTCTTTATTGGAGGATCTTACTTCTAATCTCTCCTATTTGAGGGGAAAGTTTGTATAATGGCAGGTGCTTTCTTCCAGCCAGGAGGAGGTAAGGATCAGGTCCTCTCCACATAATTCATGTAAAGACCACGGCAGAGGACAGGAACAACCCCAGGAGCCTCTTCTGCTGTGCTTTGCCAACTCACTAAATAGACACTTGTGAGCAGTACGAAGCTGAAGGAAAAGGTATAGTGTATCCTTGCACCATAAATCTTATGGACCTGCTGCATGAAAAATAACCTAGGGTCCAGGAACTTCACTAGAAAAACATCTAACCTGTCTCCCAGCTCAGGAACATGGAGAGGTCTGTGTCCCAGTGGGTCGAGATGCAGCTCGTGTGTCTCAGGAGTGCTGAGTGCTACACTTGGCTAGAAAATGTTGCTCCTGTCTGGCCTTGGCAGCTTGCACTGCATTCATAGATGCGAACTCGTAGCTGGGCTTCTTCACACTGTCATCAGACACAGGGCCAGCACCTGCAGGTCTGCAATAAATAACAAGTGGCTCAGCTCATTAGAGGGGTGTTAATATTCCACATCCAGAAAAGCAGGAACTTAAAGATCAATAAGCACTTGGAAGAAGGAGCCCCCAGCCCTTGGGTCTGAGGTGGACAGTGGGTGAAGGAGGGCCAGGGCCAGTGGTCCATGCGTGTGCAGTGCTCTGTCTGCATTCTTAGTGCTTGGTCTCTGTGCGTGTCTTGATAGACAACAGGTTCTTTGTCTTGTGGTTCCCTGCAGAGCAGACCCTGGGACATGGAATGAGTTGAGGGAGCTGTTGTAGGGGGTGACACCAGGGAGCACTGGGGGGAACAGGAGGCCATGGAGTTGAGTGGAGAGCAAATCATCACTGCATGTGACGGGGGCTTGGTCCCCTTGGCACCATCTGAGAACCTGTGCTGACCACCGCAGACCTATCCTGGGTAGGGGGAGCTGCATGTGTGCCCATTAGGCTGAGGGCTGGTCATTCTCCCTTCCCAGTCAGGGGAGGCCTCTAGGATGGAGGGGGAGATCACTCTGCAGGTGCCTCTCATCGGGGCAGCGCCAGCACAGGCTTCATCCTGAAAGACTTGGTGATGATTATGGATGTGACTTGACCTATATCTTCTAGACCTCAATGTCTACTAAGTTCCTCAGTCCGTCTTCTTTTGCTCTTGGCACCATAGGCAACATTGCAACATGATGCCAATTCTCCCAGCAATGACAAACATGGTAGCAAAGACCTCAGCTCCTCCTCACCATCCCAGGACTGTCACAGAGCTGGGAAGTCCCATCCTGCCAAGCCCAGAGAAGGACTCAGAGACAGAAATGTACCACTAACACTGCGAAAGTGGGTACAAAGTGAGGACACCCCCTTCCAGAGCAGAGAAGACTGTGACCTGGTCCAAACTGGGGTGCTTCAGGCCTCACCTGCCATGAGCTCACTACTGAGACTTACCCCTTTCCCGTGGTCTGAACAGTGTAATGTGAACACAGCCTGCTGTCTAGACAGTGCACGTGGACACACAGGCAACCAAAGCGGGAGTCCCTCGATCCTTTGGGGTCAGAGCCAGATGGGAAGCTTCCCACAGAGCCACTGACCCCGAAGGTGGACCAACCCCTGGCCCCTGAAGAGCACTAAATACCTGAACACTGACTGGGAAGCCTAGGGCCTGGGGGACTCACTGGGTTCAGAGCATGCTGGGAAGACACATTATCAGGAAGGATTAGAAAGAAGTGGCCTCTGCCCTGGATGATGGATTGACAACAGTCTTACAAAGGGAATGGAGAGAAATAAGGCTGCAGATACAGGGCACACCTGTGCTAAGGGAATAAAGGATACGAGAGACCATGGCTTGGTGTGGGACACAGAGATACAGGAATTGGACAGTCCAAGAGGCTCTTGTCCAGGAGAGGAGTGTACAGAAGCCAACTGCCATAGGTGAAGGTGGCTTGTCCCTTCCAAATGTACCTGGAGATCTAACCTGCACTATGAGGTATTCAAAAGTGGGACCTTTAGGAAATGATTCGGGCTCTGGGTTCATGAAGGATTAATCCATTCACTCCATCAAGGGATAAGGGCAGGCAAGCAATCTAGAGAGTGGTCAGCCATAAAAGCCATTGGCCCAGGTCCCTCTGTGTTCCCTGCCCCTCCACACAAGATTCCCTATGTGACTTCAGAGCTGTGCCAGTAAGAAGCCATCACAAGATACAGCCCTCTACGTGGACCACAATGGTGAGCCTGAATGAACCTCTTTTCTTTATAACGGACCAGCCCTGGCAATGTGTTAACAGCAACAGAACAGGCTAAACCACTCGCCATTAGGAATCTTGACATGCCACTTGTGCTAACAGCTGGGGAAGGTCACTGTTGAACAGAGTAGCTGCCTCCAGGCCCCTGGTCCACACGAGAGTGCATCCAAAGGGCCAAGAGGGCAGGATGGACTAGGGGACTCCAAGCTGAGAGATCAGGAGGAAGGTCCCAGCCCACTGCCACTCTGCACCCAAGGAGCATCTGCTCACACCTGCAACACCGGGCAGGCTCTGTTCCCACAGCCTACAAACACCAGCAGGTGCTCATGCCCAGTCTGGTGATCCAGACTCCCCAGAATGACCCATGGGAGTCCCAGAGAAACAGCTGCCCATGGAGCAGGGATACTGGGACCCTGGCACCCCTCATAGAGTCAGAAGAGGCCACAGAGTCACCCAGGGAACGGCTAGGTCAGAGAAGGCCTCTCACCTTGGCCTATGGGCCATAACCATCTTGCTATAAGAATTCATTAATGGCTTCCTCTTTTAATATTTGTCTCCCTGGTAAAACTTGGATAGTGAAAGCAAGACTGTGCTCAGTTACATTCCAAGTGCCTGGCTCACCTCAAATGACTAAGGTTGATCAGGTTCCAGGTCTACCCCTCTGTGTGCCAGCCTCAGCCTCAGAGTTTCCTGATTTTACCAAGGAAGAGACTAAGGTTTGGAGAAGCCTGCCTTCTCATTGGTCATGCAGGCCTTAAGTGACCACTCTCAAATGCAAACCCAGGCTGTCCAGTTCCGAAGCCCACCTTCCTGGCTTTCTGTCAACCCCCTTGATGGAAGAGAAAGCACAGACCCCAGTTACACAGGGTAAGAGGGCTTCACTTGCAAAATGGCTGCTTTCATGTAGGTTGTTTTAGTAAAGAGGGGCTGTGTTCAAGCTTCTGCTCATCATTAAAATTTCTTCAGTGACTTCTTTTGTTCTGAAGCTTTCAGGAGATGAGGTTTCTGACCTTGGCCAACACTGTCAGCTGTCCTTGTTCCTTTCCTGGTAGCTGAGTGCCCAGAGTGCCTCACAAAATGACCTGGCCCTTTTTCCTCTTCAGAATCTCTGGGCAGAAATGGCATCCTGGGCTTCCTTGGGCATAGTGACCTCTTGCTTGCTTGCTTGCTTGCTTGCTATGTAGAGATACAGACTGTGTAGAATAAAACAAAATTATCCAGTTCCATCATTCTTAATAAACCAGAGTAACTAAGAATTAGGAGTCACTGGAAATGCTTTGCGTTAAACATGTGTCAAATAAAATTTAGAACTCCAAAATACATCCAGTTTAGGGGCAAAGAATGAAGACTATCAGAAGAGACAGTAAAGGGATTAAGACTAAGTTTATTTTGTTTTAGAGTTTTTACCATTTGTGAATTCTGCTGTTCTCACTCTCTGCAGATTAATCTCCATTGTCAGCTCGACTGGATTGAGAGACTCCTGGAGAGGTGACTGGATTGTGAGGGCACCAACCTCATCACTGAATTGGTTACTGGAGGGTCCAGCTAGAGGAAGTGGGTCAGGGGGCATGACTGTGGGGACTCTACTGGTTCCTGGCCCCTTCCTGTCTGGATGCCATGAGTTGAGCAGCTTTGCTCCACCACACCCTTTCACCATGATGTTTCTGCCTTGGAGCTGGCCAGCCATGGGCTGAATCCCCTTGAAATCATGAGCTAAAATAAACCTCTCCTCCTTTAAGTTACAGGTGTTGGGTACTTTGCCTCAGTGTCAGAAAAGCTGACCAATACACACGCCCAACTGCAGAAGGTGCCTGGAATCACCTTAACTGTGGTGATTAGATCTCACACTTAGAGATGACAGCATTTAAATGAATAGACCCTGACGCCACCTTCATCTCTGCTTCCACCATGTTCTGCTCTCCTGGATCACATTAGGATACAGCCTGAGTCACAAACACAGTTCAGCAACTTCCATGGCTTCAGCCTCTTTACCCCAGCAGCTGCTTCCCACTCTCCTCTGCCATAATTCTACCTGCCCTGTGCCTCTGTGAGCAGGGACCTCACTGTGCCAGACTTCTGCCCCAAGCCAGCAATGGCTCCCAGGGCCTTTGTGCTGATTTCTCATCATGGCACTGAGGCCTCCATGCTTTGGCCCAAAGTTCCTTCCCTCTCATCTCCACGGTGCTCAGTCTGCCATGTCCCCACTCACACTCGTACCCCCAGCTCCCCAGCTTTAACATGTGTGCTGAAAATGTCCATTTCTTGCTTCTCATCCCACCCTGTTATATGCAACTTCCTCTTGAAAACATGAAACTTTGATCCCACATAGCTCCCCTTACACTTTATTGTTTAGATCTACAAAGTCCCCCAATGCTCTCTTGTGTTGGAAGGTGACTGGACCATGGGGCATTATACTCATAAGTGGATCAAGCCACTGATGAATCCATAGCTAAATGTGTCCTTAGGAGCTGGCCCCTGGTTGGAGTTGGGTCAATGGAGCTGTGACCTGGAAAGGTATATTCTGGTCCCCACCTACTTCCTTCTCTCTCTGTTTCCTGGCTGCCATGGGCTGAGCAACTTTTTCTGCACTAGGCCTCTCAGTCATGGAGTCTTGGAGCCAGCCTACTATGGGCTGAAACCCTGAGCCAAAATAAAGCTCTCCTCCTCTAAGTTGTGGGTGTCAGGTACTATGTCTCAGCAATGAGGAAAGGGGCTAAGACACTTATCTGTTTCCTCTCATCAGCGGTCTGTATTTAAAGGCTAGGGCCCGGCTTTACTCATCTTTGGATCTAGTACAATAAATATTTATCTAGAGAAATGCATTTAACTGAATGCTGACTGAAATTATCACTATTGTGGAAATGACATCTGAAGCCAAAAGTCTACAGATTGTGTTGTCCAAATCAAGCTCAAGAGGTTGGGTGGAGCCAAAAAGAAACCGTTTTCCAATGCCAGAAGGCAGCTTGCTTACAGAATGATAGCATGTGACCCTCCAATGAAAGACTGAATTTCCCAAATCTGTTAACTCCAATGAATGAACAACATTAATTTTTCCTATTGGAGATGTTGGCCAAGGTTGCAATTTTTTAAGGAACTACTGAGCCTTCTGTTTGCAATTCAGTTTAACAGTTTTCTTGGGCTTGATTTTTGCCTTATGTATTTTCCAATCCCAAAGAGTTGTGAAGCACAGAATCAATAATAAAAATTAATGCATCACCTTTCAGAGGGAAGTGGAGGTCCCTGAAAAGTCGCTAAGTGACAAAGCTAGTCGGTGACTGGGGAGCAGATCCCAGATGACAAGATGAGCTGCAGCATGGCTTCTCTGCAGATCTGTTTTTGTCCCTGTGGTGCTCATAAAAACAAGCCTGGAAGCTCCATTTGCCAAGCACCTTGGGGGAGAGGTGGCCCTTTACTCTGTAGCCCAAGCCACCTCATTCCCCACCAGGAAAGCCCTCCTCAGTCTCTCCCGCCTGTGCCTGCCAATGTTTTTGAATCATATGGTGGTTTTGTGCAGTGGATGAATGTGCAGCGTTTACTTGGAAGAAGACACCCAATTCATCTTGCTCTGAATCTGAGTTCAGTTCACAGCCCGCCTCTTCGCAGACCCAGGGTATTAACTCACTCTTCCCACCACCTGGTACTGCGGCATCTTTTGAGTCTGTGGTTGGAAAACCCAGCACCCTCCCAGGGCTGGCCCCAGCTCTTGTTATGACTAACTGCATGACAGGCACTGCAGTGGCTGGGGTCCAGCTGGAGTCCAAGGACAGAGCTCACCCAGTCAGATGGACAAGGGCTCTGGGAGCCAGAGTCAGAATGGTCTTCAAGGGGCTGAGACCCCAGGGAGTTGCCAACCTCAAAATGGACACCAACAAAGAAGCCAAGACAACAGATGTTCTCTTCTATAGTGTACCAGTACCTCAGTTCACCAACACTTTTATATATATATGTACATTTTAGGTATACAATACATTTACATTTATCATTGGATGTTTGTACCTG
>NW_004624741.1:22126354-22143388 GCF_000247695.1 Heterocephalus glaber | reverse complement strand
TTGATTTCTTGATAGCAGCCATTCTTTGTCACCAACACTTTTGTTTACAAACAATTTGATTGGCAAACAGAACCATTTGGAAGATTTTGTTTTTATTTCCAAACTCTGCATCAAATGACAAACAAGACTTCAGCCATCTTTTCCACACAAATACAAACATGGCCATCTTTTCCAAAACTGTGGAACAAATTGAATTTGTGATGATGCATTTTTTTTCAAACTGGGAAATTATGAAAAGTACCAAGATAAGGTGAAATGTCAATGATTTCATTCGTTTTCCCATTTTCTCTGATTATGGAGCATAGCCTTACCATCATAATGCATTAGTCAGCTCTCTGTCACTATAACAAGTACATAAAAGATAATCATTTATAAAGAGGAAAGGTCAGTGTTGACTCGTCATTTGGAGGTCTATGTTTAGGTGGCCCATTTGCTTTTGGGCTCATTGTGAGGCAGCTCATCATGGCAGGGTTTTGTGGTGGAGGATGTTATCACCTCCTGCAAGTGCAAGAGAGGAAGAGGAAGAGACCAGGATTCCATAGTCCCCTCAAGGCCACACCCCCAATGACCTGATGACCTCCCCCAAAGCTTCACCACCTAATGGTCTCACCTCCTCCAAATAGTGCCTTCCTGAGGACCAAGACTTCAAGACATGGGTTTGTGAGGTACCTAAGATCCAAACTATAGTACAACCAGAGAATTCATAACCTATCACAAAGGGTAAAAGCTATCTGCAAATTTAAGATTCATTACTCCAACAGTCCTCAGAAGTTCTAAAAATAGAAAAACTCTACTATGCAAGAAGGGTTTATTACACTTCCAGCACAGTGATAGGAGATGTACTAAACCAAAAACTCTGCCACACAACACTTTGGGTTTCTTTTTATGTTGGACAAAATACATTTTTACATGATAACCATGTTCCCTTTGTAAGATAATTATTCTATGACATAGCTTATTGCATGGTTTGCTGTATTTTTGCTACATTTTTATTTTTAGACCTGTGCATCAGGGTGTATGTTTGTTTTCCTTTCTAGCTAAAGTTCCTTGCCCGCAGCCCCTGTTAAAGCTGTGAACTGGTCCCAAGCTACTTACTGATTGGCCCAGAAGTGATCACATGGCCTACAGCCCTTGAGTAGAAACTGACTAAGCCATGGGAGTGAGTTTGCTGAAAGGCTATGCCTAGTGGAATGGTAGGGTGACCACAGCCAATCAGAGGAAAACACAGACAAGAGAATGCACAGAAATTGGCAAAGAGAAATATTCAAGTTCTCACTGATGTATGGACAAGTGCTTAGAACATCCTGGCGGAAAGAAACCATCTTATTATGCTCATGGCTTCTGTGCCATGAGTCTGCTGGGTTGAGGCACACAGATAGATGATGGTATTTCTGAGTTCCACCACACTGGGCAGCTCAGCTGGAAAAATTCAGAAGCTGGGGACACCAAGACAGGAGCACATGGCATTGTTATGACCTCCCCTCAGAGTCCATCATGTCACCTTCGGTATACTCTTTGGTCAAGGCAGATACAGAGCTCTGTCCAGTTTAAGAGGAAGGGACCAAGCCCTGCTGCTCCACCAGAGAAGTGTTATGGTCACAGTAGAGAAGATTCCATAGATGAAAGGCATATTTTGAGAGAAAAAGAATAAAAAGATAAGCACAAATATGGCAAGGTGGTGATTTCTAGTTTCAGCATCTTCAGCCCTTTACTTCTGTATGAAGTTTATCTCTTCTGGGTTTTTTCCCAATAAGTGCAGATTACTTCTGGAATGAGAAATAGTTATTTTTCATTTAAAAAGTACTCTATGTTCTTTTTTAAATTTTTTATTATCATAAGCTTGTATTTATCCACACTTCATATAGTGAAGAAAGTCCTTTCCTCTTTTCCTTTTTGTATTAGTATATATTTGCAACATACAATAAATATATCCATGGTAAGAGTGGCAAAAGTAAGTTTATAAAGAAATGAAAACCCTAATTTTTTTTCTAATGTGAGCTAGCAAATTGATGCTGGGATTCTGTTTGGGCTTCCTTCAGGATCCCACTCCAAAGATGTGATCTTTGTGGCCAATTTGAGGGGAAATCCCAGGAAACATGCGTAGGTAAGTGAGAGCAGAGGCATGGGCATCCAGCACATTGATGAGTAAATTCCTAGTGAGGTAATAATTGAGAGGCTGAGGCCCAGCTCAACCAGGGGGTGATAATGCCAGGCTATTTGTCTGTCTATTCCCCCATTACTGGGTGGGAGCTGCTCCCAGGAATACTTACTGGCCAGGAGCTGAGTGTCCCCCTTGGGACTGGACAGCCTTTCCCAGGGAGAACCCCTTTTTCACAGGAGCAGGGGTGTCTCTGACAGCATCTGCTTTCCAGTGTACAGAATCATTTCAGAACTGAGTGCTCTCACCATGGATGCTTTTATATTAATTGGCACAGCACCAAGGTGGGTGGCATTGAATAATGTCTTGGTCGCTTGTCTTATCACTGAGACACAATGCCTGATACTTGCAATTCAAAGGAGGAGAGGTTTATTTTGGCTCACATTTCAGTCCATAGTTGGCTGGCTCAGAGGCTGGAAGGCATGGCAGAGGGGCATGGCAGAGGAGAGCTGCTCATGGCATGGCAGACAAGAAGTGGAAAGGAGGATCTGGGCAGGGAGGTGCACCCTTCCAGGTCACACCCTCATGTCCACCTCGCCTGACCAGACCCTGCTTCCTAATAGCAAGTCAGGCACAAGCCCCATAATCTAATCACCTTCCAAGAGTCCTGCTGATGAGTGCACGAGGCTCTTGGGAGACATCTAGACAGAAACCATAACAAATAGTTATTTGATATCTTAATGGTGAGCAAATAAACATCTAAAAGCTTAGAAAAAAAGATTGTGACCAAGTAAAATAATTGTGCAATCTTTTCCAGAGCCCTTCACTGGCACCTGGGGATGCAGGTGGCTACCCATTCCAACACATCTAGCCAGTTTACAGCATCCACCACTGCCCAGAGGAGGCTGCTGACACACAAGACCAGGGGTCCGTGACCCTGAGCACTGTGACTTCCCCAAGACAGTACTGGATTGAAGGTAATAGCAGACTTGGGGACATGAAAATGGTGTTAATATTCCAATCTCCACACTGAGATGGACCACATGTAAAAGAGAAAAGTGCACACAAGTGTTTGTATATTGAAGAATAAGATATTTCCAATTTTCGCTATGGCCCTGTAACCCTCTTTGTGTGATCCCATGTGACTCATTCCAATGGAATACCTCAGTTGTATATTTATTACCATGAGTAACTGAAAAGCTAAGGTGCTTAGTGTGGATGGTGATGGGCAGCCCGGACTTTCTTAGAAAATTAGCTCTAGAACAAAGAGCTCACTCTCCCCAAATTTTCTTCTTTCTACCCTTAATTTTCTTTACTTGGTAAAGAAGGAAACATGATCTGTTACTGGGAATATTGAAGCTACTGTACATCCAAATGGTTTGGCTATTATTTGAAAAAAAAAGATAAGCGTTGGTGAGGATACAGAGAGAAGGGAACCCTAGCACACTGCTGGTGGGGCTGTGAGTTAGGATAGCATTTTGGAAAATGGGATGCAGGAGCCTCAAAACTACATAGAATTGTCATCTGCTCCAGCAAGCCCACTTCTGGGAATGAAATCAATATGTCAAACAGATATCTGCACCATGTTCATTTACAATAGCCAAGACATAGAAACCAAGTATTCATCAACAGATGAATGGACAAAGAAAATTAAATGGAGTATTATTCAGCCTTTAAAAAACAAAGACATCTCGCCACTTGCAACAATGCGGACAAACCCAGAAGATACTGTTCCAAGTGAAATAAGCTGGGCATAGAAAAACAAACACCACCTGCCCTCACTTCTGTGTGGAGTTTGGAAGAATCTGCCTGGAAGAGGTGGAGGTAGGATGGTGACTGTCAGGAGAGGGGAAGAGAAGATGGGCAGGCATGGGCCAAAGGGCACAGAGTTTCTGCTACACAAAATAAATCAGTTCCAGAGACCCATGACATGTCCTGATGCCTATAGATAACAATACTGTATTGCATACTTGAAATTTGCCAGGAGGGTAGATCTTAGGTTCATGGTTCTCACCACAAAAAATAATAAGCATAATAATAACAATAATGGTAATGATAAAGGAGATACTTTGGGAAATAATGAATATGTTTATAACTTTAAGGGTGGAGATGGTGGCACAGGTGTGTATGTATCCCCAACGCACCATGTTGTGCATATGAAATACGTACAGCTTTTCACATATCAGCCATACACCAATAAAATAAATGAACTGATAAAGAAATCCATATGCACACAAATGTATAACACTGTGCATCCCTGGGATTTTCTTCGGCCAAGGGGATATGAGCAGACCAAATGCCACTGTGTGCCGGGGCTCACCCTCTTGAGTTCTACCATTACCAAGAGAAGAACCAGAGGGCCACACTTCCAGCCCCAGGAAGAGGGGCCCACGAGACAGAGTCAACCCAGCCTGGATCTGCTGACCCCAGCTACCCCAGACGAGTGAGCAGCCCAAGGTCAGCAGAGGCGTCAGCCAAGCCCAGTCTGGAGCAGCCACCTTTGGTCAGCCCGCAGACGTGACAGCTAAATCCACACTTACTGCTCTGTTCCACGGAGATCCTGAGCTGTTAGACTGCATTTTTCTGGCATAAACTATACCCTGCTCCAGAGGGAACACTGGAGAATAGAAATGTCTAATATGGAGACATTAAGTAATTTGACATGGTGCACATGATATAAAACATTCCCATTTCCCCTACAACATTTGATATAATGCATACTTTGTAGAAGTGTGCCTTTCTCACTGATGCTTTTGTCAAAGGAAAATGTGTTGAGCTCCACATCTGAGAACACAGATTGAGGTTCTGGGACACAGCACCAGGGTAGAGGAACTCTTGAGCAGTGCATTTCACATGATCATTCAGGACTCATTGGGAGGCTTACCGGCTTCCTGGACCACAAAAGGAGAGGTTTGCAGTATCCTAATTCCAAGCCCTGGAGAGTTCTCCCACATGACAGCAGCTGCTTAAGAAATATAATGTTCAACTGCACATCTCACTGGAGATCAACAAGGTAATTAGAGAAGATGGAGAGCCTGTGGCTTATAAGTGCACTCACTGGGTGAAAACCCAGCCTATTAACTACTACCTGAATCTCTTAGCATTTTGCTTAATTTCTTCTGTAAAAAGATGAATAATAATGATACCTGTTTCACAGAGCTTTTGGGAGGATTAAGCACATATGCATGTCAACCACTTGCCTGGCATAAACATTGATATAAATGCATCCCATAAATATAAACACCAATGACTATTATCACTGAGATTCAATACCTGACACCACAACTAAAAGGAAGAGAGGTTTATTTTAGCTCATGGTTTCGGAAGCAGGAGTCCTTTTATGGTCAGCTGCATGGTAAAAGGTCCTGGAGGAGGAGAGCTGCTCACACCATGGTGGCCAGGGAGAAAGAAGGGAGGTGCTGGAGAGGGAGACAGGAACTTCTAACCATACCCCCAGTGTCCACCTCTGACCAGGCCCTACCTCCTAATACCAAGGCAGATGCAGCCCCATAATGAATCATCTCCCAAAGCCCCACCTCTGAGACCATGAGGCTTTAGGGGGACGACCAGATCTGAACCAGAACATGTTTCTTAACTTAGGCTACAGCATCACTTGAAAAATATGGGGCAGTCCTTACAGGACTTCAAAAATGACAAAACTTTACAAAATGTATAACAGTTTTTCTCACTTTTCTTGAATCACACTTCTGAACACTAACACTTTCTACCTTCCAGCAATGGCAGGTTCTAGCTCAGGGCCATGGAGACTGATTCACCCTGGATACTTTTTGTCTGCCCCTCTGGAGTCAAGCTGTTGCCTTCTCCTCCTCAGCTCCTTGTTCTGCTTCTGGCTGAAAACTAGCAGCTCCCAGTACAGGAGGAGGGTGAGGCTGGGTGTTCATTTCTCCATTCTCTTCCTAAAAGCTCTTCTTGGGTTGGCTGCATCTTTACCCAAAGGAAACAGCTCTCATGAAAAGCACTTTCTACACATGCTTGCTGGGTCACAGCCACCACTCTCTCTTTGCTCATGCAAATCTGGGGCTGATTACAGGCTTCCATTCTGATGATTCTTCACCTTCTCTTGTTGCTTTCTTATGATCTTCTAAGGTTCCCCAGTTGAGCATGATGCCTAGAGCTCCTCTAGAACAGGCCAAGGCAGCACGAGGGGGCCGTGTTGCTCACCTAGCTGAGGAAGGCACAGATCCCTTCCTTGCTAGATGGCCATGGGACACACATGGTCATGGCCATGGGACACACATGGTCATGGCATTAGCACCATCAAGATTGCTCCCTTCTGGTGTTCTGAGGACAGAGTGTATGTGAAGCAGAGGTAATGAGGTGTGGGGAAGGAAGCAAGTACTGTTAACTTCTTCCCAAAGCTAAGCATGATTGTTGCACCACTGCTGAACAACAAGAATGTTCCTCCCATCTGATTACTCAAATAGCTGATTGCACTCAGTCCTGGGATCTTGGGCTATTATATTGCTCTTCAAAGATCCTCCCTTCACTGTTTGTTTGAAAGAAAAGAGTTAGATTTAGAACCACTCTGGAGGATTGTGATGCATGAAACAGGATGATGGGTGATAAATTTGAGACATGAGTCTCTAGTATGCACCTTGCACTTTGGGGGAACTCAGTGGGATGAGCAGTTAGATGCTACTATGGTTAATGCCACTTACTGAAAAGTACACCTAAGGGATAAATGTATATGACTGAAGAGTATTATTACCCTCCTTTTCTCTGCCAAGGCAACTTTTCAGATATACAGTGTACATCACACACACATGAAGACAAAGTTCCAAACATAAAGCAATTTTCTGTGACATCAACCTGTCATATTTCATTGGTGAGGACCCTAACTGTGCATGTTCATCTCTGTAAGCCCCACCAGCTGGTCCCAAATTGGGCTGATAGCCTTCAATGAAGTCTCTTATTCAAAATGGATTACTCTATAAATTCTACATGCCTGGACAACCTCAAATAAAGGATATTCTGATCACCTTGAACCTCAATAAAAGAATCACTCATTTGCTTATTATTTGTGCTGTCATCTGGACACTCTCCGGCCATTGTAAGTACAGGGCCATTCTGAACATTCAGTCAGTCCCACAACCATCAATTTTGCATTATATCAAAAACATTTCAAGTGGAAACACCAGTCACAGAGCACAGAAGCCAACTGTGCTGAAAAGAGTGCTCAGTTTTTGTGCAGAGATGGCCCATTTCTCCCCATCCATTCCTGGGACTGGCTGGGAGAAAGCAACATCAAGGAATACCCAGGCTCAAAGCCCTCCTGGTCATAGGTGACCCCCTGCATAAAGACCTTCCCAGGACATAACTTGTGTGAGAAAGTCTTGATCTCCTGTCCCACCTAAGAAGAGTGTGTTCCTGATACACCTACAGCGCCCTGAGCAACAAGAAGTTTTTACTCCAAAGTGAGGCAATGGAACCAGATGACCCTCACCAGCACCAACACTGGCTGGACGTCCACACCTGAGCTGCCCCTGATGGTATCTGCTAGCCACTTGGGGCTCCTTCATTTAAATTAACTAAAAGCAAATAAAGTTAAAAATGAATTTCCTTAGTAAGCGCTATCACATTTCAAGTGACATGTGGCTGGCTGTTCTATCAGCCAGCGCAAAATGCTGCCATCGCTACAGAAAAGTCCTACTGGACAGCTGTTGGCCTAGATGTCTATTGGGTGCAGACACTTTGAGTATGTTCCACCACTTACTTGTCACAAGAAACCATCAAAGAAGGGTTGGTTGGCCCCATTTCATATATGCAGAAACCGAGGCTCTGAGGTATTCGGGAGCTCCTCAAAGTCTCCAATCATCTCTTCTAACATGTGCACCCACTTGTCTGACTGAGCTGGCTTAATAGCATGACTCCAGACCAACCAGCCCTGCCCCTACATTGTAGTCTTGGAAAGAAATCATGGTCTGATCTCCCTCTCCTGCTAGGATAGCCAAAGTAATGACTGAAGTCCGCTTTTAACTTTAATGTTGTTGAAGAAAAAGGAATGAGGAGGTTGCTGGTTTTTTTCTAATTAAAATAAGTCATCCCTGCCCAGCATTCCCTCCAGAACTGTTGTTTTGTTTCATTTTTTTACTATGTGGGGGTCAATCCACTTAGACCCCAGCAGGATTTTCCATATGCTTCTCTTTCCTTTTTTATATTTCCTTTAGGTACAAGTGCTAAATCTGTGCCATATTTTTATTAGTTTTACACTGATGTTGTTGACATTCTTTTTTTTTGGTACCGGGGATTGAACTTGGGTCCTTGCGCTTGCGCAGCAGGTGGCGAAACCACTGAGCTAAATCCCTAGCCCGGTTGTTGACATTTTTGAGAGCTATTTCATGTCTGGGAAACTAATGGACCTTTTATTTGCTCTTTTAAAACTTAAAAAAAAACTAACAGCGAGGGAATTAATATATTTGTATCTAGACAAGCCACCTTGTACCCAAATAAAGTTAAGCTGTGTGTGAGGATCCCTATATTTTATTAGTCATCAAGCTGCTATTAATCCACATAGGGAAGGATTTTACGTTATATTCTCCTAGTCAGCAACTCCACTCCTCAAAGAGTGTTGGGAAAGAAATTCATAGCAGAGAGCCAATCACACGCATCCCTTTCCCTGTCTGCCCCAGCTCTGTCCCCAACACAGATTCTCTCAGACATCTGATGCTGGCAGTGGGGAGGGAGGGGAGGTCACATGAGTTGCAGCAGAGTCCGTCAGAGTGATTTGTGAGCCTCAGTATTTGCACACGTGTGGCCATGGGGACCTCTCTGGCCAGGCCAGCCATTCTCCCCACATCTGTTGGCTAATCAGAAATCCAAATGTGCAGGACACCACTGGGGAGCCAAGGGAAGACCTGGGACCTGCTTGGAGACTTGTCATGCTAGAAACAGAGTGTGCAGCCCTGACTATAACTCTTTGCAGATAAATTTGCATACATGTAATTTACCACTTCTCTTTGGAATAAAAACCAACGTGCTCAGCACAGGGGAGAACGTGGCAGGGTCCTCAAGCATCCCTTTGCCAAAATTGCCAACAGCATCAGCTTCCTTCTCCATCTGCTTCCCATCTCCATTGCTTCCTCCTCCCTCTTCTCTTACTCTTCTCCCAGCCTTTGCATTCTCTTATCTCTGGTGGCCAGAGGACACCTGAGAGTCAAACACCGGGGGAGCACAACCCAGTTAGGGGTACTGTTATCAACACACAAAAGTAAACACTGGCAAGGATGTGGAGAAAGGGAACTCCCTTGTGCCATTGGTGGGAGTGTGGGTCAGCACAGTCACTATGGAAAATAGTATGGAGGGCCTCAAAAAACTCAAAAAAATAAAAACCAAACTACCATCCAATCCAGCAACCTTATTACTGGGTCATATCCAAAGGAAAGAAAACCCATATGTTGCAGAGATATCTGCACACCCATGTCCACTGAAGCATCATTCTCAATATTGAAGTCATTTCCGGGATCAACTGGAAGTGCCCATCAACAGATGAGCGAAGCAAAGGGATGGGCTGTGTATATGACGGAATACTATTCAGCCAGGAAAGAGAAGGAAGTCTCATCATTTGTGGCAACATGGGTGAACCTGGAGGACATTATGTTAAAAGAACAGAAAGTCAAATACCGTGTGATGTCACTCACACGTGGAAGCTGAAAAAGCTGACTGCATAAAGATGGAGCCTAGAGCAGAGGTTACCAGAGGCCCAGATATGTGGAGCAGGGAGGAAGAGAGAGGTTGGTTATTAGGTGTAAAATTATGGCTTAATAGAAGGGATAAGTTTGAATGTTCTATTGCACATTGGGTGAGCAGAGGTAACAACAATTTACTGTAACTTCTGAGTATCTAGAAGAGGAATTTTAATGTTCCCTACATGGAGAAATGATAAATGTGTGAAGCAATGGAAATGCTGCTTATTCTGATCTGATCACTACATGCTGTTTACATAAATCAGAATATCACACTGTCCCCATGCATATGTATATTTGTCATGTGTCCTTTGCAAGTTCTTAAATTATAGATAAGCAGACACCTCTGGGGCCTCCAGCAACCCTCCTTCATGTGTAACTAATGCCTAAGCCCCAGTTCTGGGTAAAGTAGCCCTGCCCTATGGGCCTTCTTACAAGCAAAATCCTCTTCTCTAAAGGAAATTTAATTAAATTAAAGTTCCCTACATTTCAGTAAGAAATGTTTTTCTAGGAATCAGAGTGCATAAGACAAGACAGGTACAAGAAATGGCAAAGGGCAGAAGGCTGGGAATAACAGCCCATCTGTCTGGACCTGGCACTTGGTTGTAGCTGTAAACAGCCACAATTCCATGGAGTGTCCCCCACCACGAAGAATTTCATGTACCTCCTCTTACCACGATCCATCGGGTGTCCAGGAAGACACACAGTCCTGGCAAAGGACAGAGGGTGCCCATGGAGTGTGGTGTGGGGGTCCTAGCTTAGCACCCAGCAAGCTGAGGGCTCAAGAGCTACTGCCTCTGTGAGGGAGGACAGCAGAGTTGGGGACACTGTGGGCTCCATGGCAGGCTGGGCTAGGTCCGCCAGGCTTACCCTGTGCAGCTGCTCTGGTCCTTCAAGTCCCACCCTGGAAACATTCATTGCTGAGAAGTATTCATGTCCCTGGCTCACTCTGATGGCCTCAATGGTACCCTATAACAGGGCACATCCGCAGGAAGGTTCCAGGCTGCAGAGAACAGAGGACAGCAGAAGTTGACATGAACTAAAAGGAAACAGTGGCTCCTTTGGCAGGAGGATGGGGGTGAGTCAGCAAGGTCCCCCAGACCCACTTCCCACTCCTCTCCACCTGCACTCGGCACCCATTCGACCCTGAGGTCCATCTGCCTGGGGTTCAGCTCTCTGGACTTCCTCTTGCTACGGATGGGGGAGAGAGCAGGGTTGCTGCTGGAAGCTCTCTGGAAAAAGCAAGGGCGACCTCCAGAAGTTTACAGTGGGCCTGCTCACATTCACCCCACAGAACCCCATGAGGACCTCCTCCAGGCCACTGGGCAAAGGGTATGGGGTCACCTTAGGCCAGTTGGGCTTCCTCAGACCCCAGTGGGGCCAGTGCCCCATGGCAGGGAGACCTACCCAGAGGATACAGGCCAGCTGGATCTCTGGGGAAGGAGAGAGGAAGGCAGGCTTCCTGTGAGGCACCCAACAGTGTGCACCACAAGGCCTCTTTTCCTCTACTTCCTGGGGTCTGTTTTAACAAAATCCATGAGACAGGGTTCTTTATTTTTTTGACAAGAGGTTTATGGAACTCAGGGTTCTGGAGATCCAAGAGCACAGCTTAGGCATGGGCCTCTGGTGAGGCTGTGCAGACAGCATCACAGGGCAAGCGTCCACCATCAGGAGAGGCGGCAAGACAGTGAGCTAAGAAAGCTGAAATCACTCTGGAGCTGCTGCTGTCTCAGTGACCAATCCGGCCCTAGACCAGGGCCCCCAGGACCTCATTCTTTCCCAGGAATGCCCTGCAGCCTCAGCCCTGCTGCCCAGGGAGAATCACAGCCCCTGTGAGCCTCTGTGGGGACAAGCCATGGAAACCACAGACCACAGAGCCTGCAGGACCAGAAACATGCTGTTGGAGACTCACAGAGAGAGAGAGATGTCACCACCACCCCCATATAGAAACAGCAAAGCTACTCCTGCCTGTAAAACATCACTGTCTCAAAAAGAAAAGATTCCTCACTCATCCTTAAAAGCCATAGGAAGCCTCATAGTTGGGGCACCTTAGAGTAAAGGAGGGATTTCAACACTCTTCAGCAAGCCCCTTAGACTCACCACCTCTAATCCATTTGCCTTTAAACAGTGGGCAAAAACAATGTGTCTCCATGAGCAAACAGCAACATTCATTTCAAATAGGGGTTTAATTTGTTTACTTAAAGGATTTAAAGCAAATCACTCAAAAAACCTTTCAAGATGCCAGCTACCACTTCTTCCCTTTAAGGAAAAGATGGCCAAAGGGAGTGCTCATGAAAATTAGTTCACAGATAATTAAAGACCAAATGTTGCAGATGTGAATATCTGGTCACTCTGCATGGTCAGGCAGTGGCCAAGTTCGCTGCTCAGGGCCCCCTGGACCCACCTTCTGTCACTCCCAGGAGGCGCTTTCACTTCACACGGCACCCTGGCTGCCAAAGCTGGTAGAGCTACAGGCTCTTAGCATCTGTGTTCTTTTGCTTGATATGAGCAGCCTCCTCCATCACACATTCCGGCCACCATGATGTTCCGCCACAGGCCCCAAAGTGACTGGGCCATGATGGTCCAAAATCTCTGAAACTATGAGAGAAAATAGGCCTTTTCTTCTGTAAGTTGATTGTCTCGGGTATTTTGTCATGAGACAGACAGCTGACTAATACACCCACCATTTCAGAACATCCCTCTGGTAGCTGCTTCGACCCCACAAAGCAGAATCTGAGGCCTTAGACCACAGACCACGACCTGGTTAGACCCTTGTTCTCAGCAGACAAGAGAGAATAATAGCCCTGAATCTACAAGTTACTTCCTGGCCATGTTTAAGACTTTGTCACTCTCTTTTATTTGGGGGCGGTGGCGGGGGGGGGTTGACACATGTTAATTGTGTATATCTTTGTTTTCTCACTCACTTCCTTCTTGGCCTTGTCCCTGTTTCCAGCATTCATGACAGCAAAGTGGGGTGTTCAACCCTAAATGACCCCTTCCCAATGGGCTCCTGCGCATCTGATGTTGTGGACCCACCCCAGCCCCCGTACTCATACTCCCGTCCAGGCAGAGCCCCACTGTGTGTCATCCACCATATGTCTTAGGAGACTCAAGAACTTGGGAAGATTTGGGACGCAGGGATACAGCAGTAGGACTCAGGTTCAGATGGATGGACTTCTACATCACCTCCAGTACCACTTGCATCACTTTGGCCAGGGCATTCCAGGGTCTCTGTAGCCCAGGTGCTGCTAGCATGGATCCCAGCTCTTTATCTTTAGACAATCGTTCTGACCTCCCTACACTTCACTTTCCTTACATGAAAATAGAGATAACAATAGTGTCTTCCAGCCAGGATTTATAAGGATGAGACCAACTAAAACTTGACAAATCCTTAAAGTGCCTGCCATATGGCAAGAGGAGGTGTAAGTTCATTTTCCCAGTTATGTCACTGGGCCCAAGAGGACCTCAGGGCCCTGTCAGCAAGGAGAGTCCTGTCCTGTCCAGGTGCCTAAAGGTCAGGCAATAGCAAGGCTCCCTGCAGGGTCCAGGAGGGCACCTTTCTGGGGGCTGCCTGCTCCTTTCCCAGGGTCTGCTCTCTTGAGGCTACTGGGCACATGTGCAGGGCACTGTGTTCACAAAGGAGCAGGGTTGGGCACTGAGGAGGTTTGAGGTACATATAATCCTCACCAGTCAGCCGATGGGTGGCCAGTGGCCACCCCCTCCACTGTGTGAGGACCCCACACACCCCACTTCCTCTGTCTTTCCACCCCTTCTGGTGTGGAAGTGGAAAGCACAGTGAGAAGACCCTAGCCAGATCTTCTGCCCACACGACGGTCTCTCAAGTCTGTGAGAAATCATTTCTATTGTCTGTTGACCTCCTGGTCTGCCCTGCTGTTACAGCAGCAGAAATGGACTGAGTCATATATGGCCAGAAACAGGGAACCAGAGCAGCAAACTCAGAGAGAAGGAGCACTGTATGGCTGCAGAGAGACATGCAGGAAGCAGAGGCAGAGAGACAGTGCCAAAAACTAAAGTCACTACTGGGGGCCCTGACAGCACCCCAGTTCCAAGAACCTGCTCCCAATTGGTTCTGCTGTCCTCCTGTCACTAAGCTGTCATGTGTCCCTGCAACAAATTCCACTTGGTAGGTGAGCACACTTGAGTGCTATCCTGCTCCTTCAAACAGAGCTGTGACGAGCGCATCACGCTTTTGTTCATGTCAAGTGACAGGGCCAGAAGGAGTCCCTGGAGACCAAGTATCCACCCCTGGGGCAATCTTCAGCTCCTTCAAGGTGGAAATGAGGAGGACATTGTCCTCGGCTATTTTCAGTTTTCCCACTTTGTTCATCTCCATCTTGGAGCACAATAATAAAAAATGTTGCAATGCTAAAGAGGAAACCTGTGATCCTGATTCACACAGATGCATTTGTTAGAGGACAGACAAGCTTGCTCATGAAGCCATATTTATTTCTCCCTTATCCCAGTTCAATTTTCTTCTGAACAAACTGTCCAAGTGTTTGACTCCACAACTATAAATAAAAATACACAGGTAATGCCTTCAACTCTAAGGGGTTTCTGCTCATCCCCCAGAAAACCCACTCCCTATGTGTGTGAGCTCTGCTTTTAGACAGGTGCAATCTTCTGTCTCCATTCAAAGTGGGAGAAGTTTCTTTTTTAAATGAATTTTATTGATACATTTTAGGTATACAATATAATGACATTCAGCATTGGAAATTTGCACCTTTACATAATCTCTCTTGGTTCTTAATTTTTCCCCATTCCCTTGCCCTCCCTTTAACCCCTCCACCCCTCCCCATCTACAAAGACTCTGTCTCCATTTTTTATTTTCTCATATTAATTCCATGCCCCTCTTTCTCGTACTCATCCCACTTCCCCTTCCACCTTGCCCCTTTTCCTCCTATTTCACATTATCTATTCCACCTTTTAGTCCTTATTTACACTTTCAGTCTCTTAAACCAGAGAAACTACTTGGTATTTATACATGTGTGTCCTATTTATTTCACTTAAGAGAATTGCCTCAATGTGCATCCATTTAACTATAAATGTCTCTAATTTCTCATTCTTTGTGGCTGAGTCGTACTTCATTTTATTTTTAAGAAACACATTTTCTTTATCCAGTCTCCAGTTGATGGGCATTTGGGCTGTTTCCAAGTTTTAGCTATTACAAATTGTGCTGCTATGAACATGGGTACACATACATCACTGTGGTATGATTCTTTTAATTCTTTGGGGAAGGTACCCACCAGGGGAATAGCTGGGTCAAATGGGACTTCCAGTCCTAGTTCTTTGAGGAATCTCCATACTGATTTCCACAGTGGTTGCACCAGTCTACACTCCCACCAGCAATGGAGCAGGGTTCCTCTTTCCCCACAGCCCCACCAGCATTTGTTATTGGTTGATTTCATGATAGCAGCCATTCTTTCTGGGGTGAGGTGGAATCTCAGCGTTGTTTTCATTTGTATCTCTCCAATGACCAGTGATGTTGAACACTTTTTCATATGTTTCTTTGTTATTTCTAATTCTTTGTCTGAGAAATGTCTGTTCATTTCAGATGCCCATTTTTGGATTGGATCTTTAAATTTGGGAGTTCTGATATTTTCAAGTTCTTTATAGATTCGAGATAGTAGGCCTTTATCTGAGGAACAGCAGGTGAAGATTTTTTCCCACATTGTAGGTTGTCTCTTCACACTGTTGGTGGTTTCTCTTGCTATGTAGAAGCTTTTTAATAAGAAGAGATCCCACTTGTTCATTGTTTGTGCTAGTTCACGGGGAACTGAGGTTTTGTTCATAAAATCTTTTTCTACACCAATGTCTTCAAGGGTTCTACCTAACCTCTGTTCCAGGTGATTCAGCATTTCCATTTTAATATTTAGATCTTTAATCCATTTCGATTTTAGTTTAGTGCATGGTGAGTGATATAGGTCTAGTTTTAATCTTTGGCAAGTTGGAACCCAATTTTTCCAGCACCATTTATTAAAGAGGCTATCTTTCCTCCAGTGAGGGTATTTGGCTCCTTTGCCAAAGATGAGGTGGTTACGTATGTCTGGAGTTGTTTCTGCATCTTCTAATCTGTTCCACTGGTCCTCAGGTCAGTTTCTTTGCCAGTACTATGCTGGGTTTTTTCACAGTAGTTTTGTAGTATACTTTCAAGTTGGGGGTTGTGATATCCTCTGCCATGTCTCTGTTGCCTAGAATTGCTTTTGCTATTCTAGGTCTCTTCCTGTTCCAAATGAATTTTTGGATTGTTTTCTCAAGGTACGTGAAGTAAGTTGCTGGAATTTCAATTTGGATTGCACTGAATCTATATAACAGTTTTGGAAGTATGGCCATTTTCACTATGTTGATTCTTCCTACCCAGGAGCAAGGGATGTCTGTTCATTTTCTGATATCATCTTCAATCTGTCTTTTCACAGAGAGATTCTAGTTTTCATAGAAGGGTTCTTTAATTTCTTTTGTTAGGTTGATTCCTGGGTATCTCAGTTTTTTGGATGCTATTGTGAAAAGAATTATTTGCCCTATTTCTTTCTCAGTGACTCTTTTGTCTGTGTAGAGGAAAGACACTGATCTTTGTGTGTTGACCTTGTAGCCAGCTACTTTACTGAATTTGGTTATTAAGTATAGAAGACTTTTGGTAGAGTTCTTGGGGGTCTTCTATATAGAGTTTCGTGTCATCTGCAAATATTGACAATTTGACTTCTTAGTTTCCTATCTTTAGTTCTTTTATTTCTTTCTCTTGTCTAATTGCTGTGGCTAATGTTTCCAAAACTATGAATAGGAGTGGTGATAGTGGACATCCTTATCTTGTTCCTGATTTTAGTGTGAAGGATTTCAGTTTTTGACCATTTAGTATGATATTGGCTGTTGTTTTTCATGGATGGTTTTCATCAGATTTTCCATAGATGGTTTTCATAGACAATTTTCATCAGACCGTCTATTACAATTTTTGTAGGGTTTTTATCATAAATGCATGTTGGATTTTGTTGAATGCTTTTTCTGCATCTGTTGAGATGATCATATGGTTTTTGTCTTTGGCTCTTTTGACATATTGTATTACATTTATTGATTTGCATATGTTGAACCATCCCTACATCCCTGGGATGAATCCACCTTGGTCTGGGTGTATGATCTGCTTGATGATCTTCTGCATTCTGTTTGCCAGTATCTTATTAAGGATTTTTGCATCTATGTTCATTAGTGAGATTGGCCTATAGT